>OY986057.1:10032872-10632872 GCA_963920205.1 Stenodema calcarata | reverse complement strand
TGTATTTCAACAGTTTGATTCACGATCGTGTTGACAGGCTCAACCTTTGAGCCGTCATTGTGAACGAACGGCTGGTCGCATAAAAATCCAATTGGTCTTAAAAGATTCGTAATTTTTCAGGTCATTCAAAAGTGAACTAAAAATTACACGGTTCAGTTAAACATAAATATTTAAAATTTGGAGATATGACATTGTCGAAATTTTAAATTTCGTTTTGAACCCCTTCCTATTTGACCTAGGGTTATGAAAAGTTTCGAGGATCATTGTGGGGCTGGTCGGAACCCGTAACACAAATTTCGAAATTTTAACTCAACGCAAACTGGACAAAGTGCCGCGGACGGCGGACGGACCTCTTCAACAACAAAAAGATTTGATATCCCCCCAAAAAACACTCCGTGTAAAAATCACCCCGCCTCGCAAATATCATTCTACAGAGGCCGGAAAAAGTTATGATATCCACTTTCCCCGCCCGCCCTTTTCCTCATTAAGGAGCTAAGTATAATGAAAAGCTTAACCACTTCACAAGCACCGTACCCCTTTCGAAATCTCCCATTGGCGCTATTGCGAGACGTTTTTATTATTTCCACAAGCAACTAATAGGTACTTGTATAAAAAGTTTGTATTTGTAGTATTTTTATTACTTTCACTACAAACCTGATCCTCCTTCCCCTAACCACCACCACCAACCGTTAGTTGCTTGTGGAAATAATAAAAACGCCTCGCAATAGCGCCAAGGGGAGAATTCGAAAGGGGTACGGTGCTTGTGAAGTGGTTAAGCTTTTCATTATACTTATCTCATTAATGAGGAAACGGGCGGGCGGGGAAAGTGGATACCATAACTTTTTCCGGCCTCTGAAGAATGATATTTGCGAGGCGGGGTGATTTTTACACGGAGTGTTTTTGGGGGGTAATAGACTACGAAACTTAGAAAATTACCCATAGTTTTCGACCTTCACAAAACCACAATCTGGTATTCGTTCCCGAATTAGCGCTTATATCTAGGAACGCGGTAGCGTTCCACCCCGCCAAGCAAAGAAGTTGAGAAAACGAACGATGCCGAGTGTATGTTTACCGGACGTCACGAAACGCGTTTTCGAGGTATCCATATCTCGGCTCCTATTTGACCGATCAACTTGAAAATTAGTGTGGGTCTTCTTTGAGTGTATATTAGGAAGCCCTGAAAGTTTCAAATCGATAAGTCCAAAGGGAGCCGAGCTACATAACGTCAAAAACCCGGTTTTTCGGCCTTAGATTGTTCTTCTCCTTCTCCTTCTTCTCCTTCTCCTTGTTCAGACAGGCAAGGCTGGAGCCTCTCCACGTTCACCGATTGACTTGAAATTTTGCACAGAGCTTCATTTAACCTTGAGACAGAGCCTTATATAAGATTTAACCCATTATCTCAACCCAAAAAAGTTTTAGAAACAAAAAAACAGAAACTTTAGGAAAATTCTGCCCACTTTGACGAGTCTACAGCCTTGGTAAAGGGACCAATCGACTTGAATTTTTTTACATACCTTCTTCATAGCATGAATCAGTGCCATTTGAACGAAATAAGCAATTATCTCAACCCAAAAAAAAATTAGGGACAAAAAAACTGAAATTTAGGGTAATTTAGGCTAATTATGGCCATATCTCGGCTCCTAGTAGACCGATCAACTTGAAATTTGGTATGGATCTTTTTGGTGTGAATAGTAGAAAGCCCTGAAAGTTTCAAGTCGCTAAGTCTAAAGGGAGCCGAGTTATATAACTTCAAAAACCAATTACCATGTTTTTCTACTTTTTTCAGTCGGTCAAGGCTACAGCCTCTCCACCTTCGCCGATTGACTTGAAATTTTGCACGGAGCTTCGTTTCAAGTGTAGCAAGTGCCTTTTGAAAGATTCAAGTCGATATCTTTAAAGGGAGCCGAGTTATATAACTTCAAAAATCCGGTTTTTCACCCTTACCTGTTCTTCTTCTCCTTTTCAGTTAGGCATTTCCACCTTCCTTATTCCACATTCCTTAATCAGTTAGGCATTTCCACCTTCACGGATTGACTTGAAATTTTGCACAGAGCTTCGTTTCAACATCAGACAGTGCCTTTTGAAAGGTTTAACCCATTATCTCAACCCAAAAACTTTTAGAAACAAAAAAATGAAATTTAGGCTAATTTTGGCAACTTTCACGAGTCTACAGCCTGGGTAACCGGACCAATCGACTTGAAATTTTGCATAGACCTTCTTTATAAAATGACCCACTTCAACAACAAAAAGATGTGATATCCCCCCAAAAAACACTCCGTGTAAAAATCACCCCGCCTCGCAAATATCATTCTACAGAGGCCGGAAAAAGTTATGATATCCACTTTCCCCGCCCGCCCTTTTCCTCATTAAGGAGCTAAGTATAATGAAAAGCTTAACCACTTCACAAGCACCGTACCCCTTTCGAAATCTCCCCTTGGCGCTATTGCGAGACGTTTTTATTATTTCCACAAGCAACTAATAGGTACTTGTATAAAAAGTTTGTATTTGTAGTATTTTTATTACTTTCACTACAAACCTGATCCTCCTTCCCCTAACCACCACCACCAACCGTTAGTTGCTTGTGGAAATAATAAAAACGCCTCGCAATAGCGCCAAGGGGAGAATTCGAAAGGGGTACGGTGCTTGTGAAGTGGTTAAGCTTTTCATTATACTTATCTCATTAATGAGGAAACGGGCGGGCGGGGAAAGTGGATACCATAACTTTTTCCGGCCTCTGAAGAATGATATTTGCGAGGCGGGGTGATTTTTACACGGAGTGTTTTTGGGGGGTAATAGACTACGAAACTTAGAAAATTACCCATAGTTTTCGACCTTCACAAAACCACAATCTGGTATTCGTTCCCGAATTAGCGCTTATATCTAGGAACGCGGTAGCGTTCCACCCCGCCAAGCAAAGAAGTTGAGAAAACGAACGATGCCGAGTGTATGTTTACCGGACGTCACGAAACGCGTTTTCGAGGTATCCATATCTCGGCTCCTATTTGACCGATCAACTTGAAAATTAGTGTGGGTCTTCTTTGAGTGTATATTAGGAAGCCCTGAAAGTTTCAAATCGATAAGTCCAAAGGGAGCCGAGCTACATAACGTCAAAAACCCGGTTTTTCGGCCTTAGATTGTTCTTCTCCTTCTCCTTCTTCTCCTTCTCCTTGTTCAGACAGGCAAGGCTGGAGCCTCTCCACGTTCACCGATTGACTTGAAATTTTGCACAGAGCTTCATTTAACCTTGAGACAGAGCCTTATATAAGATTTAACCCATTATCTCAACCCAAAAAAGTTTTAGAAACAAAAAAACAGAAACTTTAGGAAAATTCTGCCCACTTTGACGAGTCTACAGCCTTGGTAAAGGGACCAATCGACTTGAATTTTTTTACATACCTTCTTCATAGCATGAATCAGTGCCATTTGAACGAAATAAGCAATTATCTCAACCCAAAAAAAAATTAGGGACAAAAAAACTGAAATTTAGGGTAATTTAGGCTAATTATGGCCATATCTCGGCTCCTAGTAGACCGATCAACTTGAAATTTGGTATGGATCTTTTTGGTGTGAATAGTAGAAAGCCCTGAAAGTTTCAAGTCGCTAAGTCTAAAGGGAGCCGAGTTATATAACTTCAAAAACCAATTACCATGTTTTTCTACTTTTTTCAGTCGGTCAAGGCTACAGCCTCTCCACCTTCGCCGATTGACTTGAAATTTTGCACGGAGCTTCGTTTCAAGTGTAGCAAGTGCCTTTTGAAAGATTCAAGTCGATATCTTTAAAGGGAGCCGAGTTATATAACTTCAAAAATCCGGTTTTTCACCCTTACCTGTTCTTCTTCTCCTTTTCAGTTAGGCATTTCCACCTTCCTTATTCCACATTCCTTAATCAGTTAGGCATTTCCACCTTCACGGATTGACTTGAAATTTTGCACAGAGCTTCGTTTCAACATCAGCCAGTGCCTTTTGAAAGGTTTAACCCATTATCTCAACCCAAAAACTTTTAGAAACAAAAAAATGAAATTTAGGCTAATTTTGGCAACTTTCACGAGTCTACAGCCTGGGTAACCGGACCAATCGACTTGAAATTTTGCATAGACCTTCTTTATAAAATGACCCACTTCAACAACAAAAAGATGTGATATCCCCCCAAAAAACACTCCGTGTAAAAATCACCCCGCCTCGCAAATACCATTCTTCAGAGGCCGGAAAAAGTTATGATATCCACTTTCCCCGCCCGCCCTTTTCCTCATTAAGGAGCTAAGTATAATGAAAAGCTTAACCACTTCACAAGGACCGTACCCCTTTCGAAATCTCCCCTTGGCGCTATTGCGAGACGTTTTTATTACTTCCACAAGCAACTAATACTTGTATAAAACGTTAACCACCATCAAGTATTAGTTGCTTGTGGAAGTAATAAAAACGTCTCGCAATAGCGCCAAGGGGAGATTTCGAAAGGGGTACGGTGCTTGTGAAGTGGTTAAGCTTTTCATTATACTTAGCTCCTTAATGAGGAAAAGGGCGGGCGGGGAAAGTGGATATCATAACTTTTTCCGGCCTCTGAAGAATGATATTTGCGAGGCGGGGTGATTTTTACACGGAGTGTTTTTTTGGGTGGTAAATGTTTACCTCCGGCAGTCAGAATGGAACCACCGTACAATGCTGTTAAGAAGAGAGAGAGAGAGAGGGGAATTCGGAATAACTAACTTCCGTGGAACCCTCATTACTTGCTAATTCCGTATGAGATAACACGGCATGAATGAGAGTGAGTCGATGCAGAAATTATGAAGGGAGATCCCATGAGAAAAGTAGTCTTTCAGGTCGCCAATTATATCACTCGAGTTTCCACTTTCCTGAACGTGTCCCTGGATTTACAGGACTCGCTTCTTGAGTCGAAATGATTATATGGTTAGTGAATTATCATAGGAATAAACTTCCCTGACACACCTGAGCCCGGTAAGTCGCTGTGCTTGTAAAATATACACTCTAAGCGTGAATCCCCAGCACGCCAATTCAATAAAAGTTGTGTTGAAAGCACCCGCACTTATACACTCGACGGATGGATTTTGTATCACATTTGAAGGGAAGCTAGTTTCAATTATTGAGCTTAGAGTGTTTATTTTATAGGCACAGCGCCTTACCGGGCTCAGGTGTTTCAGGGAATTTTAGTCCTATGATAATTCACTTACCAATTATTGGAATGGGGGGGGGGGACCACATTGAAGCGCACACTTTGATTCTACAAGTCAATTAGAACTGAACTTGTGGTAACATAGTTGGAGCTATGAATGAACCAATCTGTCCTGTAAAAACGCTTTCAGGTAAGAGGGTGGATTTTCACTCCGTTACATGAATTTATGCAACCAGTCAATACATAAAAATTCATTATCAAAGTTCCTATACACAAACGAACCACCCCCTACACACTTCATCTGTCAATCAAACTTTGGTCCCCAAGGAAGGCATCGATGACTGTTTGAATAGGATTTCGCTTTTGCGGAGGCGAGTACACTAGTACCACTTTAGCAAATTGAAATGCATTCACAACTGAACTGTTGGAACTCGAAGACCAACGTTCAAATCCACGTAAGCCGTTTGAAATTTAAAAGTTGAGCTCACTAGCATTAACATCGGCGACCTGTGCTTATATTGCTATGACTTCATAATTCTATACAACACGTCTGATGGTGATTTTCGACCTTATTTCGCCAAGCTAACGCTGTATGTTAATTTCTTGTAAGTCCACCGTGTTCAAAAACTCCACGTACGTTCATTCCGGCGTATTTGTGACTCCAAAATCGTAATTCTTAAAGTCAGAAAGAGAGATCTTTAGTGCGGTTCAAGATCTTTCTGAACGAAATCCTACCTTATAGCGCCCCCTCATCCAGTTTATTCACCATCACCCTTCATATTGGTCCTAGGAATGGACTGATTTCTATATTCTCAGGTCTTTAAAAAGATACGTTTTATCCTCCCGGTAAGAGGTATCTTATTCTTAACTAATATTAGAGCATTTGCGATAAAAATAAAAGCTTTTGATATGTGGAATCAATATAATATAATTTCTCAGTTGGAATTGGAAAGAGTATATTGTCTACTGGCCCCTCTCCAAAAAATTCTATACCTAAAGCTTGTACTGTCTTATAATATAGTAATATTAATAATAGTAATATAATAGTAATATAATAGTAATATATATAATATAGTAATATAGGAATATTATTCTATATCCAAGTGTCTTCCATCGATTTCCTACTCAACAGTATAATATCCCCCCAAAAACAACTCCGTTGTAAAAACTGGCCCGCCAAAAAATCTCAGCCGCAAAAAGGAATGATATCCATTTTGCCCGCCAGCCACATATATAGGATGCTCGGTGCTTCGCACCTCGCTGTTGAGTGTGCATATAGAAACCTGATCCTCCTACCCCTAACCTCCACCGTCAATGTTTTCCTGTTCCCTGTCTCCTTCCCACAACCCCCTCTCACACTTAGTCACCCTCGGTTTCACCTAATATGTTTCCTCTGTTACACCAACAGGGAGCTTTACGCTTCTTTCAATGCTGTTGGCGGGAGCTTTTTGCCACATAAACAAGCCTGAATTAAAGCATTACTATATTATAAGTATTACTGGTGGTCACGAGTAATCAGTAGTGGTACACCTATAATGAAGTAATGCTTCAATTCAGGCTTGTTTATGTGGCAAAAAGCTCCCGCCAACAGCATTGAAAGAAGCGTAAAGCTCCCTGCTGGTGTAACAGAGGGAAACCGAGGGTGACTAAGTGTGAGAGGGGGTTGTGGGAAGGAGACAGGGAACAGGAAAACATTGACGGTGGAGGTTAGGGGTAGGAGGATCAGGTTTCTATATGCACACTCAACAGCGAGGTGCGAAGCACCGAGCATCCTATATATGTGGCTGGCGGGCAAAATGGATATCATTCCTTTTTGCGGCTGAGATTTTTTGGCGGGCCAGTTTTTACAACGGAGTTGTTTATGGGGGGATATCACATCTTTTTGCATGGCTAGTTTTCGAGTGGTAGGTACTTATACAATACGGTTCAACAACTTATACAATACAAAAGTACCTACGAGGTAACTAGTAAATTTTTTCCTAAATGAAGTTTTATCCTAGTCAAAATTTAGTAAAAAATTAGTACGCCTACTAATTTGCCTTTTTGTTTCTTGTTTTTGTGACAAGAATAATTATTTTTTGGAAATTATTGTTTGTTATCTGAAATGTGTTTGAAAAATAAGTAGTTTTAAAATTTTTGCGAATTGGTTAAATATTAGTTTTAAAATTTTCGATTAATTAAAACAATCAAAAATTTAAAAACAATTATTAAAATTTAATACAATTATTCTTATTATTAAATTTAAAAAAATAGAAAGAATTAGAAATTTGAATAAATTTGAATTAGAAATTTTTTGAAAATTGGTTGCATTTTTTCTTGGGGATTGTCCAAATTTTTGTTGTTGAGAATCATTACAATAATTGTAATTATTGGTGTCGAAGAGAAAGAGGAAAGAGAAAGTTTGCAAAAGGTAAAACGCACGTTTTTACACCAACAATCGCGAATAACTCGAGAACCGTTGGGAAAAGTGACAAAGAGCGCTTCCCTCATTCGAAAGCCCATAAAATTTCCTATCGATCCTAAAACAGGCGCCACTTTACGACAATTTTTCTGACCACCGTTCAACTTTGATGTTTTCGGAAATTAGCCAAATCAGTAGATGTGGAATTTATTCACGTATTTTTGGCTGTAGATTAGTCGAATCGATTGAGATTTAGTTCAAAATTATTGAGCATATACTAGACAACCTAGCGGACATTTTAAGACCAACCGCACCAATTTCCATCAATTTTGGCGGCAGTTATTGTTGAAAATACAAAAATCACCATAACTCCTTAATTTTACCCCTTACGAAGCTCATTTTGATCTCAAATTAAAGAGTTTTAAAAGCTGAATACAACTAAAAAAGAAAATCTGAAAAAGCTTCAATTTTGAAGGAGTTATGACCATTTGAAATTCCTAAAAATTACTATTCCCCCCCTAATTGGGGGGGAAATGGGGGGAGGGAGAAAAAATGGTCAAAAGGCACTCCCTTGGAGCATAAGGAACGTGTGTGCAAAATTTCAGCTCGATCCGATTTGTCTGCTGGGCTGTAGCCCCGTCAATGAACAACAACGAGAAGAAGAAGAAGAACACGAAAAACGTGAAAAATAGTGGTTTTAAAATTGTTATACCCCCGACACCTGATGTTCCCAAGAGCTGAAATTTGTTTTACGTCCTCACGTGCCCCTGGAGAGTTGGTGTACAAAAAATCAACTCTCGAGACACTCAGGGGACCGAGCTATGGTAGGGTGAAAACCCCAACTTGTTCCGTCGCGTAATCAGTGTCACTTCAGAGTCGCTTCGGTTTTCAGGGCTTCGGTTTTCTTGGCGGGCGGGACGCTCCCGCGTCCCTAGATATACTGTATATTATACAGGGTGGGCCACAAGAACCGGACGTTTTTGAAGTGGACAGTACTCGGCAAGAGGAGGAGGTAGAAAGGTGGGGGAGGTCTCATTCCAACCCTGTGGTTGTGCCGTTTAGTGTTCACGTAGTATAGTAGGGTTTTCTGTGGTTCACCATGGCTGAGTGGCAGTTGGAGCACCGCGTTTTTATTTATGAAAGTTTTGTGCGTAATGGCGAATCAGTTGTAATGGCCCAGCGAGAGTTCAGACGGCACTTCAACATCGGGCGTCATGGCACTATACCAAATCGCAATACGATCTTGAGGTGGGTGAACAATGCAAGAACAAAGGGAACTTTACATAAGGTAAAGCCACCTGGCCCTACACGAACTTCTCGGACTCCGGAAAATGTAGAGAGAGTGAGGCAGGCATTTGTAGGGAGCCCAGGGCGATCAACTCGCAGACATGCTCAAAATCTACGCATTCCTCGAACGACAGTGAGGCGTATTTTGAGTCGCGATCTAAGGTTTCACCCTTATAAGCTTGCACTTGTTCAACAGTTGCAACCAAATGACTATGCACAAAGGAGAGCTTTCTCGGAGACGATGCTTGATCTGCTGGAGACATATGAAAATGCAATTATTGTTATGAGCGATGAAGCTCATTTCCACAGAAATGGCTTCGTCAATCGACAAAATTGTCGTTACTGGGCTGCAGTTAACCCTCAGGCTCTTCACGAACGACCTTTGCACTCACCAAAAGTAACAGTTTGGTGTGCTGTTTCAAAAGTTGGCGTTATTGTTCCGTATTTTTTTGAGGAAGGTGGGAACACTGTAACAGTCAAATCAGATCGCTACATCCTATGTTGAATACCTTCTTGAAACCCCAACTGCAAAGATTAAGAAGACGGTATCCTCCACAACGTGTTTACTTTCAACAAGATGGAGCCACAGCACATACCGCTCGAAACATAATGCAGGTGGTTAGAGAAATGTTCCCAGGGCATGTCATTTCTCGGTTCGGCGATATCCCATGGCCCCCTAAGTCGCCAGATCTAACTTCGTGTGACTTTTTCCTTTGGGGCCATCTGAAGAGTAATGTCTATCCCCCCAAAAACAACTCCGTTGTAAAAACAGGCCCGCCAAAGAACCTCAGCCGCAAAAAGGAATGATATCCATTTTGCCCGCCAGCCCCATATATAGGATGCTCGGTGCTTCGCACCTCGCTGTTGAGTATGCATATAGAAACCTGATCCTCCTACCCCTAACCTCCACCGTCTATGTTTTCCTGTTCCCTGTCTCCTTCCCACAACCCCCTCTCACCCTTAGTCACCCTCGGTATCACCTAATATGTTTCCTCTGTTACACCAGCAGGGAGCTTTACGCTTCTTTCAATGCTGTTGGCGGGAGCTTTTTGCCACATAAACAAGCCTGAATTAAAGCATTACTATATTATAAGTATTACTGGTGGTCACGAGTAATCAGTAGTGGTACACCTATAATGAAGTAATGCTTCAATTCACGCTTGTTTATGTGGCAAAAAGCTCCCGCCAACAGCATTGAAAGAAGCGTAAAGCTCCCTGCTGGTGTAACAGAGGGAAACCGAGGGTGACTAAGTGTGAGAGGGGGTTGTGGGAAGGAGACAGGGAACAGGAAAACATTGACGGTGGAGGTTAGGGGTAGGAGGATCAGGTTTCTATATGCACACTCAACAGCGAGGTGCGAAGCACCGAGCATCCTATATATGTGGCTGGCGGGCAAAATGGATATCATTCCTTTTTGCGGCTGAGATTTTTTGGCGGGCCAGTTTTTACAACGGAGTTGTTTATGGGGGGATATCACATCTTTTTGCATGGCTAGTTTTCGAGTGGTAGGTACTTATACAATACGGTTCAACAACTTATACAATACAAAAGTACCTACGAGGTAACTAGTAAATGTTTTCCTAAATGAAGTTTTATCCTAGTCAAAATTTAGTAAAAAATTAGTACGCCTATTAATTTGCCTTTTTGTTTCTTGTTTTTGTGACAAGAATAATTATTTTTTGGAAATTATTGTTTGTTATCTGAAATGTGTTTGAAAAATAAGTAGTTTTAAAATTTTTGCGAATTGGTTAAATATTAGTTTTCAAATTTTCGATTAATTAAAACAATCAACAATTTAAAAACAATTACTTATTAAAATTTAATACAATTATTCTTATTACCTATTAAATTTAAAAAAATAGAAAGAATTAGAAATTTGAATAAATTTGAATTAGAAATTTTTTGAAAATTGGTTGCATTTTTTCTTGGGGATTGTGCAAATTTTTGTTGTTGAGAATCATTACAATAATAGTAATTATTGGTGTCGAAGAGAAAGTGGAAAGAGAAAGTTTGCAACTGGTAAAACGCACGTTTTTATACCAAAAATCGCGAATAACTCGAGAACCGTTGGGAAAAGTGCCAAAGTGCGCTACCCTCATTCGAAAGCCCATAAAATTTCCTATCGATCCTTAAACAGGCGCCACTCTACGACAATTTTTCTGACCTCCGTTCAACTTTGATGTTTCCGGAAATTAGCCAAATCAGTAGATGTGGAATTTATTCACGTATTTTTGGCTGTGGATTAGTCAAATCGGTTGAGATTTAGTTCAAAATTATTGAGCATATTCTAGACAACCTAGCGGACATTTTAAGACCAACCGCACCAATTTTCATCAATATTTGCGGCAGTTGTTGTTGAAAATAGTAAAATCACCATAACTCCTTTATTTTCCCCCTTAGGAAGCATTTTTGGTTTATTATCTTCGATAATGAACCATTGGAATCGCCCAAAGAAAAAAATTTTTTAACCCCCCCTCAAAATTTGTTGGTTTACGTTTCAAGATACGTAGATTCAGAAAATCGAATAAAAAAAAATCCGTCCGTCCGCCGTACGCCGTCCCCCGTCCGCCGTCCCCCGTCCGCCGTCCGCCGTCCGCCGTCCGTGGCACTTTGCCCAGTTAGCGTTGAGCTAAAATTACGAAATTTGGTTTCTGGGTTTGGACCAGCCCCACAATGATCCTCGAAACTTTTCATAACCCTAGGTCAAGGGGAAGGGGTTCAAAACGAAATTTAAAATTTCGACAATGTCATATCTCCAAATATTTAACTGAACCGTGTAATTTTTAGTTCACTTTTGAATGACCTGAAAAATTACGAATCTTTTAAGACCAATTGGATTTTTTTGCGACCAGCCGTTCGTTCACAGTGACCGCGCAAAGGTTTAGGAAAAACACTAAACTTTCGCGTCGAAAACGGCCGTTATGTGACCCAACCCCCAGACGCCCAGAATAAAACTACCTTTTTTCATCTTCCCGGTAAACTACAGTCTAGAAATTTTAACCGTGAGTCGGGGATAGACCACATTGCAATATTCACTCGTTTTTTCATCTGTAAAATTATTTAAATAATACCTTTTTGTAATAATACAAATTAAATTTTGATGATGAGCTATTGACTTGAAATTTTAAAAATAGGTCAGAACTGGATCACAATGCAATATTCACTCGGTTTCTTGTCTGTAAAATTGTTCAAATAATACCTATTTGTTTAAACAAATTAAATTTTGATGATGAGCTAGATACTTGAAATTTTAAATATACGTCAGAAATGGATGACATTTCAATATTCACTCGGTTTGTATGACATGGTATGAGTATGGTATGGTATATTATTGTATGTATGATTTGGTATAATACAGTATGGTATGATAGGAAAGAAATTCGTATGGTATGGTATGTGTACGGTGAGAATATGGTATGGTGCCGATTTGCAATACAGTCTGGTATAGACGGAAGGGTGATCTGCACAAGGAAGATAATAAACCGTTGTGTCAAGAATTTGCAGAGTTTTTGATCTCAAATTAAACAGTTTGAAAAGCTGAACAGAACTAAGAAAGAAAATCTGGAAAAGCTTCAATTTTGAAGGAGTAATGACCATTTGAAATTCCTAAAAATTACTATTCCCCCCCTAATTGGTAGGGAAATGGGGGGAGGGAGAAAAAATGTTCAAAAGGCACTCCCTTGGAGCATAACAAACGTGTGTGCAAAATTTCAGCTCGATCCGATTTGTCTGCTGGGCTGTAGCCCCGTCAATGAACAAGAAGAAGAAGAAGAAGAAGAAGAACACAAAAACGTGAAAAATAGTGGTTTTAAAATTGTTATACCCCCGACACCTGATGTTCCCAAGAGCTGAAATTTGTTTTACGTCCTCACGTGCCCCTGGAGAGTTGGTGTACAAAAAATCAACTCTCGAGACACTCAGGGGACCGAGCTATGGTAGGGTGAAAACCCCAACTTGTTCCGTCGCGTAATCAGTACTTTAGGACTCCACACTCGTGTGTCCACAGTATGGTCGAGAGGAGCCGACCAGTGTGGACCGTTGACCAGGGAGTTTCACCGTCATGTGGTTATTGTCGTTTAGTTATTTGACCAGAACTATCACAGTTATCATAATTATCAATTATGCGACAAGACCTCAATGACAGAGAAGTGAAAGACCAGTACAAGAAAACTAGGTTATTGTTTTCTTTCTCCCACATCAGAATTTTTTGATAGGTGTGATGCTGAATATTTTGTTCTACTAAACATTGGGTGATTGCTCAAAAGCCTGCTGAACTATCAGGGTTGATTTTGGTTTATTATCTTCGATAATGAACCATCGGAATCGCCCAAAGAAACATTTTTTATAACCCCATGTCAAAATGTGTTGGTTTACGTTTCAAGATACGTAGATTCAGAAAATCGAATAAAATAAACTCTGCAAATTCTTGACACAACGGTTCATTATCTTCTTTATACAGATCACCCTTCTGTCTAGATCACTAGGTCTAAATGTCTAGATACTAAATATCAGATTAATTATTATTATGAATTATCACTAATTAATAATAATTTTATCAAGTACCTAGTGGAAATTATTATAATTTATTGTTAGGTATTAATAATTTGTATATGTTATTAATAATAATAATTATTAATTATGATTAATTAATACGATATAATTACGGGGTTTTTAATACTACGTCGGTAATAATTTTTCTATAAAAGAAGTACCTACCAACAAACATTCGAAATTAGCACCCATAGAAAACTCTCTTACCAACCAAGGAACAATGTGTCTCTGGGAGGGAGAATTTTTCCGTCGCCACAACGCCGACTAAAATCCTACTAGTCAATCTTTAATGGGTATATTAAAAAGTAGTGAGAATCAGTTTAAAAATAATTAATTACGAACTCTTATTATTCGAGTTGTTGTCTAATTTCTAGCTGAATAGTCGTGCGATACGGCACCCGAAAGAAGTTAGGATCCGAGTGACGTCATCGGCTTTGACCGTTTCAACTTGTTTACTGTGACCAATGAACCAGTTTTAACCTCCCATCTGGTTTACTGTAAATAACTGTAAATACTTGTATCTTTTGTAATTAGTGTTAAGTAATTGTATATATTGTATGTAAAGTGTCCATAGTGTTAAGACCCACCATCCAGTCAAGAGTTTTGTATGAGAAATTTTCTCTTACCCCAATCATCCCACACATACCTCACTCCATGTCTCTACCCTCCATTATCCCTCACTTTGTTAAACCTTTAGGGCCGTCAGGCCGGTATTGTATAAGCGCCAATCATCCTGTACAAACAAACTTTGTATGCTTATTTCCACCAATAAAGTATTCTTGATTCTTGATTCTTGATTCTTGATTCCATCTGGTTTAGTGGTTAGGATATCTGGCTGTCACAACGAAGGCCCGGGTTCGATTCCGGCATGGGAATATTTTTTTTACTAAGAGTATGTTTTTTACACCATATTTAACCCCAGGTGGGTTGATCTATATGTCCAACTAATTAATCTATATGGTACTAATCAGTTGTTTGGGGGATGTTTTTATTCCGCAACCCCGTCCACTTGATCTACATGTCCAACTAATCTATATGGTACTAATCAGTTGTTTGGGGGATGTTTTTATTCCGCAACCCCGTCCACTTGATCTACATGTCCAACTAATCTATATGGTACCAATCAGTTGTTTGGGGGATGTTTTTATTCCGCAACCCCGTCCACTTGATCTACATGTCCAACTAATCTATATGGTACTAATCAGTTGTTTGGGGGATGTTTTTATTCCGCAACCCCGTCCACTTGATCTACGAAGAGTCCCGAGCGAGAAACGGAAAAAAACTAGCATGTAGGAAGTAACTGAAAAACGAAACAGACTATTTTTGTAGGTTAGCAGGAAAGAAATAACGGTTATTTTGTAGCCGAAAAAAATAACGGTTATTTTTTCATAACTAACGTAACGTACCGTTATGGAAAAGTAGCAATAACGCCCACCACTAAATCGAATCACAATCCCGACGAGTCCAAAAGCCCGAAACCCCCCGAAACGGTCAAAACCGATGACGTCACTCGGATCCTAACTTCTTTCAGGTGCCCTACCCACAGTCGTGATCATGTGGCAACACTGTATACGTTGCCCTCCATCTTGGTTCTCTTCGCTGCGAATTTGTTTGTCTTGACCTGCCTTCTCGTCTTCACACACGTTTGGCTAGCGTCCTGTTGGAAGTCTCCAGGAATAATTTTCACTTGTAAGTACTTAAGTAAAATATTTTATTCGTTGTGAAACCTTTCATACCTAGTTAGCAAAACTATTCCTAATGTCGTGTTACTCCGCGAGTTGACGAACGGCATTTTGCTTCCTTTCAACTCGTAAGGTTAGCGTGTTAGTTGAGCGGTCACGCTGACCACGGAAATCTTCAATGTTTCTTTTCTTTCAATTTCAGCTTAGTAACATCGGTATTGAAACTTAGTTTACTTAGTTATTAACATTTTCGTTTCTTTCAATGTTGTTTTTTCTTCCAATTGTTGCGCGGAAGTGTGGCCCATGTTAAGAGGGGGCTGCCGTGTCGGCTATGTTTCCTGCACCCATAAGGAATCAATGTATTCTTCCGTGGATCATAAATCCTCGAATCTTGAACCGATTTCGAAATTTTTTTTTTTAAATCTTCAAGTTAGACCAATCTCTAGCGATCAGCCTTGGCATATTTGGAGAAAAAGGTCCCTGGAAGCAGCAATTTATTAACAAAGTCACGTCTAAGGATGGTTGCTCTCTTAATCTGATATATCTTTGTTGGGTGGTGAGTTATCGAAAATCTGGCAAGACGGATTTCATCCTACGTTTTAATTCAAGTCCTAAAACAATAGGATCGGTTCATTTTTCGCGAAGTTACTGTCATCGGAGCATGGGTTAGCGATTCGACGGCTTTTTGAACTTCCAGAGAGACGCGGCCGTCCAGGTAGTGTAGGGGTTCGTCGCTAGATGCCACTAACTTCGATCTCCTCCCGATTTCCCGCTAAAGTGCAAATCGTCGAAGCAACACAGCAAGCAACTCACAATGTAGACGAAATGAAATTGAGACATTGTGTTATTCCAAATTTTGCGTTGGAGACAGTGGCGTCGTCAGAATTTCGAAAATCGGCCGCTAAAAGCGCAAAATTACAAAAATGTGTGATTTTTTTGTGAGGCCTTTTGTGAGGAGTTTTGCCTCACAAAAAATCACACATTTTTGTAATTTTGCGCTTTTAGTCTTCAGTCTTCAAAGGCTGATACAATTGACTTATGGTAATATACCAAGTTTAGTTAAACCTTTACCTAGGATTTTGGAAAAACACCGTTAAAAACTATAGAAAGGAAAGTGAAACGAAAAAACCAATAACATATCTTTATATACGAGCTTTATTTTCTAATAATTATTGTATGTACTCGCATTATTGTATGTACTGCGATGTACTCGCATTCAAGTTTCAAGTGTACAGGGTGTCGCACGAGTTCTTGATTATGGTAATATACCAAGTTTAGTTAAACCTTTACCTAGGATTTTGGAAAAACACCGTTAA
Organism: Stenodema calcarata; assembly: GCA_963920205.1. Taxonomy (NCBI): domain Eukaryota; kingdom Metazoa; phylum Arthropoda; class Insecta; order Hemiptera; family Miridae; genus Stenodema; species Stenodema calcarata. The sequence continues at coordinate 10,616,508 of OY986057.1, read as the reverse complement.
AAACTATAGAAAGGAAAGTGAAACGAAAAAACCAATAACATATCTTTATATACGAGCTTTATTTTCTAATAATTATTGTATGTACTGCGATGTACTCGCATTCAAGTTTCAAGTGTACAGGGTGTCGCACGAGTTCTTGACCCCCCCCCCCCCCCAAGGATACATTTTGTTGTTGAATCTTCATATTTTTTGGCGAGGATTTTAAATATGAGAACGTTGCGCATTTGGCAGTGGCGCGAACGTGGGCCATCGACTCCGACTTTGTTTTTTCACATGGGAACATACAAACTGCGGAGTCGTCGAAACTTTGGGGTATTGTTGGTACATGATTAGTGATGGTAAACCTAAGTTTTCGACCTCGAGGAGCTTGTGGAATTTTTTTGGCGGTCGAAAAACCTCGAAATTTTCGGACTTGTTTCAGTTTTTGCCTATTACATCGAAAACGTCCAATCTGCACAAAGCACAAAGCAACCCAGGCGATTCTAACAGCCGGATATCGTATTAATTAATCATAATTAATAATAATTATTATTAAATAATTCATAATAATAATTAATCTAACATTTAGGATCTAGACATTTAGACCTAGTGATCTAGACAGAAGGGTGATCTGTACAAAGAAGATAATGAACCGTTGTGTCACGAATTTGCAGAGTTTTTTTTTATTCGATTTTCTGAATCTACGTATCTTGAAACGTAAACCAACAAATTTTGAGGGGGGTTAAAAAATTTTTTTCTTTGGGCGATTCCAATGGATTATTATCGAAGATTATAAATTCAATTATTATCGAAGATAATAAACCAATAGGACAAAAAAGCCATTGAAATGTGTCTAAATGCTTGCATAAGAGTCTGCAACACATTGGGAAATTTTATGTCAATATTAATAATATCCAATCTTAATAAACCGTTCAGTAACAAATTTATTTTTGATCACATTGATATGGTCGAATAATCACCAATTACATAAATACACAAATAAAATATGTAAGATTCGGAGCACACATGTATTCACGCTGATGGCTAAATCAAAACTAACAATAACAAAAAACGAATCCCAGTTTCCTCTAGGTACGACCACTTTGTTTTATAATGTGGAATTTTATATACTTTAAAAAAGGATAGAATAACGTTTTCCCCCAAGAGGTTGCGTAACTGCTTTTTTGGCCAAAAACTAAAACTACCTAGTGCTAAAATTTCGCTGCACCACGCAGTTAGCACACGGTTTTCAGGGTTGCAAATTTAGGTACACACTAACCATAGGGATCCAAAAAACATATAAAAAAATCGTAGATACATGCGCGTTTGCAAAGTTTGTTGTCTTTATTGACTGGGCGATAGCCCTGATAGCCCTCCCAGGAGAAAGGTGTCGGCAAGCCAGTTTTCCGAGTTCGCTAATATACAAGCTGTCAGATTCTATAAATAGACTTGAAGGGACAAACCGACGGAAGGGTTTACATACAGAAGACGTTGGATTCCGGCCTGCTGTGCCACTCCACTAGCGCTACCTCGCGGCCTGGAGGTCAACTTGTACCAACTCCTTTTATCGGCTTTGACCGTTTCAACTCGTCCACCGTATAATGCACCGTCGGTCACACCGAAGAAGTGTGATCATCATTGGGCATTTTAGGTTGAATTGCACGGTTTGAAACGAACCGCGAAGGAAGGAGTTGGTACAAGTTGACGTCCAGGCCGCGAGGTAGCGCTAGTGGAGTGGCACAGCAGGCCGGAATCCAACGTCTTCTGAACTGAATAGCTGGAACGACCCGAACTATTCCGGCAGGTAGCGCTGAGGGCGGTTTTGATCAGAGTAACCTTCTTCTTCTATCCCTATCAGATATCAGAACTCAACAATTTCCGAATTGAAATTCCGAATTTCAGAATCCCATTTAACGGTCTTGGTTAATTAATTGACTTGGTCTAGGACTAGAAACTGGAATGTATCTAGCATTGACCCTACTTCAAGTAACTTCTTTAAAACAAGAATAAGTGTAAGCAGAGCTTGATTTGTCTGCTCCTTCTGTAAAAAAAGAGATTCTTGTACAGTGGACTACCGGGTGGCGGCGGGAATTGTTGAATATTTATTTTGGTTTATTATCTTCGATATTGGAATCGCCCAAAGAAAAAAAAATTTTAACCCCCCCTCAAAATTTGTTGGTTTACGTTTCAAGATATGTACGTAGATTCGGAAAATCGAATTACATAAAAAAAAATCCGTCCGTCCGCCGTCCGCGGCACTTTGCCCAGTTAGCGTTGTTAAAATTACGAAATTTGGTTTCTGGGTTTGGACCAGCCCCACAATGATCTTCGAAACTTTTCATAACCCTAGGTCAAGGGGAAGGGGTTCAAAACGAATTTTTAAATGTTGAAAATTCCACATCTCGAAAAATTCATATAGAACGGTGTGAAGATACGAATTGGAAGCAACTCCAGAACTTGTTCTCATTGATTGTTGACAACAAGATGATTTGTCATGTTGTTAACAATATGTTCCAAAAATTATAGAATACACTCTTGTGGAAGATTTTGACCTGTGTACTCTGTTATAGAAAATAACAAAATATCTAAAAGGTTATGGGATCCAGGCTTCTTGTCAAAATTTTCTGTTGGTTAGAGTGAAGATCGGTGAAACAAGTGAAGTGTCTTGTGAAAGATAAGTGAAGCTCAACCATGAACATTCAGAAATTTAATTTTGACAATTTGACAAAGGACAATTACGACACATGGAAGATTTTGACCTGTGTACTCTGTTATAGAAAATAACAAAATATCTAAAAGGTTATGGGCCCAGCACGCTTCCAATTCTTGTCAAAATTTTCTGTTGGTTAGAGTGAAAGATAAGTGAAGCTCAACCATGAACATTCAGAAATTTAATTTTGACAATTTGACAAAGGACAATTACGACACATGGAGGGTAATGATGGAAGCTCTTTTGGAGAAAACCGATGGTATCGGTTATGTCGATGGGTCAATTCCACGTCCAATAGTAGGTGAAGGCGCTGGAGCCGCCGGGGATGCCGCTGCCAGTAATTGGGATAAAATTGACAGAAAACATCGTGCAGATATAATTTTAGGAATTTCTCCATCTGAGATCAAACAAGTAAAAGATTGTAAAACGTCTAGAGAATTATGGTTAAGGTTAGAATCAATTTATTTATCAAAAGGACCTACCAGAAAAGCATCGTTGATGAAACAACTCATGTTACACCAAATGAGAGAAGACGATGATGCTCGTGAATATCTGGCTAAGTTCTTCGATGGGGTAGACAAACTTCAAGCAATGGAAGTTGTAATCCACCCTGAATTACTCACAATCATGTTGTTGAACAACCTTCCAGATAGTTTTGAAAATTTCAAATGTGCGATCGAAGCGCGTGATGACCTCCCCAAACCCGATGTTCTTAGAATCAAAATAATTGAACAATGGGATTCAAGAAAAGAAAAGAATCGGGACCCAAATGTTATGTTGGCGAAGAAAAATTTTCATAAACCATATAAAAACAATGAAAAGAAACAAGAATTCAAATACAAGTGCCACATATGCAAGAAACAAGGTCATAAAGCAGCCAATTGCTTTAATAAACAGTCGGCGAAAACCTCTAACGAAGCGATCTATCACACTTATCCATCGGAAATCGGAATGAGCGCATCCCCATTTACATGGTGTTTGGATAGCGGGTGCACTTCTCATATGTGTGCAGATGAATCAAAATTTGAATCGATTGGAAATTGTGACTTTAGTAGGGTCAACCTGGCAGATTCTTCCTCCACAAACATCATCGGCAAAGGGCCAGTGAAGGTGAGTGCGAAAGTGGGGAATGGAATAACAAACCTCAAGTTGCCAAACACATTGTATGTTCCACAACTTCGTTCGAACCTGATGTCAGTGGGAAAAATAACTGATCAAGGGCACAAAGTTATTTTTACAAAAACTAAGGCAGTAGTCCAGAATAGCTCAGGAGCACTACTAATGACAGCCAACAGAATCAATGGGTTATACCAAGTCAATGAAATCAGTACGACTGGTGAAAACGCAAACGCTGCTGAAATCAAACCCCAAACGAAATTGGAATTATGGCATCAAAGGTACGGACACCTGAACGAAAATGACTTGAAGGACTTATATGGGAACGAGAAAGCCAGAGGAATAAATATATCAGGACATAAAAGCCTCAAAGACTGTACGATTTGTATCCAAGGAAAAATGGTTCAAAAACCATTTCCCAAACAATCGAGTCGTTCTTCAGAGATACTGGAAATCGTTCATACGGATCTCTGTGGACCGATAAGAGTTCCTTCACAGGGAGGAAGAAAGTATTTTTTAACCTTAATTGACGACTATTCTCGTTGGTGTGAAATAAGGTTCATACACAAAAAATCGGAAGTATTGGATGAAAATCAAAAAGTCGAAAATCAAACAGGTAGAAAAATTAAGTACATCCAGTCAGACAATGGGACGGAGTACTGTAATAAAGAATTTGACAAATTTTTAGAAATAAATGGAATCATTCGAAGGCTAACTGTTCCACACACTCCTCAGCAGAATGGAGTGGCTGAGAGGAAGAACCGGAGCTTAGTCGAGATGGCTAGATGTTTGATGATTCAGGCGAAACTACCACCATCCTTTTGGGCAGATGCGATTCACACGGCTAACCATATCAGAAACAGATGTCCATCGAAAGGAATTGGAGGTGAAACACCATTTAAACGGTGGTTTGGAAGGACTCCGAACGTTCATTATTTCCGTATATTCGGAAGCAAGGTATTTTATTTAAACAAAGAGAAGCAAAAAGACAAATTTGCACCACGATCAAAAGAAGGAATCTTCTTGGGTTACTCAGATCAAACAAAGGGATACCGTATTTGGGCAAAAGATGAGCAAAACGTTATTGTCTCAAGAGATGTGAAATTTTTGCAAGAATTCTTTGACCACAAAGATTCTGAAAAATGCTTTCCTGAAAATTTGTTTGATCGTGAGAACCAGAACGGAGAAGATAATGAACGAAAGAACGATGAGATTATAGCAACAAAACAAATAGAGCAACTAGATAGAACAGAACCAATTGAAACAACAACAAATAACGAGCGAAGTGAAGATGAATATGGCAACAATGACGAAACTGGGAATAACCCTGAGATTGTGAAGACGACTCGCGGAAGAGGGAGACCACGTCTCGAAAAAACCGGTAACCGTGGGAGACCTAGAAAAATCTACCGCGAAATAGAAGTTCCATTGACATCCGAGATTGATGAAGAAGAAACGTTCCAGGAGGCAGTAGACCAATCCGAAATTGCTAATTTAACTGAAATAACAGTTAAACATGCATTGTCAAGTCCGGAAGCTCAAGGTTGGAAAGAAGCGATTAAATTAGAATATTCATCAATTTTGGAGAACGAAACATTCAAAATAGTCCCACGTCCGAAAAATAAGAATGTTATAGGTTGCAGAGTCGTGTTAAGGGAAAAATTCAAAGCGGATGGTACAATTGAAAAGAAAAAGGCTCGCTTAGTCGCTAAAGGATACAATCAGCGACAAGGGGAGGCTTTAATGAAACCTTCGCACCGGTAGTTCGGATGAGTTCGATCCGAACACTTATGGCTCTGGCAGTAGAGGAAAACTTGAAAATACATCAATTTGACGTAACTACGGCATTCTTGAATGGGAATCTGGAAGAACAAATTTTTATGGAAATTCCGGAAAATTTCGAAGAGATGTTACGCGAAATAATTACAGATAAAAAATCGCCGAGAAAAGTTATAGATGAAGCCAAGAAAATGTATGAGAGTATGAAAAATGGGGAAAAGGTATGTTTATTACAACGATCTCTTTACGGTTTGAAACAGGCAGGGCGTCAGTGGTACCTGAAGCTAGACGAAAGTCTGAAAAAGTTGGGGCTGAAACCACTCAAATCCGAACCCTGTGTGTACCAATATCGAGAAAACAATGACATCATCATCTTGGCAATTTATGTGGATGACCTATGGCTGGCATCAGGAAATTCAAAGTTAGTTGAGAACATAAAGAAAAAATTGATGAACATTTTCAAAATGAAATACTTAGGCCCAATTCACTATGGTCTAGGAATTGAGTTTAACCAAAACCAAAACGAGGGGAAGCTATTCATGTCCCAGAAAAAATATACGCAAGACATTCTAAAGCGTTTTGGAATGGAAAACTCAAAAGCCGTGGCAACACCACTTGAAATTGGACTGAAGCTTACGATTCCTGAACACGCTGACACCAATGAAATGTCCAAGTACCCGTATCAACGATTAATAGGTTCATTAATGTACCTGGCAGTGTCAACGCGTCCAGATATCACGTATGCGGTCAACTCGTTGAGCCAGTTCAATACGAATTACAGCAGCGAACACTGGCAAGCAGCCAAACGAGTTCTGCGGTACTTGAAAGGGACTCCAAACCATGGAATCCTGTTCCAGAAGACGGAACAACCCTTGGTGGGATACGCTGATGCAGATTGGGCAAACTGTACTCAAGACAGGCGTTCCTACTCGGGATTTTTCTTCAAACTAGGAGGAGCACCCATATCCTGGGAAGCTAGAAAACAGCAGACTGTGGCTCTGTCGAGCGTTGAGGCAGAATACCTTGCACACGGAGAAGCAACCAAAGAGTCAGGGAGCTCAACAAACCACTGCGACTGTCATCTACAATGACAATCAGGGAGCACAGCAGTTGGTAAAGAACACGACGCACTATTCCAGAACGAAGCATATAGACGTTCGACATCACTTCATTCGGGAATGTGTAGGCAAAAACCAAGTTGAAATCAAGTATCTCCAGACTTCGGAAATGCCAGCTGACGTGTTTACGAAGCCGTTACCAAGATCCAAATTTCACTCGTGTGCTTGGGAACTCGGAGTTAGAGTTGACGAATCCATTCGAGGGGAAGTGTGAAGATACGAATTGGAAGCAACTCCAGAACTTGTTCTCATTGATTGTTGACAACAAGATGATTTGTCATGTTGTTAACAATATGTTCCAAAAATTATAGAATACACTCTTGTGGAAGATTTTGACCTGTGTACTCTGTTATAGAAAATAACAAAATATCTAAAAAACGGTATGTTTTTTATTTCATATTTAGATAGAGTTTGTTCCGTAAAATTTTTTAAGACCATCCGCAGCTTTGTACGACCAGCCGTTCGATCACAATGACGGCTCAAAGATTGTGCCTCACAACACGATTGTGAATCAAACTGTTGAAATACAGGTCCATTTTCATACTAACAACCTCTTTGGAACATCATATGGCTTAAGTGATGTCGAGTTTGTTGTTCTGAGGTGCGTTTCGTGCTACGGAAATGAAGGTAATTTCGAATGTTTGTTGGTAGGTACTTCTTTTATAGAAAAATTATTACCGACGTAGTATTAAAAACCCCAGAATTATATCGTATTAATTAATCATAATTAATAATAATCATTATTAATAATAAATACGAATTATTAATACCTAACAATAAATTATAATAATTTTCACTAGGTACTTGATAAAATTGTTAATAATTAGGTAGTGATAATTGATAATAATAATTAATCTAACATTTAGGATCTAGACATTTAGACCTAGTGATCTAGACAGAAGGGTGATCTGTACAAAGAAGATAATGAACCGTTGTGTCAAGAATTTGCAGAGTTTTTAATATAGTTCTAAAAACTATATGCTTACGCGTTTCTGAACACCTTCAAAAATTAATCAGTGGACAAAATAGCAATCTAAAGTAAATTGAAGCAATTTTCAATTAAATTGAAACTGCAACATTTTTCTTATTATATCGTTTGACTATAATTAATTTTAATGTAGGCCAACTTGACTTCCATTCAAACAATGCACTTTATTTCAATCTAATTTTTTTAAGTAGGTAGGTATATATAAGTAATGTTCATTTTTGCATTATTTATTTATTTTTGGGAATAAATAGAAATTCATATTCATTTATTCATTCACCTAATTCAAAAATTATTTGGTTTGAAAATACACGCATGTTCACCAACAATCTTTCATTTCGTGGGTTATAATTTCATCTTTACAGTTTTCTGAAAAATTATTTTTTTAAAGGTACTGTACTTAGACGTATTTTATCTTACGAGATATGGTTTTATGATAAAATGATTTAAATGATAAATGATTTTATGATATGATTTTATCTTGTCGAGATATGAACCACTTACGAACCAGAATACGCTAAAAACGAGAACCACAAATAAAAGACACAAAACAAACTGGACCCTTCTTCTCCCACAGAAAACCCTACTATACTACGTCTTCTCCCGTGAAACTTAGGACGTCAAATGATTTTGTGGGAGGTTATAACATGAGATCACTGTTACCTTTCCAGTTCGAGTTCTCAACCCTCATCTCAATTCAGTGCAAGAAGTTCCTGAACTGAGTTCATGAACTGGCCGCGGTGGAACGCGTTGTCTGCACTGAGTTCACGAACTGAAACAGGCTGGAACGCAGTTCATCATGCGCATGGCTTCTGCGCAGAACTAGTTCCTGAACCAGTTCAAGAACTGGTCAGGTTGGAACATACCTATCGCAACAGCGGGATAGTTTCTAGTTGTAAACGCCATGTTTATCGCGCATTCAGCTACACGGTTTTGCTATAATCTTCAACCTTTGTGAAGTAACAACGCTTGCTACCACATATCTTTTTCCAAGCATCCCGTCTAAAGTTCTAACAAGACCTTTTTCGTTTTGTTTCAGGTTTTCATCTACACACTCCAGCAAAATTGCGTCCGAAATGAAAGGTACCTATGTTATCGGTTTCTACATTAGGGGTTATTTTTTCGTGTACATCAATAAGGTAACAACACCTAAGTTGATAAAATTAGCTACTTATTTCTTCATCAAAACTTCTTTTCCATCGAAAAATGAGAATCCTGTATTACAGTGCACTATTACAAACTCTCGAGGTCTTCAATGGTGCATGGTGTTAGAATAAAGGTACAAGTATGTTATAGCCCCGCCAATATCGATTGTATCGATTATCTCAAATACATCGATCCTTGTGGTATCGATGACGGCTCAATATGGCGCCCGGCGGATCTCGGAGGCTCCCGTTGTCATTTGAGTTGTATTTCTATCGTCTTGTGCTTGTCATTTCACAGTGATTATTGTGTTCAGTACGGTGTTTGGATGGACGGTTTTTCATTCGGTATGGAGTTTTCATCAGTGACTTTTAAAAAAGTCGTCAGGGAAGTGGTTGACGAGAAGAGTGCGGTCAAGTTTTTTCAACAACACGGCGTTATTCCTTCTGACAAACTGTGCCCTAACGGCCACGCGATGAGCTTGTCTCAAAAATTCGGTGGAGGTGTAATGTGCTTACTTTCGTTGGTTGCACTGTAGACTATTGCCTGATTTTTCAATAAATATTAATATTTCACTCTTATTTTTTGGTGTCCTTAAGCTGCGTTTACACTAGCGAAACTTTTCAGCGAGGGATTTGGGCGAGGGCGTTGCGTGAGAGAGACTCGCCTATGTAGACGCCCCTCCATTCTTGGAAAATTTCGGGGAGACCGAGAGTCGGGCGAGCCGCAGGTCAGTCGGTTTTTGTGCGCGCTTCAAAGAGTTTCGCCTGAAAGAAACTCAACAGTGTAAACGCACCACGAGGACGCTCGCCCAAGATGAACCAGGCAGATAGCTTGAAGCTCATAGAAATTTATCTATTTTATCTATTACATCACTAGTTTTGAAATATTGTGCCATTACCAGTAGTCAGCATTCCTATTTGTTAATAAGACTTCTTTAAATACATAATGTCATTTTACACAGACTCGTTTCAAATGTGATTACTCATTATTCTTACCTTCACATATTCCTGAAGTGTTTCAATCAACGCATCACAAACTTCGGGGACGATGAATGATATTGTGCTCTTTGACATTTTAAATAAATACTGCAAACTGGTGTATCACCAGTTGCTAAGAAACGTAGTGTGACTGCCAACCTTTCTCTCACTGTCACTGCTTCTCTGAATGTTGTGTCCTTTTTGCCGACTTGTTGACTGACCAGAGAAATCTTGGATACTCATGCGGGCGAAGTTCTTTATAGTATCTTCAATAGGTTCCAGTGTCATTTCTCCCATGAGAGTGTTACCATGTTGGCATCTTCTTAAAAACAATTGCTTGCTCCACCATCGTCGAGGGCGGCGATTCTTCTTCTTCTTCCTCTCGTTGAGTGAAAATAACATCGGCATGATGGCAAATGCGGCCGCAGCAGCTGGAGGGACGACACAAGTTTCCATGATCACAACTCATTCAGAACTGAGGCCTCGAAGGCGGCTCACCCTTTTCGCGCAGCGACTCGCTCTCAGTTGCGCCCAGTTTTGGGAGGTGTGAAATTTCTCTCGCAGCGACACTCTCTCGCGCAACGTTTCGCGCAATTCCCTCGCAGAAAAGTTTCGCTAGTGTAAACCCAGCTTTACAATGGTCTTCCCGTATTCATTTTGAAAGTTGATATCGGCACTCGGGATGTAGGCATCGGGACGCCATATTGAGCCGTCATCGATACCACAAGGATCGACGTACTTGAGATAATCGATATTGGCAGGGCTATAACATACTTGTACCAGAATAAAGGTTTTTGTGGGAAATGTGCTTTGATTCAGAGAGAATTTGACTTGATATTCAGTATCATTTCCATTAATATTTGAAATGATTTTTTATTGTACTAACCAAAAATGGTTGTTACAAGAGTTCATATTTTTTACATAGGTACGACAAAGTATTCAAACAGAAGTTCAATTTTTTACATAAAACAAAATGCAATTCCTTCCAGAAATAAAACAGGTGATCACCACTTTAGTTGATGCACACTCACTGAACAAATAGTTTTCTGATCTTCAGCGACTTGGTCGTGTAGTTGTAGAGGTCTGTGATCCTATGGAGGTCCCGGGCCAAATCAAGCAGAGAGGAGACGTCATCCGTTCGGTTGACCGCACCGGCCAGGTATTGCGCCAGGTAGTGATCACGAAGAGGAGCGTAGAGGGGGCAAGCGAGTAGGAAGTGACACAGGCTCTCGTTCTCAATGTGGCAGATAGCGCAAATTTCCGAGGTCCGAAGTGAATACGATTCACTTCTATGATAGAAAAATACTGCCTTTACATCTTCAGACCTGGGGGCCATTCGCAACTGGGCCACTATTCTTTCGGCATGTATCGATCCACATTTTCCAAGGTATAACTGGCGGCTACCAAAATCCAGGCTTAATCACATACTTCCATGAAAAGCCTCCCTCTTTTGTTGATCCTTTTCATTTCATTTCATTTCATTTAATATTTTCTGGACTTGATTTTCCGAAGGGGGTAAACCCAAAGACGTCACTGACTCGTCTGGCGAGCAAGAGGAGGAGGAGTTCCGCGTCGAGAAGGTGCTGGACAGAAGGATTAAACATGGAAAAGTAGAGTATCTGCTGAAATGGACGGACTACTCTGAGTAAGTGTTCCTTCCTATTTAGATTTTTGTTGTGTTATGAAGCAATGTCTGATACCATCTTATTAGGGATGCAACATCGGAACCAAATGATCGATTATAATATCAAATGATTAATGTGACCAATTAATCGAACGCAAATAATTTTTTTCAAACTCATGTGGCGTTCAAAAAGTGGTAGAGACTTGAAACTAGGCATGTAGCCCCCTTAGGTAGTGCTTACTCAGGCAGCATAGGGCAGGGATCGGCTGAGTGGCTCCTAATGCTACTTTGTATGCTCTTCACACTATGGAGCTGTAATTTGGCATGTAACCTCGTCAGGACTCACACTTTAAGCAGAATAGATTCAGGATCAGCTGAGGAGCTTCTAAAGATAATTTCTATGCTATTCACACTATTAAGCTGTAATTCGGCATGAAACCTCCTTAGGACTTACCCTTTAAACAGAATAGGCCCAGGATCAGCTGAGGGGTTCCTAAAACTAACAGACATATCCATGATCAGACGTTTTACCCGACAAGGGAGATATTTTATTATAAATTGAAGGTGTAAATAGAACCGATAAAAGTATCAAGTATGAAACTAGAAGACAAATCGTCGTTGTTATTGTTACTACCACCATTCTTATGCTCTTTCAAAATCCAGATGTATTCGAATAATAGATAAATAGACAATAATAGATTAATACAAATTTGTAATAGTTGTATTTTACCTACCAACTATTTAATGTAATAGTTGGTAGGTAAAATAAATCGATTTGCATCCCTACATCTTATGAGGAGTTTGAATTGATATTCTCACTTGATTTTTTTTTCTATATTGTCATAATATGATAAAACATATTATCTTATGTTAGATGGATGGCTCCGCTATATTCTTGGGTACAATCCCTCAGCATGCAAGGTTGCCCCTTAAACATCTGAGTTCCCTTGAAATTGTTGACTCCACCGCACTTTTCGGCAACATTTTGAACACTTATCGGATAAGAACGGCTTTTTGGGAATATGTAAATTGTTTGTTAAGTTGTCGCTCAATTCATTTTTTGTCTTTATTTAACGTAAATCTTTCAAGTTTCATTTTTTTCAATTAGAACAAAAATTGACAGCTAGGAAGTATTTGTGTTCAAGTAGGCCTACGTAGGTAAAAGGTACTTCAGGAAAAACATCGACGTTTTTTATACGATGTTGGTAGTAAAAAATAATGATGTTTATCCAACCGATCCCAATCCCTACTACTTATATACCCACACTGTTTCTCTTGAATGGCTGCTCATCATCTGACCCAATTACAAGCATACTGGACCATTCATTTTGGTCCTCAATTTCGCTTAATACATAATTCCAGTGGTGCTTACAAGTTGTCGAATGGACCTTGCAATTCTACTGTGAGCTTTTTTCACAAGTACGTTATTGTTCTTATGTTTCAAGGCGGTTTTGTCCTCGGAAACTGTAACTATAATAAATATGGGTGTCAATTACAGCAACGAAAACACTTGGGAGCCGGAAGAAAACCTGGATTGCCCTGATTTAATCCGGGCATACGAAGAAGACAGGAAGGCCAGGGAAGCGTCCAAGAAAGGCTCCGACAAAGGAGACCCGAATAAAGAAGAAATGAAAAGACCGTCCACTTCTTCTGAAACCACCGCCAAGAGGAAAAGTTCCTCGGTTCACGACTCGAATGGCGAAGACAAGAAGACAACAAAGAAGGCTAAAAAGCCGTCAGAGGTATACTCTTTGAGAATCAAATCAACATTTGCCCCTTATTTGGGTTCAGAAGTGGGAAACGCCTTTGGCTTAGACCAATCTTGCCAGTTCTGACCAGTTTCAGTGTGTAGGTGTTGAATATTTGGCCCTGATAGCTTGTCGTATCGTTTAAAAATAGGATAATTACGTTTGAAAATATTCAAAATAGTCCTGCGTTTACCCCTCCTTGATTTGTGTTGAACATTATCACGCCAGTTCGTTTTAGTTATAGATGCTGGTAAAATTTACATTTAATGATTCCAGCTTCTGGCATATTATTCGTCGCCCCGCTACTATGACTCGCATGAGTACCAGTAATTTTGTGATGTTTTGCCCCTCGTGGTGGTATTCAATCCACATAGGGGGGAGTCATAGTTCTTCTAGTATCAACCCTCTATGCAGACTGCAGTAGTGAATAAGCACCATTAATGTACTTTGAATCTCAAATAATCCGCACAGTAATTGGTCTTAATTTACATCATGAATAGGCGGGATTGATACGATTTAAAAATGTATTAAAATGAATCCAACGTAACCCTAGAGTAACTATTGGTTTTAACAGTGAAATGTTGTAGATTCTGGGTCAGCATTGATATTTTTAATTTGATTTTCAGGATGACAATAAGCCGAGAGGTTTCAACCGTGGCCTGGAGCCGGAAAAGATCGTCGGGGTTATTGACGCCCGCGGGGGTCTCCAGTTTTTAATGAAGTGGTGAGTATTAATGTTTCTTTGTGGTAGGCTGACTCGTATGAGCTACTCGCTTAGGAGTCAATCCACTGGAGTGGTTTAGAAGTGTGAACGTTGTGCACATCTCACGTTTCTGGGGCATCATAACGTCAACAAAACGTCGTTAAGATAGCGACAAGTGTCGCATAGCTCAACTCGACCTTTTTCAAAAAATAAAAACATGTTTAAATAAGAGAAAACGTGAAATTCTCGCGTGAGGAGGCCTCAAATAAAAAAATTTGTGGAATATGATTTGAAGGAAATGATATTCTGAATCAAATCCTAATACTTGATAGTCGACTACGACTCTGTAGTCAGTGAGCTAAGGGACAGCTGTCGCTATCAAACGGTTGCAGAATACCAATCGTCGTTACATAGCGACACCGACACTTGTCGCCACCTTAACGACATTTTGTTGTCGTTATGATGCCTTAACGAGTCCCAGAATGGCGCCACAGGAGGAGGTTAGCCATTTACGGGTGGTTTGTCTCCTGCGGTGATAGAATTTTGGATCCCGAACTAGCCGCCCTCGCTTAGTTCATCGCCTCCTCATACAAATTGCAATAGTCAAATTCCTGATAGGATATGTTGTTGTGGCTGGCAACGCAAGGGAGACTAGCCAAAACTCCCGACTGCAAAAGGGGAATCACTATTCGCAAGTAGAGGCATAGTTCAGTGCTTCAGGTTGGAAGCTGAACCATCTCTATTTCAAGGGTGAAGTGGCATCCGAGGGTGAAGTAACTCAAGTGGGGCTGGTCAACATGGCCTACCTCAAATGGTGCTGCACAACATGGCCTAAGTGTTTTTTAAAAAATTTACAGGAGACACAAAAAACTGTTTATTTATAAAATTTGGGGACATATACGTGAATGTTTGCAACAGACACTTTTGGGTGCCAATATACTTACTATACAGACAACTTACGGGATAATGAAAAATTTTAATCTGAATCCCGCTGGATAAAAACTCTGCAAATTTTTGACACAACGGTTTATTATCTTCCTTGTGCAGATCACCCTTTTGTCTATACGAGACTGTGTTGCAAATCGGCACCATACCATATTCTCACCGTACTCATACCATACCATACGAAATTCTTTCCTATCATACCATACTGCACTATACCAAATGATACATACAATAATATACCATACCATACTCATACCATGTCATACAAACCGAGTGAATATTGAAATGCCATCCATTTCTGACCTATATTTAAAATTTCAAGTCTGTAGCTCATCATCAAATTTTAATTTGTTTATAAAAATAGGTATTATTTAAACAATTTTACAGACAAGAAACCGAGTGAATATTGCATTGTGATCCAGTTCTGACCTATTTTTAAAATTTCAAGTCAATAGCTCATCATCAAAATTTAATTTGTATTATTACAAAAAGGTATTATTTAAACAATTTTACAGATGGGAAACCGAGTGAATATTGCAATGTGGTCTATCCCCGACTCACGGTTAAAATTTCTAGACTGTAGTTTACCGGGAAGATGAAAAAAGGTAGTTTTATTCTGGGCGTCTGGGGGTTGACTAATCTAACGGCCGTTTTCAACGCGAAGTTTAGTGTTTTTTCTAAACCTTTGCGCGCTCACTGTGAACGAACGGCTGGTCGCACAGAAATCCAATTGGTCTTAAAAGATTCGTAATTTTTCAGGTCATTCAAAAGTGAACTAAAAATTACACGATTCAGTTAAATATTTTGAGATATGACATTGTCGAAATTTTAAATTTCGTTTTGAACCCCTTCCCCTTGACCTAGGGTTATGAAAAGTTTCGAGGACCATTGTGGGGCTGGTCCAAACCCAGAAACCAAATTTCGTAATTTTAACTCAACGCTAACTGGGCAAAGTGGCGCGTACGGCGTACGGACGGATTTTTTTTTTTTTTTTATTCGATTTTCTAAATCTACGTGTCTTGAAACGTAAACCAACAAATTTCGACGGGGGGTTAAAAAATTTTTTTCTTTGGGCGATTCCAATGGTTCATTATCGAAGATAATAAACCAAAAAGTCAATATGGCTAAAAATGTCAGTTAGGCCATGTTATTCTGTACTATTTGAGGTAGCCCTTGTTGCCACTTCACCCTCGATTTACCTATCTGATCACAGTTGATACTACATAGAAAGAATAGCGTCATTCAAAAAGTGAATACGATTAGGAGAAAACGTCTCGTACATGTTGATGCGATAGGAAGAAATAAGTCAGGTGAATGGATTGGATACAGACACATTCCTTGATCTTGTTTTATTCTTCTATCGTTTTGCTTTGTGTATCCTTCGTTCAGAACGATCATCTTCCGGCTGTTGTTTGCTCAGATTCTATCTTTAATGAATTCATTTTGCACTACTAGGAAAGGATCGAACGAAGCGGATCTGGTGCCTGCGGTGCTAGCCAATCTCCTATGCCCGGAAATCGTAATACAATTCTACGAAATGCGACTCCCTTGGCTCCCGTTAGGCCACGACGATGAGGCTGACAACAGTTGAATTAGTCACCTCATCCTTTGTTTTATATACATAATATGTAGATAAAGTTATTTATATTATTACGATTTTTTTTCTACATTTCTTATAAGTTAGTTATCTAAGATTTAATGTGGTTGTCATATTCCTCGAACTTATCATTATACTTATTTTTCACCTCTTTCAAAATGTTCATTTTTACATCTGGATCATTTATCTTAACGTCACAGTGTATCGTAATATAGTCCTCTAGCGTAAATGTGTAGGTAGTCCTTGTTTTGGGGAAACGTCTCCCTGTGCCGTAGTCAGTTGGACATTTTAGGACCAACCGCACCAATTTTAATTTGTTTATTATTTATGGCAGTTATCATTGAAAGTAGAAACACCATCATTCCTTTGTTTCTCTTCAGAGGAAGCTCATTTTTATTTCAAATTAAAGAGTTTAGTAGGCAGAATAAATATTATGGTCAATGATTTTGACCCAAATCTCAATCGATTTGGCTAATCCACAGCCAAAAATACGTGGATGTTCAACATCTACTAATTTCCAAAAACATCAAAGTTGAAGTTGGTGGTCAGAAACATTATCGTAGAGTTGCGCCTGATCACGGATCGGTAGGAAATTTAATGGGATTTCCAATGAGTGTGACACATTTTGTCACTTTTCTCAACGGTTCTCGAGTTATTCGCGGTATTTGGTTAAAAATCGTGGGTTTTACGTTCAGCAAACTTTCTCTAATCTCTTTCACACCAATAAATTATTACGAGTATAATGATTCTCAACAACAAAAACTTGCATAATTCCCAAGGAAAAATTCAACAAATTTTCAACAACAAAATTCTTTTTTTTTAATACAACATTTTTTTTAAATTCGAAGTTTTTTTTTTAAATTCAAATATTTTTGAATGTTTTGAATTTTTGAACCATCATCATATTGAACCAACAAAATATTAAGAAAGTATCACTGTACCAATGCAAAAAGATGTGATATCCCCTCAAAAACAACTCCGTTGTAAAACTGGCCTGCCAAAAAACCTGCGCAGCCGCAAAAAGGAATGATATCCATTTTGCCCGCCAGCCACGTATACTATAGGATGCACGGTGCTTCGCACCTCGCTGTTGAGTGTGCATATAGAAACCTGATCCTCCTACTGCTACCACCAACACCAATGTTTTCCTGTTCCCTGTCTTCTTCCCACAACCCCCCCCCCCCGTTCACCCTCTGTTTCTTCTGTTGCACCTGCAGGGAGCTTTTCGCTTCATTCAATGCTGTTGGCAAAAGCTTTCCCCACCCAGGCTTAGGCACGTCATACTGGACAATGTTAGCCAACAATTTCTTTCTTTTTTTATGTTTCTCAAAGTTTTTTGTGTTGGGATAATGGGTCAAATCTTTTCAAAGGCTCCGTCTTAAGCTGGAACGAAGCGCTGCGCAAAATATCAAATCAATCGGTGAAGGTGGAGAGGCCGCAGCGTTTTCTGTCTGCACAAGAAGAAGGAGAAAAACTCTGCAAATTCTTGACACAACGGTTCATTATCTTCTTTGTACAGATCACCCTTCTGTCTAGATCACTAGGTCAAAATGTGTAGATCCTAAATGTTGGATTAATTATTATTATGAATTGTCACTAATTATTAATAATTTTATCAAGTACCTAGTGAAAATTATTATAATTTATACAATTCTGCGAAATGCGACTCACTTGGCTCCCGTTAGGCCACGACGATGAGGCTGACAACAGTTGAATTAGTCACCTCATCCTTTGTTTTATATACATAATATGTATATAAAGTTATTAATATTATTACGATTTTTCTTCTACATTTCTTATAAGTTAGTTATCTAAAATTTAATGTGGTTGTCATATTCCTTGATGAGATAACTTATCATTATACTTATTTTTCTCCTCTTTCAAAATTTTCATTTTGTTTCATTTTTACATCTGGATTACATTTTTACATTACGTCACAGTGTATCGTAATATAGTCCTCTAGCGTAAATGTGTAGGTAGTCCTTGTTTTGGGGAAACGTCTCCCTGTGCCGTAGTCGCTACTCATTTACGATAGATGACTATGTACGAGTACGTCACCATTGGTATTATTTCGTTTTATTCAAACAGGTTAGGTTTTGATTTGACAACTCCACCAAAGTTGGATTTTCATAATAATGTTTTTATGAGTCCTTCGTGTTGATACGTGTACGAGTATTATATACTTGATATTATCAAACATATTTATACTTTTACAGTTGATATGTAGATGTAAGTGTACACAATGTTTTTATTTCACTTTTGATGTAGGTAGTTGTGTATATGATAATATACAGTGGTTCCCCCATCTCCTTGTTTTATGTATTCCTACGATGTTACTGTTATGGAAAATCAGATCTGCTCATCGCACTTGGTGTGGTGGTTCCGTTCAGGTCAATCAGTCTAAAAGGTTCTACTAGATAATTTTTGGATGCTGAATTGAATGAGTTGATGCACAAATTGCATATTTTGGTAGGGAATTTTAAGACTTGACTTTCCTCTTGGTTATTGCAATGAAAATTTCCGTAGCAGAAGAAATTGGTCCATGTGTTGGAGAACTGCGAGTGACCTCTTTGGCGGAACAAATGATGCCCTGAAGAGAAACAATAGAATTAAAAAAAAAAAAACAGTCATTCAGCTTGGCCATAAGGGCAAATTTTCGAAGAAATAACTGGTTTTATGTAAAATGTGATGTTGAGGAAATCTCATTCAAATCTGGGCAATCTTGAACATATTGGGTAATTATAGGTATTAAGTACGAAGCTACTCGGTTACTTCTATCATGTCTGTGATGAACGTGAAAGAATGAGCATTCTAAAGGTTATAAAGGCGAAATAGGTAGGTAATTGGTAATACTTGAAAGCAAAGAGTAGAACACCCAATAATTCCATACTGATTTGGTTGGTGGACATCTTATCTGACCCTTGAATATTGGCCAATTATTTGAATAGCCTTACACAATAATTTCTAGTATTTGCTCATTTCTACCCACTAAGTAACCAAACTTGATACCAAAACTGTGATATTCTGTTAATATTTGTCGTTTTCGGCATCTTAGCCCTCCGCCTTTTTAGAAAATTCATTTTCGGCCAATCTTTTCCCAACTTGATACCATAAAACATGAGTAGTTATACGTAAAGTGAAATTTGGGGTGGAAGGAGGGCAATAAAAAAATGTTTTGAATACCGGAAGAAAATTGGATACGTAACAAATTTTGTCTCCATTTTTTGCCGAGTAAATTTTTACACCTCAGAGCAGATGAAACGTGAAGAACATCTCAAGTAATAACCTCGTTTCTTCGGTTACCCGCTTGTTTAAATATTGCAAATGCCTCTTTTCTCCTACGGAAAGCCGCTGTACAATCCTCATTCCACCGAAGTAATTTTATCAATTACGAAAGGGCTGACGAGGAATTTAAATCAACAGTGTATGAAAGTAAACGGAAATCATGGCAACAATATTGTTCTAATCTCAACAGGTCCACGCCTGTTAAAGAAATTTGGGCTCGAATCAAAAAATTAAAAATAGAAAAAGTGGTAATGTACATGTACTGAAACAGGGTGAGTGGAGTGAGGATTTATTCGATAGTTATGCACCTCTATCTGTGTCAGAGTATATAGGGTTGGGTGAGGACTTTGTTGACGATAATCCTGCGACACTGAATACGCCCTTTTCTTTTAAGGAACTTGAAGCAGCAGTGAAATCTGGCGTGAATACCTCTCCGGGTACAGATAGAGTAGACTATCCTATCATATCTCATTTGCCAAAATCGTACAAAACAGCTTTATTAAAAATATTTAATACATTTTGGCAATCTGGTGAATTCCCAAATGACTGGAATGAATTTATACTGATACCTTTATTGAAACCGGGTAAAACTCCAAATGATATTTCGGCCTTCAGGCTTATATCCTTATCATCATGCATGAGAAAAACACTTGAAAGAATGGTTAAGAATAGGATGGAGTGGTGGGTAGAAAGCCATGATAAACTATCAACGAATCAATCAACGTATGAAGGCATCGCCACTGTGTTAAGCAGCATTAATAAATCTTTGACAACGAGGAGTATAACTCTGTGCATGTACATTGACATATCAGCCGCATATGATTCAGTAATACTCAAAAACGTAATGAACGCTCTCATAAGATTGGGGTTTCCTAGGAAATTTGCAAGTAATATAATTACCATGATGAATAATAGGAAGGTATTTCTCATGATTGAGGATAAATTGATTGGGCCTAAATATACTAATCGTGGTCTGGCTCAGGGAGGGATCTTAAGCCCTTTGTTATATGCCTTATACGTGGCGGATTTGGAGGAAATAGTGCCAGAAGGTTTACGAATAGTACAATATGCAGATGATATTTGCGTATTTTCTGAATGTAGAAGCATTCTGAACTCCTAAATAGTTTCATGACTGTATTCAATAGTTGGTGTGAGTCAAAGGGTCTGTCAATTTCATTCAATAAATCGGTAATTGTTCCCTATACAAGGAAACGGAGCCTGGGTTTAGGACAAACAATTGATGTTGCCGGATGTGTCATACCAGTACAAACAAAGTTCAAGTTTCTCGGGATATGGCTTGATAAGACCTTGACGTGGGATGCCCATATCCAATACTTGATTGGAAAATGTGAGAAATACGATAATATATTGAAAAGTGTGACTGGCCTTGATTGGGGTGCTGATCCTAACATCGCGTTGATGTTTTATCGAGGAACTGTAAGATCCATACTAGATTATGGTGCGGTGTTTTACGGGCAATGTTGCGAAACAAGATTAAGATCATTGGACCACTTACAATATAAATGTATACGACAATGTATTGGATATTTGAAGTCAACACCAATTGATGTAATATTGGCCGAAACTGCTGAAATGCCTCTGAACTTAAGAAGACAAATTTTAGCAAATAGGTATGTTGCACGCTTAAGAGCTCAACAAAGTTGTGTTTTGAATAAAATAATAGAGTTGGCAGATCATGTGACGTTCAATCCCAAATGGACTAGTAAAGTCATACCCCCTGTAGTTATTGGCCTTATCAACAATTACGCATCTTGCTTGGGAATGCATACGAACCGGGGTAGTATAATGTTTAATATTGATTATGAGACATTATTCACTCCCATTGCAGTTCATCATTTTCGACCAATCGTTGGCAATGTGGCTGTCACAGAACAATTCCGTGAGTACGTTAATGGAAAGTGGCAAAATTACAGGATCATCTTCACGGATGGCTCAAAATCACCACATTCTGTTGGTTGCGCATTCGTTGACATTGGGAACGATATAGAAAAACAGTTCAAACTTCCAGATGAAGCTAGCATTTACACTGCAGAAGCCACTGCTATAAAATTAGCTCTGGAGTATGTTATGGTGAATGGTGCCAATTCAAATTATAACCATGCAGTAATTTGTAGAGATTCCGACAGCGTTATAGGAGCAATTTCTAATGATAAGCTTAATAAATTCAATAACCCTATTATAGCTAACATTGTAGAATTAGTAAAGTCCTGTAGAAATCGGAATACTGGCGTTCATTTTGTATGGGTGCGAGCACATAATGGACTGACATACAATGAAACAGCGGATAGGGCTGCAAAAACTGCTGCTGCGACAGGAGATGTGGTACAATGCCTTTTGCCTAAGGAAGATTTCTACATTAAATTCAAGAAGAGAGGAAGAGTAGATTGGCAAGATAGGTATGTAGAGGGTGACAAAGGTAGGTTTTATAAGGATATTCACCCGCTTATTGCTCGTAAAAGCAAGCCATGGTTTAGACAAACGTCTAACAAGAAATTTGTTCGCGTTATCTGCAGAATGAGAAGTAATCATTCATTATGTCCTTCGTATTTGGCCTGGGTGACTAGGAGCAATAGGGACGATATGACTGACGGTTCATGTCCTCATTGTGGTGAGGAAGGAAGTGTGGAGCATATTGTGATGGTGTGTGAAAGATATGCTGTATCTAGAGACCTTTTATTTAACAAATTGTACAAATTAATGGAAACACCTTTTAATTATAAATGTATTTTACGAGAGGGAGATATTGATATTTTTCAAGTATTGTTTGAATTTTTAGAAGAAAGTTGTATTAGAATATAAGGTAGAATAGGATGTTTTTGTAAATGTTTTTTCATTTTTACAATAAGATGGCGATTTATGTTTAATTAGGCTGTAATTACCTATGTACCTATGGCTGTATGTTTAAAACCATGCCAATAAAGAAGGAAAAAAAAAACTCGTTTCTTCATCTTCGAAGTGCTCCAGTTTGAGAAGGGAATAAGATATCGCAATTCTGTCTTCACCATCGTTTATTTATTTAATATATATATCAGAGACGTATGAAGAGGATTATTTGAATGTTCATCATCTATTACTTCGCCATCTTCCAGTTGATACGCATTGTCAGGGTCGGCCATCTTTCATTTGATCAAACAACGCTTTTAGTTTTCAGTTTAATCAAGAACTACGAAACGTTAGTGAATAGGTACGAACTCAAAAATGAATGTCTTGAAAGCACAATTACAAATACCGTTCAGGACAAATGCCTAGCTCCCACTATGAGACTCTTCTATAACAAACAAACTTCAACTTTTCCACAAACGTAAAAACTCTGCAAATTCTTGACACAACGGTTTATTGTGCAGATCACCCTTCTGTCTATACTAGACTGTGTTGCAAATCGGCACCATACCATATTCTCACCGTACTCATACCATACCATACGAATTTCTTTTCTATCTTACCATACTGTACTAAATCATACATACAATAATATACCTTACCATACTCATACCATGTCATACAAACCGAGTGAATATTGAAATGTCATCCATTTCTGACCTATATTTAAAATTTCAAGTATCTAGCTCATCATCTGTTGTAGTCAGGAGGATGGCCGAAATGATGAGACTTGTTTGTTATGAGATTAGAGACACTGTATTGTACAATGGTAAATATTAATTGAAAGAGAGACTTGATTGCGACGGGAGACATACATGAACTAACTGAATAAATAAGAGAGGGGGGAGCCGCGACTCAACTAACTGATATTTGTAACAGTTCATAACACTCTCCCACACTTAATTAGGCTGAATCAACCATTTGGTTGAGAACAAAATCTTTCAGGTAAGTTGGATCCTGGCGTTGTCTGGAAGATCTACGAAGTTCCAGAGAACCTGGCTGACTGGAGCCTGGCAGTTCTTGCTGGCCAGGACTGACTGGAGGCTGAGATATATCAGTATTACGGCCTGCAGCAACTGGAATGCCCTTACTGCGAGGATCTGGTGGTAGGGCAAACATGACGCGTTTCTTTGGAACCAGGGACGCGATTAACTGGTTGATGTGGCGTTTTAGGGTGCGCCCCGAGTCCAATTCGATCAAATAATGGCAACGACCCAGTCTTCTTATCACCGTACCAAATTGCCAGGTGTCATGGTTGGCTAGGTGAATCTTCGCTTGCACTCTCTCTCCCTCTCGAAGAAAACGGATTCTTGATGATCCAGTTGTTGAAGGGATTGTGGCTTGGTTGTTAGGCAAGAGAGCATCGAGGCGTATTCTTACTCTTCTTCTGAGGTAAAGTTCGGCTGGAGACTGACCTGAGGCCAATGGTGTTGCCCGATACCTCAACAGAATATTTTGAAGCTTGATGAAAAGAGGAGTATGGTCATTTGCTGCAGCTTTCAGATGTTTTTTTAGCGTTTGAATGGTCCGTTCGGCAAGGCCATTAGTGGCAGGATGATTCGGAGCACTAAATTTTTGGAAAATTCCTCGTTCTTTGCAATAACTCTGGAATTCTTCACTCTTGAACACAGTAGCATTGTCTGATACTAAAACGGCAGGATATCCATGAAATGAGAAGATGTTGTTCAGCAGAGAGATGGTAGATGCAGAAGACGGTGCCTCTTTAAGCACACGAACCTCAGGCCACTTGGACTTGGCATCAACACACACAAGGAAGAAATTGCCGTCCAGAGGACCCGCATAATCGATGTGTAGCCTTTCCCAATTCTCACTGGGCTGATCCCACGGATGGACTGGGACTTTACAAGGATTATTACGGACTAATGCACAATGCTCACAACTCTTGACTAACCGCTCAATGTCCTTGTTCAATGACTCCCAATATACGTATCTGCGAGCGAGTTGTTTCATTTTCGTTATGCCTGAGTGAGTTGCATGGAGTTCCTGTAGAACAGCGGCTTGGAGAGCTTTTGGAATTACTACTCGGTCCAATCGAAAAAGCATATTTCCTGAAACGGTGTAGGGAGTATCTGTGCAGTTGTTCTTGATATCTTCCATCAGGGCTGGCAAATCTGGGTCTTTGATAGTTTCTTCCACTATTGTGTCCGCTGTGACAGCTGTACTGGAGATTTGGAGGAGGGTTTCTGCATACAGAGTATTAACTTCTTCATCCATTGCTATTGGACTGTGTGACTGCAAAACTGGTGCCCGAGACAAGCAATCGACATTTTGATTGTCCTTGCCTTTTTTACATTGCACAACATAATTGAGACCACCAAGAAATGATGCGTATCTCAGTAAGCGTGCGGATGTCATTTGCGGCAGGGGGCGAGCTGGATGAAAAAATCCGAGACAGTGGCTCGTTATCTGTGACAAGCATGAATTGCTTACCCACAACGTAATTGTAAAAGTGCATCACGGCATACATGATGGCTAAAGCCTCGCGGTCAAGTTGGCTATAGTTAGCCTCCGCCTGTGTTAAAGCGCGTGAAGCATAGGCTATTGGTCTTTCGTTACCATCAATTTCATGGCTGAGAATTGCGCCAATTCCAGTGGGACTTGCATCCGTTGTGAGGATCACTTGTTTAGCTGGGTCGAATGGAATGAGAACATTATCACTACAGAGTTCATTCTTGAGACGTAGGAATGCGGCTTCAGCATTGGCTGACCAGTGATATTTGACATTTTTCCTCAACAGGTAACGCAACGGGTGACTCTTTGAAGAGAAGTTGGGGACAAATTTGGAATAATATGTCACCAACCCTAGGAACCGCCGAAGTTCATCAACATTCCTGGGTCTGGGCATCTGAGAAATTGCCTGAACCTTGATTGGGCACTTCTGGATCTTATTGAATGAGACCACATGGCCCAGATAACTAATGCTTTCTTTAAAGAAAGAGCATTTAGCTCTGTTCAGATGAAGATCATTCACCTTAAGGCGTTCAAGGCACATGATGAGATTCCTGGTGCACTCTTCAAGCGTAGACCCGTGACAAATGATGTCGTCGAAGTATGCTTCTACTTTTGGCAGGCCATTCAGTAACTATGAGAGAATACGATTGAATTCTGCAGGAGCGGTCTTGATACCAAAACTGAGCCGGTTCATCCTGAAGGTACCTTTGTGAGTTGAGACTGTTTGTATCTTGCTCCCTTCTTCATCCACCCTGAAATGTAGATATGCCTTGTGGATATCCAGCTTGCAGAAAAATTTTGACTCTCTGAGGCTGTGTACAACTTCGTCTATGCGGCGAATAGGATAGTTAGCTGCGACCAGTCTTGAATTCACTCCACATTTGTAATCCACGCAGAGTCTCACACCGCCATCCGGCTTTGCTATCACTACAAGTGGCGATCCCCAATCACTAGATGACACTGGACTGATCACACCCTGAGATTCGAGAGATGCAAGTTCCTTTTCAACCCGTTCTCTTAGTGCAAAGGGAACGTCACGTTCTCGAAAAAACACTGGCTTTGCTCCCTCTCGAAGTTGTAGCTTCACTTCCACATTGGGTACACAACCGATCTTTTCTTCAAAAATAGATGCGTATTTTTGGAGAATATCCTCGAGCGATGCAATAGAATTAATTACACATGGATTAAGAGCTGTGTGCTTGAGACTATCTATTTCATTGAGATTGATACCAAGCCCTCTAATCCACATACGCCCAAGTAGAGCATCATGTCCAGCTGGAACTAGGAAGAGATTGGCGTCCATTACTTTATTCTTGTAGGAGACTGAAAGGGTGACTTTGCCCTTAGGCTTAATAATATGATTCGAGTAAGAACGGAAAGAGACGGTTGTTGGCTGAATAGGCACATTGAGACCAAGTTTGTCGAAATCTGACACTGAGAGTAGAGAGAAACGAGCTCCAGAATCTACTTCAAATGACTGTGGCTTACCATTGAGTGAGACGGTGACAATGTATTTATCTGAACTTGGTGCTACTACGTATAGATCTTCAGTGTCTTCTACCCGACCAATTCCGTATTCATTATTTGATTGAGAGTCTTCATTTTGTAGATACTGACAAGAGACTGAGTGGCTTTTCGACTTTTTGAGAAGAGAAGTAATGCATACTTTTGCAATGTGTCCTATCTTTCCACATGATGAGCATTTTAAAGAGTTTCTCTCAGTTCTGCACTGTCGAGACTTGTGGTTTGGTCGACCGCAGTTGAGACACAGGTTATCAATACCCAACGATCGGTAGTCAACACGATCTCTGCGGCCATGAGACTGAGATCTTTGACGCTGTGAAGGACCAGACTGGCGACTGCTGCTGTTTGGATAAGGGTTTGAGCCTCGTGTTCTTTTGATTAGCTTTGTTGATAAGCTCTCTTGATAAGGATGTTGCCCACCCTCTGGTGGGGCGTTCGTAGGCAGTCGTTGAGTACGTAAAATGGAAGACGGTGTTCGGTGGATGTGTTTGTCGACAATTTAATAAATACGTTTTTATTGAACTGAGGTTTTAATTAAAACCAAACATGGCGCAGTCTAGTTGTGGTTCGGATTAGTTTTGAGTGATTAGGAGCCGTGATTTGCAGTGATTCGTCGATTTGCTTGAGTCTCCACGTTGCCTACTGCAAGGTTATTTTACGATGATGGAGTTTACCAAACCATCCCCTCTGAATTTGGATGGAAATTTGTCCGTGAACTATAAGGAGTTCAAAGAGGAAGCATGGAATTACATCATTGCGTCTGAAACTGACAAGAAACCGCGAGCTGTTCAGGTGGCTAGGATGAAAAATCTGATGGGTGCACCCGCGCTGAGACTTTACAACAGCATCACAACGATTCCAACGGATGATGAAACGATCAAGAGTATCCTTGAAGTACTTGAAAAACATTGTGTCCCTAAAGTGAATGATGTTATGGAAATTTTCACGTTTCTCAACAGGAAACAACAGTTGGGTGAACCTTTTGAACGCTTTTATGCTGATTTGCGGTACTTGGTGAGATCTTGCGATTTTGCTGATCAGGAGGACAAACTGCTCCGAGCCCAAATAACCCTGGGCATTTCTTCAGACGAACTGCGAGCCAAGCTGTTGCGAGAGAACCCGTCATTGGATAGGATGATTAACTTTTGCAAGGGGACTGAGTTAGCTGAATCTAATTCCAAATTCATCGCCAATTCTATCAAGTCGGAAGTGTTAGCTGTCAAGAAAAACGACACCTATAGTTGCTTCCAAGGAAGGGGTTCGTCGTTTCATCGCCCGCGTACTGATAGAAATCATGCTGAAGTAAAAAATTTGGAGAAGCCTGCCCCGTCCATTTTCAAGTATCCCAAGAAGACGACTGACCAGTGCCGAAGGTGTGGGTATTTCCATGGAGATCGTAAGTGCCCTGCAGATGGCCAGCAGTGTAATACTTGTCGTAATTTCAACCACTTTTCTAGGATGTGTTTTAAGAATACCAAAGTTGTTAAGGAGGTAGTTTGTGGCAATTCTGATAGCGATAATGACTTTTCTGTGAGTAGTATCATTGCAACTAATGCATCCTTTCAACTTAATGCCATTTCGGAGTCGAGTGAATGGATAGTGGAACTCGTGTTGCATGATTCTAAACCTATATTTTTCAAACTAGACAGTGGGGCCCAGACCAATATTTTACCCTTGGGAGTTGTTGAGGACTTGAATGTTCTGGGGATAATGACGAATACAGGAGTAAAACTTGAGGCCTTTGGAGGTTACAAAATCCAACCTGTTGGTTCGATTAGACTTAAACTATGTCACAAAAACATTGAGCATTACGTCAATTTTATAGTAGTAAACCAGGAAAAATGCTCTCCTATTTTAGGTTTGGACACCTGTTTGAAATTTAAGTTGATTAAACGAGTAGATATGGTAAACACCCCAAAGTCAGGGATTGAGTTTGTAAAACAAAACACAGATATTTTTCATGGAATCGGTTCGTTTCCAGATGTGTGTTCATTGAAAGTAAAAGAGGGTGCCATTCCCGTAGCTTGCCCATCTAGACGGGTCCCTTTTAAAATAAAAGACAAATTAAAAGTCTCGTTGGATACTTTAGAAAAGCAAGGAATTATAGAGAGAGTGAAAGATATCCCTGAGTGGATAAACAACCTGGTGATTGTAGAAAAGCCTGATTCGTCTCTGAGACTTTGCATTGATCCACAACACCTCAATAAATACCTTGTGAGAGACTTCTTTGAGATACCGACCCCGGAAGAATTATCAATTGAAATGGCTAATAAGTCCTATTTTTGTTTGTTTGATTTGAAACAGGGGTTCCATCACATCATTTTGGACGAGGTATCTCGTAATTTATGTGCCTTTTCGACCCCATTTGGGACATACAGATTTTTGAGGGCGCCTTTTGGCCTATCATGCTTGCCTGAAATTTTTCAGAAATTGATGACAAAATATTTTGGCCAAGTGAAAGGCGTAAAAGTTTATTTTGACGATGTCTTATGTTTTGCTGAGTCTAGGGAAGAACTTGAAAGAATAGTAAAGCAGGTTATTGAAATAGCTAGAGCTAACAACATAAAATTCAATCCAAACAAACTTCAATATTTCGTTGACGAAGTTAAATTTATAGGTATGCTTTATAGCAAACATGGGCACAGGCCCGATCCTGCAAGAATTGAGTCTATTAAAAATCTGAAACCTCCTTCAAATGTCAAGGAGCTCCAAAGAATACTTGGGATGATTAATTATTTACGCAATTACATTCCGAATTTGTCTGAGGCCACAGTTGTTTTTCGTCCATTGCTTAAGAAAGGTAATGAATGGATCTGGACTCAACATCATGAAAATCAGTTTGAAAAAATTAAAGACTTGATTTGTGAAATCACCATGCTGGTGTTCTTCAATCCAAATGATAAGATTGAAATACAAGCTGATGCCAGTAAACACTCTCTGGGTTGTGCTTTGTTTCAAAATGGAAAGCCTGTGTTGTTTAGTAGTCGATCTATGACTCAGACAGAATGTGAATATGCTCAAATAGAGAAAGAGCTCTTGGCTCTCACCTTTGCTTTCAAAAAATTTCATCACTTTATTTATGGTCATTCTGGCGTCACTGCATTTACCGACCATTCTCCATTGACGTCCATCATCAAGAAAGATATTAGCAAAATCCCAAATATTCGTCTTCGTAGGCTTCGTCTAAAATTGATACCCTACACATTTGACCTTAAATATTTACCTGGGCGGAAAATGGTGATAGCCGATCTACTATCCCGTAATATCATCTACACAAAATGCGATGATGACGCAACCATGAGAGACGTTATTCACACAATTGGAGTTAATATTACCTTTACTGATAGTGAGTTGAAAAATTTTATTCGTGATACTAAAGATGATGAAACGTTGAGTTTGATACTGCGATATTTCAAAAACGGGTGGCCAAACAAAATTGTGAGCCACAATTCAGATCTCAATCACTATTTTAAGTTGCGGAATGACATAACTGTTCAAAATGACCTGGTTTATTATGAGAGGCGATTGTTGGTTCCTCTCAAGCGACGAAAATATATTTTGACTTTATTGCATGAGACCCATTTGGGGTACCACAAAATCAAGACTCGAGCCAAACAGTTCTTCTATTGGCCTGGTATCATGTCTGAGGTTCTCGGTGTTACGACTTCCTGTCCTGTCTGCCAGCGCTTTCAGCGTAGACAGATCAAAGAGGATCTAATGCCCATCGAGATCCCAGAAGTCCCTTTTTACAAGATAGCTGCTGATATTGGTGATATCAATAATAGTGTATTTCTTTTTGTAGTTGATTATTATTCTCGTTGGTTGGAGATTGTTCAAATCAAAGACAAAACTGCTCGGTCTGTAATCAAGTCTCTCAAACCAATTTTTAGTAGGTTTGGGATTCCAAAATTATTTATTGCCGACAATAATCCATTTAACTCGTTCGAATTTTTAAATTTCGCTGCTGAATGGAATTTTGATGTTCGTTTTTCCAGTCCTCATCACCATCGTAGTAACGGCCTAGCGGAAAAAGCTGTTGGTATTGGGAAGTCCTTACTCAAAAAATCTCATTATGAGGGTCACGATTTGGATTTGTACCTTTTGAATTACAGAAATTCCCCAGTGGCTGGTCTTCCATACTCTCCGGCTCAACTCCTAATGGCAAAAAATTTGAGGTCTAAATTACCAGTTCCTTTTGACGACCTTCGCCCTAAAATAATTTCGGACTCAGCTGTAAGGGAGAAATTGGGACAGAAGGAACGTTATGATCGGGCCAGTCGTATTCCCAGCCAGTTTGTGGAGAAGGAAAGAGTTCTGATTCAAAATCAAACCACGAACCTTTGGGAGGATGGCATAATCTTATCCAAGTTAGACCCTAGATCTTATTTAGTCAGAGTAAAAGGTAGAGTTTTTCGTAGGAACTCGCTGCACATTAAAAAGAGTCACAGTTCTGGTGCCAGTACTGGCACCAGCCACTGTGGTAGTGGGTTGCCTGATGGTGATGATGAGCTGGTGGGAGATAGTTGTGAGCCCAATGAGGATTCCGGGGAATCCAATTCAGGTAGTGGGATTCAACTGCAACAGGGTTCTCCTACGCCTGTCTCTGGTTCTCCTGATACAGGTCGAATACAATCGCCACATGGGTCAAATGTTGGAAGCCCTTACCAGACAAGGTATGGGCGTACTGTTAGACTTCCTGCAAGGTATCAAGACTGAGTTATTTCATTCTATCAATTTGATGTTAGTTTTAGTTTACTGTTACTGTTCTTTTCTAAGATGATGAGATGTTTGATAACGTTTACGTAGTATTAAGTACATACCATTGTGTTTTTCCTATGTTTTACTTGTGTTCTTGAAACTCTTGGTTCAATGTGTCCATTGATGTCAATATTAGTTTACTGTGATTGTTCTTTTAAAGTTACTACAGTTGTTCTTTAAAAAAAAAAAAAAAAAAAAAAAAAAAATTGTAACATTTTAAAGAGGAAAGGATGTTTGGATAAGGGTTTGAGCCTCGTGTTCTTTTGATTAGCTTTGTTGATAAGCTCTCTTGATAAGGATGTTGCCCACCCTCTGGTGGGGCGTTCGTAGGCAGTCGTTGAGTACGTAAAATGGAAGACGGTGTTCGGTGGATGTGTTTGTCGACAATTTAATAAATACGTTTTTATTGAACTGAGGTTTTAATTAAAACCAAACAGCTGCTATTGGAACGAGACTGTTTGCGACTATTGCGATAATCTTGACGAGAACTGGGACGATTATCCATTTTATTTGTATCTGAGATTCCATCCATGACCCTTTCCACTGGTTTGCTGAGCTGACTGGATTCAAATCGTGAAGCCTCTAATGCAGTAGCCTTCTTAAGGAGCCCATCAAAATCTGTCAGAGTAGCATCTTGTAGGAGCTTTTCTCTAATCCAGCTGTCTTTTAGACCTCTTATAAACTGTGCACGGAGAAAAGTGTCTGCAATAGGTATTTTCTTCTTACAGGAGCAGGATACATAGAAATCACAGTCTTTGAGATTGCCTTTGAGTGCTGCAACAAAATCAGCAAGAGACTGGTGGGGCTGCTGGGTAACACTAAGAAAGTAGTGTTGTGATACTACAGTGGATACTGAAGGTGCTAACATGCTCTGAAAATGTTTGACTAAATTTGTAAAATCAATTTCTTTTATAGGATTTTCGGGACCTAAGAGAGCAGCAAGGTTGTTGTAATGATCTTTCCCTATAGATGTAGATAATAGCTGAGCTTTCTTTTTATCGTCGGTGACGTTTTTCAGTTCACAATAATTATCAAAGCGCTCCAAATATGATGCGAATTTTTCCTGCTTGGAGTCATAGGATTCAAATGGTATTAGTTGGGGAACTGGAGACGAATTACTTTCTAGAGCGGTCCGAAAAACTTTTAGAAATGTTTCAAATTGCTTCTGATCCATTTTGGTAGCAGAATTGATCCAAATAGAGTCTAAATTGCGTCGGAAAAACAACAAATAACAAACCTCGCAATGTTTATGTGACAAGGAGCAGCTCTTTGAACTAGGTACTAGGTTTTGAAAACGTACCTGCGACTTTACTGTGACAATCTGTAACTTCGAACGTTCTAGGGAACGAGCTGTTACTCACGGTAGCAACTTACGAAACTCCGGAAAATGGCTGCCGCTTCGATCTGGTGTTCGACCGATTTGTGTGTCGTTATCGATCTTTTCCACTGCACTTTTCCACACTGTTTTTTATCCTCGTCGACAACTGTTGTAGTCAGGAGGATGGCCGAAATGATGAGACTTGTTTGTTATGAGATTAGAGACACTGTATTGTACAATGGTAAATATTAATTGAAAGAGAGACTTGATTGCGACGGGAGACATACATGAACTAACTGAATAAATAAGAGAGGGGGGAGCCGCGACTCAACTAACTGATATTTGTAACAGTTCATAACATCATCAAAATTTAATTTGTTTAAACAAATAGGTATTATTTAAACAATTTTACAGACAAGAAACCGAGTGAATATTGCATTGTGATCCATTTCTGACCTATATTTAAAATTTCAAGTATCTAGCTCATCATCAAAATTTAATTTGTTTAAACAAATAGGTATTATTTAAACAATTTTACAGATGAGAAACCGGGTGCATATTGCATTGTGATCCATTTCTGACCTATATTTAAAATTTCAAGTATCTAGCTCATCATCAAAATTTAATTTGTTTAAACAAATAGGTATTATTTAAACAATTTTACAGATGAGAAACCGGGTGAATATTGCAATGTGGTCTATCCCCGACTCACGGTTAAAATTTCTAGACTGTAGTTTACCGGGAAGATGAAAAAAGGTAGTTTTATTCTGGGCGTCTGGAGGTTGACCCACGTAGCGGCCGTTTTCGACGCGAAAGTTTTGTGTTTTTCCTAAACCTTTGCGCGCTCACTGTGAACGAACAGCTGGTCGCAAAAAAATCCAATTGGTCTTAAAAGATTCGTAATTTTTCAGGTCATACAAAAGTGAACTAAAAATTACACCGTTTCATGAGGATTTTTAGAGATATGACATTGTCGAAATTTCAAAGTTCGTTTTGAACCCCTTCCCCTTGACCTAGGGTTATGAAAGGTTTCGAGGATCATTGTGGGGCTGGTCCACACCCCGAAACCAAATTTCGTAATTTTAGCTCAACGCTAACTGGGCAAAGTGGCGCGGACGGCGTACGGGGGACGGCGTACGGTGTACGGCGAACGGCGGACGGACGGATTTTTTGGTTTATTATCTTCAATAATGAACCATTGGAATCGCCCAAAGAAAAAATTTTTTTAACCCCCCCTCAAAATTTGTTGGTTTACGTTTCAAGATACGTAGATTCAGAAAATCGAATAAAAAAAAATCCGTCCGTCCGCCGTACGCCGTACGCCGTCCCCCGTACGCCGTCCGCCGTCCCCCGTACGCCGTCCGCCGTCCACGCCGTTTTGCCCAGTTAGCGTTGAGCTAAAATTACAAAATTTGGTTTCTGGGTTTGGACCAGCCCCACAATGATCCTCGAAACTTTTCATAACCCTAGGTCAAGGGGAAGGGATTCAAAACGAAATTTAGAATTTCGACGATGTCTTATCTCCAAATATTTAACTGAACCGTGTAAATTTTAGTTCACCTTCGAATGACCTGAAAAATTACGAATCTTTTAAGACCAATTGGATTTTTGTGCGACCAGCCGTTCGTTCACAGTGACCGCGCAAAGTTTTAGGAAAAACACTAAACTTTCGCGTCGAA
Organism: Stenodema calcarata; assembly: GCA_963920205.1. Taxonomy (NCBI): domain Eukaryota; kingdom Metazoa; phylum Arthropoda; class Insecta; order Hemiptera; family Miridae; genus Stenodema; species Stenodema calcarata. Next base: position 10,582,144 of record OY986057.1, on the reverse strand, counting down.
AACGGCTGTTATGTGACCCAACCACCAGACGCCCAGAATAAAACTACCTTTTTACATCTTCCCGGTAAACTACAGTCTAGAAATTTTAACCGTGAGTCGGGGATAGACCACATTGCAATATTCACTCGGTTTCTCATCTGTAAAATTGTTTAAATAATACCTTTTTGTAATTATACAAATTAAATTTTGATGATGAGCTATGGACTTGAAATTTTAAAAATAGGTCAGAACTGGATCACAATGCAATATTCACTCGGTTTCTTGTCTGTAAAATTGTTTAAATAATACCTATTTGTTTAAACAAATTAAATGTTGACGATGAGCTAGATACTTAAAATTTTAAATATAGGTCAGAAATGGATGACATTTCAATATTCACTCGGTTTGTATGACATGGTATGAGTATGGTATGGTATATTATTGTATGTATGATTTGGTATAATACAGTATGGTATGATAGGAAAGAAATTCGTATGGTATGGTATGAGTACGGTGAGAATATGGTATGGAGCCGATTTGCAATACAGTCTGGTATAGACAGAAGGGTGATCTGCGCAAGGAAGATAATAAACCGTTGTGTCAAGAATTTGCAGAGTTTTGTATTCGATTTTCTGAATCTACGTGTCTTGAAACGTAAACCAACAAATTTTGAGGGGGGGTTAAAAAATTTTTTTCTTTGGGCGATTCCAATGGTTCATTATCGAAGATAATAAACCAAAACTGTCGACTCGAGTAATGCTGATAAGCGACTGGCCATGTCTCGGGGCCCCCGAGTCGGGGGTGAAAGGCGGTGGTGGGGATGAGGAGCTGTCGATCAGGGCGCCACCTGTGGGCTCTTCTGATGACGATATTGTACTTATTGATGAAAGATTGAAGGACACGTGAACTGGGCTGGTAAAACTGTTTTGCCAGCCCAGTTCACGTGTTCTTCACAATTCACTTTAGCCCCTCTTTATTGACTTTCTTCTGTACCTATTTCACTAATCACAGTATAAAATCTTTCATCAATGAACAAACTGCGTTAATGTGTCTGCTAAAAAACCAGGTTCATATTTTTGCAGGTAAATATTGATTTGTTCCTTGATGTTATTTTTCATCAACTTCAGTAACTGGGGTTCTTGGATGAAAAAGTCGTTTCTCTGCATTGTGATATGGCAAAAGCCCTTTTTCGGTCTAAACTGTTCATGGTGGCCACGGTTTTATAAAAAAAGAATTGCCTAAGAGATTATTCGTATGGCAAAAATGTTCCAAGAGACCAAAAAAAGGGCTTTTGCCATATCACAATGCAGAGAAATGACTTTTTCATCAAGAACCCCAACAATGTCCAATGTAAGACGAACTCAGACAGCGAATGCAGACGAGTGAATTCAGGCTCATTCTAGAAAAGCTTATTCAACTGTACTCCCCATCAACAACAAAAAATGGATGACAGAGAAAACCTTGGTAGGTATAGGTCATCCCATTCGATAAAATGAACTTCTAGAGTCCCATTTTCCACAGAGGAAAGCAAGAAACTTGAACAAGTGCAAATTAATTTAAATACTTTATGGGTACATAGCAATCCAGAATGCCCAGTCACACAAAAATCAAATGTTAAAAAACGAATACCACTAGTTTGTTAGGGTTTGCACAGTTTTTTTTTTGCCTCCCCTGTAAAATTTGCAAAATTAGACACGATCCTTTTTTGCAGTTACCGATTCACATGATATAGTGTATGTGAATAATAATATTATTATTATGTCGTTTGGCAGTGAATTCAGGATGGTATGGAACGGATTTTAGTATAACAAATTCGAGTTTTCAAAATCTTAGAAAATTCTGTAAAAATGACGATGTCTAATCATCGAAACCGGTCTGTGTTCTAATATTTCAGTGGAAATGCACAATTTTGGTTTATTATCTTCGATAATGAACCATTGGAATCGCCGAAAGAAAAAATTTTTTTAACACCCCTCAAAATTTGTTGGTTTACGTTTCAAGATACGTAGATTCAGAAAACCGAATTAAAAAAAAAAATCCGTCCGTCCGCCGTCCGCGGCATTTTGCCCAGTTAGCTTTGAGTTAAAATTTCGAAATTTTTGTTACGGATTCCGACCAACCCCACAATGATCCTCGAAACCTTTCATAACCCTAGGTCAAGGGGAAGGGGTTCAAAACGAATTTTGAAAATTTCAAAACTCGAAAAATTCCCATCAAACGGTTTGTTTTTTTATTTCATATTTAGATGAAATAAATGAGTTTGTTCCGTAGAATTTTTCAAGACCATCCGCAGCTTTGTACGACCAGCCGTTCGTTCACAATGACGGCTCAAAGATTGTGCCTCACAACACGATCGTGAATCAAACTGTTGAAATACAGGTCAATTTTCATACTAACGAGCTGTTTGGAACATCATATGGTTTTAGTGATGTGGAATTTTTTGTTCTGAGGTACGTTTTGTGCTACGGAAATGAAGGTAATTTCGAATGTTTGTTGGTAGGTACTTCTCTTATAGAAAAATTATTACCGACGTAGTATTAAAAACCCCAGAATTATAACTACACAAGTTTTCTTAGAGGGGTTGTAGCATTTATGATTTATTTTTCAAAGAGTGTAAATACCTATTTTTGTTTTTGTCAATAAATTCATTAAAAAAAAAAATATATATATATATATATCGAAGATAATAAACCAAAACCCCGGAATTATATCGGTACATTTTATTTGTAATTAATTCATCATCTATATCATTCAGGTTCTGCACAAAGCAACCCAGGCGATTCCAACAGCCGGATATCCTATTAATTAATCATAATAAATAATAATTATTATTAATAATAAATACAAATTATTAATACCTAACAATAAATTATAATAATTTTCACTAGGTACTTGATAAAATTATTAATAATTAGTGATAATTCATAATAATAATTAATCTAACATTTAGGATCTAGACATTTAGACCTAGTGATCTAGACAGAAGGGTGATCTGTACAAAGAAGATAATGAACCGTTGTGTCAAGAATTTGCAGAGTTTTTACCGTGTCGTTTGACATAGTGGCATAAGTCACATCGCTGGTTTCGCTTCCAGGGTGAAAATGACTTTTGAATGCAGGATTGTTTTCTGCATTCTATCTTCGAGGTGGTTTCTTGTTTATTATCTTCGAAACTGAATTTTAGCGTTGAGCAAAAATTACAACATTTGGTTTACGGGTTCGGATAACACCCACGATAATCCTTGAAACTTTTCATAACCCTATCGGGTTATTAATTTGTTTTGGACCCCTTCTCATTGACCTATAGGTCAATAAGAGGGGTTTCAAAACAAATATTGAAATTTTGAAAAATTCATATCTTGAACAAATGAAATGGAGCAGTATAGTTTTTAGTTCACATTTAGATAGAGTTCAACTTTTGGAATTTCTCAAGAACATCCGGAGCTTTGGACGACCAGCCGTTCGTTCACAATGTGGGCTCAAAGTTCGAGCAGTTCAAAAGTCGTCGAAATGAGGCTGCCGCATGATGCCAATGCCCAGCTGATTCGAACGGCATAATAAATAATAATAGTTAATAATGATTAGTAATTAACAATACAAATTATTATTATTATTAATAACCAACAATAACTATTGTTCACTAACAATAACTATTCAATTATTATTGATATTATCTATTATTATTAATGATTAATAATTATTATTATCAATTAATTATTATTCATAATGCTGAATCATAACTTTTTTAATCATTTATTTATTTATGTTACAACTGTATTACAACATCTAGCAACGTTTTTCTAATACATTAGAGCGTTTCTGTGGTATATAGATCACTATCTACATCCACTACACATCACTCCACACTAGTGAGTCATGACAAGGTCCAATGGTTTGGTCCTCTTCAGTCTCCGTATGTCTCCGCTGTTGTCCAGTAGATTCAGTACTTCGACGTTTGGATGTTTGTGGAGCCGGCTCTCGTGCTCCATCGCAAGTTTTTTTATTGTTTCGCCAACAGTCTCCATCTGTAGGTCGCGATGGAGATCAGCTGTTCGTACGTACCAAGGTGCCTCGACAATACACCGCAGAACTTTGTTTTGAAACGTCTGTATAAGTTGTATATTACTTTTCTTTGTGCAACCCCACAGTTGGCACCCGTAAGTCCAGATTGGTTTGATTACTTGCTGGTATAGAAGCAACTTATTGTGTACAGTAGATACAGTATGGGGCCAAGGACACTGCCTTGTGGAACACCTGCATTTAGTTTCCTCAGTTGGGAGTACTCGTCATCGTATTTTACTCTGAATAATCTATCTGCCAGGTATGACTTAAGAATTTGGAAGAATTGGGTCGGAAGGTCCCTTTGCAGTTTGGCGAGTAATCCTTGATGCCATACTTTATCAAACGCTTGCGAGACATCTAGAAAGACAGCTGAACATATTTTCTTTTCTTCTAACGAGTGTTCAATCAGGCTCGTGATCCTGTGTACCTGGTCTATTGTGGAGTGTTGTTCTCTAAATCCAAATTGATGTGATGGAATGAGGTCTCTTTCTTCTATAATAGGTTTCAGTCTTTTGAGGAGTAATTTCTCAAAAAGCTTGGATATGACTGGCAAGAGAGAAATCGGTCGGTATGATTTCTTGTCATCACTAGGCTTTCCTGGTTTTGGTATCATTATTATCTCAGCTACTTTCCATTGCATCGGCACGTACTTCAATCTGAATGAGGCATTGACAAGGTGAAGTAACTTTCGGAGACCTTTTTCGGGTAATTCTTTCAGTATTTTCCCAGTTATTAAATCGTATCCTGGGGCTTTCTTGGAATTTATGTTGGTCCTTATTTCATTCTTTATTTCAGATAGCATTACAGGTAGTATTGTACACTCATCAATCTTTTCAATTTTCGTTGTATGTTCTTCTTCAGTCTGCCTATCAAAGGGTTTGAATGTGTCCTCCAGGTACTTTGAAAAGAGATCTGCTTTCTCCTTTGCACTTCTTGCCCATGTACCATCTGCACATCTAATAGGGGACACTGGTACCTTGGGCCGCTTCAGATCTTTTGCAGCTCGCCATAAAGAGTAATCAGTATCTTTTTCGGGAGTGAGGCTGTGCAGATACCTGGCCAGAGTCTCATTTTTTATTTTTTTGGTCATTGTCTTCAGTTCGTTACATAGCCGGTTCAAGTTTCTCTTATTTTCAGGTGTACGATACCTCTTCCAAATTCTCCTAGCTCTTCTTTTCGCCCTCACGAGTTCCCTCACTTCAATGGGATAGTTGCTGTGCTTACTGATTATTTTGTTACTTAATGGCGTACAAGCCCAAGCTGCCTGTTGGACGCTGTTTATAAAGGTGTCCATCTCCTCCTCGATTTGCTCAGGGGTTCTTAGTGACACATCTAGGTTTGTTTCTTCGTTAAGTATTTCTCTAAACAATGGCCAGTTTGTGTGTTTGCTGCTTAGTTTCGGAGTCGTTTCTTTCAGTATCACCGTTTCACTAAGTGACATTATTACTGGCGAATGATCTGACATCAGGCCATCGCTGTCTTCAGTATGTATGTAGTTACTGGAAAGCCCTCTCACCACAAAGAAGTCTATCAAGTCTGGTACTTTTCGGTTATCTGTTGGCCAGTAGGTGGGTCCTCCTCCAGAGTGAAAATCACAATGTAGTTCTCGCCCCGCAGCTAACAGTGTCTTTCCTTTAGGGTTTTGTAATCTTGATCCCCAGTATTCATGTTTGGCGTTGAAATCTCCCCCCAAAATAAATTTTCGTCCTATCTCATTGAATAGATGTTTGTAATCTTCTTCTGTCAGTGAGTACCGTGGTGGACAGTAAATTGCAGCTACACTTATTTCATGATTTTTTATTCTCAGTTTTATTGATGCTACCTGCATTTCATCTTCCTCGATTTTGAGATGTTCATAGTGCTTGATGTTTTCTTTGATAAGCACGGCTACCCCCCCACGCGCACGGTCGGCAGGATGAGTTGAATGGTAAAAGCTGAACCCTTTAATACTCGCGAATGATGATCGCGTGAAATGAGTTTCGGATATCAAACAAATGTCAATGTGTTCGTTGTTTAGAAAGAATTCCAGTTCTGAAATCCGCTGCCCTAAGCCATTCGCATTCCAGGTGACGACTCGTAAAATGTTAGGTGCGCTCATTTTTTACTATTAACTTTTTTTTCGAGCCTATTTACTCGTTCAATTAGGGCTTTGACATCTTTGTTTTGTTCGTCCATCCTGCTAAGAATGGCTGCTAGAATTTCGTCTGTTGATTGCCCCTTTATTTTACGGGTTTCACCCCGACCAAGTGCCTGAGCATAAGTTAGAGTTTTACTTTCCTTTTCATTCATGACTAGGCTAATTTTTCTTTGGGATGTACTTCCCCTTCTCTCCACTACCTTTGGCTGTTGAGGAGTTTTTTTCGTCCTATCTCGCAGTTTCTGAAGTTCCTGGGCAACCTCACATCCGCGATAGTTTGCTGGATGATTTTCTTTGCAATTCACGCACTTTGGAGGCGTTTCCATAGTCTTGGTGCAGGTAATTGTGGTATGTTTGCCTGCACATTTCACACACCTGGGCTCCATTTGGCAGTACCGCTGTGTATGATTGAAACCCTGACACTTCTTACACTGTGGGATCATGCTAGATGTTTTTCTGAGTTGTTCAATTTTCACTTTCAAGTGTGCTATCGTAGCAATTTGGAATATCTTCTCGATGTTTTCGTCTTTTTGAAAAGTCAGTATGAAGAGTGGCAAGCCCTTGATAGCGGTAGTTTGCACTCCTTGATCATTAGAAAACCTTTCCTTCTTTTGCAAGTTAGTAGCCTCCAATATGTTGAATCCTTGATTCCTTAGGTCGTCCATGATATCTTCGGGTGGGCAGGATGGATGCAGTCCTCTCGCGACCACTTTAATGGGCCGCTCATGCTTGTTTTCAAAGGAGTACCATCTAATCTGTTCCTCATTTAGCTTTTTTGATACAGGCCTGTATGCGTCACTATCAGGAACATTGATTTTATAGACATTGTTGCTAAGTGTCTTAGCTTTCCAATTGGCGCTCGTTACAGAGCCGATCAATGAACTAATTACTTTGAAGTCCTTAACTCCGGTAACATTAATCGGCGGTGGGGGATGATCCTTCTTAACTTCAGTTTTATTTTGGTTAGAGGATTCTCTTATGATCTCGGGAGATTCATCAGCTTTCCGCTTCTTATTTGGTTTAGATTTCTTCTTCAAAACCCAGTTAGTTTTCCTCTCCACATCGGATTCGTCTGTGTAATAGACCTGTTGCTGCTCAGATTGTTGAGAATTTTGAATTGATGCCTGATTTGTCTTCAACTCTTTTATTTCGCGAGGTACATTACCGACTTTTTGGTCAGCCTGTATTAAATATTCGCATAAGGAATTAATAATAGTATAGAGCTCACCGAATGCAGTATTCACATGCTCGTCTTGAATACGAAACGCCGCGGTACCAGCTCGGTGTTGCACAATCGCGAGTTTTGTTTTATCAACAATTTCCGCGATCGTCTCACCGCCGCCTTGCTCTTGTTCCATCACAACCGTGAAATCATATCCGGCACAATGTTTTTTGCGAACGCTTACTTTTTTCTCGAGAGCTCCGTCAGTTGTTACTCGGTCGGAGGTTTACGCGATACTGAATCATAACTAATGTATCATTTAGTGATCTAGACAGAAGACTGGTCTGCTCAAAGAAGATAATATACCTTTGTGTCAAGGATTTGTAGAGTTTTTTCCTTTTGTGTCCCCGTTGAATGACATTGGCCCACTCGCCTGTCTCTCCAGCTAGGAGATCCTCGTCAGTTTGATAATCCTCTTTGGGCTGAGAAGGATGTTTTTCATCCCAAGTACTATTACTAAGGAGTTGTAATTTGATTTTATCAATCTCTTTTTCCAATTGCGCAACACTTTTCACATAACACCACTTCATATTCTTCTGAAAGGTATTCACACAAGCTATTATTAATTTTGAATATCTCACTGACTGTATTTTTTTTTTAATACTTACTGGGGCTCACGCCTAACCACAACGAAAGGCCGAGAACTATTCTCTGCTGGTAAAAAATTACACAGCGATTTCTACTCTTCTGGAAAACCAACGTACTGGCCCACGGATAGAGCAAAAGCTCCAGATCTTATTGACTTTTTCGTGATCAAAGGAATATCGAGCAATTTTATCTATGTCGAAGACAGCGGAAGCCTCATGTCTGATCATTCTGCAGTAGTCCTTACAATTAGCGACACAATAATAATTAAAGATAAACCTCCGCGACTAGTTACCCGTTATACTGACTGGGATGTCTTTAGGAAATACATATCTGATAATATTAACTTGTCTGTTCCACTTAAATGTACAGAACAGCTTGAAGATGTAGCGGAAAATTTCGCTAAATGTATCCAGCGAGCAGCTTGGGCTAGTACCCCACAAGAGACTGAGAATTTTGATTATAAGGTGAAGTTAGGGAGCTAATCAGGGAAAAAAGGAAAGCTAGAAGAACATGGCAACTTACTAGAGCTCCAAGTGATAAAACTAAATTAAATAGACTGAAGAATCAATTGGATAAGCTATGTTCAGAAATGAAGCAAGAAACTCACCTGAGAAAGCCCTGAAAAGGATACGGATTATTCACTCTGGAAGGTAACCAAGTCACTTGGGCAGACGAAGGAATACGTACCTCCCATTAAAAAGGAAGACGGGGAATGGGCAAAGAGCCCAATTGAAAAAGCAGAAGTCTTCGCTGACCACCTTGAAAAACATTTGTCCCGAACTCTAGCCATGTGGATGTTGGAGAGCTACCGACTCTCATTCCCTCTACGAAGTTAGAAGACATACAACCAGTTACACTTAGTGAACTTAAAGATGGGATTCGTGACCTTAAAACGAACAAAGCACCTGGATATGACCTCATTACTGGTAATATAATTAAAAAACTTCCGGACGAAGGCATACGAATGCTCTTGTATCTTATCAATGCAGCTCTGAGGCTGAAATATGTACCACGTTGCTGGAAAGTGGCAGAAGTTATCATGATCCTGAAACCTGGGAAAGACCCTAAGGACAAAACTTCTTACAGACCGATATCTCTGCTACCGGTAGTCTCGAAACTGTTTGAGAGATTACTTATACGAAGACTGAAAATTACTGTCGAAGAGAGAGAGCTAATTCCCGATCACCAGTTTGGTTTCAGGGAAAAACACTCCACAATAGATCAAGTGCATCGTATCACTGATATAATTGAAAATTGCTTAGAAAGGAAAAAAGTTTGTGCAGGCACCTTCCTGGATGTTTCCCAAGCGTTTGACAAAGTCTGGCACCAAGGGCTCGAATACAAACTTGAAAGAGATCTACCAAAGCAATTCTATTTAATTCTGAAATCTTATCTCGCTGAAAGAAACTTTAGAGTCAAACATGAGGGAGAGTATTCCAGTCTCAAAAAAATAAAGGCAGGCGTTCCGCAAGGCAGCGTGCTCGGGCCCTTGCTCTATCTCCTGTTTACACGTGATGTACCAAACAATGAAGGCGCAACAATTGCAACTTTTAGTGATGATACTGCACTATTAGCGGTTGGCGATACGGTAGAGGAAGCAACTGGGAAATTACAAAATATTGTTAGCAATGTCAGTACATGGACAAGAAAATGGCGACTCAAACTCAATGAACAGAAATCTACTCATGTTAACTTCACGAACAAAAACGTAACAATAATACCAGTTATGCTGAATGGGCGTGAGATCCCTTACGCCAATACAGCAAAGTATTTAGGAATGACTCTTGATGCGAAACTGAGATGGAAGGAGCATGTCCTTTAAAAAAAGAGATCAATTAAATATCAAATTCAAAAAAAAAATGTACTGGCTGCTCGGCAGGTACTCTGAACTATCCCTACACAACAAATTACTTATCTACAAGCAAATTTTAAGGCCTGCTTGGACGTATGGCTTCCAGCACTGGGGCTGCAAGAAAAAGACGAACATCAAGATCATACAAACACTTCAGAACAAGGTACTTAGGAGTATTGTAAACGCTCCCTGGTACATACGAAATGATGACCTCCACCGGGACCTCAAGATGGAAACAGTTAGAGAAGTGGTTAAGGACCATGCGATTAAACACGAGCGACGGCTTCATGAACACATGAACCCAGAAGCTCTTCGTCTACTGGACAACAGCAACGTCATCCGGCGTCTTAACAGAACGAAACCTCTGGACCTTGTAATGTGATGTGACAAGTCTTGTGGGAAAGTGATTCTATAGAGTAGTTGCCATTGGGCTATGAACTCTACAAAGTGTCGAATATAGTATTAAAGTAAACTAACTTGATGGGCCAAGCTCAGTTGTTATGTTATGTTTCTAATAAAGAAAGTTTTGAAGAAAAAAGAAAAAAAACTGACTGTAGATTGAAGGAGCGACCCTCTGAATTTTGTGGATTTTTCGCGATTGTGCAGTGACTCGCGATTGTTTCTTTCACTCGCGCGACCAGCTCCGGTATTGTCATTTTACTGACACAGCACTCTAATTTCCTCTAAGCTCGAGTTGTTGCAGCATAGGCAAGACTTCTCAGACGTTATGAAGGTATCGTGTAATCACAAATGCTGACTCATATACAAACCATGGCGAGAAAGGACCCACTGCCCTTTCTGATGCACCACATCAGGTAGACTAGAACAATGTTATTATTGCCAGGGGGAGCAGTGCATTACACTTGACGCGGCCGTCACTCATTCAGTCTTTACGATCTTACGAATAGGCGAGCAATTCATTTTACAAGCTCAAATCGGCAAAGACATGGAATAATTTCTTCGCGGCGGCTCTCAGCGGTCGAAAACCCGGGCCAGAGCCAAGCTGAGGTCGCGGTCGGTGAAAAACATCTCCTCGCTGGGGGGTGGCTTGAGGCGCTCGACCAACCGGTTGAGATCATTTACATAAGTCCATTGTGTTCCAAAAACCCCATGATCCTACTACATTTCCATTTAGTATCTCCATCTACCTTAGGATAGCCCTTATTACTGAGGAAGCCAACAAACGCCTGAACGAACGCGAGACCGAGAACACGAGAGCCTCAGCCGCTATTCACATTTTTACGGTTTGTTCCTCGGGACCATTCCTATGTTCCGGGTTTTTTACTATGGAAAATCAGTTTTTATTCCTTAGTGCATTAGTGAATAGGTGCTTCAACAAATAGGACGATTATAGGGATTTTTTTTTTCAAGTAACTGTGAAACAGACGCCCAGTTGCGGGAAAAATTACAGTTTTGTAATATAAAAGAGGAAATGCATAATAAAGATACGGGATGTTATGTGACGATACCGCTGGCTCTTCACGTTGTTGCGCGTTCTTCATCTATGTTCTGCGTCACGGCTGAGCTCGGTGTGTGCATAAAAGTGTTTTTTTTCTTCTCTTCACTCTGCATTGATACTACACCACTTCTTTCCAATCAGACCCTTACAGCAGTGAACTTTCTCAACGTGACACAGCCCACCTTTTTTTTTTTTTTTTTTTTTTTGTTAAACACAAAATTTCAATAAATAGAAGCAAAATTTAATTTAATTTGCTTCTCAAATTTCGTGTTATCTTTTTCTCGACCAACCCTGTATTCTTTCACCCTATATGCAAACTACAGGGGAAAACCGGGGTAACTCACTTTTTCCCAAATGTTCAGGAGAGTCAATTATCCATTGGAAATTGCCCGTATTCTTCACTTGAGCCAACTTTAAGAAATTAAAAATAGTAATAGGTTCGTCGTCAACTGTAGAAAGAGATAAATTAATCGATTTAAAAAAAAAAAATAGTTTGAAATAATGTGGCAATATGGCATTGAACATCCTAAGGTCCAGCTGAGCAGAGGAAAAACGAGGTATCTATGTGCTATGCGGGTCTGAACCAAGGTATCTTACACCCTATTACTGAATTGAAACGTGATTTAAAAATCAAAACGACGATCTATCATCACAGTAGTTTCTAAAATTGGAATATTTTGAAAATATATATATTGAAATATTGAATATATTGAAAATATTGAATATATTGAAAAATATTGAATATATTGAAAATATATTGAAAATATTGAATATATTGAAAATTTGTAAAGTAAAGGGAAGTTTTTAAAATCACTGAATTTTTCTCAGATTGGCGAAATAAGCTTGAGCTACAGAAACAGCTCATCATCAAACTTTAATTGATTTAAACAAATAGGTATTATTTAAACAATTTTACAGACAAGAAACCGAGTGAATATTGCATTGTGATCCAGTTCTGACCTATTTTTGAAATTTCAAGTCAATAGCTCATCATCAAAATTTAATTTGTATTATTACAAAAAGGTATTATTTAAACAATTTTACAGATGAGAAACCGAGTGAATATTGCAATGTGGTCTATCCCCGACTCACGGTTAAAATTTCTAGACTGTAGTTTACCGGGAAGATGAAAAAAGGTAGTTTTATTTTGGGCGGCTGGGGGTTGACCTAGTGAAAATTACTATAATTTATTGTTAGGTATTAATCATTCGTATTTATTATTAATAATAATTATTAATAATTATGATTAATTAATACGATATAATTCTGGGGTTTATAATACTACGTCGGTAATAATTTTTCTATAAAAGAAGTACCTACCAACAAACATTCGAAATTACCTTCATTTCCGTAGCACGAAACGCACCTCAGAACAACAAACTCGACATCACTTAAGCCATATGATGTTCCAAAGACCTTGTTAGTATGAAAATGGACCTGTATTTCTACAGTTTGATTCACGATCGTGTTGTGAGGCACAATCTTTGAGCCGTCATTGTGAACGAACGGCTGGTCGTACAAAGCTGCGGATGGTCTTAAAAAATTCTTAGGAATAAACTCTATCTAAATATGAAATAAAAAACATACCGTTCTATATGAATTTTTCGAGATATGAAATTTTCAAAATTCGTTTTGAACCCCTTCCCCTTGACCTAGGGTTATGAAAAGTTTCGAGGATCATTGTGGGGCTGGTCGTTTTGCCCAGTTAGCGTTGAGCTAAAATTGCGAAATTTGGTTTCTGGGTTTGGATCAGCTCCACAATGATCCTCGAAACTTTTCATAACCCTAGGTCAAGGCGAAGGGGTTCAAAACGATCTTTGAAATTTCGACAATGTCATATCTCTAAAAATTCACATGAAACGGTGTAATTTTTAATTCACTTTTGAATGACCTGGAAAATTACGAATCTTTTAAGACCAATTGGAGTTTTGTACGACCAGCCGTTCGTTCACAGTGAGCGCGCAAAGGTTTAGGAGAAACACTAAACTTCGCGTCTAAAACGGCCATTAGGTCGGTGAACACCCCAGCCGCCCAATATTGAAACTACTTCGTTTTCATCTTCCCGGTAAACTACAGACTGGAAATTTTGACCGTGAGTCGGGAATCGACCACATTGCAATATTCATTCGGTTTCTCATCCGTAAAATTGTTTAAATAATACCTTTTTGTAATAATTTTGTAATAATAAGCTATTGACTTGAAATTTTAAAAATGGATCAGAACTGGATGACAATGCAATATTCACTCGGTTTGTATGACATGGTATATTGTTGTATGTATGATTTAGTATAGTACAGTATGATATGATATGAAATAAATTCGTATGGTATTTTAAATTTAATTTGGATGATGAGCTAGAGTTTCATCTAACAGTTCGTTAATTGCATTAGGGTGATCTGCTCAGAGAAGATAATAAACCGTTGTGACAAGAATTTGCAGAGTTTTTTTAAATTCGATTTTTTGAATCTACGGGAGGCTTAAGATTCCGCCCCTTGTTTTCATTAAAGGATCAGAGCAGCTTAATGGAACCTTACGATTCCGCCCGAGCATATCTCTAGAAACCTCAAGATTCCACCCCTCTCCGAGAACATCACCCCTGTGTACGGAAAACGCAGTTAGTAAAATATGGAAATGATATTTAGCAATTTATTAACGAAATTTGTCAACAAAGGTTATGGGTTCAAACATTAATTTCGTCCACTTGATCTATATGTCCAACTAATCTATATGGTACTAATCAGTTGATTAGGGGAGGTTTTTATTCCGCAACCCTCAACATGGGAGGTAAACAAACACGGAGGTGCGGAATCTTAAGGTTCGGGTTCACCTGGCCACTGATAGACCGGGCGGAGTCTTCAGGTTACTCTAAGCCGATGGGATTAGTGAGGTGCTCAAATCCGTCGAGCTAATGACAACACGGGGCGGAATCTTAAGACTCCCGAATCTACGTATCTTGAAACGTAAACCAACAAATTTTGAGGGGGGGATGGGAATGCAATATTCACTCGGTTTTGTATAACATGGTACGTATGGTATGAGTATGGTACGGAAAGGAATATGGTATGAGTATGGTATGGTAAGGAATATGGTATGAGTATAGTATGGAAAGGAATATGATGTTGAGGGATGTCGAGGGTCGGTCAAATGAAAATTGATTTATGTACCAACGTTTCGAAGAATATATTTCTTCATCTTCAGGGCCTAAAAACAGTTTCATAATATTACCAATAATTAATTACAGTTGTATCGTGAGAAAGTTGTTGTAGTTATTTAGTTATAGGTAGTTATGCAAATTTTGTTATAGTTATTATAAAACATTTGGTTAGACAAATGTTGTTGGACAAATTGTGCTAGGACTAATGGTGTGTATGATAATAATTATTTATTTATTATTTTAATTTATTTATTTAGTGGCATCCAAAATACAAGAAAAATTAAAAATTAAAAACACACAAACATTACACTTCTGGTAAACCAAATAAAATTAAACGAACAGTTCGTATGATTTACTTATATGCTAAGAAAAAGAAAACATAACAAGAAACTGACGCCCACCAAAAAAATTTAGTTATAGGTAGTTTTTAAACAATTTGGTTAGACAAATGATTTTTGATATCTACCTTTCTGCAATCACTATTTTCATACATCAACCGAAAAGCACTTCCCCAAACCAACCTTTTGAAGATACCGTTTTTATGACTGTCGTCCATTTTCACAAATGTTTTTCTGTGTAACATTTTACCTACTTTTCGCAATAACACCAACCTTTTGGAGGTACCGGTTTTTATGACTGTTTGTCCGCTTTCACACGTGTTTCGGTGGCTCCCTTTTTGAACACCTGCGGATTCAAAATACTATATTCCACCGTTCTGTCCCACGCTGTTCCATTGGCTTCGTTACCCCACTCCTATACTCGTTCATCTATATATAGGTAACTTTAGGCTGGCTAGTTGAGTTGTTACTTCTGTGATCTGGAGGCAAGAACTTCCCTGTTGGAGTCTAACTCCATTTTATAAACTGTAAGTTACAAATTATTGTGCATCCTATACACCATTTTAATATGAATCAGTACCTACTACATTTTCAATATCAACAATTTTTAATAACATTTTAATACGTATTAGTACATTGTAATAGCATGTCCAACATATTGTATACTATTCTACCACGGGTTATTTTCCAAATCAACAATTTTTAATAACATTTCAATACGTATTTGTATATTGTAATAGCATGTCCAACATATTGTATACTATTCTACCACGGATATTTTCCAATTATTATCATGGACTCTATTAGTCCCAGCACAATTTGTCCAGCAACTTTTGTTGTCAACAATAACGTAATTTATCTAACCAAATTGTTTAAAAACTACCTATAACTAAATTATTATCATACACACCATTAGTCCTAGCACAATTTGTCCAACAACATTTGTCTAACCAAATGTTTTATAATAACTATAACAAAATTTGCATAACTACCTATAACTAAATAACTACAACAACTTTCTCACGATACAACTGTAATTAATTAATGGTAATATTATGAAACTGTTTTTAGGCCCTGAAGATGAAGAAATATATTCTTCGAAACGTTGGCACATAAATCAATTTTCATTTGACCGACCCTCGACATCCCTCAATGTCGATTTCTTACTGACGGTAAAACTAAATCCCCCAAAAACAACTCCGTTGTAAAAACTGGCCCGCCAAAAAACCTCAGCCGCAAAAAGGAATGATATCCATTTTGCCCGCCAGCCACATATATAGGATGCTCGGTGCTTCGCACCTCGCTGTTGAGTATGCATATAGAAACCTGATCCTCCTACCCCTAACCTCCACCGTCAATGTTTTCCTGTTCCCTGTCTCCTTCCCACAACCCCCTCTCACCCTTAGTCACCCTCGGTTTCACCTAATATGTTTCCTCTGTTACACCAGCAGGGAGCTTTACGCTTCTTTCAATGCTGTTGGCGGGAGCTTTTTGCCAGATGAACAAGCCTGAATTAAAGCATTACTATATTATAAGTATTACTGGTGGTCACGAGTAATCAGTAGTGGTACACCTATAATGAAGTAATGCTTCAATTCAGGCTTGTTTATGTGACAAAATGCTCCCGCCAACAGCATTGAAAGAAGCGTAAAGCTCCCTGCTGGTGTAACAGAGGAAACATATTAGGTGAAACCGAGGGTGACTAAAGGTGAGAGGGGGTTGTGGGAAGGAGACAGGGAACAGGAAAACATTGACGGTGGAGGTTAGGGGTAGGAGGATCAGGTTTCTATATGCATACTCAACAGCGAGGTGCGAAGCACCGATCATCCTATATATGTGGCTGGCGGGCAAAATGGATATCATTCCTTTTTGCGGCTGAGGTTTTTTGGCGGGCCAGTTTTTACAACGGAGTTGTTTTTGGGGGATATCACATCTTTTTGCATGGCTAGTTTTCGAGTGGTACTTATACAATACGGTTCAACAACTTATACAATACAAAAGTACCTACGAGGTAACTAGTAAATGTTTTCCTAAATGAAGTTTTATCCTAGTCAAAATTTAGTAAAAAATTAGTACGCCTACTAATTTGCCTTTTGTTTCTTGTTTTTGTGACAAGAATAATTATTTTTTGGAAATTATTGTTTGTTATCTGAAATGTGTTTGAAAAATATTAAGTAGTTTTAAAATTTTTGCGAATTGGTTAAATATTAGTTTTAAAATTTTCGATTAATTAAAACAATCAACAATTTAAAAACAATTATTAAAATTTAATACAATTATTCTTATTATTAAATTTAAAAAAATAGAAAGAATTAGAAATTTGAATAAATTTGAATTAGAAATTTTTTGAAAATTGGTTGCATTTTTTCTTGGGGATTGTGCACATTTTTGTTGTTGAGAATCATTACAATAATTGTAATTATTGGTGTCGAAGAGAAAGAGGAAAGAGAAAGTATGCAACTGGTAAAACGCACGTTTTTATACCAAAAATCGCGAATAACTCGAGAACCGTTGGGAAAAGTGCGCTACCCTCATTCGAAAGCCCATAAAATTTCCTATCGATCCTTAGACAGGCGCCACTCTACGACAAGTTTTCTGACCTCCGTTCAACTTTGATGTTTTCGGAAATTAGCCAAATCAGTAGATGTGGAATTTATTCACGTATTTTTGGCTGTGGATTAGTCAAATCGATTGAGATTTAGTTCAAAATTATTGAGCATATTCTAGACAACCTAGCGGACATTTTAAGACCAACCGCACCCATTTTCATCAATATTTGCGGCAGTTGTTGTTGAAAATAGAAAAATCACCTTAACTCCTTTATTTTCCCCCTTAGGAAGCATTTTTTGATCTCAAATTAAACAATTTAAAAAGCTGAACACAACTAAAAAAGAAAATCTGGAAAAGCTTCAATTTTGAAGGAGTTATGACCATTTGAAATTCCTAAAAATTACTATTCCCCCCCTAATTGGGAGGGAAATGGGGGGAGGGAGAAAAAATGTTCAAAAGGCACTCCCTTGGAGCATAACAAACGTGTGTGCAAAATTTCAGCTCGATCCGATTTGTCTGCTGGGCTGTAGCCCCGTCAATGAACAACAAGAAGAAGAAGAAGAAGAAAAAGAAGAAGAAGAACACGAAAAACGTAAAAAATAGTGGTTTTAAAATTGTTATACCCCCGACACCTGATGTTCCCAAGAGCTGAAATTTGTTTTACGTCCTCACGTGCCCCTGGAGAGTTGGTGTACAAAAAATCAACTCTCGAGACACTCAGGGGACCGAGCTATGGTAGGGTGAAAACCCCAACTTGTTCCGTCGCGTAATCAGTGTCTCAGTCGCTTCGGTTTTCAGGACTTCGGTTTTCTTGGCGGGCGGGACGCTCCCGCGTCCCTAGATCACACACACTCGAAAGGAATATGGTGTGGTATGGTAATGAATATGGTATGAGTATTTCAAGACCATCCACAGCTTTGTACGACCAGCCGTCCGTTCAAAATGACGGCTCAAAGTTGGAGCAGATCAAAAATGGCCAACATGATGGTGAATAGCGAGTTCAATATTCATACTGGCCAAGCTGACACGTGGTTTTGAACAGCACAATGTGCTTAATTATAATAAGCAAAAATTATTAATAATCAACAACAATTATTAATTATTAATAATTATTGTTAGTTATTAATAATATTCACTACTTGTTAAAATTATCATTAATTAATAATAATTCCTAATATTAATTAATCTATCATTTAGTGATATAGACCGAAGGGTGATCTGCATAAAGATGATAATAAACCTTTGTGTCAAGATTTTGCAGAGTTTTCGGATTAGGAATCATGATTGTGCTCTAGTAGTTTCCACCGTATGTGGTTTTGTGGTATATTAGCTGGGGATGGTTTGGTCCAATTCCACCTCTCTCATTGACCTGGTCTTCAACAATAACGGAGCTTTGTTTTCATGGATCGCATATAAAAATTAGCACCAGTTTGTAACGAGTTACTTGTCTACTTTTTCAAGGGCTCTGGCGTACACAGGGCAATTTCGAAAAGCCTGATCCAATCGTTTAGAGTTTCAGCTAACGCCTTTTGGGTTGAACCCTACGCCGTATACCTCGTTTTCCCCATATACGCTAATCTTTCGACAGCGATTTGAGGTGTAAAAGAAAACTCTGCAAATTCTTGGCATAACGGTTTATTATCTGCTTTGAGCAGATCACCCTAATACAATTAACGAAATGATAGATAAAACTTTAGCTCAACATCCAAATTCAATTTGTTTAAACAAATAAATAATGTGTAAACAATTTTACAGTCAGGAAACCGAGTGAATATTGCACTGTCATCCATCTGCGGCCCATGTTTCAAATTTCAAGTCTCTAGCTCAACATCGAAGTTTTATTTGTTTAAAAAAATAGGTATTGTTTAAACAATTTCACAGGCTGAAAAAAGAGTGAATATTGCACTGTCATCCATCTGCGACCCATGTTTGAAATTTCATGTCTGTAGCTCAACATCGAAATTTTAATTTGTTAAAACAAATATGTATTGTTTCAACAATTTTAATGACAAGAAACCTAGAGCATTTTGCATTGTCATCTATTATCGACTTCAAATCCCTAGCTAATCGAGAACTTGAAAAACAAGTAGTGAAAATTATTATTATTTAGGTAAGTATAGTTAGTTATTGATAATGTTTATGAATTATTTTTAACAATGATTGATAAACATTATTATTTACTATGAATTTACTGGATATCTGAAAACCATGTTCTATTAGAATCTAGACCCGACAGGCTGCCGCATGATTCACCCTCATGTTGACGAATTTTGATTTGCCCGAACATGTGAACGAACGGCTCGTCTTACAAAGCTGCGTCATAAAAAAATCAAAAAAATAAACTCTATCTGAATAGAACTTTGCATGTTTCGAGATATGCTATTTTCAAAATTTCAAAATTTGTTCTGAACCCCTTCCCCTTAACCGAATGTTATGAAAAGTTTCAAGGATCATTGTGGGGCTAGTCTGAACCCGTAAAAAAAATTCGTAATTTTTGCTCAACGCTAACTGGCAAAGTTTCGCGGACGGCGGACGGTGGAGGGACGGATTTTGGTTTATTATCTTCGATAATGAACCATTGGAATCGACCAAAGAAAAAAAAAAATTTTAACCCCCCCTCAAAATTTGTTGGTTTACGTTACAAGATACGTAGATTCAGAAAATAAAATAAAAATAATCCGTCCGTCCGCGGCACTTTGCCCAGTTAGCGATGAGTTAACATTACGAAATTTACGATTATGTGTTTTCATAGCGGTATTCCTCCACCACTAATAAGAAGGCATGGAGGACAAAAAGCTAACTGGGCAAACGTACGGCGTACGTCGGACGGACGGATTTTTGTTTTATTCGATTTTCTGAATCTACGTGTCTTGAAACGTGAACCAACAAATTTTGACATGGGGTTAAAAATTTTTTTTCTTTGCGCGATTCCAATGGTTCATTATCGAAGATAATAATTCAAAAACTCTGCAAATTCTTGACACAACGGTTCATTATCTTCTTTGTACAGATCACCCTTCTGTCTAGATCACTAGGTCTAAATGTCTAGATTCTAAATGTTAGATTAATTATTATTATGAATTATCACTAATAATAATTAATAGTTTTATCAAGTAGGTACCTAGTGAAAATTATTATAATTTATTGTTAGGTATTAATAATTTGTATTTATTATTAATAATAATCATTATTAATTATGATTAATTAATACGATATCCGGCTGTTGGAATCGACTGGGTTTCTTTGTGCAGAACCTGAATGATAGAGATGATGAATTAATTACAAATAAAATGTACCGATATAATTCTGGGATTTTTAATACTACCTCGGCAATAATTTTTCTATAAAAGAAGTACCTACCAACAAACATTCGACATTACCTTCATTTCCGTAGCACGAAACGTATAAGCTCGACATCACTAAAACCATATGATGTTCCAAACAGCTCCTTAGTATGAACATTGACCTGTATTTCAACCGTTTGATTCTCGATAGTGTTGACAGGTTTATATCGGCTCAACCTTTCCGGGTTCAGACCAGCACCACAATGATCCTTGAAACTTTTCATAACCCCAGCTCAATGGGAAGGGGTTCAAAACGAACAATAAAACTTCGACAATGTCATATCTCGAAAAAAGTTAACGGAACGGTGTACATTTTAGTTCACTTTTGAATGACCTGAAGAATTACGCATTTTTTAAGACCAATTGGATTTTTGTAGGTACGACCGGCCGTTCGTTCACAGTGAGCGCGCTAATGTTTAAGGGGAAAGTGGACCACAAGTGTGCGAGAGAGAGAGAAGACACCAAAAGTTTATGCAAAATATTTCAACAGCCGGGTGAGCGATTTTCAATCTGAAAAAAGTTATGTTCATAGTTTTCCTAAACAAAATGCTGCATCAAAAAAAAATTTGAAAAAAAATTCAAATTCAAATTTTAGAAAAATAATTTTGGACAATTTTAAATTTAAAAAAAAAACTTGGTTCTAGCCCCATTTTTGAGACTTTCCTGATTTCAAATTTCCAAGAACCAAAATTCTGCGATGAATAGCACGATCGTAAAACGAAAAATAAGAGTCAGTGATAGCAGCTGCCGTGTCCTCTTTTAGACAGTGGATCTGCTGCGTCAATCACTCATAGGAAAGGTGATGAGTCCGAGATTCGTCCAACATTGTTGACATTTCCAATGGAACCTTTGAGGTAGAGGAGACTATTATTAGACCAGTCAAATCGTACACAAAAAAAGGCCAAAATCGCAAATGAACGGCTAGGTCTGATTTGTTGGTATGTTGTTTGGGACTGTTAGGGAAGTCCAAATCCAATTTCGCAGGAATGGAAACCTGGCGCTTCTTTCGTAGCACCCGAAAAACCTCGAAATTTATGCCCTTACTCTGGGTTTTTCGCTATAACTTTGAAACGATGCGTTTTTCGCGAATTGCTACCACGGACTTATTTACAGGAGATAAGATTTGCTACACAATGAGACCAAGTGCAGTTCTGTGGGGTCAATAGTTACTGAGATACAGCCTTTCAAAAATTGCTAATTTTTCAAAAAGTGAAATTTTAAGTTTTGGTCAACTTTGGACCTACAAGTCATGGAAAAGACGTATTCTATGAAGGACGTTATACCGATAGATGTTGTAGCAAATTTAATTAGCTTTGAGTAAAAATAGTTGAGAAGTACAACGCCTTCCCATGACCCTCTCGGATTCGCCTGCGTCCGTGCTTTTTCCCGTTCTATTCGTTATAGCTCATCAGCCACTGACCCTACGCTGTCGAGGTGGTCATTTTCGGATTCCTCATAAAATTTGGCTTCAGAATAACCTGGCATGTCCAGTTTGCACCCCACATGAGACCCTAGCAGGGAGGGGAATGACAAGTCAGTGGAAACGTCACTTTAGGCAAATGAGAAAAATTAGTCCTGACAAGTCCTGAAATTAGTGACTTTGACGGCGTGTAGCTCCGAAACGAAACGTCGCACGGAGTTGCGGTTTGTTTTGCTGGTTTGAGCGCTTTCTTCTCGACGACTATGAACCAACAAAATACCCCTAAAAAAATATTTTCCCAGTTTCCCCAAGATTTGAATATTTTGTGACAAAGTTAGGTTATTTTTGGATGTTTTCCAGAAACGTTTCGTTTTAGCTCAAATTGGAGGCCATATTCGTGTTCCTTGATACATTTTACCCCCGAAACCAATTTTCAGCCAAAAGACAAATAGTTGCTGAGAAATAAATCATTTCCCACAAATAGCCCCAACAAGTTTGGTTTCCCCTAGCTCAGCCAATAAAAATAAATTTTTTTGGGATCTTTTGGGATCTAATATTTTGGCTTTTCACTCATAGATGAAGTCTGATAGTAAATTTATCCAGCTTGAGAAAAAGCAATTTGGGATCGGACCAATAATTTCGGAATTACGGCAAAAAATGTGCCAAAAAAACTTGGATTTCACAATATTACGCGGTATTTAGCGTACAGGCATGAGCATATTACGGGACCTGATCAAAATGTCATATATTAGGTTTGATGGTAAATTTAAAAAGCTTATAGATGGAAAAAAGGAATTTTGAATCGGACAAACTTTTAGCGTTATAGCGAAAAAAAGGCAAAATAGGTAATAGGTAAAACGGGGTGAAGAACAGGAAGAAATTTATTACAAGAAGAAATTATTACAAGAAATTATTACAAGAAGAAATTTATCACAGTATAATTATGCCCTCGCACCTAGCATTCACTCAAAGGCATAGACCTGCACCTCCTCTGGTCAACAATTTCGGGCAGAATTGCCGTTTGGAAAAAATTGAGGAGTTTTGGGAACATGCGCTCTTCCGAAAAATTCCCATACGAATAGGCGCGAATACGAGTGATGCAAGTTGAAATGACTGAATGAGCAAACTACGGATGATCGGAGATGGGAGGTTCGAGACCGCGAAGGGTGGGGGGCGACTTTGTGTACATACGCGAGGACTTTGCCCATTTGATGCTATTGTAGGGTTATCTTTTCCATGGAGAGAGACGGATGGAGAGAGGAGTGGTTCAAGAGAACGGATTGACAGAATGGCTACCGAGGAAAGCGAGCGTGGTGACCTTGAGAGCCGAACTGGGGTCTGCAGTCATTATATTTTCCTTCAAAACCAACATTACCATTTTTCGTTTTACGTCTTGTTTATTTGCTCAATCATTGCAATGATGCTCTCAAAACCCATCCAGTCACATTGGGAAGGGGGCTTGCACCGGCTTTTTCCGAATTTCAACCTCTACACCTCAAAATTTTCAAATTTTCCAATTTTAAATTTGAATAAAAATTATTTGAATTGTTGCAGCAACTTGTAGGGGCGTATGAAGGCAAACTGCGTTTCCCAAACTGTTATAAATTGGATGGTTCCAAAATGAGACTGCAAATACTTTTGATGCGTCAGTAACGCCATCTCTTATCCCAGAATCACACTAAGGGCCCGTCCACTTCCCCCTTAAGAGAAAAACTAGGTAAACTTCGCGTCTAAAACGGTCGTTAGGTGGGTCAAAGCCCCAGCCACCCAACAAAGAACTACCTTTTTTACATATTTCCTGTGAAGTAGAGATTGGAAATTTAACCGTGAGTCGGGGATTGACCAAATTGCAATATTCACTCGGTTTCTTATCTGTAAAATTGTTTAAATAATACCTATTTGTTTAAACAAATTAAATTTTGATGGTGAGCTAGAGATTTGAAATTTTAAATATAGGTCAGAACTGGAGACATTGCAATATTCACTCGGTTCGTATGACATGGTATGAGTATGGTATTGTATATTGTTTGGTATGATTTGGTATAGTACAGTATGGTGTGATAGGAAAGAAATTAGTATGGTATGGTATGAGTACGGTGAGAATATGGTATGGTGCCGATTTGCAACACAGTCTGGTATAGACAGAAAGGTGATCTGCACAAGGAAGATGATAAACCGTTGTGTCAAGAATTTGCAGTTTCTTTTCGATTTTCTGAATCTGCGTATCTTGAGACGTAAACCAACAAATTTTGAGGGAGGTTAAAAATTTTTTTTCTATGGTCGATTCCAATGGTTAATTATCGAAGATAATAAACCAAAAACAGCAGGTTGAAGGAAATCAGGCAATTTATTGCATTAATCTGCACGGATTTGACGAGAAGCCCCAATCTCAATGCCTTCCTCTCCCGCCCTTTCTTCCATGTCCCAAATAATTCGATCGTTAACGAAGCTCAACGCTCTGTGTTTAGGATTGGAGAAAGGGGTGTGGTGTGGAGGATTCAGAAAATGGTATCAAGTAACGATGAGGGTACTGATGGACGAGAGGCGAAGGGGTTATGGGTTGTTGTTGAACCCATTGGAATCCTGGTTGGTGGGTTCCGATGGAAACCGCTCAGTGGATCTAGTAGTAGATTCCTGCAGGGGTTTGGGGTGACAAGACCTTCCCTTAATGATACATTCCCTCCCCCCGTCCACCAACAAGAGCAATCCACCAACTGGTCATGGCTCCCTTTTTAATTGCGAGATCCGCTAAACAATAAATTCGCAAAGTTGATCAGGGTATCAACATTTTGCTACTAGCATCATTTTCTTCCAGTGCAGCATTTGCAAGAATACATTCTGCTAGTTTGTCGCAACGGCTTGTATCAAGGATCCGCCTGAAGATGGACAAATGAATTCTGGACAAATCGAACAGATTCAGGAATCTCAAAATGCTACGGTTCGATTCATATACAGGCTATCGCTGGATCAACATGTAACGCCTTACTATAAGAAATTGCAAATGTTGAAGTACAGCGATAGGAAAAAGCTGGCGTTGGCTACAATGACTTTTAAAATATTAAAATTTCAAACCCCTGTATACCTCCATGAAAATTTTATGTATATGCAAGATATCCATAGTAGGGGCATAAGGAATGCAGCTAATATGTTGCAAGTCCCCTTACATAGAACCTCTTCATTTAATAAGTCATTTGTAGTGCAAGGCATACGATTATACTACGAGAGTAAGGAGTTATTTGATATCGAAATGTCTGTGAGAAGTTTCAAGAATAATTTTAAAAAACAACTACTCATTAGAAGGTTACTAATAATGATTTATAAATATGAAGAGTAATAATATGTTATGTAGATAGAATAGTTCTAGTTGTGTCTTTTGTAAATATTTGTTTGGAAGATTCTGATTTTGACATTTTATGTCTTTGCTCTGGCACATAACTCAAAAACCGTTAGGAAAAAGCGTTACCAAATTTGTTACAAAAATAATTGTGTTGATTTTCACTTACAACCAATATGTAACTAGGGAAAAGTAACTTCAGCAATTTTCATCGCACAAAAATCGTACACCACTCGTTGAAAAGCTCTCAATTTATCCCTTAATACCATGATGTTCATTTGTATGCACATTGACCCTCTTCTTTGTAGAGCACGTTAACATTCCGTCAGTTTGTTTACTAATATGTGAATTTCGACTCCGTCACGAAAAGATTCTCCGTTGGCATGTGAACTCGAAAAGTATTATAAAATCCTCACAATTATACACTAGGGATACACGTAGTTTCGGTATCCAATAAACATATAAGAACTGCATCTTCAGTTGGCATTTAACGATGGATTCGGAAAACAAATCGGGACCATCATCACAAAGAAAGAGAAAATTGTCTACAGAAAATCAACAAGATTATTCAAATAAGAAACAGGCAACCGATTTGAGTAAGGCATCGAAAGTGAGCAAGTGACTTCAAAAAAGACTCATATGGTTGCGGGAAACATCACAGACCCTATTGAAATTTCTGAAAAAAATCACGCATTTATACCACCGTCCAAATCTGTAGCCGATATTGAATTTCACAAACGATTCACTGATAATCCATTTGGTTTCTCGTGTTCAATCTGTGATCGGTTATGGTTTGAGAAAGATTTGCGCAATACTCCCGCGTCTGCGTCTCAGCTATTGGCTAGTGAATTCCCCAACGAGGCCATATCCGAATTTAGAGCGTGTTATCTAGGGACGCGGGAGCGTCCCGCCCGCCAAGAAAACCGAAGCCCTGAAAACCGAAGCGACTGAGACACTGATTACGCGACGGAACAAGTTGGGGTTTTCACCATCCCGTAGCTCGGTCCCCTGAGTGTCTCGAGAGTTGATTTTTTGTACACCAACTCTCCAGGGGCACGTGAGGACGTAAAACAAATTTCAGCTCTTGGGAACATCAGGTGTCGGGGGTATAACAGTTTTAAAACCACTATTTTTCAAGTTTTTCGTGTTCTTCTTCTTGTCGTTGTCGTTGTTGTTGTTGTTGTTGTTGTTGTTCATTGACGGGGCTACAGCCCAGCAGACAAATCGGATCGAGCTGAAATTTTGCACACACGTTTGTTATGCTCCAAGGGAGTGCCTTTTGAACCTTTTTTCTCTCTCCCCCCATTTCCCCCCCAATTAGGAGGGAAATAGTAATTTTTAGGAATTTCAAATGGTCATAACTCCTTCAAAATTGAAGCTTTTTCAGATTTTCTTTTTTAGTTGTATTTAGCTTTTAAAACTGTTAAATTTGAGATCAAAATGAGCTTTCTAAGGGGTATAATAAAGGAGTTATGGTGATTTTTGTATTTTCAACAATAACTGCCGCCAAAATTGATGGAAATTGGTGCGGTTGGTCTTAAAATGTCCGCTAGGTTGTCTAGTATATGCTCAATAATTTTGAACTAAATCTCAATCGATTTGACTAATCTACAGCCAAAAATACGTGAATAAATTCGACATCTACTGATTTGGCTAATTTCCGAAAACATCAAAGTTGAACGGTGGTCAGAAACATTGTCGTAGAGTGGCGCCTGTATAAGGATCGATAGGAAATTTTATGGGCTTTCGAATGAGGGTAGCGCACTTTTCCCAACGGTTCTCGAGTTATTCGCGATTTTTGGTATAAAAACGTGCGTTTTACCTTTTGCAAACTTTCTCTTTCCACTTTCTCTTCGACACCAATAATTACAATTATTGTAATGATTCTCAACAACAAAAATTTGCACAATCCCCAAGAAAAAAATGCAACAAATTTTCAAAAAATTTCTAATTCAAATTCATTCAAACTTCTAATTCTTTCTATTTTTTTAAATTTAATAATAAGAATAACTGTTTTAAATTTTGATAATTTTTTAAAATTGTTAATTGTTTTAATTAATCGAAAATTTTAAAACTACTATTTAGCCAATTCGCAAAAATTTTAAAACTACTTATTTTTCAAACACATTTCAGATAGGTAGGTAACAAACAATAATTTCCCAAAAATAATTATTCTTGTCACAAAAAGAAGAAAAAAAAGGCAAATTAGTAGGCGTACTAATTTTTTACTAAATTTTGACTAGGACAAAACTTCATTTAGGAAAAAATTTACCTACTAGTTACCTCGTAGGTACTTTTGTTAAATTGAACCGTATTGTATAAGTACCACTCGAAAACTAGCCATGCAATAAGATGTGATATCCCCCCAAAAACAACTCCGTTGTAAAAACTGGCCCGCCAAAAAACCTCAGCCGCAAAAAGGAATGATATCCATTTTGCCCGCCAGCCACATATATAGGATGCTCGGTGCTTCGCACCTCGCTGTTGAGTGTGCATATAGAAACCTGATCCTCCTACCCCTCACCTCCACCGTCAATGTTTTCCTGTTCCCTGTCTCCTTCCCACAACCCCCTCTCACCCTTAGTCACCCTCGGTTTCACCTAATATGTTTCCTCTGTTACACCAGCAGGGAGCTTTACGCTTCTTTCAATGCTGTTGGCGGGAGCTTTTTGCCAGATGAACAAGCCTGAATTGAAGCATTACTTCATTATAGGTGTACCACCACTGATTACTCGTGACCGCCAGTAATAAGTACTTATAATATAGTAATGCTTCAATTCAGGCTTGTTCATCTGGCAAAAAGCTCCCGCCAACAGCATTGAAAGAAGCGTAAAGCTCCCTGCTGGTGTAACAGAGGAAACATATTAGGTGAAACCGAGGGTGACTAAGGGTGAGAGGGGGTTGTGGGAAGGAGACAGGGAACAGGAAAACATTGACGGTGGAGGTTAGGGGTAGGAGGATCAGGTTTCTATATGCACACTCTACAGCGAGGTGCGAAGCACCGAGCATCCTATATATGTGGCTGGCGGGCAAAATGGATATCATTCCTTTTTGCGGCTGAGGTTTTTTGGCGGGCCAGTTTTTACAACGGAGTTGTTTTTGGGGTAACTGTTACCGAAATTTATGCAATAGCATACATTCACGACGATTACAAATATAAAATCCTAGGTCAATCTCCGAACGAATATTCGAAATCCGTTGAATATATTATTTTAGAAGTATCTAATAATTTCAATAAAATTCTGGTTAGTGTGGTGTATCGACCCCCGAAAGCAGTTGGCTTGAAAGAATATTTCATACAACTCCAAATTTTCATTACCTCGTACGACAATGTGGCTGTATTGGGCGATTTCAATATAAACCTAAATGCTGATTCTGATAGATTCTATAAGGTGCAATTGATTGATTTGGTTCGCAACATCAATTTCCATATACTTCCATTGGAACCAACTTTTCACCGTAATGATGTTCACTCAAGACTAGATTTAATTATTGTCAAGAACAGAGACGTCATCGATCGCTTTGGGCAGTTTCTTTCTTCTGGAATTTCAGATCATGATAGCATTTATGCCTGCTTACCTACCTATTTGCCATTGCGAGAAAATTAATAAATTTATTGTTGTTAGAGATTTTAAAAATGTAAATATTAATTTGCTCAAACAAGGAGCGGCGGCATTTGACTTTTCTGCTTTATACGAGTGTGATAATGTCGATGAAATGGTTAGAATTCTGACTGTCTTTCTATCGTCATTAATGGACTAGTATTTTCCTTTTAGAACAATTAGAGTGACAAAAAAACCTGCCCCGTGGTTAGACTCAAAGTTGAAACAATAGATGAAAGAGAGAGATCGACTGCATCGGATAGATAAGCATAACCCTAGTCCAACCAATCGTGCAAATTATAGATCTATGCGGAATAAAGTCAAAAAGATGGTTGGCAAAGCACAAGCCAAATACGAGATTTATGGGAATACTTACGGCAGCATGGGATTGGTAAAGGTGGGCAGAAAAATGTGTTGGATCCAGAAATTAACTTGGATGAGCTAAATAATTATTTTTGTCGTCTTGGTGAGGAAGTAAATGTGGATCTGGAAGTACTGGGTATGTACGAGCAGCGACTTTCTCACGTAAGTTTCGAATTTGGCTCAATAACTAAGGATGATGTGTCCAACGCTATAAATACTACTAGATGGAATATCGCCTGTGTTAATTGAGCTGACCAAGGAAGAAATTTTAGATGCTTTTGTTTGCATATTTAATAAATCCATCGAAAAGGGGTTTTATCCGAAAGAATGGAAAGCTGCGTACGTGTTACCATTGATTAAAGAATATCCTCCGAGAAGTTTCAAGTCGTATCGGCCGATAAATTTATTATGTACCTACTCTTGCGAAAATTTTTGATAAGGTTGTTTATGCTAAGCTCTCTGGGTACATGGAGGATAACAATCTCTTTGACGAGTTCCAATCAGGTTATAGGAAGGGACACAGTTGCCAGACAGCCCTAATTAGGATTTTGGATGAAAAACGTCAGAATGTCGATCATAGCAATTTAACCATTCTTATAAGTTTAGATATGAGTCACGCATTCAATAGTATTGATCATTCTCAATTTGTTGCTACATTAAAGTCTGTGGGATGCGAAAATAAGTTAGTTAACTGGTTTGAGTCTTATTTGAATATGAGAAGACAGTGCATCAAGACGGCGAAAGGGACGACTTCTGGCTGGCAGTCGATAAATAGAGGAACCCCTCAGGGATCCACTCTGTCTGGTCAGATTTTTGCCTTAGCAATAAATAATATCTCCATTTCAGTTGCACATTGTAAATATAGTATATATGCAGATGATAATAAATTATTTTTGTCATGTAAACATACTGAGATCGAGCAGGGCGTTGTGGAGATTAATCAGGATTTGGGACGCATCAAGGAGTGGTGCACGGTGCATGGATTAACACTGAACCCTAAGAAATGTTCTGCAATGATATGTGGACATGCTCGTCTTCTGAGCATGATTGTCGATAAAGAAATGTTGCCCAAAGTATGACTCGCCGCTCAATTACGTCAATGAAATGAAGTGTCTGGGTGTTATCTTAGAGAATAATCTTTCGTGGCGAAAACAGGTTAGCAAGATTCATTCTAATTTATATTGCTTTAAGAAAATTCTACCATACAAGTCAGTATCGGTGAAGAAGAATCTAGTAAACACAATGGTTTTGTCGTATTTACATCAGATTGCCACTGTTATGTCTGATGTTAATTATGAGCAGGTTACGACAATAAAGTGTTAGACAAGTACAAGCAATTGCACATGCTACAATTCAAGCAATTACAAGAATATACAATAACCATTGTTCTCGCCATGAGAACACGCTAGTAAATTGGAAATCGTCAATTTACGCGGCGCTGGGAAGGTAAAGAACGATAAGTGGACTGTATAAGAATAAATTGAAAATTGACACGGATTATGAATATTTTCGAGTTGACTCACCGGTACGATGTTGGAGTGGAGTTTCCCCAGGCCTGGGGCGTAAATCCTGGACTGGAGGCGGATGCTCGAAGCCGGTATGGGAGATTCAGAATCCGTGTCGAGTGAATTGAATATAATTTAATTTAATTGAATTGTTCGGGGGAAAGCACCTTAGATCGACTTTGTGTGGTAACAATGAAAACTAATAAAAGGAAAAACCAAATTGTAAAAGCTTTTTGGTATAAAGAATTGATTTTGCGAATCGCATGAGACGTGAGACACGACAGGGTTCGACTTGAAGTGAAGTAGGGGAGCGCGATAGCGAATAAGCTCGCAGGCAGGTCGCTAGGTCGCAGCACCTACCAAGCGGCCCGAACAACCATTATGTTGTTTAAAATCTTAAAGCTGAAAAAGCCAAGCTACCTAAATAAGTTATATCATTTCATGGCTGATAGTCATGAGAGAAGCACCAGAGCGGCTGATTCATGCTTATTGAGACTCCCTAAGTGTCGAACAGCATCGTTCCATAGTTCCTTTTTGTTTCGTTCTGTTAAGATTTACAACGAATTGCCAATTGATTTAAAGAAGAAAGATTCCATTGTTACATTTAAGAAGAATTTAAAAAACCATTAAATTGAGTAAATTTTACTCAAGTAGTAGTATTCAGTTAATTTTGGTTTATTATCTTCGATAATGAACCATTGGAATCGCCCAAAGAAAAAAATTTTTTAACCCCCCCTCAAAATTTGTTGGTTTACGTTTCACGATACGTAGATTCAGAAAATCGAATTAAAAAAAATCCGTCCGTCCGCCGTACGCCGTCCCCCGTCCGCCGTCCGCCGTCCCCCGTCCGCCGTCCGTGGCACTTTGCCCAGTTAGCGTGGAACTAAAATTACGAAATTTGGTTTCTGGGTTTGGACCAGCCCCACAATGATCCTCGAAACTTTTCATAACCCTAGCTCAAGGGGAAGGGGTTTAAAACGAAATTTAAAATTTCGACAATGTCATATCTCCAAATATTTAACTGAACCGTGTAATGTTTAGTTCACTTTCGAATGACCTGAAAAATTACGAATCTTTTAAGACCAATTGGATTTTCGTGCGACCAGCCGTTCGTTCACAGTGACCGCGCAAAGGTTTAGGAAAAACACTAAACTTTCGCGTCGAAAACGGCCGTTATGTGACCCAACTCCCAGACGCCCAGAATAAAACTACCTTTTTTCATCTTCCCGGTAAACTACAGTCTAGAAAGTTTAACCGGGAGTCAGGGATAGACCACATTGCCATATTTACTCGGTTTCTCATCTGTAAAATTGTTTAAATAATACATTTTTGTAATAATACAAATTAAATTTTGATGATGAGCTATTGACTTGAAATTTTAAAAATAGGTCAGAACTGGATAACAATGCAATGTTCACTCGGTTTCTTGTCTGTAAAATTGTTTAAATAATACCTATTTGTTTAAACAAATTAAATTTTGATGATGAGCTAGATACTTGAAATTTTAAATATAGGTCAGAATTGGATGACATTTCAATATCCACTCGGTTTGTATGACATGGTATGCGTATGGTATATTATTGTATGTATGATTTGGTATAATACAGTATGGTATGATAGGAAAGAAATTCCTATGGTATGGTATGAGTACGGTGAGAATATGGTATGGTGCCGATTTGCAACACAGTCTGGTATAGACAGAAGGGTGATCAGCACAAGGAAGATAATAAACCGTTGTGTCAAGAATTTGCAGAGTTTTTTTTTCTGTATTCATCATTTTTATTTTTATTTTTTTTTTAAATTTTAGTTTGCCTTTTTAGTATGGAGATTTGCTTAGTTTTTGTCTTTGTGGATTGTCTGAAACCACAACTCAATTATAATATTTTTCTTCTCTTTTATTGTTTCTGGAAGCACATTTCATTAATTTTATTTTGTCTTTCTTGAATTGATGTACATGCCCATCTCGAACATATAAGAGTATTCGCTAGGGATGAGGCCAAACTGAAAATGAGAGCCCAGAGGGAAACATTCAACCGAAAGGCCTTGCTACCCTCATTTCAGCGAGGGGACTGGGTATGGGTATATACTCCTACAAGAAAAAAAAGGCCTTTGCACAAAGTTACTGCCGCAATGGACAGGACCGTGGGTGGTGAAGGAACGGAAAAACGACATACTTTACAAAGTTCAGTTGGGAAGAACCATCAGGGTACTGCATGCGAACCGGCTGGCGCGAGCCGATGTGAGGCCACAGGGGTGTTCCAACGAAGGAGGCAGTAGAGTGAGATAACCCCACCGAACACATTTTGTTGGACGGTTGTGAAAGATTGGCGACAGAAAAGTTGTTGTTATGAAAAGATTGTCGTTGAAAATAGATCTATACGCAGAATTGCTACAAGAGCATTTCATTACAATACATATAATTTTTGGGGTTGTTTGGAAGGGGATTCAGGATTGTCTGAAACGGATTTTGTTATGAAGATTTTTCGAAAATTCGAGTTTTAAACATTTTGGACCGAGAACAATATCTACATTTTCTTCGACAATATGCTAAAAGATGTCATATCCCCGCAAATAACACATCGTGTAAAAATCACTCCGCCTCGCAAATCTAGGAACGCGGTAGCGTTCCGCCCCGCCGAGCAAAGAAGTTGAGAACAAGCAAAGAAGTTGAGAAAACGAACGATGCCGAGTGTATGTTTACCGGACGTCACGAAACGCGTTCTCGAGGTATCCATATCTCGGCTCCTATTTGACCAATCAACTTGAAAATTAGTGTGGGTCTTCTTTGAGTGTATATTAGAAAGCCCTGAAAGTTTCAAATCGATAGGTCTAAAGGGAGCCGAGCTACATAACTTCAAAAACCCGGTTTTTTGGCCATAGATAGTTCTTCTCCTTCTTCTTCTCCTTCTCCTTCTCCTTGTTCAGACAGGCAAGGCTGGAGCCTCTCCACGTTCACCGATTGACTTGAAATTTTGCACAGAGCTTCATTTAACCTTGAGACAGAGCCTTATATAAGATTTAACCCATTATCTCAACCCAAAAAAGTCTTAGAAACAAAAGAACAGAAACCTTAGGAAAATTCTGTCCACTTTGACGAGTCTACAGCCTGGGTAAAAGGACCAATCGACTTGAATTTTTTTACATACCTTCTTTATAGCATGGCTCAGTGCCATTTGAACGAAATAAGCAATTATCTCAACCCAAAACAAAATTAGGGACAAAAAACTGAAATTTAGGGTAATTAAGGCTAATTATGGCCATATCTCGGCTCCTAGTTGACCGATCAACTTGAAATTTGGTATTGATCTTTTTGGTGTGGATAATAGAAAGCCCTGAAAGTTTCAAGTCGCTAAGTTCAAAGGGAGCCGAGTTATATAACTTCAAAAACCAATTACCATGTTTTTCTACTTTTTTCAGTCGGTCAAGGCTACAGCCTCTCCACCTTCGCCGATTGACTTGAAATTTTGCACGGAGCTTCGTTTCAAGTGTAGCAAGTGCCTTTTGAAAGATTCAAGTCGATATCTTTAAAGGGAGCCGAGTTATATAACTTCAAAAACCCGGTTTTTCACCCTTACCTGTTCTTCTTCTCCTTAATCAGTTAGGCATTTCCACCTTCACGGATTGACTTGAAATTTTGCACAGAGCTTCGTTTCAACATCAGACAGTGCCTTTTGAAAGGTTTAACCCATTATCTCAACCCAAAAACTTTTAGAAACAAAAAACTGAAATTTAGGCTAATTTTGGCAACTTTAACGAGTCTACAGCCTGGGTAACCGGACCAATTGACTTGAAATTTTGCATAGACCTTCTTTATAAAATGACCCACTTCAACAACAAAAAGATGTGATATCCCCCCAAAAAACACTCCGTGTAAAAGTCACCCCGCCTCGCAAATATCATTCTTCAGAGGCCGGAAAAAGTTATGATATCCACTTTCCCCGCCCGCCCTTTTCCTCATTAAGGAGCTAAGTATAATGAAAAGTTAAGTATAATGAAAAAGTGGATATCATAACTTTTTCCGGCCTCTGAAGAATTTGCGAGGCGGGGTGATTTTTACACGAAGTGTTTTTTGGGGGGATATCATTCTACAGTGGCCGGAAGAAGTTAGGTATGATTTCTACTTTCCCCGCCCGCCCTTCTACTTCCAACTAGGTAAAGAGAGTTCCTAACCTTCACAAGCACCGTACTCGTTTCGAAATCTTCCCTTGGCGCCTTGCCGAGCGTTTTTATTACTACACATCTATGTAGTATTTCATTAGTTGCTGGTTAAAGTAACTAACTTTCACAAGCAACTAATGAAATAATACATAAATATAGGAAGTTGTACTGGTTACCGGGCACGCACTCAGAACTAGAGGTTC
Organism: Stenodema calcarata; assembly: GCA_963920205.1. NCBI lineage: Eukaryota > Metazoa > Arthropoda > Insecta > Hemiptera > Miridae > Stenodema > Stenodema calcarata. The sequence continues at coordinate 10,546,875 of OY986057.1, read as the reverse complement.
ACAACAAGCTACTGCTTTACAAGCAAATTCTAAAACCAGTCTGGACGTAAGGCTTTCAAATTTGGGGCTGCACTCAAAAATCCAACGTCAAACACATTCAAAATTTACAAATAAAGTACTTAGGGGGATAAATAAAGTACTTAGTCAATTAATTAATAAAGTACTTAGTTAATTAATAAAGTACTTAGTCAATGCCCCATAGTACATATGAAATCACGACCTTCAACGTGGCCTGATGATGGAAACCATCAAGAACTATGCGGTGACGCATTAAGAAAGCCTTCACCGAAATCTAGAAATGATCCGGATCTTAGACAACAGTGAAACCGTGTGGCGTTTTGATCGGACAAAACCACCCGACTTATGTATTTTGCGAAATTGAGGACCAAAATAAACGGTTCAGTGTGCTTGTAAATGGGTCAGCTGATGAGCTGCAACTAAAGTATGTATGCAAGTGAAGCAGCTAGATGGGCTGTATAGCTCAGTTGTTATCTTAATCTTTAATAAATAACAATATGGAAAAAAGCAGGTATATTGTGTAATATACAACTATGATGGAATGGATTCTGTTGATGTTGATGATGGAAGAGAGTCATGAAGTCAGAAGGGAATGAGTAACAATATGTACTGAACATAGTTTTATGGGAGATATATGCAAAGGTAAGCTGAGGTAGAGAGGGATTGAACAACTTAATCCTACCTCAGGCTTGAGTTGGTGACTCCGTCAAATTCTTAAGCCCTATCGTAGTTTTTGATCGTTGAACTTCCACTCCTTTCCATTTAGTGAGGTTGGTCTGGAACATAGTGAGGTTGGTCTGGAACGCTCAACCGCAATGTGAACGCTATCGGGGAGTAAGAGGAGTGATATTATTCCTTCTACCCCTTCCTCTTCCAACCTGAGCCAGGGGAGAAACGTGGAAGGGAGAACCCTTCTCAAGAAGTTGGAGCGTGCCGAAGTTTAGATCGTTCTTTCATCTAGATTGTTAGCCCTTCCTTCCTCAAGTAGATGATTAGGTAGATAATTTATATGAAGTTGAAGGCACGAGGAAACGAAAACTGGAGATAGTGAGAACACCACTGCCTTTCAGAAGGTGGTCATATGAATCAGAACCAATTTGGATTCAAAACCAGATTACTCGTTTTTAAGACTATTCTAAAATTTTAGAACGATTTGCAGCTTTCCCGAGGTCACTTTGATGTCCTTTCCTTATTTTACTGGACTAATCGGTCATATTCTAACTTACCAGTGTCCAGTTTTCGAGAATAGTACGTTCTCGAAGAAAGTTGAAGAAACATATTTTGCGGGAAAAAAGTTCACTTCCTTTGATAGCGACCAGCCGATTTGTTCCCCAGACCGTAACGATCTTGATGTCTTGATCTCTTATGATGCGCTTCATTATGCGTAACGAGAACAATTTGCATAAACTGTACAGGGCTCCTCAGTAAACACGGCTTGATGATGTTCGTTGTCACTCCAATTACACAGATAATTCAGTTGATGGGTCGAACAATAGAATCCAGGCGTCGTTTCGAATTTGCATTTTGATGCTGTGATGGGTGCAAAACTTCATGGTTCCAAGTGAAATGTGCTTGTCTCAAGTTAGGTCAATATTGAATGTGCAAACCTTCGGAATGTATTGGTTTTCAATTGAATATAAAGACCAACAACTGTACTCACATTACTGAATATACCATGAGGGGAAATCATAGTCTACTGGACATGCCCACCAACCGCTAGGATACGTTGTTCAAGGGTTATAAGCGAAAAATTGAAGAAAGTACGAAAATTTCGACGTTTTTGAGGCACCAAAAGTTTAGCTCAACCCCTGGAGGTAGAACGATATCCAGCTTTCCCCAGGCCCCCTCCCCTTTTAAGGTCTAATTTTAACCTTGAAACTTTAAATAAATGTTTTCAGGCTTACCTAATAACATGATATTACTTGTATCACATTTACAGCTTATTCATCTTGTCTTGTTCATTAAAATGTTTCAAATATTTTTTCCCCCTCGTAAATGTCTTCTAAGTTGGTATAACATTTGATTGCATTCCCAGGGATATTAAACCAGACAACGTTTTGCTGGACGCCAGCGGGCACATACGCTTAGCAGATTTCGGCTCCTGCCTCAAACTCTTCGAAGACGGCACAGTCCAGAGCAACGTCGCTGTCGGAACTCCGGACTACATCTAGCCCGAAATACTCCGGGTAAGCGCGCTCCCTTGTATTTATATTATAACTTATAGTTATCATCAGTGATTATGAGTGCAATTTTAAATTAAATTGAGACTGCAGCAGCAACATTTATCTTACCATAGCCGAAATAAAATTTTAATGCACGCCAGCTAGGCTAGCATTCAAACAATGTACATTCAATTAAATTTTTTAGCATGAACATACTTTAGCCACGACCTAACTGCCAAAAACCGGGACGCGATAGTGGAACGAAAGTAGCGCGATACCGATAAACATCCGTTGAAATGGTTTGCTTGTAACCTGGTTGAGGTGATCTGAACGTTGGTAACGATTGTAGAGACACAATTATGTACTCTTATTTCTAAGGGAAATGTCAAAAATAGTGGTTTAACCTGCGAGTATCCATTGAGATTTGGTTAGAGTCGTCGTTATACACAGCTACTACATTCATTGTTTGGCCATCACTAATCCTTACATTCGTCCCCACACATTGAACTCCATCAATACTACATATGGAATTTGAAATTTCGGAATAATTTAAAGAGTTCCTTACTAAAATGGCTACTCCTCCCAAGCCATCACTTCTATCAGTCCTTATGATATTAAAGTCACAGAATACCGGAGTTCGGTACTCGTCTAGCCAAGTTTCTGAGAGGAATGCAATTGAGATTGAATTTGCCATTATAGTTTGTTGTAGCACATCTTTTTTGGACATTAATGAACAGAGATTCCACTGAAAAAACCTAAAAGATTCATTATCGAAGCTCATAGATCCTTCTCATTGTAAATCTAATGATTACAAATCAAATTCGCTACGAACCAAAATAATATTTTATCCTAATTTTTCAATATTTTATCAAAATGATATTATCCTTCTTATAAACTCTGAATGCGTTGCCAAAGATGTGAACATTTTAAGACATCTATGGCTTTTCGATCCTATCCGTTAAAAGTTCGATCCTATCAACTCATCTACGTCACATTTTACAGGCTCTTTTATTCCTCTAGAGCTCAACTCTGATGTAGGTAATGACATTTATAATTTAATCTTTTGAGTACCTGTGTTCATTCTTTAACGGCAATCGCGATTCCTCTCTTTCCTCTGCTGACGTCCGATGTGGATTTGAGTGTGTCAATCCTCCTGTTTGGTTTTTCTTCATCGTTTCATAGGTGAAATCGTGGGTGAACCGTTTTATGTGGCCGCTGGATGAGGGAGTCGCTTCTCGAATTCTCTTCGTAGTCCTTGGGGCGTTAGAAAAATCCATTCCGTTGTTGTATCCAATGTTAGGTTCGGAAATTCATTTATCACGGAAATCGACGTATGGTCCATTTTGAATTAGCTGCATAAGATTGTCCCGTCACTAGTACTTTCGTCTCTACATATGACACATTTTGTGAACTCGTCACAGTTTTAATCCTTAGTTATTTCTGATACTCCAGTCAGAGCTTTCAATCAGATGCAGTATGATTCAGTCTACAATGAATACATTTTATTTCCCTTGAAGGGCATGATTCCTTTTTGTGTTGAGTATCACCACACATTTCGCATCTTGGTATTCCTTTGCATTGATCTTGGAAGTGACCGTATCTCGAACAACTCATGCATGCAATGTATCACCCTCTGTACATACGGTTTAACTTTGCATCGAACATAGAGGAGAGTAACAACAGACGGAATGCGCTGTCACCGAACGGTAACAGCGACCAATTGAGTGGGAACGTTTGCAGGGGTGCCTCCAATTTCACTTAGGTATAACTTTTTTATTCATTCTCCAATATATTCAAGTGAACCCCTGGAGTATCACCTCTGAGGTGAACTTTTATTTCGTCTTCACTTATGTCAGTATCCACTCCTCTAACAACAAACTTGCGTTTAACTAAATAGGGGACGGACGTTTTGAAGCCTTTACTTTTCAAAATAGTCGATTCCAACAGTTTATTGGCTGAGACATAATTGTCTAATTCAACTTTCAGTCGGTTACGGCCTGCCTTGTTGATTGAAGTGATATGTCTTGATATCTCGGGATGTTTTAAATGAAATAATTTTCCCAGTGTCATAGGATGCAGCCTTGTAATACCCCCCTCACCGGTATTACTGCTCTCCACCAGAACACAAAACGGCCCGATATCCTTGAATCGGTATTTGATAGCAGGATAAGAGTTAATGTTGCAATCTTCTTGATTGGTAGCTTTATTCGACCTAACCTTTTAGTTGAACTTCTATTAATTCATTAGTTTGTCTTGGATTATCAACTATTTCGGAGCTTCGGTCTTGATCCATCTCGGAAATATCCGGCGGGATATTAATCAGCGAATCGCTTGAATTCATAACTTAGTGAAGGAAAGAGCACCGCGTTCGAAACTCTGTCTAAAGTACTCACTTGTTGACCTCCGAAGAAATATCGGGTTGTTGACAGATCCGCACTTGACGGATATTCGAGCAAAACTGTACGTTCTTCATGTCTGCTCTGATCTGATAACGGAATGAGATATCGCAATCCTGACTTCACCGTCCTGTTCAGCGTTGAAAAACCTATGAGCTGAGGGTGGTTTAGGGGAGTTGTGGGGGGGGGGGGGGGCTTCACCCAAAAAATGAAAGTCTGACACCTCATGTTAAAGGTTTTTACACGCTGAACGAGACGGTGAAGTCAGAATTGCTATATCTTATTTCGCTCTCAAACTGGAGCACTTTGAAAATGAAGAAATGTGGTTGATACTTGAGATGTTCTTCATGGACATTATGTTCTTTAATGGAGACATTTTGCATAAAACCAATTATTTCTTCGAAAATTGGCTCTTATAGCCATGCTGTATGAATGTGAATTTTTCCAGTTGTCTCTCCGAAATCATCGAAGACAGGAAGAAATATTCAATCAAGACCTCTTCGCACTTTAGTGCATATGCTTGTGTATCCCTCTAACGGTATGTATCAAACCTTGACACGATTTCACCAAACTCTCGTTTACAGTGACATATGAATAATATTAATTATACAGAATTAAGAAATGGGGCTGGCTGATCAAGATATTGAAGTTGTGGATTCCTAAAAATATCTGGAGGTATCGCTGACTTTTAACCTGTGGCTAAAAACTGAAAATTCAGATGAAACATTTTATGGAGTTTATTTTTTAGAATTTTTTAAGACCATCCACAGCTTTGTACGACCAGCCGTTCGTTCACAATGAGGGCTCAAAGTTGGAGCAGATCGGAAATCGTCAACATGAGAGTGAATCGTGAGGCACCCTGTCGGGGCAATTTTCAAACTGACTCAGCTGATTCAAACAGCACATGGTTTTCAAAATTTGAAAACCATGTGCTATTTGAATCAGTACCTAATATAATAATAATAATAATTAATAATCACTAGTTAGTAATAATTATTATCAAGTAGTGTAAATTATCAATATTTATTGTTGGTTTTTATGATTTGTATGCTTCATTATTAATAGTTATTATTATCGAGTTAATAAATAATATTTAATAATAACTATTAGTAATGAAGCATAAAAATTATAAAAACCAACAATAAATATTAATAATTTACACTACTTGATAATAATTATTACTAACTAGCTGTGTACCCGCGCTTCGCAACGGTAGAACAGACACCCCCTTTAGGACAGGCCCCCTTGTTCACTCAACCTTTTCCCTAAGTTTCATTCAGATCGGTCAAGTAGTTTTGAAATCCCTGAAACACCCCCCCCCACCCCCCACCACACAAAAAAAAAAACTTACTAAGGACTCTCCCTACCTGGTCAGCAACCTTCCCCAATGTTCACACAACACAATTTCAAAGTTTCACTCCAATTCGTCAAGTAGTTTTTGGATTGCCGGTAGACCCCCCCCCCACCACACACAGCCTGTAACCCCCCCCCCCCCTCCTAAATTGGTCAGAAACCTTCATCAATGTTCACTCAACATATTCCCTAAGTTTCATTCAGATCGGTTAGTTTTGAAATCCCGGTAATACCCCCCCCCCCCCCTACTCTAACTGCCTTTAAACCCCCCCCCCCCATACTATTGACCCACCATACCTGTTTAGAAACATTCCTCAATGTTCACACAACAAATTCCCAAAGTTGCACTCCAACTGGTCAAATAGTTTTGAATGCCTGTAGACCCCCCCCCCCCCTCACAACCTGCACCCCGCCCCCTCTCACTAAGTACCCAAGTACCACTTGAAAGTACTCGTCGAGCTGAATCCAGAGACTACTTACAATCGGATTTACGTTCAACCGTTCAAAAGTTATAAGCATAAACGTCCTCATAGAAGTGATTATAACCCATTTTGTAGTAGTATTTCATTCATAGCGTTTCAACGGATGGATCGATTTAAACGCGGATTTTTCATAAACCTTCCCAGATAAATTCTGCGTCAAATGGTACCAGCCGCAACTTTCTACGTTCACCCGTTCTCAATTGATGATGAGACAAACAAACAAACAGACAGACAAGATTTTATCATATAGTATAGATTAATGATGATTCATAATAATAATAATCAATCTAGCATTCAGTAATCTAGACAGAAGGGTGGTCTGTACAAAGAAGATGATAAACCGTTGTGTCAAGAATTTGCAGACTTTTTTTTTCAAACGCCTGAGATTGCCGATAAATTCCCCCAATCACATTGGGTTCATTGAGATAAAGCATTAGTCTGTATTTTTTACTAGGTACGTTTATGATGAATGCCTGGAAATAATAGGAGAGGCTGGGGATATTCAATCGTTTTCTGCATTTCCTTCGACCCATCGAGCTTCAAGAAATTTACAAAGATTGTGCTGGTAGGTCAGAAACATTGTTTCCTAGATATTCTTCGAGAAAAGGTCAACGCCGCGCATTTCCACCTCCTGTACCAACGTTCCAACCTGGAAGTGGTCTAGATATGTCAAAACTTTATCACAGTATGAGATATATGGACATGTCTATGAGGTAATACATAAGGAATGCTAATGGATTCTTTATATTTGTTATGAAACTTTCTCAACACCGTTAAGTGGACCTTCATTATATATATAAGTATATTACTTAAACAAAAACGTTGAAATGATGAGTTGGGTACTAAAAGTCTCAGCATAGATTCATATTGTAGAAGTTGTCAACAAATTAAGTGTTGAAAATATTGGACCATGAAATCTAGCCAAAAAGAAAATTTGACACACAAATACCTAGGGGAAAGAAACAAATAAACGCAAAATAGAATAAGAACATGAGTCACAGCCAGCTTTACAGGGTGTGGCCTAATACAGAATGAGGGATGAGGTATTATTCCTAAAGAAAATGTTGTTGATTCTAAATGTTAATCTAGTTGAAAGCATAGCGCTTTTTACCAAGAAAGGAAACACGTTTTACGAATGACCAGGGAGTTTCAAAAATTACTCACCATGAAAAAACCTTTCCCCTCGTCCCAACTCATCTGCATCCACTCTTCACCGTTCCTATTTAATAATTCTTGTCCGATGGTGTTGGCTGATTTTTTTACTTAATGAGATTGTGGAAACAAAGTGCATGGATTTTTTTTTTTTTTTTTTTCTTTCAAATGATTTATTGCACCAAGTAACAACTTATTAGCAACATATTTTTGACATATATGTGAATTGGTTGTAGTACAACTTAGATACTTAACTAAGCCGCTTATAGTTTTGAAAGTTAGGAGTGCAATTTTGTGCACTTAAACCGATCACTGATTTCACTGAACGGACTTATTGCGAGAACACCTTCACTCACTTCCACAGGTCATGAGGCTTCTTTCTCTTGAGACGTCTGAGTAGGTCGTCAACGTCGAGCAGCTGGACAGCTTCTTCATTGACGTGTACTTGTAACCGCTTGTGATGGGCTATGGCTTGAACCTTGATGACTTCATTGACAGTTGGTATGCGAAGTTCTTTGTGTAGCCGGACATTTCTGGTGTACCGGTAGGCGTCCACACAACATCTCAGCACATTGTTTTGGAAACGTTGGATAATATCGCGGTTACTTTGAGCGGTGCAGCCCCACAACTGCACTCCGTAAGTCCAGACAGGCTTGAGGACTTGATTGTACAGGGTTAATTTGTTCTGGATCGACATTTTTGAGCGTCGGCCCATTAACCAGTACATTTTCCTGAACTTAAGCACCAGTTCTTCTTTTTTCTTCTTGACATGCGCCTTCCAGCGCAATTTAGCATCCAGGGTCATGCCCAGGTATTTAGCTTCATTGGCGTGCGGTATAGTCTTGCCGTTGAGATGAAGGGGGAAATAGTCGAGCTTACGATTGGTAAAGTCGACATGAACTGATTTCGCTTCATTCATCTTGATCCTCCATTTTGATGTCCATTCTTGGAGTTTCTTAATGGATCTTCTGAGCTTGGGAATCGTCACGTGATTTGTTTCACCAACTGCAAGGACAGCTGTGTCATCTGCAAACGTTGCTATTGTATTCTCCTCTCGTTCTGGCATATCGCTGGTGAACAGGACGTACAGGAGTGGGCCAAGTACACTTCCTTGGGGAACTCCAGCATGTATTCGGTGCACTTCTGAGTAGGCATCTTCATGCTTTACCCTGAAGAATCGATCTGATAGATAGGATTGCAATAATTCAGCATATTTTGCTGGCAACATTCTTCGGAGCTTGTGGTTTAGTCCATCGTGCCAAACTTTGTCAAACGCTTGGGTTACGTCGAGAAAGATGGCCGAGCAAACTTGCTTGTTTTCTAGTGCCTCCTCAATCACACTCGTAATTCGATGCACCTGGTCAATGGTAGAGTGCTTTTGTCGGAAACCAAATTGATGAGAAGGGACCAGATTGCGTTCTTCTACGACTGACATCAGCCGCTTGTGGATGAGCTTCTCAAATAGTTTTGATAACACTGGAAGAAGGGATATTGGCCGGTAGGATGTTAATTTTTCGGCTGGCTTACCAGGTTTCTGAATCATGATCACTTCAGCTAATTTCCACAATTGAGGTACATAACGAAGTTTGATAGCGGCATTGATTATTTTGGTGATTTTCATTAGGACCTTCCGTGGGAGGTTTTTAAGGATATGCCCCGTGATCAGGTCGTACCCAGGAGCCTTTTTTGGATTGATTTCATTAAGGATGGTTTCTTGAACTTCTTTAACCGTCACTGGGGGTATTTCGATTTCATGATCTGTTACTGTAATGTTTTCTATGTGGGGGATGACTTCGGATGAAAGACGATAATGAGTATGCTGGATCACATGTGTATTTAGCGAAGGTACAGTTAACAATGTCTTATCTGATATCACTATCACTAGCTCCAAGGAGGGGAGGCACTGCCTCCAGGACTTGAATCACAGCCCACTCAATATGGTACACGTCCCCCCCCCCCCCCTTACAGGATTTTTCTTTTTCTTGTTAAGCGATACACATTCATAATTACAAAAAAATTATTATTATTATTATTATTTTTTTTTTAAAGTACTTGATACACATTCTTAGTCATTTTGTGGTAATACATATTCATAATTACAAAATAAGTTTTTTCTTTCTTTTTTTTTTTTTAAAGGAGTACACATTCTTAGTAATTTCGTAGTAATACATAGGTATTCATAATTATAAAATAATTGTAACCATGTGTAAATGAAAACCAAACAAAAAATTAAAAATCAAATGAATCATGGTATAATTATACTAATACTTTGTCACTTCTATAACATAATATTATTTCTATAACACCTTTTTTCATTATCGCATTCTTTTATGTATTTTTATGTTTCATTCAATTTCATCAATAAGTCGTCGAGGCGCCGATATATGTCGACCCTGACGGGAAATTTTCAAGTTAGTATAAGTTGGACTAGTCTGTGAAGCCACTTGGCTCACATCTTTGCTAAATGGACTAGTTTGAGTTTCCTGACTAACTACATTACTGCTTATAGACAGTGACTTTTCGTCAGGCGCCGCCGACAATAATGGAACAAATTCATTCTGCGGCTTTCTGGTCAATTGATTTGGACCAGCCTTTTCAGCTTCACTACGCCCCCGAATTTGGTGAACGTGCCTAATCCATAGCAAATTTAGACCTGGAATGGAAACGGACACCCTACGAGGGCCTAGAATTTTTTCGATAACTCCCTGAACCCACTTACTTTCATTTTTACGATAATTCCTAGCCCAGACAAGGTCTCCTATGGTCCATTCTTTGGTCTCCATCCCCCCATGGTTGTCAGATTGAACTTTCTGTTGTTTCCGCACTAACTGTTCCGTAGTTGGTGGTCTGATGAAGTCCAACCTTGTCCGTAATTTTCTCCCCATCAAGGCCTCAGCCGGTGCTTTGCCTGTAGTTGAATGCTCTGTATTTCTGTAGTCTATGAGAAATTGCTGCAGAATAACATCTAATTCCCCTTCCTCCGCCAGCGCAGAATTTATGGCACGCTTTATAGTGCGCACGGCATTCTCAGCAGCGCCATTTGTTCGAGGGGAGAATGGAGCACCCGTTTTTAAAATGATTCCGTTCTTTTTTAAAAACGTCCGGAATTCCTCAGACACAAAAGCGGAGAAATTATCAGCTACTAATTCTTCCGGGAGGCCAAATCTGGCAAATAATTGACGTAGCAATTTGATACTGACAGTTGACGTCATGTTTTTTGTGGGAAACGCTTCCAACCACTTGCTGTGACTATCCAGGACCACCAGAATATAATAGCTTTTAATTGGGCCCAGGTAGTCCATGTGGAGGCGTTTCCAAGGCCTACTCGGCCATTCCCAAGGAATCAGGCCACTTTTAGGTGGGTTGTCCTTAGCTTCAGCACAACCAACACACGATTTAACAAGCAGTTCTATGTCAGAGTCAAGCTTAGGCCACCATACATATGACCGCGCCATCGCCTTGACCTTCACAATGCCCATGTGCGACTTGTGCAACTCGGTCAAAATCTTGGAACGCAATCACTCGATACCCCCAGAAAAGTACGTCTTTTTCTACATGAATTTCGTCTTTTATCCTCAAGAAAGCCTTCAAGTTGTCATCCACGTTTTCAGGCCACCCACACTTCGTATACATAACAACCTTCCTAAGAATTTTGTCTTTTTTAGTGCATTTTACTATGTCACTGTAAGTCAGGGGAAGATCTACATTTTTATCAAAAACGTAGTTTATTGTTAGGCAATCGCTTTCTGGAGTTACATATTTTTTATTTACGTCTGGTGCCCTTGACAGCCAGTCCGCAATATTTTTCTTTGAAGATACATACTCAATTTTGAATGTATAATTTGATAGGAAAAGAGCCCAGTTTTGCAATCTATTTGCGCTACAAGCGGGAATACCAGTTTTTGGTCCAAATATGGTCACTAATGGCTTGTGATCCGATACCAGTAGCCATTCTCTACCGAATAGGTATATATGAAATTTTTTTACGGAATGGATAATTGCCAGGGCCTCCCTGTGAATTGACGGGTACCTTCTTTCGGTATCCGATAGTGCCCTACTGGTAAAGGCTATAGGCTGCTCCACTCCTCTCTGCAACTGCGTCAGAACCCCGGCTATTCCTACTCCTGAGGCGTCTACCGCTAACCTGATAGGTAAAGTAGGATCGTAATGCGCTAAAGACCTATTATCTTTAACTATTTTTTTTATTTGCAAAAATGCGTGTTTGCATTCCGAGTCCCAATCCCAGGGTACCCCTTTTTTGAGTAATCTATAAAGAGGATGTAGAGTACTAGCTAAGTTTGGTAAAAATTTTGAGAGAAACGCAACAAAACCCAAAAATGCTTGGAGATCCTTGACCTGTTTTGGTTCGGGCGCATCGAGCACCGCTGCTACTTTCTCATCAGTAGTGTGAAGCCCTTCTGCGTCGATCCTGAACCCAAGGTACACTAAAGACGTTTTTCCTATTTCACATTTGGACTCTGATAGCGTTAATCCCGAATTTTGTAGCCTAGCAAGTACCTCCTCAATTTTAATCATTAGATCTGCTAATGTTCTACCCCCTACCAGAATGTCGTCCAACAGGACAGCCGTATTTTCAATTCCCTCAATCAGTGCTTCAGCTTTTTTCTGAAATTTAGCAGGAGCTGGTGCGACTCCAAAAGGTAACCTTTTATTTTTTAACAACCCTATGTGCGTACTAAGAGTCGTCATCTCCTGCGATTGCTCATCCAGTTCTAGTTGCTGGTATGCGCTCGAAAGATCAAGTTTACCGAAAACAGTACACCCTTGCACAGTTTGGAATAGGTGTTCGGCAGTCGGCAACGGGTGTTGATCTATTTCTAGCCACGGGTTCAGGGTAACCTTAAAATCGCCACAAACACGAACGGCGGTTCCCCCATTTTTTAAAATTGGAACGATTGGAGTCCCCCACTCGCTGTAATCCACTTTTTCCAAAATTCCCTCGTCTATCAAGCGTAATAATTCCTTTTCTACTAAACCTTTCAAAGCAAAAGGAATTGGCCGAGGCCGGAAAAATTTCGGCTTAGCTCCCTCTTTTAGGGTCAAGTGTATCTTACCTTTGTTGAATACCCCTAATTTCGACGAAAACACACCTGAAAATTTCTTTTTTAGTTTTGCCAATAATTCATTGTTTTTCATTTCTGCAAAATACACCTCATGCCGTGGCTCAAGGACATCCTTGCCTAACGTCAATTTGAACCCCAATTTTTCAAACCATACACGTCCTAACAACGGTGGACCCTTGGTCTCTACCACATACAGAGACATTTGACCTTGATTCTTATCATTAAACATCACATTAACACAAATGACACCCAAGGCTTTAGCTTTTGAATTAAAATATGATAGAAACGTATTTGTGGTGGGTTCAATTTGGCAATGAGTAAAATACTGCTTATAGCATGAAAAAGGAAGGATTGACGGCGCACACCCTGTATCAATTTCAAAAACAATTCTGACACCATCAAGTATTATCTCCGTTACAAAAGGCTTACTGGGGTTATTCCCATTAATATGATAGAGAGGCATTTCAACATTTTCAGTTACAAAATGATTACGCAATCGATTATCAGATTTACGTTGAGTATCTGTTGATTTTTGACTAGGAAATTTTTTATTGCTCTTCAAATTATTTTTGCATACCTTCGTGAGATGATTCTTACTACAATTTTCGCAGCGAGCATCCTTGAAGAAACAGACAGCTCTGTGACGGTTCCCACAGATCGAACACGGCTGAATTGAGCCCTTGGTCTTCTGTTGCTGTTTCGTTACGTTCCTTCCATCACTCGTCCCCTTCTTGAATTTGTTGAAATTCACTGTTCGGTAGACCGGTTCCGTTTTGACCGTCGCGGCGTTCGAGAGATCGTATTGGTGAAGTGCCGCCTCTCGCGAAGTCGCGAGTTTTAACGCCTTTTCCAATTTCTTCAAAGAGCCGATCTCTGACGGGCCCCTTGGGCAATCCAAAAACGAATTGGTCGAGTACCCGGTCATCCAAATCGGAGTACATACATGTGGCTGCTAGTGAGCGAAGTCGTGCTAGCCACTCGTTCAAGGTCTCATTCTGCTCTTTAGCGGCGTTGACGAATTTATAACGGCACGAAAACACCGATTCTTGAGGCAGAAAGTGTTTATCGAATAGACTGATGAGCTCGTTGAACGTTTTGTCCTCCGGCGTTTTTGGCACGGATAGGTTAGCAAGTAGCTGGTAGCCTTCTTCATCTAGCGAGTTAATGAACAGCGACGCCTTCAGCGTATCGTCCCGCATCGCGTTACTGACGAAAAAACTGTTCATCCGAGGTTTTGCAATGGCCCATTTATTTACACTTGGTGCAAATGTGTGCAAGGTGCCTATATATCCCACATGGGAAGGTGCCGAGCCAGCTGATGTCGACATGCTGATGCAACACGTTCAGGAACCACTAAACTCGCGAACGACTTCAAATTGATAAATTCGTGTAAATAATACTCCTAACCACTTGTACACAGCCTCGTCGCCACTGTAATGTTTTCTATGTGGGGGATGACTTCGGATGAAAGACGATAATGAGTATGCTGGATCACATGTGTATTTAGCGAAGGTACAGTTAACAATGTCTTATCTGATATCACTATCACTAGCTCCAAGGAGGGGAGGCACTGCCTCCAGGACTTGAATCACAGCCCACTCAATATGGTACAGTTACAATAACCTCTTCCAGTGGTTCCTCATCTGGGTCTCCAGGATTTGGTCTGAAGATGTCGGCCAGATAACGGGCAAATGCATCAGCCTTCTCTTGGTTGGACTTGATCCACTTCCCGATAGTTTCATCTTTGATTGGTGGTGCTTGGACGATAGGACGTTTGAGATGCTTAGTAGCTCTCCACAGGGAATAATCAGCGTCACGATTGATGGCAAGGGAAGTGATGAATTCTTCTTGCGTTTCATCTTTGATCTCTTTAATCATATCACGAAGTTCACTGGCATATAGATACCATATTGCCTTGTCGTCTGGAATACGCGTTTGCTGCCATTTACGCCTAGCTCTGCGCTTCTTCTTGATCATGGTAAGAACTTCACATGGGTAGTTGAACCCTTTGAGTTTCTTGACCACCTCAGGGGTGTTTTCCCACGCGACCGTTTGGATGTTATATACGAGTTGTTCAAGTTCCCGATCGATGTCTGCAGGACATTCAATGACATCATTCAGATAGATGTACTGGTTGATGTCTATTTTGAATGTACCCCAATCCGTCTTTTTATTGACAAGTACTGGATTGTTTGGTTTCTGAATGATTCGTTCGCTCAGTGTTAGGATGATTGGTGAATGATCTGAGCTGAGATCAAAGCACTCATCCACAAGAGCGTAGTTAGCCGAGATATTTCTCATAATGAAGAAGTCAATTAGGTCAGGTTTTTTATTTATGTCGGTGGGCCAGTATGTCGGCGTTCCAGTTGAGTATGGTTCACAATTGTGGCTGGCCATATATTGGGACAACTCCCGTCCTTTTGCCGTAGTGACACGAGAGCCCCAACATGTGTTTTTCGCGTTGAAGTCTCCACCAATAATGAATCGATTTCCTAAGAGTTCGAATGCATCAGTGTAGTCTTCTTGTTTGATATTGTGCTTTGGAGGACAGTAAATACTTGCTATCGAAGTCTCATAAGACTTGGTTTTAATGGAAATTGCACATATCTGAAACATCTGCGTCTCAATCTTTGCACATTCATAATGTTTCAAATTTTCACGGATCAATATAGCGCTGCCCCCTCGTGCTTTATTGCTAGGGTGGAGGGCATTATAACATTTGTATCCTTTTATTTTAAAATATGACTCTTTTGTGAAGTGCGTCTCTGAAATTAAACAAATATCTATATTACTGAAGTTCAGAACCAACTCAAGCTCTAGCTTCCGCCCATTGAGCCCGTTAGCATTCCAAGCCATGATTCTGAGGCTATTCATTGTGATTGCTTGGAAGAACGGCTAGGCTTTGACTTGCTCTCCAAAGCCTCTATTTTCTGACTCAAGGAGAGCATTTGCTGTTGCATTTGACCAAACTGAGTGACCAGAGTCTGCAACATGCTCTCCATGGATTTCGCTGGCTGTTGAGATACTGGCTGTGCACTGCCGGATTTTGTTGCCTGCGCATATGATTTTGTGTGCCCAAAGTAGCGATTTACACTTAAGATCGGGGTTTTAGGAGTAAATTTCACCTTTTTAGTAGTTCCCCTTTGATCTGGGCTCTTCTGATTTCCACTTGAAGTAGCGGTTGGCTGAGCACTGTTCCCAATATGTCTCGGCTGACTGGAAAAGCTAGGATGATCCTTTACTGCTCTGATTTTAACTGTATGTTCTTTAGCCGCAGCCACGAAGACTGGGCACCGGCGGTAATTTGCAGTATGTTCTCCACTGCAATTGGCACATGTCGGGGCTTCCGACTTTGGTTTTAAACAAGTCGCGGTTTCATGATTTTTGCCGCATTTCACGCACCTAGGGCGCTTCTTGCAGTAGTTCTGAGTGTGCGAAAATTCTTGACACCGTTTGCATTGAGGAACGATTTTACTCGTTCTGATGGCCTCGAATTTCACCTTGCAGTTGTACAGCCTGGTAATTTCGTGAATTTTGCTGACATCGCAGCCTGTTTTAAATTCGACAAAGTACATGTCAAGCTTTTCTTTGGTCTTCCATTGTAATTTTTGGTTGACCTTCAGCGCTCCGATTTCAGGGTACTCATTTTGGAGAGTACTCAGGATCACTGACTCTTCAATACCCCCGGGAAGCCCTTTGAGTATTGCTGAATAAGGCCGCGTTTGCTTGTTCTGATAAGTAAAGTACAGACAGTGAATGCTTTCTAGATACTTATCGATTGCAGTGTATTCATCTGAGTCACTGGCATTGATTTTGATTAGGCCACCAGCCAATGTTGAAGTCATAGCATTGGGTGCTATTTCTTTCAATTTTTCTTTTAGCTTTAGAAAGCTTGCAATGTCATTCAAAGGCTCAAGCGTGATGGGAGGGGGCTTGTAAACCTTCTCTTTTCTCTGAGGATTCTTGGTCACATTGTCATTTTTGTTATTGGGAGAACTTTTCCTTTTTCGTTTTTTGGGAGGGACGGGCTTAAAAATTATACCTGCACCCGTATCATAGGCTAACTGTTCTTCGTCAGTCCAATATTCTTGGTCGCCTTCAGATTCTGATTTATGTTGGTCAGTCGAAGCTTGATTATCCTCTAAGGAAGCTAATTTGACGTTGATTAATAGATTTTTTTGCTTTAAATCAACGATTTCTGCTTCTGCTTTCTCTAGCACATCACATAGATGTGAGAGAGTTGTCCTATACGCATGGATTTCATTGAACAGAATCTCATCCTTTGGTTTAATATAATCATTTGAAAGGGCATTACGGGCATATTTTAATGCTACCTGATATTCTGAGGTGGAATTTTCCATATTGACCGTCGCCAACTCGACACTAAACTCGCGGACAGTTGTTTTTAAAACAAGGCCGCGGAGGCCACAGCGTTAACACTTTCGCGAACGTCAGCTTAGATGTTTGACCAAAACAAGGCCGCAGAGGCCACAGCGTTAACACTTTCGCGAACGTTAGATGTTTACCGCTCGGAGGTTGAACTGAGACTAAGTGCATGGATGATCGAAGATGATGGTACCTGCAGGACCTGGGTTGGAAGGTTTTTGAAGAATATCTTAGGATGTTATTGACTTGCAGTTTTGAAATGCGGGGGAATAAAAGGAAATGCATCGGAATAAAAGGAAATGAGACTGCGGACCACCTAGCGAAAAATGGAGTCCTCTTTGGGGACACCACCACAATCACTTTACCCTACACTGATTTCAAACCTCGGTTCAGAACTCAGTTGCACGAACGATGGCAAAAATACTATAATGCCTACCCATCAGCAAACCGACACAGAGATATATTCCCGTCAGTCCCGAGGTCACCGTGGTACCTGACATTGGGCGTAAAAGAGAAGAGTTTTTACTCTACGCTGTCTCGGTTGAGAAGCCGCCATGGTATATGCAAGTCCTACCTCCACAAAATAATTTTTGTGGTAATATAGAGGATTTAGAGCACCTTATTTTCCTTTGCCCACGCTACAACACTTGTAGGTCACACATGCTCGACAGCCTCACTGGACTAGTCAAAAGTCCATTTAATTTGGATCTGTTACTACTTGAAGGCAGTGAAGAAGTTTATAAAATGATTTTCAATTTCTGTTGTGACATTCAGCGTAAAATTTAATTTTGTAAATCACCTTTTATAATTTATGTATATATTTATATATATTGTTATGATCTTGATGACTAGTGGAAGTATATGGATGCGTTGAATGACCAAATACCTACTAGCCACTTCCGCCACTATAGAAGCGCCAAGACATCCAATAAGAAGAAGGTTACGAGACATTTATCGAAAAATCGAAAAAAAATTAACTCTGCAAATTCTTGACACAACGGTTTATTATCTTCTTTGTACAGATCACCCTTCTGACTAGATCACTTGATCACAGACTAATTATTAATTATTGATAATTATTATCAAGTAGTGTAAATGATTAATATTTATTGTAGTTTATTAATAATTTTTATGCTTCATTATTATTAAATATTATTTATTAACTAGATATTTGAAAACCATGACCTGTTCGAATCAGCTGAACGAGTTCAAAAATTGACCCGACAGGATGCCTCACGATTAACTCTCATGTTGACGATTTTCGGTCTGCCCCAAATTTGAGCCCTCATTGTGAACGAACGCGTTCGAACGGCTGGTCGTACAAAGCTGCGGATGGGCGGATTTTGGATTTTAGGGGATCTTCGCAAATAAACCTTTGTACTCGACCAAGAAACCCCCCCCCCCCACCAACCACTAAATTCGAGGGCTTACGTTTCAAGATACGTAAATTCCAAAAACCGAATAAAAACAAATCCGTCCGTCCGCCGTCCGCGGCACTTTGGCCAGTTAGCGTTGAGCTAAAATTGCGAAATTTCATTTACGGGTTCGGACCAACCCCACTATGGTCCCCGAAACTTTTCAGAACCCTAGGCCAAGGGGAAGGGGTTCAAAACGAATTTGGAAATTTTTAAAATTTCAAAACTCGAAACATTTGAATGAAACGGTATAGTTTTTAGTTAAGATTTAGATAGAGTTTATTTTTTAGAACTTTTAAAGACCATACACAGCTATGTATGACCAGCCGTTCGTTCACAATGACGGCTCAAAGTAGGAGCAGATTGAAAATCGGCAACATGAGTTTGAATCGTGAGGCAGCCGGTCGGGTCGATTTTCAAAAAGGCTCAGCTGATTCGAACAGCACATGGTTTTCAAATATCGAGTTGATAAATAATATTTAATAATAATGATTAATAATGAAGCATAAAAATCATTAATAACCAGCAATAAATATTAATAATTTACACTACCTACTTTAATAATTCATAATAATGTACAAAGAAGATGATAAACCGTTGTGTTAAGAATTTGCAGAGTTTTTTATACTAGGTGATATAAAGAACTTTTCTGAAATTCTATGAATGAGTAATGAATGCACTAGGAAACAGTAGCGTGAAGTATTAGACGAAGACATTTCAGTCTCCTTGGAGCACAACTACGGGTGTTTTATTTAAGAGGATAGTTTTGATTTTGAATCGAAACTCTGGAACTGAAATCGTCCTTCGAAGGATTACCTGGATGAGATGAGATTTAGAGTGGTGTGTTTGCTATTTTTTTTATTTCCGGTCTCTTCCAGGATAAAATGATTTGGCTGAGAACTTGGACGACTCAAAGAGGTCAGACGAGACACGGGAGCAGTTCGAGTACGGTATGTTTGTGTTATTTTGACAAGAGTGAGGAGGATGGTGAAGAACTTGCCTGCCTTCTGCTTTACTTCCCCTCTGCTATCCGGACTATTCAATGCTTTTCTCCCTAAATAAACGTTACTTTTTCATTTATGTGAACGAGGTTCTATTGCCGTTGGAGTAACACCCCTCTTCCTCTCACCCTCAACCGTGAAATGCCAACAACGGGTTCGAGGGATCTTCGGACCATCGATGTATATACATCGATGCTTCGGACATGATGTGGGCGTGCCTTATCCACAACGCTTTTTCTAGGAACTTCACTCTGTGGGCTTAGGATTCACCAAGGGGTGGTTCAACGGTAATGGGCATTCAACCGAGTTGGATTGGAAATGATCGTAATGAATCCTTGCATACCCATTGGAGGGATGAACGAAGAAGAGCCCCTCCCGGAATGAATGAATGAAAGCATGCTTTATTAATAAATTCTACAATTTTAACCTGTGAGACTTACTCCTCTGCTCGAAAAAATAATATTCTTATATCATGTTGAACGACGTCGCTTGAGTAATGACATTACCATTCAATTATAGAGGACTGCTTAGAAATAAACTATCATTACCTAGGGTTAACAGTTTAATTACAACAATAAGTAAGGTAATTTGATGTGATGCAATATTTTCATAATTCTGTATATATCGTGGCTGTATGTGGTTCTGGGTGGTTCTTTCTATGAGGCTACCTTCATATCTGTCGTTTGTATTTCTTTCTTTCTGTCAATAAATTGATATTCTATTCTATATACTTAGTATAATGCCAAATAAAAATTTAATTAAAAAAAAAAAAAAAAAATTCAACAATAATAATTCATGGAGACATGCGGATAATCGGGGTCACAGTGGTCACAGATGGTCCGATGAGTTCTCTGAGACTAAGAATATAAAGAATCTTATCACTAGACAACAATAATGAGTAATAACATATCAACAATAAACTCAAATCAAACTTTTTAACGATTGCACTTCCCCATTCTCTATATAAATCATACATTCTCTATAAATAATAATCAATAAATATATTTTATACTTTATGCGAAATCAATGCTAGTAATAGTAAGCGTATTTTCAAACCCCATATTCATTTAAAAATTTCTTCCTCAATGTCCAGGCTACCGTATAATATACCCCCCAAAAAACACTCCGTGTAAAAATCACCCCGCCTCGCAAATATCATTCTTCAGAGGCCGGAAAAAGTTATGATATCCACTTTCCCCGCCCGCCCTTTTCCTCATTAAGGAGCTAAGTATAATGAAAAGCTTAACCACTTCACAAGCACCGTACCCCTTTCGAAATCTCCCCTTGGCGCTATTGCGAGACGTTTTTATTACTTCCACAAGCAACTAATACTTGTATAAAACGTTAACCACCATCGAATATTAGTTGCTTGTGGAAGTAATAAAAACGTCTCGCAATAGCGCCAAGGGGAGATTTCGAAAGGGGTACGGTGCTTGTGAAGTGGTTAAGCTTTTCATTATACTTAGCTCCTTAATGAGGAAAAGGGCGGGCGGGGAAAGTGGATATCATAACTTTTTCCGGCCTCTGAAGAATGATATTTGCGAGGCGGGGTGATTTTTACACGGAGTGTTTTTTGGGGGGATATCACATCTTTTTGTTGTTGAAGTGGGTCACTTTATAAAGAAGGTCTATGCAAAATTTCAAGTCGATTGGTCCGGTTACCCAGGCTGTAGACTCGTCAAAGTTGCCAAAATTAGCCTAAATTTCAGTTTTTTGTTTCTAAAAGTTTTTGGGTTGAGATAATGGGTTAAACCTTTCAAAAGGCACTGTCTGATGTTGAAACGAAGCTCTGTGCAAAATTTCAAGTCAATCCGTGAAGGTGGAAATGCCTAACTGATTAAGGAGAAGAAGAACAGGTAAGGGTGAAAAACCGGGTTTTTGAAGTTATATAACTCGGCTCCCTTTAAAGATATCGACTTGAATCTTTCAAAAGGCACTTGCTACACTTGAAACGAAGCTCCGTGCAAAATTTCAAGTCAATCGGCGAAGGTGGAGAGGCTGTAGCCTTGACCGACTGAAAAAAGTAGAAAAACATGGTAATTGGTTTTTGAAGTTATATAACTCGGCTCCCTTTAGAGCTAGCGACTTGAAACTTTCAGGGCTTCCTATTATCCACACCAAAAAGATCCATACCAAATTTCAAGTTGATCGGTCTACTAGGAGCCAAGATATGGCCATAATTAGCCTTAATTACCCTAAATTTCAGTTTTTTTGTCCCTAATTTTTTTTTGGGTTGAGATAATTGCTTATTTCGTTCAAATGGCACTGAGCCATGCTATAAAGAAGGTATGTAAAAAAATTCAAGTCGATTGGTCCTTTTACCCAGGCTGTAGACTCGTCAAAGTGGACAGAATTTTCCTAAGGTTTCTGTTCTTTTGTTTCTAAAACTTTTTTGGGTTGAGATAATGGGTCAAATCTTATATAAGGCTCTGTCTCAAGGTTAAATGAAGCTCTGTGCAAAATTTCAAGTCAATCGGTCAACGTGGAGAGGCTCCAGCCTTGCCTGTCTGAACAAGGAGAAGGAGAAGAAGGAGAAGAACAATCTAAGGCCGAAAAACCGGGTTTTTGAAGTTATGTAGCTCGGCTCCCTTTAGACCTATCGATTTGAAACTTTCAGGGCTTTCTAATATACACTCAAAGAAGACCCACACCAAATTTCAAGTTGATCGGTCAAATAGGAGCCGAGATATGGATACCTCGAAAACGCGTTTCGTGACGTCCGGTAAACATGGACTCGGCATCGTTCGTTTTCTCAACTTCTTTGCTTGGCGGGGCGGAACGCTACCGCGTTCCTAGATGAGTAAACATGGACTTCCCGTCTTCAGCATATCGAGGTAATCCTCCCATCCAATTTCCGTCCGCCCCAAGAAGTACTCCTCACAGCAGTGAGCCCACTACATCGAGCTATGAAATGGAAACCGTCCTCAACCTCACGTCTGCTACACAGGTCACAGGTTTGGTCGTCGGACGCATATGGATGGAATTTCAAGTGCAATAGATCACCTCTAATTTTTCAGTCCCTCACGGAGTTTGATAGAAAACTGTAGGAGAAAAAAGAAGGAGAGAAACACTTAATATATACAATTGTAAAAATTACTGAAATTTTCGCGTTACAGCGTCGTCAGCTCGGGAAGAAATGGTGGGGATGGCAGCGGCACGGAGGAAGCGAGCAGAATAATGTGGGCTGGTAGAAGGTAGTGGGTGTCCGAAAATTCTTTGGACAAAAGGGTCCGAAACTAATGCAGAATCAAGGAAGAACTCGAAACGTACACTACTAAAAAAAATCACTTGTATTTTCTACGCAATTATACAGAATCCAAAAAACGTCACTTTCTAATTTTCTCTTCTTTTTGGGACTGCTGTCTTTTATTCTTGAAACAGCTGTCGGTGCTCACGTTGTGGAGTGGCGCTCGCTACCTACCTCGTAAGTGAAGCTACATATTTCTCAACAGTGGGGAAGGGAAGTGTTGTGAAGGGTTGTGCTTGTGTAATGTATTTGTGTAATGTGTTTGCGTGTATTGTGTGAGGGAAGGGTGTAATATGTTATGTGTGTGGTAGTAAGCATGTAAGTGTTAGTCATGTCTGTTAGTAGGTTCGTGTGAGTGTGTTAGTTTTTTCTTCTTTTTTTTCTTGGTCGATTACAAAGGTTCATTATCGAAGATAATAAAACCGAAAACAAAGCTGATGCGCGTTGCGCACATTTGTGCAAGCGCGCAACTCCCAATTTTATCATTATTGAAAACTACGAAAAAAAGTTATGCAGAATGGCGTTTGTCCGATTTTTACACTCCGAAAATTAGATAAAATAAGGGAGGTGCCTAACTCGTGGACCATCTTGTATAGTGCATTGTAAATTAGCAGTGAGATGGGTATCCAATTCAATAAATGGGGGGTATTGCGGTGGCTTATAAATTTAACAATTATATTGATGATTAACTGTTTAGAAATAATTTTTATTCGTATATTACTGGGGTTTTTAGTTGTAACTCTGCACATTCTTGACACAACGGTTTATTATCTTCTTTGTGCAGGTCACCCTTCTGTCTAGATTACTCAATGATTAGTTATTATTATGCATTATAATTCATTATATGATATTTATAATTATAATTAATTATTATCAAATACCTAGTGTAAATTCATATTAATGATTGTTAGTAATTAATAATTATTGTTAGTTTTCAATAATTATTATTGGAAAAAATAACTATTATTAATTATTAACAATGAGTAACTCGATATCTGAAAACCATGTGCTAATCATATTCCCTGGTATAGTACGAACCGTCCATTCGTCGTCGGCGGCACTTCGCCCAGTTAGCGTTGAAGAGGAGTTAGCAAATTGAGTCATGATCTGTTTTTGGTACTCTCCATGAACTAACGCTCTACTTGAGCCGGGAATTGCAGGCTTCAAATCAAAATGAGAGTATATAAAAGAAAATTTATTTAGCAGTTTGCATAAATAAAAGGAAGTAAGGAGCTCCTTGTGTTAAATAAATTATAAGTCTTCCCTTATTCGGAATTAAAATGTCCTTCAATTTTACAAAATTGTGATGTTAGATGATAGACGGGGGTCGTAACAGACTGACCTGTGCTGGAGGATGATCCGAATTGGGCACGTTGTAAAAGTAGGGTTGGGGTTTCTTGCCAATAGCAAAATTTCCCGAAATTCGTTGGTCTCCCCGAACACCAACGGGAATAGCGTCTTTCTTCGGTAGTTGCGAAGTCAACGTGGGCTGTACGGCGGAGGAAAAAGAACAATAGGGCGTAAGCGACGGTTTTGGTGATACTGCCGAATCCGGCGAGACGATGTCCAGCGAGAGCTCCAGCGACTATTTCAGTTCGATAACAAATACGGTCCGTCACAACAACACGATCAGACGGCCTTGACAAGCGTTGTGCTAAAATTACGAAATTTGGTACGGACCAACCCCACAATGATCCTAGAAAATTTCATAACCCTAGGTAAATGGGAAGGGGTTCAAAACAAATTTTGATATTTTGAAAAATTCATATCTCGAAAAATTTATAGTTATTATTAAATAATATGAAATTAAATATGAAATATTCATATAATTGTTATAATGTTTTAAGACCATTTGGAGCAGTGTACGACGAGCCGTTCGTTCACATTGAGGGATTGAAGTTGAAGCAGATCAAAAGTCATCAACATGAGGGTGAGTCATGCGGTAGGCTATATCGCTGTGTCAGTAAAACAATGAGGTAACTGAAAATCGGCATCAAGCTGACCAATATGATCAGAAAGAGGTAGCGTACCCAATAAAATTATGACCCCATTGAAATTCGAAACCATGAGATACCATTCAATGGGGTCATCATTTTAATGAGTGCGCTACCTCTTTCTGATCATTGGTAAGCTAGGGTCAAGTTGCTCTAGTCATTTTGAAGCTGATTTGCAGTTACTTCATTGTTTTAGTGAGACTTTACATATTATGTTGAGTTAATAATAATTTAAGATAATTATTAATAACCAACAATAGTAATTATTATTAATTAATGATAATTATTAATAATTTACACTTCTTGACAATAATCATTAGCTAATAATCAAATGATTATTATTAGATAATAACAATTAATCTATCATTCAGTGATCTAGATCAACCGCGCCCATACCACTCGAAATATTCAAATGGAACGGTAATCGTTTTTAGTTCAGATTTAGATACAGTTTATTTTTTAGAATTTTCCACGTTATCGTTTTAGTGGAAACTCATGTAACTGAGGGTGGCATTTCCAACTACCATGATCATTTCGATGGTGATAAATTGGTTTGGGTTCCTGCAAAGAAGGTGTCTCATTTTGGCAGGCCGAGTGGGGGTGTACTTGTTGGTTGCAGGAATACTTCATTCAGTACGGTCGTGACCAAGTACAACGGCTTAAACAGTAGTGCAGAGTTTTCAGGGCGTAATCTGATTGTAGTGGGGGGTGCCAACGTCAGGCTGGGGGCACTTCACAATTTACCCGACGAGTTGTTGGAGGGATGCGGTACCAAATTGTCCAATACTAGTTGCAGTAAGACCAGATGCAGTAAAGACGATGTTAACTCGTCCTCAACCGTTTAAAATGCTAACTCGTCCTCAACCCCACCCCCCTTAAAATGCGATTGGGGGCGGAGTGTCTGTAAATAGCTCATCAATATTCCAATAGTCCTGGCCAACCTAATTCATCCATTATTATTAGTATCTGCCGACATCTTAGATCTCTGTCCCAAAGTACGAGTACCAACGAAACAGTTTCCGGAATTACTCCTTTCCTTGAACACGAAAATGATCTCAGAAAAAGAAACTCCATACCTCGCAAACTCGTCAATCGCCTTCAAAAGCCGTCTGAAGGAATAGAAAAATCAAATTTCGTGAGTTTGTGTCTAATTAACCTACCGACATACTCAATGAATAGTTCTAAAGATCAGCTATTATTAGTATAACAGTAAGCTTGGAACGGAGAATAATCGAGGACACTAGTTCGGGCAGATATTTACGGGGTGGTGGCATAAGTCAGGAAGGTAAATAACAACCGTCGACAATAGCACAGACACGAACACATTGCATCAGCCAAATCCTGACTTCCCTCTTTCGAAATCCTCGACGATACGAACAACAAAAACAACAAAACATTTTCTCAACAACAAAAATTTGCACAATCCCCGAAAAAAAATGCAACAAATTTTCAAAAAATTTCTAGTGTTGAAGAGAAAGTGGAAAGAGAAAGTTTGCAAAAGGTAAAACGCACTTTTTATACCAACAAATTGTTGGTATAAAAAGTGCGTTTTACCTTTGTTGGCAACAATCGCGAATAACTCGAGAACGGTTGGGAAAAAAGACAAAGTGTGCTACCCTCATTCGATAGCCCATAAAATTTCCTATCGATCTTTAAACAGGCGCCATTCTACGACAATTTTTCTGACCACCGTTCAACTTTGATGTTTTCGGAAAATGGAGTAGATGTGGAATTTATTCACGTATTTTTGGCTGTGGATTAGTCGAATCGATTGAGATTTAGTTCAAAATTATTGAGCATATACTAGACAACCTAGCGGACATTTAAAGACCAACCGCACCAATTTCCATCAATTTCGACGGCAGTTATTGTTGAAAATAGAAACATCACCATAACTCCTTCATTTCCCCCCTTAGGAAGCTCATTTTGATCTCAAATTAAACAATTTTGAAAACTGAATAAAACTAGAAAAGAAAATCTGAAAATTTTTCAATTTTGAAGGAGTTATGATCATTTGAAATTCCTAAAAATTACTATTTCCCCCTAATTTGGGGGAAAATGGTGGGAGGGAGACAAAATAAAAAACACTCCCTTGGAGCATAACAAACGTGTGCGCAAAATTTCAGCTCCATCCGATTTGTCTGCTGGGTTGCAGCCCCGTCAATGTACAACAACAAATAGCGGTTTTAATCTCCACTGCTCCATTCATGTTATCATATTTGGAGTCCAAGTAGTCTCATTATCAAATTCGGCACTACACTGAAGGTTAGGGTGCAGAAACTTTACTAGCTAGAGGTCACTGGACGATTCTCCAAGGACTTCTTAATTCATGCCAACTAGCATTGGTAAATTACATCCTCGATAACAGAGCATCGTAGGGTTCCTACCAAGCTGGAATGTCCGTGTCAGCTGAATAAAAGGAAGAAGACCCGTTTTCCTCGGGAAAGGAGATTAAAATGAAAAGATGAAAATAATCACTCGATCTGAGTTTTGGAGCACGTTAACTTCCAATTGTATGAAAATAGGGCGAGTGGTTTGGTAAATGATTGGGGTGCGAAGCGTATGAATGAATGTCAATAATTTCAATTTATTCCTTCGCTCATTCCCCATCAGTGAAGGCACCAAGTGCCTGGGACCGTCTGCTTTTTCCGAACCATTGGTATGCCCGATCAGCTGAGGGGTGGCCAACCCGTTCATTATCAAGTTTTCAATACCACTCGGTGGCGATTGATTACCTCAAACATTCAGTTAAATAAGCAATTTTGATCGTTTGTCATTCCACGTCTTTTGGACATTATTGAATGATCGGTTTCATTTTCCCGTTAGTTTCTACTGTCCAGATCATGAAATATCACTCCGATCAATATACATTCGATTGAGAGACACTGCTATGTGAAAGAGGCATTCGTCATTGTCAGGTGAATCCAGTGACGGGGGATTCGAGTCGCACACCGACCCCACATCCCATACACACTTATAAATAGAATGGATATTGAGTGGCACGTCTCATTCTATCATCCTTCGTATCTCACAGCAGGCACCTTACAATACGGTAATTGCAATTCAAGTTAATCAAGATGATTGCATTTGTACGCAACACACATTTATTAATATTGAACTAACGTTATAAGCTAGCAAATAAAACAAGTAGCTTGTTCGGAATCAGAACTCAGACTTGAGATTTAGATAGAAACTAGACAACATGGTTACAACGGTACATGTGAACTTGCAACAATAATCATCATCATAAAAAATATTTATAAAAATATTTATTGATATTTGCACCATTTATGTGATTCATGTACCTGTCGTGACCAAAGTATTGTAGGGATCAGGTGTTTTGACTGGTAACTGTGGACGCGAGCGTCATTAAAAATAGTGTTGTCGAGTTTTGTGTGTGTAGTTCTAAAAAAAGTTGCTCTCTCTCGGTTTTCGAATTGTTCTTGGTGTTCGTTCGTGTTAATAAAAGCGATTGTTCGTTCTGGTAGCCTCGTGTTTCATAACAGTATTAAATTGCGAAAGATAATGGACAGTAGTGGATGAGAGGGTTTGCAGTCTGCGAAAAGACGGATATTTAGGGAAGGGAAGTTAGGTAGTTCTATGATTTCAAGAGTTCACAGAATCCCTTAATCATACCATTTGCGCCGAAATCGGTTGAAGTCTACCACGGCTTAGTTCATTTTACTGCAAATGAAAAAAGTTCCAGTCATGCAGCATGGCTATAAGAGCGAATTTTCGAAGAAATAACCGCTTTTATGTAAAATGTGATGTTTGGAACATTTCAAAATGCTCCAGTTTGGAAATGAAATGAGATATCGCAATTCTGACTTCACCACCGTGTCCAGCATGAAAAAAACCTTTAAAATGAGGTGTCACATGTCAGACTGTTTCAAATTTGGACTTCATGGGTAATTTCCCCCCCCCCCTTAAAACTCCCCTACACCCCCCTTAGAGTGGCCCGATTCTGCCCATCTTCGAACTTAGCCTGTCGATTGCCAAGACAGATTTTGTGTGCAAATTTGAACTTTTTATCTCAATTCTATCGAGAGTTATCGTCTGGAATGACACATACATAAATACATAAATATATACATATGATTTTTTGTGTCTTTTGGCAGTGAATTCAGGATGGTCTGAAACGGATTTTGGTATACAAATTTTGCGGAATTTCGAGTTTTAAAAATTTTGGACCGAGAACAATAGCTTCCTTTTCTTCGAAAATTCGCTAAAAGAAGAAATCTACAGTCAAGCAGTTTGGCTATAAGAGCGAATTTTCTAAGAAGTAACTGGTTTTATGTCCATAATAGGGCCGCCTAAGGGGGTTATGGGGCGTTGTAGAGGGGGAAATGAATTCCAAAAACTCTGCAAATTCTTGACACAACGGTTTATTATCTTCCTTGTGCAGATCACCCTTCTGTCTATACCAGACTGTATTGCAAATCGGCACCATACCATATTCTCACCGTACTCATACCATACCATACGAATTTCTTT
Source organism: Stenodema calcarata (assembly GCA_963920205.1). Taxonomy (NCBI): domain Eukaryota; kingdom Metazoa; phylum Arthropoda; class Insecta; order Hemiptera; family Miridae; genus Stenodema; species Stenodema calcarata. The sequence continues at coordinate 10,517,691 of OY986057.1, read as the reverse complement.
CCTATCATACCATACTGTATTATACCAAATCATACATACAATAATATACCATACCATACTCATACCATGTCATACAAACCGAGTGAATATTGAAATGTCATCCATTTCTGACCTATATTTAAAATTTCAAGTATCTAGCTCATCATCAAAATTTAATTTGTTTAAACAAATAGGTATTATTTAAACAATTTTACAGACAAGAAACCGAGTAAATATTGCAATGTGGTCTATCCCCGACTCACGGTTAAAATTTCTAGACTGTAGTTTACCGGGAAGATGACAAAAGGTAGTTTTATTCTGGGCGTCTGAGGGTTGGGTCACATAACGGCCGTTTTCGACGCGAAAGTTTAGTGTTTTTCCTAAACCTTTGCGCGCTCACTGTGAACGAACGGCTGGTCGCACAAAAATCCAATTGGTCTTAAAAGATTCGTAATTTTTCAGGTCATTCAAAAGTGAACTGAAAATTACACGTTTCAGTTAAATATTTTGAGATATGACATAGTCGAAATTTTAAATTTCGTTTTGAACCCCTTCCCCTTGACCTAGGGTTATGAACTGAATGTGATATCGCAATTTTGACTTCACAGCGTGGAAAAATCTATAAACTGAGGTGTTACTCGTCAAAAAATGGTTGAATGAGATGTTCCAAACATCGCATTTTACTTAAAACCAGCTATTTCTTCGAGAATTCGGTCTTATAGCCATGCTGCATGACTTGAGGCTTTGGGTTTCAAGTGAAATTTGAATAACCATTTCGATAAGTTAGGACCCGAATGGCAACCGTAGCGGTAGCATGGAATTTTAGTCGAATTCGGGTTGTGATCAATTATGTAGCATGAACATTCTTCAAATATACGACATCAAGTGGGAGTAAATGATGTTCATGCTTCGAGATTGAGAGAATAGTTTCTGGCGCAGCTACACTACATTTCAACACCCTGGCTCAAAATTAATTATTTTGTCTTTTGTTTACAGACAACTAGCCAAATTTACTCCTCGACTCAAAAATTCTTAATTTAGGTTGTTAATTCAAGTGCGTATCAATTGTTCATCATTTATTAAATATACACGTTAAAATTCTGCACCTTACTCCTTAGTAGCGTCAAGTTCAAGTAATTAAACTCATTCCGCAAAGTTGAGGTGCACTTGAGAATTCAAGTCACCGCTGATAATATAGTTTTAACATGTTATATTACGAACTGGGAATCAAGTTACTTGACTGGATTTTCTTTATCATATCCTCCCAACGATAATCACGGTTTCAGCTGCTGAACTCAATATTTGCTCCTGAACCTGACGAACAGTTTACCGAGTATTCCAAAACCTCGATCTCTTTCTAAAATATTTGATATCGCATTACTCTCCGAAACTGTGGAAATGTAGCTCCTATAATCATAAAAGAGTTGTCTCTTGTTTCAACTTTGTCGTTCTTTTTCCAGGGGTTTGTTTCTGAATGTAATATCAGACCCAACAATAATAATCTCTCCGCCTCCGCAGCAAATCAGCTCCGCCGAAACACTCAGAGAGTTTCCTCATTATATGTTACTACAGGCCCTCAGTTTCCTTTCGGACGATCTCAGGACAAGGCATTGTCCTATTCCAAGATCTGAGCACCAAGAAAATCAAATAATAATAACTGTTTGCGGAGATCATTAGCGGTGTTCAAGACGCTCCCTATTGAAGCCTGACCGTCTCATTTTGAATGGGGGAAGCACCAATTATTGCGTTCATCATGTTGATAGATGAATCCTTCAACTCTACTAAATAAGATTGAGTTTATCTGTACTGGAATCTAGGAATACCGTTTTCTCAATCAACCTATTCAATTCTCTCATTATTTGCAGTAAAATAAGATCCCTATTATGAGTATTAAGATAAGAAAGTCCCAATCCTCGACCCAAATGACAAATAGCAATACGCTTTTTGTTCATCATCTTCGAGAATGAACCTTTGTAATCGACTAAGAAAAAAAAATTAGGTACCTCTCCTCAAAATTTGAGGGTTTACGTTTCAAGATACATACGTAGATTCCAAAAATTGAATTAAAACAAATCTGTCCGTCCGCCGTCCGTGGCACTTTGTCCAGTTAGCGTTGAGCAAAAATTACGAAATTTGTTTACGGGTTCAAACCAGCCACACAATTATCCTTGAAACTTTCCATACCATGCGGTTTAGGGGTTTGAAACAAATTTTGAAATTTTGAGAATTTGATATTTTGAAAAATCTATAGTTTTGAGTTTATATTTGTATAGAGTTTTTTTTTTTTTTGAATTTTTCAAGACCATCCGCAGCTTTGTACGACCTGCCATTCGTTCACAATGAGGGTTCAAACTTCGAACAAAATTCTTCAACATCAGGGTGAATCATGCGGCAGCCTCTCGGGTCTAGATTCTAATAGCACATGGTATTCAAATATCGATAATAACAATTATTAATAATTATCAATAATAAATTATAAACATTATTAATAACTAACAATACTTATTTGTTTACACAAATTAAATTCGGATGATGAGATGAAGTCTTGACATTTTATAGACGGGTTGAGAATGGATGGCAATGCAATATTCAATCAGTTTCTTGTCTCTAAAATTGTTTAAACAATACCTATTTGTTTAAACAAATTAAATTTGGATGTTGAGCTAGAGACGTGAAATTTTAAACATGGGTCGCAGAAGGATGAAAATGCAATATTCAGTCGGTTTCTCGTTTGTAAAATTGTTTAAACAATTCATATTTGTTTAAACGAAATAAATTTGGATGATGAGCTAGAGTCTGGAAATTCCAAACATGGGTAGCAGTTGGAAAACAATGGAATATTCAGTCTATTTCTTGTCTGTAAAATTGTTCAAACAATACCTATTTGTTTAAACCAATAACTTTGGAAGAAGAGCTACAGTCTTGAAATTTTAAACATGGGTCGCAGATGGATGACAAAGCATTATTCGATCAGTTTCTTGCCTGTAAAATTGTTTAAACAATTCTTATTTGTTCAAACAAATTAAATTTGGATGTTGAAGGGCTAGAACCTTGAAATGGTAAACATGGGTTGAGGATAGATTACAATGCAATATTCACTGGGTTTCTTGTCTGTAAATTGTTTAAACAATACCTATTTGTTGTATTAAATTTGGATGATAAGCTAGAGTTTCATATATAATTTCGATATTTAGATCAGGGTCATCTGCTCAAAGAAGATAATAAACCTGCTCAAAGAAGATAAATAAATGTCAAGAATTTGCAGAGTTTTTTTATTACGAGTTGGGTAACCGTGAACAGGAGTGTGGAAAGACACCATATTTCTCCTAATATAGCATATGCTTTCCAGGATGTAAGCAGCAGGGACTGTTGAAATGTCTAGTTCCTTATAGGTAGATCTGCAATCCTCCTGGTAATGTATACCAGCGACGACTCGCACAGCCTTTCTTCGGCAAGAAACAATCGTGGAGGAGGCAGCGGAATGCCCCCAACTGAGGGTGGCATATACAGCTCTACTCTGAATGCAGGTATGAAAGACATACTAGGTGGATGGAGGTTGGCGAAAGAGAACCGTTATTTTTATATATATTTATATATATCTGCTATCAGCATACTGAATAATTTTACTTCTTCCGGGAGAATGAGCCAAAAGAAGAGTGCTCCTTAACTCGTGCCCTTAAGATCTTAACCTCGTAACCTTAAGCTAGCCCTACGCGAGGAGCACAGCGCTGCGCATACAACTGAACTCACTTTACTGAGCTCAAATGATGGGAGTCTGTGGAAGAAAACACGACAGCTAACTAAGGAATACTATGGGATACCACCCCTGAAGGTCAACAACGTATACTATTGTACTGGACAAGAAAAATCTGAATTATTTCCAACGATCCTTGAGGAACAATTTCAGCCAAACCCTGCTCAAGATGACCACTTCAACTCTCTTGTAGAGTCAATGTTAGAAGAACCACTGCAACTGTTTCCATTCACCTGCTACTTCTCTCCTGGTAAAGTCAGGAATGCAATAGACCGCTCCCATACAAAGAAAGCCCCAGGGTATGACTCTGTTACTCAACCGCTGTTAAAAATTATGCCTCACATCTCGTGCGGTGCTCGCATATAATGCCCAGGTCTGGGGGTCCCAGCAATATGATGAGGTTGAGCGAGTACTTAAATATTTTGTGAAGAGGCTAATCTGGCTGCCTCGCAACACTCCGGATTATTTTGTGTATCTGGAAACAGGTCTGTCTCCAGTATTCCACTACACCCTTTCCCTACATTGCAAGTATTTGCTTAAGGTTATGGCAATGCCAGTGGGTCGCTTTCCGCGCTTGTTGGCAATCGAGGTGGTTAGGAGAAGATTATACTGGTACAACAATTCTTCAACAACTCTGCAACCGGAATGAAAGCACTCTTGATACATCATTTGAGAAGATGGAGGCGTGGAGGACCCAGCTCGATGTCCTGCAGGAGAAGGTGGAGATAGCATGGAGGGAATCGATCCTGGCAAGGGCTCGGGCATCGCATGATCGAGTGTATCGCCACTTGGACCTGGGGACCCGTTGCGTGGACTTGACTGCCGAAACTCAAAAGGCCTCGAGGTTTGTCTTGAGGTGGATCTGTAGAGTTCGGAGCGACCTCCTTATGCTCAATAGTCGGCCACATGTGCGAGATGAAAGTGCAGTAACTGCAAGAAATATTTGCGCTCTTTCTAACATGGGTGAGCCTGAGGATATCTTCCATTTTTTGGCAGTCTGTCCCGTGCTGAGTGAATTCCGTATGGCTAACTTCGGTTTATCAAGTCTCACGCGTGACAAAGTCATAAATATGATGAATGGTGCGAATTGGCTTCCATTGGCAAGGTACTGCAAGGTTGCATAGGCATACAGGTCGGAGTTGGTGGCAGAATTTAACTGGGACGGAACGCTCTGAACAATTTCACCATTATTTTATTATAATAATATACTTAGGTAATAATTATAATTATGAAATTTTGTCTAGTAATTAGTGGTCTAATAATAATATTTGTTAATAACATCGTATACTGTGTTTGTTGTAGGTAATATTAATTTTTGTAGGATCTATGAAGTCTTTTGACAGACGGGCTTAGCCCATAGTCATAATATTATGTATTTGTATCACATGCTGTTAAATTACTTGTTCTCAAATATACATGTTTATCTATCTATCTATCTCATGCCTCGAAGACCACTAGTGTTCCTAACGCAAATGTACAATGCCGTACTTCGACTTGGGCATGTCCCTTCAAGCTAGAAATATGCGATAATAACAATGGTACCGAAGCCCGGAAAAACCAAATGTGACCCAGCCAGTTACAGGCCCATAAGCCTACTCTCCCTACTGGGAAAAATATTTGAACGTCTCCTTCTCCCGCATCTTCTCGAAACCCTAGAACCTGTAATACCGGACACACAATTTGGCTTCAGAGCTCACTCATGTGCTCATCAACTCCACCGTGTAGTTATTGATATACTGGGAGCCTATGAAAGCAAATCCGTCTGCCATGCACTATTCCTAGACACTAAAAAGGCTATTGACAGGGTTTGGATCCCAGGGTTACTGGCCAAGCTAAAAGAGCTTCTCTCTGACAGCATGTATAGGCTGCTGAAATCCTATTTATGCGACAGAACCTACAGTGTTAGTTAGCCAGTCTCTATCAAAAATCCGGCCACTCGGAGCAAGAGTACCTCAAGGTAGCGTTCTGGGTCCCATTCTCTACGTCCTCTTCACTCACGATCTTCCAAGGTCCGATAGGGTGACAACCAATTCCATCAATTAGAAACAACAACATGTGTATCAACACCTGTTGGTTTCTAATTCATCAACAGACTCTGGCTTGTTTTACCTTTCTTTCTTCTTTACGCCAATTCTCTCGAGTATCTGATTATTCTTGATCCTTGACAGTGGCTTCGTGAAGATATCAGCGCTGTTCTCATTTGTTGGTACGTATTCGAGTTCCAATACACCATTTTTCACTAGTAACTCCTCCCTCGGCATCGGAGGCTGGTATACAACCCGCACCGGGATTATCCTGTGTGACAATAAGGCAGGAGGATATCCCCTTTTGCTTAGTCTTGATGAAAGGAATGTCAAGTATTTACAGATCCTGTGTCCCCATATTGGCAAGGCCCGAGGTATTGATAGCTTGACGTGAGGGGGGTGACAACTCCCACATTGGAGATACATCTGAGCAATAGTGATCTTTACATGTAATTCTGTTCTAGAGCACAAATTCTCGAGAGCTACATCCACATCTAAGAACGTCACCATTTGAGTTGAGGCTGTGTGAGTGTAGCGGCGCCACACCGACTGAACCAGGCAACGGGAGTTCAGAAAGTATTGCTCTGTGAAAGCAACGTAGAGGTTTGCATAAGGTGGCGCAAATTTGGTCCTCATTGCTGTACCATGTGTCTGTAGGTAGAATTCCCTCTCTAACTTGAAATAATTTTGGTGGAGAATACATGCAATCAGCAAGAGCACAAAATCAGAGGATTGTTCTGTGGTATCTTCACGTTGATCCAGGAAACGATGAACTGCTCGAAGGCCATCCTCATGTCGAATGGAGTGTAAAGGAACGTCACATCCACAGTAACCAACCACATTGGATGGAGGGATCCCGAGAGCAATTTTGGGGCAAGTAACAATTCCAGGAAGGTGGAGAAATCCTGGAGAAATGAAAACTGAGCGGAGGCTAACGGCTGGAGAATGTAGTCCACAAGTGCTGAGAGGCGTTCTGTCAATGAGCCATAGCTGAACACAATTGGTCATCCTGGTGGAAAAGTGTGGGCGAGCTCGTGCGCCTTGTGGATTTTAAGTAAGAGGTAAAATACCGAAACTCGGGGATCGTCCAGTATCATGACCTCCTATCTTCCTACAAAAGTCCCTCCATGTGACCACGTCAGCAGATTTGAGGTTTGGAATCTGTATTAATACGAATTCGCTCGTTGGGTCCTGACATGAATGATCGTATGTATCCGTATCCCCCAGTTGCTGGATGGCTTCCCTGCGATAATCATCTGCCTCCATTATCACCACTGTAGACCCCTTATCGGCACCTATTATTTTTATAGTAGATTCCGCTACGTACAAATGCGTTCACATCCTAAAGTAAAGCCAGATGGTCCACTCTAGGGTTAGGGGAGAAAGAGTGGCACTTTGTCAGCAAACCTCACCCGACCGGTGAGAGCACTCTCGTCGACAGGTTATAGATTTCTGGAGGTCGCCTCATCTGTTGTATCATCATATATACATATATATAGAATGTGCATGAGAATAATCTGTCAAATATGAAGCATTTAGTAAAACCCTATACATTTTTCCTGACCGGTTTCTTATCTTGTATATGGATCGTACTTCTGTCTAAATCACTGTTACTGTGATCCCACAGATATACAACATCCTTGTAAGTCCGATAACTATACGAAATCATTGAAGTAATGAGCTGAAATTTTTGTATGGTGCAAGGGTTTGCGGATAGACCTACTAATGTGTCGATAGATTACAGACAAATTGGGACGAAAGTTCCCGAGAAAAATTCACTGGCCGATTTTCGCTGATTATTTTCATAATTAAACCATTGAAATCAGACAAGAAAAGTTTTCAACACTCGTTTTCAATACGAACCCCCCAAAAAAAGAAGAAAAAATAGTCCGTCCGTCTGCAGCACTTTGCCCTCTCAAAATTGACCGAGAATATGAAATACAACACGCGGGCTCCGACCAGGTCGAGGGTGATGCTTGAAACTTTTCATAACCCTAAGTCAATAGAAAAAGACCCTCACTGAGCTGGTTATTAAATGAATGTAGATTCTTTCAGTTGACAAGGGTCGGATCCTTGACGGCAAAGTCATGCAATGAATAAATTCAAAGAAAAGAACCGACAAGCTTGTTCAGCCAACCGCACACTACTGTAATGAATTCAAAATTTTCAGAACATATATTTTGATGAAATGTTTGATAAAAATCCATTCAATCATTAAGAATTCACACTTGAGTACTAAAACGTGTTCATCATGGGTTTTTTTTTTTTTTTTTTTTTTTTTTTTTTTTTTTTTAAAGTAAACTCTACAGTTGTGCAAAACATAATTATACAGTAACCTAATTAATTAAGATGGTACATGAATTTGGGTACAACCCGGTAGTTGTCCCTAATCAGTTAAATTGAAGTTCTTACAACATACATTATAAATAACATATATCTCGACACATAATTAACCATTCAAGAAAGGTATGTGAATATTCACTCATTGATCAGCCGGTTAGTGTAGGGAATCTTGAGGTCTTTTCCGTTTCAATCTTCTTGCGGTGGGCGGAGGCGGCGCTGACTCTAGTATCATGGTTATTAATGGGTTTTCACGCTGTATCATTCTACGGTTCAGAGACGCGTATGTTTCTTTGATCACGTTGCTTACTTGAGGGATGTCGAGGTCAGTACGCAGCCTCGAGTTGCGCATATACCAGGGTGTTTAAAGTTAGCGGTGAGTACGGATTCAGTGGTTGGAGTTGTCTAATGCGCTCGCGAATCTCCCCTACTAAGTACCTACCTGAAGTGTCGCTCCCACTTCAGCTTGGCATCGAGACACATCCCTAGGTACCATCATGTGTACGTATGTGATAATAGCTCAAACTGCATAATCCCTGAAGATGTTACAGAAAAGGACCCAATAGTGTTTCGGAGTTATGCCTGAGTTACCTACCATGTTAATCACTGACAGAAACATTACAAAAATTGTTAGAGCTATGAAACATGAATTGTTAGTGAAAATGATTATCTTGTACGTCTAAATTATTGTCAGCTTCTTGCATGAATAAAACGAATCTTTTCCTTCTGCATTGAAAAAGCAAGATGGTAAAATCTAGGGATGGGGATTTGGGTTGCTCGGAAACGGATTTGTATCGAAATAATCCATGTTTTGACTAATATAGGCCGATGCGATAGCCTATTTGACCGCGGGAATTCACTAAATGGGCACTGAAGCGCCAAAATGAAACTGGTATTCGTTCCCATTCATTCGCATAGGATATTCAGATTCAAAAGATTCTTAGATTCCTTAGCCCAGCTAAAGGAAACGCATGAGAAGTTAATTTTCTTAAACCTTTCAAATCTGTGACCTAACCGCTAATTTTTACCCTCAGCTGAGAATGAAGAAGAAAATCTAAAATAAAGGAGGAACGGAGATTTACTTCAAAGACGAAATGGAATGAATTGTAAACGCTAATTAAAGATTTCTATCTGAGAAAAAGGCTGGTTAAGAGAATGAAATGTCATTAGAGCTCTTCATTAAATGTTGACTAGAATATTCATCCCAGGTTTGGCTCGTTCAACACCGCCTCATAGCTAAGAGCTAAGGGAAAAGGTCGAACGTCGGGGAGAGAATCAGCGAACTGGGTTGGAAGATCAAATCAGAACAGCAAACACGAGAATTGTTATTCCCTCTATCTACTTGAGCTACACTTCTTCATTTTGATCATTATTACTCCACCAATCCGGAAATTATAAGGGTGTCCCACGTAAGGGCGGACATCCCGCCGTGGGTGAATTCTACAACTAATTTGTGACTAAAAATGTCCTATGATTCATATTGGTTTATTATCTTCGATAATGAACCATTGGAATCGACCAAAGAAAAAAAATTTTACCCCCTCCTCAAAATTTGTAGATTTACGTTTCAAGATACGTAGATTCAGAAAATCGAATGAAAAAAACTGTGCAAATTATTGACACAACGGTTTATTATCTTCTTTGAGCAGATCACCCTAATCTAATTAACGGTTCGATGAAACTCTAGCTCATCATCCAATTCAAATTTAAAATACCATACGAATTTCTTTCCTATCATACATACAATAATATACCATACCGTACTCATACCATGTCATACAACCCGAGTGAATATTGCATTAGTCGCGATTGTACTTTGAAGATGAGAAAGCTTACAGGATTTATCCCATTAGCATAATATTTCTCAACCATATTATGGTTGAAATTTGTATTTGGCTGAGAAATGCATCTCTCGCGTCCCCTTCGCCATATTTCCGCTTTATCTATGTGCACCCCCTGAGTTTCAGGGCAGGAGCCGCCACTGCAGGCTATTGAAAAAAACGAAAGGTCGAAAACACGAAAAAAAAGTTTAAATGCGAAAAAACTCGGGTTTCAAGTGGAGTAAAAAATATGAGTCATGGGGCATTTTTAGTCACAAATTAGTTGTAGAATTCACCCCCAGCAGGATGTCCGACCTTAAGTGGGACACCCTGTATACATATATTCTTTTAGAATCTTTTATAAGCTTCAATATCAATTATCTGGGTATTTACTACCCTACATACCCTAAAGCAGGGCTTCTCGAACTCATATATCGGCATGCCTACGTTTGTATGAGCTTTGTATGAGAGATAAATCACGTGCTTCGAGTCTTCTTTGGAAGGAGGGAAAAGGAGGAAAAGGCTCAAGTCGAGTGAGATGTGTACTTAGTAAGTGGGATCGCGTGATATCGCATGTCATCTGACCATAACTCGTGAGCTTCGCTGAGGAGGAAATTTTCTGGAAAACGTTTACGTACAGGTGAAAAACGACCTGGAGGTTCGGTAAAATAAAACAAAGTCACAATGAAGACGCATTTACTTTCTTTTACAGCTAAAGTATTCTGAAGGTCCAATCGACTAGCCTCTGGGTTTTTCTCAGTATTTTAGGAACTCCAATACAGGCAATACAATTTCATGTGTGGTCATTAACCCCTTCAACCGCTGTGAAATAACCACTCCTCATCAATCAGTGTTTCTTCGAAGGTGCAGTAAAAGAAACACATCATAACCATCAGTGGACCACAGGGCTCCCCAAAGTTTTTGGCTAGCGGACCCCCCTTACTCAAGTATGTACACTTGGATACATGATACTAAATGTGTGGTTTGTGGTAAATACAAGTTTAGTAAATTAGCCAGGCCATGCCAAAGAAAACCGAAGCGACTGAAGCTGGGTTCACATGGTCGCGTAATCGACGTAAAAGCGTACAAAACGTAAAAGCGTAAAGCCTCCTGATTGGCTACCGGCTGTTGATGGGCGGGGAAGCGTCTACGCCGAGCTCTTACGCGAGCGTACTGAAAAATTAGATATTTTGCGCTTTTACGTCGACGTAAAAATGGCGGATCCGTCACAGCTGATCTCCCACATCTTCCAGCGACTGTTTACTGTTCACCGTTTACCATTTCGTATCTCGTGTATCTTGTTAAGTTTCGTGTCTATTGTTTCGTACCATTTCGTGTCTCGTGATGGATTTCAACGAAGCCTTAATTGAGCTTGTCCGCGAGGCTCCCGTACTGTGGGACACCGCGGACAAGAATCATCGGAATCTCGAGGCCCGAAAGTTGAAGTGGGAGGAGGTAGCTCATGAGCTATGTTCCGATGGTAAGTTCCCTTTATGTATATTGCAATTCGAAATTATTCTCTAGGTTTCTCTACATGCATACCTACTCTACTACTTCAATTTTTTCACAACAACCATCAACATGGTTGTTTTCACCAACAACGCGGGGCGGAACACGATCGAACATACCTAGTAGTGATGAACTCGTCCATAGTACTGATGAACTAGTAGTGATGAAGTCGTACATAGTACTGATGAACTAGTAGTGATGAAGTCGTACATAGTACTGATGAACTAGTAGTGATGTAGGTAGTGCACAGAGTGGTCATTGATAAAATCGCCGTTAGTTCTGCCCTTGCAATGGCAGTTTGAAATGGGTATGCAGTTACTGCAACACGATCGAACATACCTAGTAGTGATGAACTCGTACATAGTACTGATGAACTAGTAGTGTTAAAGTCGTACATAGTACTGATGAACTAGTAGTGATGAAGTCGTACATAGTATCCAATATCCACCTCTACTGCCTGCCTCTAACCCTCAGCCTGCCATAACAACTTATAACATGCCTGATCATACAAATACAATGAATACAGATTCCAACACTACCCAAAGGCAATCCTATCGCGATTATGTTAATAAACCGCGCACATCAGAATAAAAATAATAACCCTAGGTCAATGGGAACAAGTTCAAAACGAATTTCGCAATTTTGATAAATTCATACCCCGAGAAAATTCGATGATTATTCACTCCTGCATAACTGGAACGTTTTGAAATGCTAACGGTTGAAGACTTCGAGTTGAAGACTTACTTAGGCTCGACGTATTTCCCGAATTTTATCTGATTCGGATAATTTTGTTTTAGTGATGTGCGGAAAAACAATGGTTTCTATCGACTTCAAACAACAACAAACGGGAAAAAATTTTGATTTGCGATTCTGATTCTGATTTATCTTAGTAGACACTGAGAGACCGATAAATCTGTAAGAAGGGCATAAAAAAAAAGTTTACCTACTAATTTCGTTCCGAATTGTATGCGTTGTTGTTGATAAGTAATTTTGAAGAAAGCTTGGGTTTTGCCACAACAAGAATTTAGTCTACGTTTTCGTGCTCTATTTATTTATTTTTTTTAAATTCATTTATTCAATGAAATTTTCAATTCATTTATCTAATGAAATTTTTGTGCTCTGTAATCTGAAGATTTTAACACGCCACTTCTTTCTATCTATTGACTTTAATTTAATATACTTGTACATCCGTTGTAAAAATAATTTACTTATAAAAAAAAACAATCATTGCTTTAAGCTCAAATTGAAAACTTTTTGATAGATGGTCTATCGAACAATGTAAGAATACTGGCTAACGGGTAGGAGATTGTCAATAACATTAAATGTTATTGACAATCTCCTACCCGTTAGCCAGTACAAGGAATTCTTACATTGTTCGATAGACCATCTATCAAAAAGTTTTCAATTTGAGCTTAAAGCAATGATTGTTTATTTTTATAAGTAAATTATTTTTACAACGGATGTACAAGTATATTAAATTAAAGTCAATAGATAGAAAGAAGTGGCGTGTTAAAATCTTCAGATTATAGAGCACAAAAATTTCATTAGATAAATTTTGTTCATGCGGAACAGACATTATGAAGTTAGTCCCGAAATCGCTAGGAGGAAAAAGTAGTTCAGCCTTTTCCGCTTTGGAGCACCCAAGGAATTATAAGGGTAAAAATAAAAATCCCATATGAAACCAACCCTAACATCGATATTTCTGGGTTATTATTTTCCATTGAAATCGGCCGAGAGAAAGAATACGTAGATCTCCCCCATCAGGATTCCGACTGAACCAAGGATGATCCTTAAACATTTCATAACCCCAGGTCAATAGGAGAGGGTGCAAAAAAGGGATTGGCATGTTCTAAACCCCATATCTCGGAAACATCGAATGGGACCGTGTTTACAAATCTGAATAAGTTGTACGACCAGAATTCCGTTTGAAATGACGCGAAAATTGAACCACGGAGTAGCGTCCTGCGATACTTACAAGAAGAGCTCATTTCGAACATTTGTCTTCAACTTATTTCTCTGTATTTCTTGATATCTAGGAACGCAGTAGCGCCCCGACGCGCCAAGCAAACAACTTGAGAAGAACGAACGGTACCGAGTGTTTAAAATCTCGGAACGCGGTTGCGTTCCGCCCCGCCAAGCAAAGAAGTTGAGAAAACGAACGGTGCCGAGTGTATGTTTACCGGACGTCACGAAACGCGTTTTCGAGGTATCCATATCTCGGCTCCTATTCGACCGATCAACTTGAAAATTAGTGTGGGTCTTCTTTGAGTGGATATTAGAAAGCCCTGAAAGTTTCAAATCGATAGGTCTAAAGGGAGCCGAGCTACATAACTTCAAAAACCTGGTTTTTCGGCCTTAGATTGTTCTTCTCCTTCTTCTTCTTCTTCTCCTTGTTCAGACAGGCAAGGCTGGAGCCTCTCCACGTTCACCGATTGACTTGCAATTTTGCACAGAGCTTCATTTAACCTTGAGACAGAGCCTTATATAAGATTTAACCCATTATCTCAACCCAAAAAAGTTTTAGAAACAAAAGAACAGAAACCTTAGGAAAATTCTGTCCACTTTGACGAGTCTACAGCCTGGGTAAAAGGACCAATCGACTTGAATTTTTTTACATATCTTCTTTATAGCATGTTTCAGTGCCATTTGAACGAAATAAGCAATTATCTCAACCCAAAAAAAAAAATTAGGGACAAAAAACTGAAATTTAGGGTAATTTAGGCTAATTATGGCCATATCTCGGCTCCTAGTAGACCGATCAACTTGAAATTTGGTAGGGATCTTTTTGGTTTGGATAATAGAAAGCCCTGAAAGTTTCAAGTCGCTAGGTCTAGAGGGAGCCGAGTTATATAACTTCAAAAACCTATTACCATGTTTTTCTACTTTTTTCAGTCGGTCAAGGCTACAGCCTCTCCACCTTCGCCGATTGACTTGAAATTTTGCACGGAGCTTCGTTTCAAGTGTAGCAAGTGCCTTTTGAAAGATTCAAGTCGATATCTTTAAAGGGAGCCGAGTTATATAACATCAAAAACCCGGTTTTTCACCCTTACCTGTTCTTCTTCTCCTTAATCAGTTAGGCATTTCCACCTTCACGGATTGACTTAAAATTTTGCACAGAGCTTCGTTTCAACATCAGACAGTGCCTTTTGAAAGGTTTAACCCATTATCTCAACCCAAAAACTTTTAGAAACAAAAAACTGAAATTTAGGCTAATTTTGGCAACTTTGACGAGTCTACAGCCTGGGTAACCGGACCAATCGACTTGAAATTTTGCATAGACCTTCTTTATAAAATGACCCACTTCAACAACAACAAGATGTGATATCCCCCCAAAAAATATTCCGTGTAAAAATCACCCCGCCTCGCAAATATCATTCTTCAGAGGCCGGAAAAAGTTATGATATCCACTTTCCCCGCCCGCCCTTTTCCTCATTAAGGAGCTAAGTATAATGAAAAGCTTAACCACTTCACAAGCACCGTACCCCTTTCGAAATCGCCCCTTGGCGCTATTGCGAGACGTTTTTATTACTTCCACAAGCAACTAATACTTGTATAAAACGTTAACCACCATCAAGTGTTAGTTGCTTGTGGAAGTAATAAAAACGTCTCGCAATAGCGCCAAGGGGAGATTTCGAAAGGGGTACGGTGCTTGTGAAGTGGTTAAGCTTTTCATTATACTTAGCTCCTTAATGAGGAAAAGGGCGGGCGGGGAAAGTGGATATCATAACTTTTTCCGGCCTCTGAAGAATGATATTTGCGAGGCGGGGTGATTTTTACACGGAGTGTTTTTTGGGGGGATATCATTCTACAGCTTAACCACTTCACAAGCCTTGTACCCCTTTCGAAATCTCCCCTTGGCGCTACTGCGAGACATTTTCATTACTTTTATAAGCAAATTATACTTGTATAAAAAGTTTGTATTTGTAGAATTTTTATTACTTTCACTACAAACCTGATCCCCCTTCCCCTAACCACCACCACCAAGCATTAGTTGCTTGTGGAAGTAATAAAAACGTCTCGCAATAGCGACAAGGGGAGATTTCGAAAGGGGTACGGTGCTTGTGAAGTGGTTAAGCTTTTCATTATACTTAGCTCCTTACATTTGCGATTTGGGGGGGGGGGGGGTTGATTTTTACACGGAGTGTTTTTTGGGGGGATTATATGTTTCTCTTCTTCGTTCATGTGATCCATCCTGATTTTGGAAGGATCGAACTTGAAATTTTCTTCGAAATAGTTGTTTAAATTTGGGGTTCTTTCAGGAAGATCATGAGGTACTTCTACAGGGATAGGACTGATTTGTCTGAATTTACCTACAATTTCATTGAGATTAAGAATCATTACGTGTGTTTTGCAATTCTCGACTAGTACTAGACATTCGGGAATTTCTAATTTTCCTATTTTAGTGTAGGATGGCTTCGCCGTTTTTTTTACATTTTTCACTCGAATTTTGACTCGCTGAATGGTACGAGCATAAATTTGATGTAGCTCGGCAGCGTCGATTCCTAGATAGTGGAGACGGATGTCAGTATTCGGTGTTTTTAGTAGGTTGTTTTCTAAATCAATAGAAGCTTTTAGAATCTTCAGATTGTCTAGGCCTAATAGGAGGTTGAATTTGTTGTCGAAATTGAATACATTGAATTTGAAATTTATGTTCCTTCGTTTGAAGGTTGTGCCAAAGGGGACGAGAGTGGTAAACTCGCCGTTTGAAGAACCGTGAGCTGTTATGACTGTGAAAGGTTCTAACTTAAATCGGTCTGGGAAAAGATTTTCGATAGTTCGGTTGATGTAGCTTTTCGTGCTGCCAGAGTCGACTAGAACTTTTAGATTCAGGTCGGGTAATGGGATGTAAGGCAGTTCGCTGATTGTCTTTCTTTCAATATTCATTAATTCATATTGGGGGGTGCGAGGCCGGTTTCTTCTAAAAAAACGGTTCTCGGTTTCGGGATTATCTTCGGCAAATTGAGATGGGTACTGTTCAAGGTTGTGACTTTCAGATTCTGTGTGTTGTTCTTGTTCAAACTGTTCTTGTTTATAATGTTCTTGATAATTTTGTTCGGTGGCATCTTGTGGGTCTATCTCTAAGTGATTTAAATTTGTGTTAGGCCTCCATGCAGAGGTGTGAGCTCTCAAATGTAGTTCACTAGGTCTACGAGAGGGTTGATACGCTGGTTTTGGACTAAATGTTGTGTTGGACTGTGGCTTGAATTGTGGTCTGGATTGTGGATTTGGGATGAATTTGCTCCCATTAGTAGGATTTGGGTTCGGAGCCCTCAATCCTTGTGGATCCGTGTTTCCGAAATTGAGTCTGCAACTTGGATTTGGAGGTCGGGCGGCAGGGAGTAACCCCTGGTGTGTATAAAGTGTCTGACAGACACGAGGGAAATTTCAGTCAAGTATGTTGGCAGCAGTGAGCATCTAGAACATCCCAGGCGCTCAGTAGCTGTCCCCCCTGTATAGAAGGTTCCATTCCAACCTTCATTTGTGATCTAACAGCCACGAGGTATACTTTGTTCCCGAGTTTGTGAAACACACCGTGTCCCTCAGACACTTTATATACTGTCAGTTGAGCAAACCTCCGTGTTCCTCAGACACTTTATACGCAGTCAACCAAAGTGCAATTGATTCAATCTCTTTCGGTCTTGAAGACAATATCTTCTTGTTCGTGAATTGTGTGAATTTCATGGAGTTATGGCTGGTCGATCTATGAATATGGATGAGAATATTAAATATTAAATTGATTAAATCGTCAATAAATGGGTGAATAGGTGTGGCCTGAAAAGGTTAGTACATACAAAATATATAGAATGGGACATGGAAAATAGAATATAGAGAATGTGTGAGAGAGAAATAATTATCTCAAATATATCTTATCTAAGCCAGATGAGGAGTGAGGTGCCGTCTTCTCTTATCCTTAGTGAAGCGGTGTCTCGTTCTTGATGTCTCGGCGGGAGATAGAGAGATAGAGAGCGAGAGAGGTGGATTCTCTGTTTCTTAACTGCGATAATTACGAAGGATGTTCCGAGCGGTAGCTTCGGAGAGATTTTGAATTTACTTGATGAAGGAAGATCTTCGATGAATAGTCAGTAGAGATTCCAGACTGTATGCTTCAGTTAACTGTAATGAAGTACTGCTTGGTTTTGATCAATTTGGATTTATGATCAATTTGAATTTACGATCAAATTGGATTTATCATTAATTCGAATTTATGATCATTTTTGACTTTATGATCGACAACACCGATTATGACGGAAAATTCGTAACTGTATGTCGCAGTGAAATAGAATGTTTCGCGTCAGGAATTTATATGTTGTTTCAATTTTGACTCACGTGTTGTGCATGAGGAGTCTCAGCAGCCGTTTTCCTGGAATTTGGTCCTCTTCCCTTTCCTTTGTAGCAGTGGGTAGGTCCTGGACTGTGTCCAGCAGATGTGGTCACGATGTACTTTCGTGTGTGCTGTGGTCTTCACAAGTCCTCACGTGACTGCGCCAATTTCGTCGGGAAACGATTGAAAAAACTCCCGCCCTATTCCTTCCAACCGAATATATGTCTTAACCACTTCACAAGCACGGTACCTGTTTCAAAATCTCTATGCGATCCTGCGTTCTCGGAAAGAGCAATTCCTATTTTATCAGTAAGGAGGCTTTTATGTCTCAGAGTACTCGGAACTTTTCTAATCAATCTGAAGTGCCTCCAAATAGACGGAATAAGCCTTCACAACTAACGAACCTTATCCGTGATTACGTCCGCGACGCTGGCAAGGCAGCCAGACGTGAAGGCCACGCTTGAAATAACGCTTATTTTACTTCATTTCTCACATAACTTGATTCAACTTGAGTCTTACAACAGAACGAAATAATTGGAGTGATGTCTACAGAAATTATGGGACAAACTCAAGGAATCAATTCTACGGTTGCTATCTCCCTGATATAAAATCCAATTTTTCAAGACAGTCCTAATTTATGGAAAGTGGCCAAAATCCAAGATTTCGAGATCACCGTTTTTTCAATCGTATTTCGCGCCATAAATTCGGGTTTTTTCCGGCAAGTTCACTGAACTTTTTTTATACCGTTGCAAAGCTGAGATTCTGGGCAAGTTCACTAAATAATTCCAAAGCCATGCTTAAAATCACGGCACGTTTTCTGGCTATAAACTGGTATGGGCTTGTCAATTCTGCTGTTCTCATTAAAGACGATTTTCGTGTTCCTTGGGTATTTTGGAAAATGGTTTTGCGTGAAATGGAGTCGAACCATGCCTTCAATCACGCAAAAACGGCTCAATGGATCGAACCCTTCTCCCGTATTTAAAAGTTTCCTTGATCGGGGAAGGACATAGGGGGATTCACTTCCGGATCCGATGCATAGTGGTGGGGGTATATGGGGAAGCCAAAATAAAGAAAAATCAAAGTTCCCAGAAATGGCTCGATGGATTGAACCCATTTCCCGTATTGAGATACTTCCGTTATCGGGGAAGGACATAGGAAGGTTCATTCCCGGATCCGAGGCATAGGGGTGGGGGTTTATGGAGAAGCCGAAATATAAAAATTTTAAATTCTCGAAAACGGCTCAATTGATCGATAGATGGACACACCCTGAGTTGTGCCCGTCAGCGACAGGCCCGACAGCTAGTTACCAAGAAAGTTACACGAACGGGACATGCATGCTACAATAAATCTAATCACGCCACAGCCTGCAAAACATTTAGTTGACAATTTAGCACAACATTTGATTTTAGGCATCGATGCATGCAAATGCCCGGATGACGAAATTAACTTCCCCGTAAATAAAATAGGTACATTTCAAATAGGTATGACCCTGGACATAAGGTCAAATTAGTACTACAGGAAACAACCAGCTCCTCAAAAGCGAGACGTGAAACCACCCGGGGCGTTCGAGTACAAGGCAAACGTAGCGAAGGAAAAAGGCAGCAAAATGAGACAGAGATTGTGAAAACATCGTGTGAAAACATCGCAGGAAAAAACCCGTACTCACTCGAGGAGCAGCAACGAATAATGACTTGCTCTAGTTGTTGTTAACCTGTCTCTGTTCTCTTTAGTAATACATTAGTTACCTACCCAAGTTATCTCCCACTCCCATTCCACAGGCAATGAAATACGTGAATTAAATCAGAGTGATGAATTGAGAAAAACACAACAATCAAAACACAACCTTGAGCGAAATTGTCATACCCATTTCAGATTCCGATCTTCCAAGAGGACAGCTGATCCCGTCCGCGATACCAAGTCTGAGGAAATGTATGTAAATAGTGCAACGTCACCCGAGGGAAATAACGGAAATCCTCCATCGTATTTTAAGCCGGCTATATGGTGGACCTTCTTTAATACCACAGCAGTTCGATGTGAGGGTGACAATACTATTGCCGTCCCTGCGTTCAAAACACACGGTTAGTAAAAGGTTGGTACTTCAATCAGGATGTTAGTGGGAGGGGGCGGGGTGCAGGTTGAGTGAGGGGGGGGGGGGGTCTACAGGCACTCAAAACTACTTGACCAGTTGGAGTGCAACTTTGGGAATTTTTGTGTGAACATTGAGGAATGTTTCAAAACAGGTAGGGTGGTATGGGGGAGGGGGGGTTAAAGGCAGTTATGGCATGGGCAGGGGGGGGGGGGGTATTACCGGGATGTCAAAACTACTTGACCGATCTGAATGAAACTTCGGGAATATGTTGAGTGAACATTGGGGAAGGTTTCTGACCAATTTAGGAGGGGGGGTACAGGTTGTGTGTGTGTGTGAGGAGGGGGGGGGGTCTACAGGCAATCCAGAAACTACTTGACGAATTGGAGTGAAACATTGAAATTATGTTGTGTGAACATTGGGAAGGTTTCTGACCAGTTTGGTTTGTTCTACCGTTGCGAAGCGCGGGTGCACAGCTAGTATATATATGATTTTAATAATTTACAGAATATTAGGGAATAAGTATTAATTCCTTAATACTTTAGGTGCAGGCTTCATAATATAAATTAATTTGCGCGGTAATACTTTGCATTGGTTGTGGTAAAGCCTGGCTGTACGGCTTTTGATCCCTGAGGTTGAATCAAATGGTCAGAATTGCAGGGCAAAGGCCCCATCCCTCTTCTCACGCCATTCGCACACAACCCATCTCAACCCAGAAAGTTTGTTCCCTTGTATTCAATTAGTGACGATCCACAAGTAGTTCAGTTCACTGCTGGTGAACATCGGTTCTTTAACCATGGGGTAAAAGACATGGGACTGTGAAACGAGAAAAAGGGCCGAAAATTCTTCCCTATAATATTATGTGTCAATGAAATACCTGTTTATTATTTCAGTATGAATTGCGACGGGAGAATGAAACGCAGAAAGACGTGGAATGTTAAAATGACCTGTGCGAATTTTCCCAATCGCGAACTTGTGCTTGTATACGGAATCTGGAAGTTTCGTATTCCATAGCGTTGTAGCACTGGTCATCAAGCGTCACCATTGAAATTTGCAATTGCCGATTCATTGATGAATAAGAAACCAACTGATTTGTATAGTAGTCCTATCGTTCTTATCCAATTGGCAATTATAATTAGCGACTCAGGAATGGTTTCTAGTGATCTAGACAGAAGGGTGATCTATACAAAGAAGATAATGAGCCATTGTGTCAAGAATTTGCAGAGTTTTCGATCTCAAACAGTTTCGTAAATAGGTCGTAAAAGAAAGGTCGCCCAAAGAAAAAATTTTTTTAACCCCCCCTCAAAATTTGTTGGTTTACGTTTCAAGATACGTAGATTCAGGAAATCGAATAAAAAAAAATCCGTCCGTCCGCCGTACGCCGTCCGCCGTACGCCGTCCGCCGTACGCCGTCCGCGCCACTTTGCCCAGTTAGCGTTGAGTTAAAATTACGAAATTTTTTTTATGGGTTTCGACCAACCCCACAATGGTCCTCGAAGCTTTTCATAACCCTAGGTCAAGGGGAAGGGGTTCAAAACGAATTTTGAAATTTTGAAAATTTCATATCTCGAAAAATTCATATGAAACGGTCTCTTTCATACTAACAAGCTCTTTGGAACATCATATGGCTTAAGTGATGTCGAGTTTGTTGTTCTGAGGTGCGTTTCGTGCTACGGAAATGAAGGTAATTTCGAATGTTTGTTGGTAGGTACTTCTTTTATAGAAAAATTATTACCGACGTAGTATTAAAAACCCCAGAATTATATCGTATTAATTAATCATAATTAATAATAATTATTAATAATAAATACGAATGATTAATACCTAACAATAAATTATAATAATTTTCACTAGGTACCTACTTGATAAAATTATTAATAATTAGTGATAATTCATAATAATAATTAATCTAACATTTAGGATCTAGACATTTAGACCTAGTGATCTAGACAGAAGGGTGATCTGTACAATGAAGATAATGAACCGTTGTGTCAAGAATTTGCAGAGTTTTTATTTCATGTTTAGATAGAGTTCATTCCTTAGAATTTTATAAGACCAACCAGAGCTTTTTGTACGACCAGCCGTTCGTTCACGAAAAACGTGAAAAATAGTGGTTTTAAAACTGTTATACCCCCGACACCTGATGTTCCCGAGAGCTGAAATTTGGTTTACGCCCTCACGTGCCCCTGGAGAGTTGGTGTACAAAAAATCAACTCTCGAGACACTCAGGGGACCGAGCTACGGGATGGTGAAAACACCAACTTGTTCCGTCGCATAATCAGTGTCTCAGTCGCTTCGGTTTTCAGGGCTTCGGTTTTCTTGGCGGGCGGGACGCTCCCGCGTCCCTAGATTATTATTATTACTGTTATTAACATCGCTTACCGGGGTAGCTTCGCCAGGCTAGTTCGTCTTCTAGTTGCATAGGAGTTTTCAGAGGAACATTTAGGTCAATTGTAGATTCTAGTTCCTGCCTAAAACAAGACCAACAAGTTTTTTCATTATATAAGCTGGGAGCATTTTCTTTTTGGATCACTTTATCGCTGATGATTACAATGACGGGCGAGTGATCTGAGGGTAGGTCATCACTATCGCCTACATATATGTATCCATTTGAGATACCTCTGGTTATAAAGGAGCCGCGAGTAAGGACGTAGTTTGCTCTCTTCTGACGGACCCAACCGCAGCTTTGATCAGATAAGTTCTTATCATATCCCGATTTCGCTGCTAATCCGATTAATCTAATCTCTTTATTTGTCTGGTTGTCTCCTACATACACTCTGACTGACACTTGTTCAAAAACACATCACCCTTGATGGGTGTTGACACAGGAGGCGGGGGCCCCCCTCGCACACATGAAAATAACCCACCGATAAACGACGAGCCAAACGACACAAATTCCACCTTGGGATCCAACAACAATAACGATCTATCAACACCTGATTTCTTACAACGAGCCCAGAAAAACCGTTTCAAGCTGTCCATCAAAGGGCCTTATTTTATATTTGTGGAAGCGAAAAATGGTCAAATTGGAAGAACACATCCTATGTCTTTTGGAAGGTGGATCTTCAATAGCGCTAATATAAACAAACGTTCCATAGTAAATATAAGCACAGTAGGTGGGAACCGCATAAAAATAGAGACGAATTCAGGAGCCACAGCGAATGCTCTGCTAGAATTTAAAGGTTTCTCAGAAAGAAACTATACTGCTTATATCCCAGATTCCTTGAAATACAAAACTAGTGTCGTGCGGAACATCGATCCATCTCTTGAAGATAGTGAAATCCTGGAGGAAATCGTATCACCCATTCCCGTTGTTAGGATGAGACGCCTCTCCAAAGCGGTGAAAAATCCTGATGGAACAAATTCCACTATCAAACTATCGACTTGCTTTATGCTATTCAATGGGCAATCACTCCCCGATTATGTATCCATATACGGTGCTCGTTGTCGCGTCGATGTTTACATTCCGCCTGTCCGAGTCTGTTCGTCCTGTTTCCGAGTCGGTCACATAAAATACCAATGTCGTGGTGGCGTTCGCTGCATTCACTGTGCAGGAAAACACGAGAGCTCCGCTTAGGACTCTCCTGATAAATCAGCGACCAACTGCATGAATTGTAAAGGACAAAATCACAAAGCGGACAGTAGACAGTTCCCACTATTCTTGGAGAGACAGAAAAATATGAGAGATCGCGTTATGAAGGACTCTTATTCAACAGTGGTTAGGAACAGAGTCCAGCCTCTTGCTCAATCTGAGGATGAAACGGAACAAGAGGTATTCCCTGAAGTCTCAGCTTCCAAAACACAAAAAAAAGGCGCTCTGGCGTCCACAACGTGTTCAACCCTACAGACGACCAGAAAAAGCGTGTAAATCTTCTGATACCGAAGATTGGTTTAAGGAAAGTCAAACTTATAACGCTGGTCTTGCCCCTACCTTAGGTCGGTCGCAAGCCCGAAGCCCACGCCCTAAATCGCCCCAGTTACATCGCCCCTTACCAATGGACACGAATCTTAACGAAACCACCCAACTATTAGAGCAAGCAGTATCTAGCATTGGCCGCCTTCTCAATGGGGCAACAACGTCCCAAACTGCACACAGCAACGACATAATCCTTCGGGATATTTTCAATATTCTGATCCAGATGATTAATCAGCAACAATCACATTCGTCAAGAACAACACAAAACACCGTTAACAATGATATATAAGTAAATGATATATAAGTAAACTATACTAAACAAGGAGGTTATGATATAACCAGGCATGACAGACGAGACGGCATGGCAGAAGCAGCCCTCCTCATAAAATCAGGTTTAAATAGCGAATCGTTACCCATCTCGCATCGCTTGAGCGGCGTTTTTATAGTAGCTGCCAAAATTCGTTTTTCATATTTCTCACTTTCACAGTAGTGTCTCTCTATAATGAACCTGACAACCGGATAACGGGAGCGCAATGGAAATCCAGTAGCGGTGCGTGGGCTCTGAAAATGGTGGGCCACCAAATTCGGAACACAAATTAACAGCTCTTTCTACAAAATACCTGTAAATGTTTTCCAACAGGAGTCTTCTTATGAGAGATGGTTGTATTATAATCAACCGCAGCTCTTAGCAAGTCAGAATGTAAGCTCTGTGTTCACAGTAGTTCTGACCAGTACCTACCCGGGATTACCAGAAGCTATAGCTTCATACGAGGAGGTGGCTGCGTGTATGTACAAAAATGTGTGAAGACAACGTAAAAAAATATGAGTAATGTCGTTAGGTAAGTAGCCACCACCACTTTCAGAGCACACAAGAAAGAGATCACGAGTTAGGACCATAACATCATGACTGAAGAGTATAGTGACTAGATTATTCATGGCTAGAGTAATGACTAGAACCAAAGTACTACAGAAATGACTAAGTAAAGACTAACGAGATTAATGGCAGACAAAAGAAATAAGAACTAGGTGTAAAGGTAAAGAAATGAAATGACTAAGCGAACGAAAAAAAAGCAAATAACTACAAAATTTGGTATTTAATACCAAACTTTATTGTACGAAGTAAAAATATTTCAACATTTTAGGCTCAATAAATACAGTAACTGTAAAATGAAGACACTAATACTGACAAAGGAATTCCATTAAAAAACTCAGGAATTAAAATTTATAAGTAAAATCCAGCCTTCGTTCTTTTAGAGATGAGAAGTACCTACTCCATAACTTTCTTATTGAAATCAGAAAAATTAGCAATCATTTCCTTCTCTACTGACAACATTGTCAAAGCATTAAGTCTCTCTTGGGTCGTAGTTGATCGAATAAACGTTTTTATTCTTTTAAGGGTAGAAAAACAACGCTCAGCTTCTGCAGAAGTCATTGAAATTGTAATCAATAATGTTAGTAGTTTCTCAGTTTCAGAATAGGTATCAACTAAATTATTGTTGTGCAAAAACAACAAAAATGGTATTGCGCCTGTGAAATGAGTAAAATCGGTTCTCTGAACAATTGTCACCAATTCAGTTTTAAGTTTCCGAGATTCTAGGATAGAGTAAGCAGTGACCGTGTTTTCAAAATCTTCAGTTGGAAAACATTTTGAAAAATTCGGAAAACTTGCAGTATCAAGCAGTTTTGAAGCTGCCAAATGCCCCCTGAACGAATATCTGCTTCTAGCTTGAGCTATGATAATATCACAAACCTCCACTGCAGTACTTATCTATGTATGTTGACATTGATCAATCCACAAGACCGCAGACAGGACATAACGCACTTAATTACCACAAAAAAATTCAAATCTGTCACGGAAACTCGAATCCGAACTCCGAATTCACAAGTTTACTATCGAGATGACAAGATGAATTGAAACGATCAAATCGATTGTGAACACAAACGATTTTTTTGGCCCCGGGCCGGAACGAGGAGTGGCTTACCGAATTTTTACTCTACTGAGCATGCGCAGGGAGGCCACTTCGTAAAGCGTCGTGTCCGTTGCCATGGCAATACCCGGTCCCCGGCCCCTGAAGCGTAGGTTTCGATTTCGATTGCAAAACATCGATTACTGTCGATATATTCTGATAGAATGATCGAATATCGTTCTTCTTCTTCTTCTTCCCAGTTACTTGTCTTGGCCGCAGCCATGCTGGACATAGGTTGGGACAGAGAGAGAGAGAACTCTTTGACTTCGTGAAAATGCTAGGTGCAGTATACGGAACGATATTCGAATGCCAACTGGGTGGCATATTTTTTTTGTCGAGTTTTTTGTGTTTCTGGATGCCGGGGCAGTGGCCCAAGTGGCCTTATGGACGCAACGCCCCTGTGGAAATCCCTTTTTGACTCAATTCCGCACCCTGTGGTGGTGGTGAGCGACTTCAACTGTCATCACACAGCGGTTGGTTGCTCCTTCACGGACAGGAAGTGGCTGGATCTGTTTGGGGCGGCTGGTGAGTGTGATTTAGTTTTCCTTACCGTGATACCTTCTGCGACACAGCGTACAATATCAGCAATTGATGTAACGTTTACACGCTGAATAAGATGGATAAGTCAGAATTTTGCTATATCTTATTCCGCTCTCAAACTGGAGCACTTTGAAGATGAATAAACTTGGTTGAAATGTTCGTTAACGGAGACATTTTACATAAAACCAACTGTTTCTTCGAAAGTTCGCTCTTATTTTCAAATTATGCCTGGGGGAACAATATATTGCTGCGATATTGAATCTTTTGTTTTTGAGTTGCAGATTAACCGTAGTTACTTGCATTTTCTCCTCTTCAATTTTTGGTTCTCCGAAGTGTGCAATGTTCTCTTTAATTACAATAGCTGATCCTCCTCTTGCTTTGTTGCTAGGGTGTTCTGTATGGTAACAGTTGGACCCTCTTATTTTACCGTACGAAGTTTTCGTAAAATGGGTTTCAGAAATTAGTAACAGATCTATCTTATTAGAATGGAAGAATAGCTCTACTTCCTTTACGTGATTCAATAAGCCGTTTGTATTCCAGGTAGCTATCCTTAGGGTCGGTTCCATCATATTATTCCATAGTAACTATCTAACTGTTAGATATACCTTTTTCTAGCTTGGTTAATCTTTCAAATAACAGTTTATTGGTATGATTCTGATCGTTTAATCTCTCCAGTATCTGTGCGAGCATTTTTTTATATTTTGACACATTGACCTCTTGTTTCGAAACCATCTTGGCATAGGAGGGTCCACTGTAAACAATTTTTTGATCATACCGTTGGAAAGCTGAGGTTTTGGGCCAACTTTCAGGGTTACAGTATGCAAGTAACCGGCAGATTCAGTTAGGCTTAAAAACGTTTGGAAATTTCCGAAATTTTCGAGACTTTCATATTCAGGCTAATTTTTCAATATTTGAATCTTCTTCAAAAAGTTTAGAAAAGTTCAGAAAGTTCAGATAGGAAATTTACCGCTCTTTCTAACGGTTTAATCACATTTGAATTTTGACGGAAAATTGACTTATGGCCATTTTAGTGACTCAAGGTCGAAAACACGAAAAAATCTTGAAAATCAAAAAAGTCGGATTTCGACCGGTAAGTATAAAAAAAATTTATGGGACACTTTTCGTCAGAAATTAGTTGTAGAATCGATCCCTGGCCGGTGGTACGACCTTAAGGTTACACCCTGTATAATCCATCTTCCATCCCTCCACCATCTTTTACAAACACCATCATTCTGGCCTGAAGGTACAATACAGCAGGAATGGTCAACGTAGGCGCCAAATGATTTCACCCAGTGGCCTTTTGGATAGTGAGTTGCAAGGGAAAGCGATGTGTGCCTTGTTTCCACATAGTTCACAAGAGGGAATGTTTCATTGATCTGACAGTTTTGGGCCTTAAGGTATTCATTGACAATCATACAGATTCCTCTTTGGAGGAACGAGGGAGCGAATATAAATACCAGTATAAATGGTCATTCAGAGTAGATTCAAAGGAGGCTTAAGTCAGGGAGGCAAAAATCAATCAGCAGCTATCGATAGCGCTAAGTCAAGTGTGGGGGTTTCGGGGCACTCAACTTCCTCTCCACTTTTCCTCATCAATTAAATCTGTTCTAAATTAAACTTTCACTGCTCCCGAGTCCGATGGAATTTTCAATAAACACAATGGAACAACTTCTTCGAGCACTTTAGACTCCAGTAAAGAATGGCGTCTTAATAAACAACTGCTCTTTCTTGTATGATTTATATTCTGTGACCTTAGATACATCATGAGTCAATCACGATGAGTTCATAATATGAACTATACTATAGCTCTGTAGAATCAACCTTCAACTTTATAAAAGTTTACCAATGTTTCTCAAGAATCGGCTTCATGTTTCTGATGAGTTACAATATTTCGGTGTAGGATTAAATATCACATCAAGCCAAATAGATGAAAGCAACATGCATAAACCTCGGGATTCTCTAAACATACCATTAGATCACTAACGCATTAACTTCCCAGTGGATCGCACCATTGTCAAGCGACCACATGACATGACATGACTGATTCTTATCGAGTCTTTCAATTGATGAGGTCGAGTGATTTTTTGTATTACCCTTATTATTTAAAATGTTTGTTCCTATGATTCCTGTGAATAATAAGTTTCTGATGTGGAGGAACTTTACCTAATTGTTTCTTGACTTTTTTGTTTTTTGGTTTATTATCTTCGATAAGGAACCATTGGAATCGCCCAAGAAAAAAAATATTACCCCGCTCAAAATTTGAGGGGTTACGTTTCAAAATACGTGGATTCAGAAATCGAATTAAAAAACTGTGCAAGTTCTCGACAACGGTTTATTATATTCTTTATGCAGATCACCCGTGTGTGTACATCACTAAATGATGGATTAATTAATATTACGAATTATAATTAATTATTAATTATTTTATAAAGTAGTGTAAATATAATTAATTATTGTTAGCTATTCATAATTTTTATTTATTATAATTAATTATTATTATTTTTTATGATTAATTACCTCGACGTCTGAAACTGTGTGCTGTGTGCTGGGCAAAGGGGTTCAAAACGAATTTTGAAATTTTGAAAATTTCAAAACTCGAAAAATTCAGATGGAATGGTGTAATTTTTAGTTCATATTTAGGTAGAGTTTATTTTTTAGGATTTTTTAAGACCATCCACAGCATTGTTCGGCCAACCGTTCATTCACGATTAGGGCTAAAAGTTGGGACAGATCAAAAATCGTCAACATGAGAGTGAATCGTGAGGCAGCCTGTGGGGTCAATTTTCAAACTGGCTCAGCTGATCCGAACAGCTCATGGTTTTGAAATATCGAGTTAATTAATAATATTTATTAATAATAATTAATAATGAAGCATACAAATTATGAATAACCAGCCATAAATATTAATAATTTACACTAGGTACTTGATAATAATTATTATTAATTATTGATAATTCATAATAATAATAATATAGTTAAGAGTTATCCTTAAAATGAATTTTCAGGTGTAGAGGCGAACGCATTGAAATTGATAATTATTCGGTAATAATAATAATAGCATTATACACTGATGATAGAACAGTTCTAGTTACTAATAAATCCACACTACCCTGCTCAAACAAAGGCGGATCAACTGGGTTTATTTAGATTCACTGAACGAGTGGTTAAAATGATTAATTGGACTCACCCATGGTGGGGTGGTCTCTGCAAAAGACTGTTGATGTGGTAGGTATCCTTCCAAATTCTGAACTGCTCGAATGGTTAAGGAGAAAGATACGTCGAGCAGAAATTGTCGACCAATGTATTCGATTTAAACGGCCATAAACGTGTCTGGCGAGATGAGTCGGGTTTCAATATCAAACGCCTTGGGAGCCATGCTGTGTATTCATGGGTGATCGGGATGGGGGCTTACGTCTCGGAGCGTTTTACGAGCTAAACGCCATAATACGGCAAGTAGTAAGCCGAGGAGTTCCTGGTTGGGAGAGGGGTGGCCGCTCAAGAAAAGAATAGGTCCTTCATTTTACGACGGCACTCCGGTAACTGGTTTCATTATCACTCTATTGCTCATCCTCGAGACCTCCCTTCACAATAACCCGGGGTTTTTGCGGTATAGGCGGTTAATAAAATCCCAGCCTGGTTTGGAAGAATGAATAAACTTCATTTTATTCCAAAACATGAAAAAGAAGTAAGAATTTTTTCCCTTGAACCCTTTCAGGAGAAAAGGTCAGAAGGTCAGAGGTTCGATCTATTATAGTTTTCGAAAAATTCAAACGAACGGTAAGTATAATAAGTACTTACCGTTCATTTGAATTTTTCGAGATATGAAATTTTCAAAATTCGTTTTGAACCCCTTCTCCCCACCTTGATCATTGTGGGGTTGGTCCTATCCCGTAAACCAAATTTCGTAATTTTAGCAAAACGCTACCTGGGCAAAGTGCCGCGGGCGGCGGACGGACGGATTTTTTTTTTTTTTTTTTTCGATTTTCTGAATCTACGTATCTTGAAACGTAAACCAACAAATTTTGAGAGGGGGTTAAAAAAATGTTTTTTCTTTGGTCGATTCCAATGGTTCATTATCGAATATAATAAACCAAAAGGCGGGCGGGGAATGTGGATATCATAACTTCTTTCTGGCTGCTGTAGAATGATATTTGCGAGGCGGGGGGATTTCTACAAGGAGTGTGAGGAACATGATGGTGAATCGCGAGGCCGCCGATCGGTTCAATATTGTAAGACGAGACTGGTTTCTTGACGATCGCTTTATTTCAACACTTTATTTAAGCTAAGTTTCAGAATTCCAAATTCTCTAAATGTTAGTCTCTTTTTCTCAATCACAACAACAACTATTTTTTTTTAAACTAAAACCAATCCTTATGTTTTGGGTAGTTATGAGCGACTGGAGTCGCTCAACACTTCTCCCCTCTCTGAAAGCGCCTTCTTCTTTGGATAAGGTGCCAGTCTGTCTACGTGGACCACCTTCAAACCTCCTCGGGTATTCTTGATCCTGTAGACAACGTCATTGAGTTTCCTCCAACCGCGTTCGCAATTCCATGGCATAGTTCTCGGCTACCTTTTCCCCGGGGGCTTGACCAAATAACAGTTGAAGGGGTAGGGTGAGCTCCCTGCCGAACATCATATATGCAGGAGTGTAACCGGTTGCTGCGTGCACTGAGGCTCGGTATGCCAAAAGAGCGGCTGGGAGCTGGAGATCCCAGTCACGCTGATGGTCCTCTACCATCTTTGCCAGTCGTACAAAGTCCGGTTCAGCCGTTCCACTTGCCCATCACTCTTTGGTCTTAGGGGTGTGGTTCTTGTTTTTGCGCTGCCCAGTTGCTCCATGGTGGCTTTGAATAGCTCAGATTCAATGGTTGTCCCTTGGTCTGAGTGCAATTCTCGGGAAACACCAAACCGCGACACCACGTGTTCAAAGAGAGCTGTTGTAATGGTCTCTGCTTTTTGATCGGGCAGGGGAATGGCTTCAGGCCACTTTGTGAAATAATCCACTACGGTGAGGATATACTTATTGTCACGATCAGTCCTTGGTAGGGGACCTAGAATGTCTACTGCTACACGTTGAAAAGGAGACCCTACTCGGTAGGTTTGAACTGGAGCTCGTACTCTACGTCCCCCACCATGACGTTTCCCACATGTCACACACCCTTTACACCAATCTCGACCCAATACACTGTTTGCCGGAGTTGTTCACAGTTATCATAATTATCAATATAGTTCTTTCCGTAATCAGTGCGTTTTAATTATGCATCAAGACCTCAAAGACGGACAAGTGAAAGACCAGTACTAGAAAACGGAAGTTATTGTTTTCTTTCTCCCACATATATATGTTCGGTTGTGGAAATGAAAGCACTCGCAGTGATATACTGGACAAATATTTTCACAGGAGGAGAAAATATATAAACACTTAGTGTTTATATATATAAAATATATAGAAACACTTAATATATATAATTTTAAAGCTTACTGAAATTTTTGCGTTACAGCGTCGTCAGCCAGGGAAGAAAAAAAAATATATATACATATAATTTTTGGTGTCTTTTGGCAGTGGATTCAGGGTGGTCTGAAACGGATTTTGGTATACAAATTTTTCGAAAATTCGAGTTTTAATAATTTTGCGCCGAGAACAATAGTTACATTTTCTTCGAAAATTCGCTAAAAACCGTACTTACAAGAGAAAGTTTGCACTGCCGGGGAGACGGCCAAGACGTCGATTTCGATCATAGTTCATTGAGGAGAATTGGAAACTAAACAAAACCGGTGAGATAGATTTATAACGAGGAACGGAAGGGAAAATCGTGGAGAGCTACGATGGGCAGTAAATCAGGTTGTTGACGATTTTGTAGAGCAGAACAAGGGCAGATGTACTCCGTCTTCTTTCAAGAGTTACTAAATTGCATCTAACGAGTATCTTGAAGGCGACATGTCGCAAGAATTTCCTGGGTTGAGGAATAAAGCGGTATAAGGCTCACTTTCTGAGTCTATTTCATCTTCCTTCCGACTGATTTCACTATATCAGGGAACTGTTCTTCTATAAGTATTTGGTCGGCATATTGACTCCTAAAATTGAGCCTGTCCGGAGATTGACGATTTTTAAGTTAATATCTACGTAAAACTTCAAAATACTCGTAGCACGAAGCGGAACCAGTCGGAAGGATAAACTAAAATAAAATTATTTTAAATAAAGTTTATAGAACTTTATTTAATAGAACTTTATAGAAACTTAATAGAACTTTATTCGTTTATTCATATGAAATAAACTTATTATGACTTCCTCTCTCAACCTCACCAATTTTTTTCTTCTGGTACAACTTCCCCAGCCAGATTCTGTGCCAAGGGATTTTACCAATTATCTCCAAAACATTTCAATGACCATTTTTTAATTTTTCTGTTAAAGCCTCATTGAAGGAAAATTATATAGAATAATAGAAATTATAGAAATAATTTGAATGAACACACCTTTGTCATTTCGTCGTATGTGTTTTTGAGACCCAGAAAAGTTAATAAATTATGGAATAAGGAACCTGCCAACTCTCCCTGGCAAATCTCTTGAAATTACCATAATTGTCCGGAGTACTTTCTTTTTCCTCTGTCATTCTCATTCCTCTTTGTTGCCAAGCAGCATTATTCAAATGAGATGAGATTGAGTACGGTTAAATACTCGGGGGAATTTTACAACTGAATCTTGCACACTTCTCTAAGCTAGGAAATGAAAAATCATGAGGGTTACCTACTCCCGTTCGCGATAGAACTACAATAGATTACTATTGTAGATTATAGAAGATTTACCAACATTGATGAAATAACAAAAGAAAACCGCAACACGTGAAACGAAAATTTCACTATACACAATACGATGGTAGACTGACCAGGGCATGGATACATTATAATATAACTTTACTATAGTATATATATAATGGTGTTTCGACGTCTGAGGTCTAGGGTGAAATAAAGACCAATTGGCGTTGCTCTGTGACCAAAAGATTTAATGTAAAATTATTAAATAACAAGTTTTTAACTATAAATGTCTATCAAAAGATTAACTGACCTGTGAAAAAGAGAAACAACATTTAAAGCCCTTAATTCACTTTCTAATCATTTTCAAACCCTTTTCTAATAATTGGTAACATTCAGTTCACCGATATCATCATAATATACTGGATATTATGATATCTCGCTCCCAGCTGTCCATCATATCACGTATGGTGCGGCTAATTAGAAAGGAAGGAAAGGTAAGTGGGAATGAAGTCTTAATGAATATTATTATAGCGAAAGTTTTCATACATGTTTCCTGGAGAGGGACTGGAATCTCTTTGATATTTACGCAGAAGCCTTCGAAACTTTTAATAGGTTTATATATTTTGTAATTTCAACAGTTGTTTCACCAGGTATATTCCTTCGTCGCTTTCTATTGGAATTTACATTCAGCAGTTTGTTGAACATCCAAACCTGCGTAGATATGAACTGCTGAAGCTATGAACAATTTGTCAATTCCATTCCCTATACCGGGTGTTTCATTTCGTGACGGTCACAGGCTACGAATCGATTTTACAGCTAATTACAGGTCGGAAAGGTCCTGTAGCAATTTTTTTTCTCAGCTAAAAAATTTTTTCAATTTCAAGATTTTGGTTTATTATCTTCGATAATGAACCATTGGAATCGCCCAAAGAAAAATTTTTTTTAACCCCCCCTCAAAATTTGTTGGACGCCGTACGCCGTCCTACTGCTGTGCACTTCTATGGTACATTGTATCTAGGCCATGGGGCCCATGACAATGTTTTTCAGGCTCTTAGGCTTTGGCAGACTTGTTTTTGGCATTTTCAATGCCAAGCACAGCAGCAGGTCCCCCTTTTTCTGCCCCCTCCGGTCTTAGTCATGCATAGGCATGTCCAGACGGACCACGTGGAGGTGCCGGGTTTTGTACGGGATTTTTTAGGGGCAGAGGGGTAGATCCCTTTCTGAGATCTATTTTCTCATCAGCTAGGCCTCAGTACTCCCCACCTCTTCTTATATTTTGTGGTTCTTCCATCATTGGCAGGCTTTTCTCTTATATATAAATATATGTTGCTCGGCCTCATTACTCGCCGCCTCTTCTTATGGCTTGCGGCTCTTCAATCACTGGCAGGCTCATACTGTACAGGGGTGTGACGGGTGAGTACTCCTATAAAATTCCTCCCGTCCTTATTCTACGCTAGCCTAGGTTATCACAATAAAGTTTATACAGGAACGCGGTTATCACAGTCGGGTTTCTTTTATGTAATACATTCACTCATTAATAATTTACATTCTCGCCAATAAAATCTCATTCACAGTTGGTTACATTCACACAATAGACCGAGGGATTGGAGGAGTCCCACCGGTCCCGGGCCCACCCTTCCTAAATGGCCTCCTGGCACTCGTTGTGACAGAGCTTTCTTGCAGGAGGCCGAACAGCCCTAGGGTAAATTAACAAAATGAAAATAAAAGAACAAAAGAATGAAATTAACAAAGACAAAATTGTAACAACCTACCAGTTTGCTGCCCCCCCAAGACCGGTAGGCACCTCCACCACTCAATCAATCCGCACACACACAATTTAAAATAGATAAAAATATCCTAATCTAACATATATTTATCACAGAGTGTTTCACTAATCTAGTATCACACAAATCTAATCTACTATGGCGAGTACTTGTATAAATTTCCGTCCGCCGTCAGCGGCACTTTGCCAAGTTAGCGTTGAGTTAAAATTACGAAATTGTTTTTTATGGGTTCCGTCCACCCCACAATGGTCCTCGAAACTTTTCATAACCCTAGGTCAAGAGGAATTTGAAAATTTCAAAACTCGAAAAATTTTCATCAAACGGTATGTTTTTTTATTTCATATTTAGATAGAGTTTGTTCCGTAGAATTTTTTAAGACCATCCACAGGTTTGTACGACCAGCCGTTCGTTCACAATGACGGTTCAAAGGTTGAGCCTGACAACACAATCGTGAATGAAACGGTTGAAATACAGGTCCATTTTCATACTAACGAGCTCTTTGGAACATCATATGGTTTTAATGATGTCGAGTTTTTTTGTTCTGAGGTACGTTTCGTGGTAGGTAATTTCGAATGTTTGTTGGTAGGTAGGTACTTCTTTTATAGAAAAATTATTACCGACGTAGTATTAAAAACCTCAGAATTATATCGTATTAATTAATCATAATTAATAATAATTATTATTAATAATAAATACAACTTAATAATACCTAACAATAAATTATTATAATTTTCGCTAGGTACTTACTTGATAAAGTTATTAATAATTAGTGATAATTCATAATGATAATTAATCTAACATTTAGGATCTAGACATTTAGACCTAGTGATCTAGACAGAAGGGTGATCTGTACAAAGAAGATAATGAACCGTTGTGTCAAGAATTTGCAGAGTTTTGGTTTATTATCTTCGATAATGAACCATTGGAATCGCCCAAAGAAAAAAAATGTTTAACCCCCCCTCAAAATTTGTTGGTTTACGTTTCAAGACAAGTAGATTCAGAAAATCGAATAAAAAAAAATCCGACCGTCCGCCGTACGCCGTACGCCGTCCCCCGTACGCCGTACGCCGTCCGCGCCACTTTGCCCAGTTAGCGTTGAGTTAAAATTACGAAATTCGGTTTCTGGGTTCGGACCAGCCCCACAATGGTCCTCGAAACTTTTCATAACCCTAGGTCAAGGGGAAGGGGTTCAAAACGAAATTTAAAATTTCGACAATGTCATATCTCAAAATATCTAACTGAAACGTGTAATTTTCAGTTCACTTTTGAATGACCTGAAAAATTACGAATCTTTTAAGACCAATTGGATTTTTGTGCGACCAGCCGTTCGTTCACAGTGAGCGCGCAAAGGTTTAGGAAAAATACTAATCTTTCGCGTCGAAAACGGCCGTTATGTGACCCAACCCTCAGACGCCCAGAATAAAACTACCTTTTGTCATCTTCCCGGTAAACTACAGTCTAGAAATTTTAACCGTGAGTCGGGGATAGACCACATTGCAATATTCACCCGGTTTCTCATCTGTAAAATTGTTTAAATAATACCTATTTGTTTAAACAAATTAAATTTGATGATGAGCTAGATACTTGAAATTTTAAATATAGGTCAGAAATGGATCACAATGCAATATTCACCCGGTTTCTCATCTGTAAAATTGTTTAAATAATACCTTTTTGAAATAATACAAATTA
Organism: Stenodema calcarata; assembly: GCA_963920205.1. Taxonomy (NCBI): domain Eukaryota; kingdom Metazoa; phylum Arthropoda; class Insecta; order Hemiptera; family Miridae; genus Stenodema; species Stenodema calcarata. The sequence goes on along the minus strand of OY986057.1, from coordinate 10,481,211 downwards.
AATTTTGATGATGAGCTAGATACTTGAAATTTTAAATATAGGTCAGAAATGGATCACAATGCAATATTCACTCGGTTTCTTGTCTGTAAAATTGTTTAAATAATACCTATTTGTTCAAACAAATTAAATTTTGATGATGAGCTAGATACTTGAAATTTTAAATATAGGTCAGAAATGGATGACATTTCAATATTCACTCGGTTTATATGACATGGTATGAGTATGGTATGGTATATTATTGTATGTATGATTTGGTATAATACAGTATGGTATGATAGGAAAGAAATTCGTATGGTATGGTATGAGTACGGTGAGAATATGGTATGGTGCCGATTTGCAATACAGTCTGGTATAGACAGAAGGGTGATCTGCACAAGGAAGATAATAAACCGTTGTGTCAAGAATTTGCAGAGTTTCTGATCTCAAATTAAAAAGTTTGAAAAGCTGAACACAACTAAAAAAGAAAATCTGAAAAAGCTTCAATTTTGAATGAGTTATGACCATTTGAAATTCCTGAAAATTACTATTTCCCCCCCAATTGGGAGGGAAATGGGGGGAGGGAGAAAAAATGTTCAAAAGGCAATCCCTTGGAGCATAACAAACGTGTGTGCAAAATTTCAGCTCGATCCGATTTGTCTGATGGGCTGTAGCCCCGTCAATGAACAACAACAACAACAACGAGAAGAAGAAGAAGAAGAAGAACACGAAAAACGTGAAAAATAGTGGTTTTAAAACTGTTATACCCCCGACACCTGATGTTCCCAAGAGCTGAAATCTAGGGACGCGGGAGCGTCCCGCCCGCCAAGAAAACCGAAGCCCTGAAAACCGAAGCGACTGAGACACTGATTACGCGACGGAACAAGTTGGGGTTTTCACCCTACCCTAGCTCGGTCCCCTGAGTGTCTCGAGAGTTTATTTTTTGTACACCAACTCTCCAGGGGCACGTGAGGACGTAAAACAAATTTCAGCTCTTGGGAACATCAGGTGTCGGGGGTATAACAATTTTAAAACCACTATTTTTCACGTTTTTCGTGTTCTTCTTCTTCTTCTTCTTCTTCTTCTTCTTGTTGTTGTTGTTCATTGACGGGGCTACAGCCCAGCAGACAAATTGGATCGAGCTGAAATTTTGCACACACGTTTGTTATGCTCCAAGAGAGTGCCTTTTGACCATTTTTTCTCCCTCCCCCCATTTCCCCCCCCCCAATTAGGGGGGAAATAGTGTTTTTTAAGAATTTCAAATGGTCATAACTCCTTCAAAATTGAAGCTTTTTCAGATTTTCTTTTTTAGTTGTGTTCAGCTTTTCAAGCTGTTCAATTTGAGATCAAAAAATGCTTCCTAAGGGGAAAAATAAAGGAGTTATGGTGGTTTTTTTATTATCAACAACAACTGCCGCAAATATTGATGAAAATTGGTGCGGTTGGTCTTAAAATGTCCGCTAGGTTGTCTAGAATATGCTCAATAATTTTGAACTAAATCTCAATCGATTCGACTAATCCACAGCCAAAAATACGTGAATAAATTCCACATCTACTGATTTGGCTAATTTCCGAAAACATCAAAGTTGAACGGTGGTCAGAAAAATTGTCGTAGAGTGGCGCCTGTTTAAGGATCGATAGGAAATTTAATGGGCTTTCGAATGAGGGTAGCACACTTTGCCACTTTTTGCGTTATTTAATGTTATTGAATAATTTAATAATTACACCGAGTTTAGATTCGGAACTGAACTCTTTTTATTTTTTTAACAACTGTCCTAAATTCTTTTGATAATAATAGTAATAACTGTAGTGATCTTCTAAACATCTCCCCTCTAAAGTCTCCGCAGTTCTTGCACAAGTCTCGTCGGCTTCCGAATGGCTCTTCCAGAGCGAGTGTGCCCAGGCGATGTTGGGTGGCCGACTTCTTGGTCTCCTGACTGGTTGACCAGTTTGCGAATCGGATTGAAGTAAGGAGCTGCCTTTAAATTAATTCGATTACGGCGAAGTTTTCGTTGGTCTGTCTCAAGCTCGTACGACCGAGGCTCATCGCAAATTCCAACCACTTTTCCGTGCTTCTTTAAATCTACGATCCATACCATATCCCCCACTTTTAGGGGTTCGAGCAGCTGTACAGCGTGTCTGCGATCATAGTTTTTTTTGTAGCTCTGTCGGTACTCATCTTCCTTCCTCCTCAAACCTCTAAGGTCAGGTTTTCCGTTCAAGAACATAGGAGAAGACGGAATCCTATCTCTGAGCCTTCTGTTCATCAGAAGTTCACTAGGTGTGAACCCATTTGTGAGCGGAGTGTTTCGATATGATAGGAGTGCTAAATACGGATCGTCAATGTTTTTCTTTAAGAGGGACTTCGCTACCTTAACTGCAGCTTCGGCAGCGCCATTACTCTGAGGGAAATACGGACTGCTGGTGGTATGTACAAAACCATATGACTTGGCAAAAGTCTGAAATGCAGACCCCAGAACGGCTTGAAATTGTGTCCCGCAATCCGATCGAACCTCTTCTGGAATACCGTGGCGGCTGAAAAAACTCTTCAGTTTGGTTATGACTTCGTTTGACTGTAGCCCACTCAACTGGGCTAGCTCGAAGTAGCGCGAGTAGTAGTCCGTAGCTACAATGAACCACACCCCCTCCAATTTGAACAAATCAACACCAACTTTTTGCCACGGTCTCTTAGGAAATTCGGTCGGGATTAGTGGTTGCTGTTTGGCATTGCTATTCTGAATGCATTGTGGGCAGTTTTTCACAGTTTCTTCGATATCTCGATACATGCCGGGCCACCAAACACTTCGTCTCGCTCGTTGTTGGCATTTCGAAACCCCGAGATGTCCTTCATGGATCCTAGAAAGTAAGAAATTCTGCATATCTTGAGGGATGACTATCCTAGAACCTCTAAGGAGGAATCCTTCATTGTTGCTTATTTCCTCTTTCACAGAATAAAACTTGGATAGTGATTGCCGGATATCTCTCTTATTCGGCCATCCTTCAATCGAATATTTCCAGAGCAGTCGACAGATTTCATCATTTTTCTGTCCGTTTTTTATTAGTACCAAGTTAGGGTCCGAAAGTTCAAGTGACGCTATTACGAGGTTAGAGTATGCTTCATTTTCTCTTGTAAGTTCGGTATCTGACGAAGTTAATTGTGGAATGGGGCTACGAGATAGAGTATCCGCGATTAATAAATGTTTTCCTGGCACGTATTGCAACTCAAAGTCGTATCTCATAAGGCGAAGACGGATACGGAGCAGTCGCGGGGTGATGTCGTCAAAATCCTTAGTCTGCAATACACTAACTAACGGCTTATGGTCTGTTTGAATGATGATGCGTTTCCCGATTATGAAATCTTTAAATTTATCGCACGACCAACCTATTCCTAGTGCCTCACGCTCAATATTAGAATAATTCTTCTCTGCTGGAAGGAGTGTTCTGGATGCATAAGAGATGGGACGAAGTTCCCCATTGGATTGTCTCTGGAGTAGAACCGATCCCAGCCCTAACATTGATGCATCACAAGAAAGCACGGTTTCCAAGTCGGGGTTGTATAAAGCTAAACAAGGAGTAGTGGTCAGTAAAATTTTTATGGCCTCAAATGATTTTTGTTGCGGTTCCCCCCAAACCCATGCTGTTTTCGGGCTGAGGAGAGAACTGATAGGCTCCAAAATTTCAGATTTTAGAGGGATGAATTTGGCAACGAAGTTGACCATACCTAAGAACCGTTGTACCTCTTTGACATTTGATAGCGCCTTCAAGTCATTAATTGCGCTTACCTTTTGTGGATCTACTGAAATGCCATTTTCGGAAATTATGTGTCCCAAATACTTTACTGTACTCTTCTTCAATTCCGTTTTTTCTTTGTTCAGGGTCATTCCTGCAGCCCTAAGTTTTGATAAAACTTCTCTTAGATGTTTATCGTGTTCTTCTTCGGTAGCTCCCCAAATCAAGATATCGTCCATCATCGCGACAGCGTTTTTTTGATTTCCAAGAATATCGTTAACCGCTTTTTGAAAGACCTCAGGTGCGGAAGTGATTCCAAAAGGTAACTTCAAGAATTTAAAACGACCAAATGGACTTAGAAATGTTGTCAGATCTTGGGATTCCTGGGAGAGAGGGATCTGCCAAAAACCACAGTTGGCATCTAGCTTTGAAAAGAATTTCGCCCCAGCCATCTTTGCTAGACAGTGGTCGAGTTTTGGAATTGGGTAAAATCTTCTTTTAACGCTCTGGTTAAGTTTGGTGAGGTTTACACAGATTCTTACCTTCCCGTTTGGCTTGGGGACCACAACCATAGGCGCACACCACTCTGTTGCTCTTTCGACCGGGGTTATTACCTTTTTCTGAACCATGTCTTTCAACTCCTCTTCGACAAGTGTCATCAAGGGTAGGGGGACAGCCCTTGGTGTCGATATAGCGTATGGTTTGCTTCCTTCCTTTAATTCAATATTGTACTCTGTTTTAAGGTTCCCTAGACCACTGAAGATGTTACTAAACTCATCCAATAACGTTGAATGATTGCCAGAGATCATTTCACGAATGGTAGGAATGATATTCAAAGCCTCTATGGCTGGTCTACCTAATAAGGCACAATTGGCGTCCCGTACAACATAAACATTCTGAACTGTTTCTATATTCTTATACGAGAGTTTGGCCCGAATTACCCCCGCTACATCTAAAAGGGCTTTGTTTGCTCCCCGGATTCTTACTGACGTACGCTGAAGCTTATGTCTACCCATTGAAAGATCTGCAGGAATAATGGTGACATCAGCTCCGGTGTCTATCTTGAACCTGATGGTGTCCTTCTCGTTCATGCCAATGTCTATTATCCATGGATTGGCCCTATTAACTTCAACGTTCCCGATGAAGTATTCATCTATTGAGTATTCCTCACAACGAGACTCACCGTCTTCCGTGGAAGCGTTCCGCATCTCGTTGACTCTACGACTCCGACAAACGACGCTGTAATGACCAATTTTTCTACAGTTGTTGCACACTGCGCTACGAGCAGGGCAAGAGGTTTTATCTAAGTGAGCTGGTTTCCAACCACACCACCGACAGATAGATTGAGCTTTTGGTTTATTATTGCCCTTATGAAAATTGCGCTGATCAGAAAAAGTTTTCGAGACTTCCTCAATTTTGGGAAGTAGATCACTCGTCTCAGAGTTGAGAACTCGGCGCTGCCTGACCAAGCTTTCCGAAAGACGTATGGCAGTGACCGCTTTGTCCACTGTTAAATCCCGTTCTAACTGAAGTTTATTACTGAGTTTTTCATCTCTCATGTTTAATACTATAACTAGTAGTACCATTTCGTTGTACAACTCCCCCCACTCACACGTAGCGGCGAGAGAATGAAGATTTGTCACAAAAACCTCAATCGATTCATTTTGGTTCTGTTTACAACGCAGAAACTTGGCCCTCTCAAAAATTATATTTTTCTGAGGAATAAAGTAATCATCAAATTTCCTTATTACTCTTTCATAGTCTTCTGACTCATGCTTACTCAAATTGAAGGACAAGAAAATATCTTCCGCTCGTTCGCCCAAGTTGAATATGAGGGAGTCAACTTGCTTCTTTCCACACTGTTCATCCAACCCTGATACAGACCTAAACCGGGAATACCTGTTTCTCCATTTAACCCAGTCTTCCGGGTTAAAAGAAAAATTTTCTGGCGGACATACACTTACTGAAGTATACGCCGATGTCGGACGGACACTGCTTTTCCTTCCAGAAGCTTCGCTTCTTGTTGGCGAAAGGTCTGGGAAATCCTCCTTCGTCGAGGCTTGTTTCCGTGTTTTTCTCTTCTCTTTAGTCATGTTTTTACCGCTGCCACCATGCGTTATTTAATGTTATTGAATAATTTAATAATTACACCGAGTTTAGATTCGGAACTGAACTCTTTTTATTTTTTTAACAACTGTCCTAAATTCTTTTCATAATAATAGTAATAACTGTAGTGATCTTCTAAACACTTTTCCCAACGGTTCTCGAGTTATTCGCGATTTTTGGTATAAAAACGTGCGTTTTACGTTTTGCAAACTTTCTGTGGCCGCCGGTAGCCTCGTGAACAAGCGCGTCTGTCCGCGATACGTAAGATCTTGGGTTCAATACCCGCTGGCGTGAAAGGATTTTTCACATACTTAGCCGTTGCGGCGGTCACCTGGTGGAAAGCAATGGCAAACTACCACCAGTATTATTTGCCTAGTACAGCCTCTCAAATAGTGCCGTTCGGAACCGGCGATAAACTGTAGGTCCCGTATAACTTGTGAAGACGTGCATCACAGGATTATAATATATTATGTGAGAGGTCGCCAACGTCCGAAATTCGGATACGGCACTCCAAGAAGCAGAAACTTTCTCTTTCCACTTTCTCTTCGACACCAATAATTAAAATTATTGTAATGATTCTCAACAACAAAAATTTGCACAATCCCCAAGAAAAAATGCAACAAATTTTCAAAAAATTTCTAATTCAAATTCATTCAAATTTCTAATTCATTCTATTTTTTCAAATTTAATAATAATAATAATTGTTTTAAATTTTAATAATTTTTTAAAATTGTTAATTGTTTTAATTAATCGAAAATTTTAAAACTTATATTTAAACAATTCGCAAAAATTTTAAAACTACTTATTTTTCAAACACATTTCAGATAACAAACAATAATTTCCAAAAAATAATTATTCTTGTCACAAAAAGAAGAAACAAAAAGGCAAATTAGTAGGCGTACTAATTTTTTACTAAATTTTGACTAGGATAAAACTTCATTTAGGAAAACATTTACTAGTTACCTCGTAGGTACTTTTGTTAAATTGAACCGTATTGTATAAGTACCGCTCGAAAACTAGCCATGCAAAAAGATGTGATATCCCCCAAAAACAACTCCGTTGTAAAAACTGACCCGCCAAAAAACCTCAGCCGCAAAAAGGAATGATATCCATTTTGCCCGCCAGCCACATATATAGGATGCTCGGTGCTTCGCACCTCGCTGTTGAGTGTGCATATAGAAACCTGATCCTCCTACCCCTAACCTCCACCGTCAATGTTTTCCTGTTCCCTGTCTCCTTCCCACAACCCTTCTCACCCTTAGTCACCCTCGGTTTCACCTAATATGTTTCCTCTGTTACACCAGCAGGGAGCTTTACGCTTCTTTCAATGCTGTTGGCGGGAGCTTTTTGCCAGATTAACAAGCCTGAATTGAAGCATTACTATATTATAAGTATTACTGGTGGTCACGAGTAATCAGTGGTGGTACACCTAGGTATAATGAAGTAATGCTTCAATTCAGGCTTGAGGCGAAGCAACCTATATATGTGGCTGGCGGGCAAAATGGATATCATTCCTTTTTGCGGCTGAGGTTTTTTGGCGGGCTTTGGTTTACGTCCTCACGTGCCCCTGGAGAGTTGCTGTACAAAAAATCAACTCTCGAGACACTCAGGGGACCGAGCTACGGGATGGTGAAAACCCCAACTTGTTCCGTCGCGTAATCAGTGTCTCAGTCGCTTCGGTTTTCAGGGCTACGGTTTCCTTGGCGGGCGGGACGCTCCCGCGTCCCTAGATTATAGGTGTCGAAGAGAAAGTGGAAAGAGAAAGTTTGCAAAAGGTAAAACGCACGTTTTTATACCTTCTTCTTCTTCTTCTTCAAGTGCCTTCTCCATCATTGAAGGTTGGCGATCATTTCTGCATAACTCACGCGGTCCTGCGCTAGGTGAAATAGATCTGCCGCTCGGTTGATTTCTGTCCAACTGCGTATGTTTGACAACCAGGACGCACGCTTCCTTCCAACTCCCCTACGCCCCCTGATCTTGCCAAACATTATAGTCTGCAACAGACCGTACTTGGAGCCACGCATAACATGCCCCAAGTAAGCGACTTTACGCCTCTTCACAGTCACTAGAAGTTCACGGGTCAGGGAGTTCTGCTGAAGGATGTAATCATTCCGGAGCCTAGCAGTCCAGGGGATTCTCAGCATACGTCGGATCAGCCACATTTCGAAAGCCTCCAGCCGGTTTATGTCCTTGGCTTTTAATGTCCAGTTCTCCACTCCGTAAAAAAGTATGGACCAGATGTAGCACTTAACAACGCACCATCGCAGCAAAAAAATTAGATCCCGGCGACATAAAATGCTACGCATGTTGTTAAACGCTGTCCTTGCCACCTCGATCCGACAACGCAGCTCCCCCTCCAACGACCATGTCTCCGATACCCACTGGCCCAGATACTTGAAACGCGGTACTTGCTCTATGACTTGCCCGTCGACCAGCAGCCGCACACCATTGCCTGCCCTTTTTGAGATGACCATCGATTTCGTCTTGGCTATATTAATAGCTAGGCCGTATTTCTTACAAGCTACCGCCACTCTATCCAGGAGAACCTGGAGCTCAGCCTCAGATTGGGCAAGTAGCACCGTGTCATCCGCGTAACGCAGGTTCGAAACAGGCACACCATTGACTGGAATGCCAATGTCACATTCATCCAGGGCCTCCTTAAAAACCTGCTCCGAATAGTTTTTATACCAACAATCGCGAATAACTCGAGAACCGTTGGGAAAAGTGACGAAGTGTGCTACCCTCATTCAAAAGCCCATAAAATTTCCTATCGATCCTTAAACAGGCGCCACTCTACGACAATTTTTCTGACCACCGTTCAACTTTGATGTTTTCGGAAATTAGCCAAATCAGTAGATGTGGAATTTATTCACGTATTTTTGGCTGTGGATTAGTCGAATCGATTGAGATTTAGTTCAAAATTATTGAGCAAATACAAGACAACCTAGTGGACATTTTAAGACCAACCGCACCAATTTTCATCAATTGTGGCGGCAGTTATTGTTGAAAATGGAAAAATCACCATAACTCCTTCATTTTCCCCCTTAGGAAGCTTTTTTTGATTTCAAATTGAACAGTTTTAAAAGCTGAATACAACTAAAAAAGAAAATCTGAAAAAGCTTCAATTTTGAAGGAGTTATGACCATTTGAAATTCCTAAAAATTACTATTTCCCCCCTAATTGGAAGGGAAATGGGGGGAGAGAGAAAAAATGTTCAAAAGGCACTCCCTTGGAGCATAACAAACGTGTGTGCAAAATTTCGGCTCGATCCGATTTGTCTGATGGGCTGTAGCCCCGTCAATGAACAACAACAACAACGAGAAGAAGAAGAAGAAGAAGAAGAACACGAAAAACGTGAAAAATAGTGGTTTTAAAATTGTTATACCCCCGACACCTGATGTTCCCAAGAGCTGAAATTTGTTTTACGTCCTCACGTGCCCCTGGAGAGTTGCTGTACAAAAAACTCTGCAAATTCTTGACACAACGGTTTATTATCTTCCTTGTGCAGATCACCCTTCTGTCTATACCAGACTGTGTTGCAAATCGGCACCATACCATATTCTCACCGTACTCATACCATACCATACGAATTTCTTTTCTATCTTACCATACTGTACTAAATCATACATACAATAATATACCTTACCATACTCATACCATGTCATACAAACCGAGTGAATATTGAAATGTGATCCATTTCTGACCTATATTTAAAATTTCAAGTATCTACCTCATCATCAAAATTTAATTTGTTTAAACAAATAGGTATTATTTAAATAATTTTACAGACAAGAAACCGAGTGAATATTGCATTGTGAATATTGCATTTCATCATCAAAATTTAATTTGTATTATTACAAAAAGGTATTATTTAAACAATTTTACAGATGAGAAACCGAGTGAATATTGCAATGTGGTCTATCCCCGACTCACGGTTAAAATTTCTAGACTGTAGTTTACCGGGAAGATGAAAAAAGGTAGTTTTATTCTGGGCGTCTGGAGTTGACCCACGTAGCGCCCGTTTTCGACGCGAAAGTTTAGTCTTTTTCCTAAACCTTTGCGCGCTCACTGTGAACGAACGGCTGGTCGCACGAAAATCCAATTGGTCTTAAAAGATTCGTAATTTTTCAGGTCATTCAAAAGTGAACTGAAAATTACACGTTTCACTTAAATATTTTGAGATATGACATTGTCGAAATTTTAAATTTCGTTTTGAACCCCTTCCCCTTGACCTAGGGTTATGAAAAGTTTCGAGGACCATTGTGCGGCTGGTCCAAACCCAGAAACCGAATTTCGTAATTTTAACTCAACGCTAACTGGGCAAAGTGGCGCGGACGGCGTACGGCGTACGGGGGACGGCGTACGGCGTACGGCGGACGGACGGATTTTTTTTATTCGATTTTCTGAATCTACGTATCTTGAAACGTAAACCAACAAATTTTGAGGGGGGGTTAAAAAATTTTTTTCTTTGGGCGATTCCAATGGTTCATTATCGAAGATAATAAACCAAAATCAACTCTCGAGACACTCAGGGGACCGAGCTACGGGATGGTGAAAACCCCAACTTGTTCCGTCGCGTAATCAGTGTCTCAGTCGCTTCGGTTTTCAGGGCTTCGGTTTTCTTGGCGGGCGGGACGCTCCCGCGTCCCTAGATCAGTGTCTCAGTCGCTTCGGTTTTCAGGGCTTCGGTTTTCTTGGCGGGCGGGACGCTCCCGCGTCCCTAGATTTTGCGCCCACATATCAGCTTTCCAATGGTACAAGCAAAATAATGTTGCAATGCAGTTTTGAGGTAGAAAATTACGTTTGAATTAAGAGCAACATGGTTTTTCAGAGGAAAGTCCGGTTTTCACCAATCATTGAGTCGTCAGGTAAAAAATGTGTTTGAAATCCGATTTCATGTTATTCTTCTAGTTAAATCTTTTTTATTGTCAAAATTCCTATTGTAGGTGTTCGAAATGTCCGTTTCTCTTTGAACTTTGACCCGATATACTCGTATGTATAGCAAGTGTGCAAGTTTGCAAGTTTGTTCACGGAGGAGTAGGACCGTCGAATCTCTTCGCGATAAATCAGTTGGTTTTCGTTGTTGGCTTCCACACCATGCTGGTATCATTAAGCAACATTGAATATGCAGATATGATGCTTGTTAATGGCTTACAAACCAGAACGCTAGAGAAGCTCTGAGTGAAGAACAAAGGCGATATTCCCCCACAGGCGGATCCCCAATAAGAGCGTATGTGCTCAGGTATGAAGTACCATTCTAATACATTTTGATCGTGAATGCTGTGCTGTGTTTCTGTCAGTGTTTACTCACATTGCGGGGTTCGGTTCATCTGTATTAAAAAAACTCTGCAAATTCTTGACACAACGGTTCATTATCTTCTTTGTACAGATCACCCTTCTGTCTAGATCACTAGGTCTAAATGTCTAGATCCTAAATGTTAGATTAATTATTATTGTCAATTATCACTAATTATTAACAATTTCATCAAGTACCTAGTGAAAATTATTATAATTTATTGTTAGGTATTGATAATTCGTATTTATTATTAATAATAATTATTATTAATTATGATTAATTAATACGATATAATTCTGGGGTTTTTAATACTACGTCGGTAATAAAGTTTCTATAAAAGAATTACCTACCAACATACATTCGAAATTACCTTCATTTCCGTAGCACGAAACGCACCTCAGAACAACAAACTCGACATCACTTAACCCATATGATGTTCCAAAGAGCTTTTAGTATTAAAATGGACCTGTATTTCAACAGTTTGATTCACGATCCTGTAGTGAGGCACACCTGGAAGATGAAAAAAGGTAGTTTTATTCTGGGCGTCTGAGGGTTGGGTCACATAACGGCCGTTTTCGACGCGAAAGTTTAGTGTTTTTCCTAAACCTTTGCGCGGTCACTGTGAACGAACGGCTGGTCGCAAAACAATCCAATTGGTCTTAAAAGATTCGTAATTTTTCAGGTCATTCAAAAGTGAACTAAAAATTACACCGTTTCATGAGAATTTTTAGAGATATGACATTGTCGAAATTTCAAAGTTCGTTTTGAACCCCTTCCCCTTGACCTAGGGTTATGAAAAGTTTCGAGGACCATTGTGGGGTTGGTCGAAACCCATAAAAAAAATTTCGTAATTTTAGCTCAACGCTAACTGGGCAAAGTGCCGCGGACGGCGGACGGCGGACGGACGGATTTTGGTTTATTATCTTCGATAATGAACCATTGGAATCGCCCAAAGAAAAAAAATTTTTAACCCCCCCTCAAAATTTGTTGGTTTACGTTTCAAGACACGTAGATTCAGAAAATCGAATAAAAAAAAATCCGTCCGTCCGCCGTACGCCGTCCCCCGTACGCCGTACGCCGTCCGCCGTCCGCGCCACTTTGCCCAGTTAGCGTTGAGTTAAAATTACGAAATTCGGTTTCTGGGTTTGGACCAGCCCCACAATGGTCCTCGAAACTTTTCATAACCCTAGGTCAAGGGGAAGGGGTTCAAAACGAAATTTAAAATTTCGACAATGTCATATCTCGAAATATTTAACTGAAACGTGTAGTTTTCAGTTCACCTTTGAATGACCTGAAAAATTACGAATCTTTTAAGACCAATTGGATTTTTGTGCGACCAGCCGTTCGTTCACAGTGAGCGCGCAAAGGTTTAGGAAAAACACTAATCTTTCGCGTCGAAAACGGCCGTTATGTGACCCAAACCTCAGACGCCCAGAATAAAACTACCTTTGGTCATCTTCCCGGTAAACTATAGTCTAGAAATTTTAACCGTGAGTCGGGGATAGACCACATTGCAATATTTACTCGGTTTCTCATCTGTAAAATTGTTTAAATAATACCTATTTGTTTAAACAAATTAAATTTTGATGATGAGCTAGATACTTGAAATTTTAAATATAGGTCAGAAATGGATCACAATGCAATATTCACCCGGTTTCTCATCTGTAAAATTGTTTAAATAATACCTATTTGTTTAAACAAATTAAATTTTGATGATGAGCTAGATACTTGAAATTTTAAATATAGGTCAGAAATGGATCACAATGCAATATTCACTCGGTTTCTTGTCTGTAAAATTGTTTAAATAATACCTATTTGTTTAAACAAATTAAATTTTGATGATGAGCTATATACTTGAAATTTTAAATATAGGTCAGAAATGGATGACATTTCAATATACACTCGGTTTGTATGACATGGTATGAGTATGGTAAGGTATATTATTGTATGTATGATTTAGTACAGTCTGGTAAGATAGAAAAGAAATTCGTATGGTATGGTATGAGTTCGGTGAGAATATGGTATGGTGCCGATTTGCAACACAGTCTGGTATAGACAGAAGGGTAATCTGCACAAGGAAGGTAATAAACCGTTGTGTCAAGAATTTGCAGAGTTTTTTTATTCGATTTTCTGAATCTACGTATCTTGAAACGTAAACCAACAAATTTTGAGGGGGGGTTAAATTTTTTTTTTCTTTGGGCGATTCCAATGGTTCATTATCGAAGATAATAAACCAAAAATTCAGAGGTTAGTTGTACTATAAGAATCATTTTATGTGACTGATCAACATCATCATGGAATTAACCGTTGTGTACAATTCGCAACGTACCACTAGTGAAAAGATTCGGGACCTATTACCACTAGTGAAAAGATGTTCGATATGGAGACCAGGGAACACTTTTCATCCAATGAGATATCTTTAAGATTATCTCATTGGAAGGTACGTGTTTAAGATTAGTCACATAAAGTACTCAGCTCTGAATTCCTGTACTGACTCCTCCGTGCACGAACTGGTCACCGTTCGAAGACAGTTCAAAGACAAACGGACATTTCGACCACCTGCAATAAGAATTTTGAAAATAAAAAAGATGTTACTAGAAGAATAACATGAAATCCAATTTCAAGCTCATTTTTACCGGACGAGTCAATGATTGGTGAAACTTTCCTCTGACCACCTTTTTCCACCTCTTTCTTAACTCAAACGTCATTTTCTAGCTCAAAACTGTATTGCAACATTATTTCGCTTATACGCTTGAAAAGCTCATATTTGGGCGCAAAATTTAGGCCTGCGGAAATTTTGACAAAAATTTGACAAATTTTCATTTTCAAGTAGATTTTTCACCCGTTTTGGCGAATAAAAAAAAATTTGTTTTTCATTATAGGAATAGTAAATCGTGTGTTCTTTCTAACGGCGTAATTAGATTTGAATTTTCATATAAATTAAGGGAGTTATGGCCACTTTAGTGTAATAAAGTCGAAAACACGAAAAAAATCTTGAAATTGAAAAACAACTCAATTTTTTACCTGAGTAACAAAAAATTGCTACAGGGCATTGCCGACCTGAAATTATCTGTAGAATCGATTCCTAGCCTGTGACCGTCATGAAATGAAACACCCTGTATAGGCAATGGATTTGCCAAACTGTTCATAGCTTGAGCAGTTCATATCTACTCAGGGAATCTGCACTCAATACGAGTACAAATGCCTCCTTGTTAATTTCACCAACAATAGATGTTCCAAAGCTCCGATTCAGTGTATTAATATGGCATAACCTTCCATAATAATACATTACGCTATCCCAAGACTGGGTTGGAAGGGCTGCATCGTATTTCACGGCACGGGCTGACCCCCTCCCCGCTACTACAGTGTTTCGCTACCTCTTCATCACTGCATCCCTGGACCTATAATGACCCTGTGTGACGCCTTGTGGGCTTGACTTATTGCTCCCATCAGTCTCCACTCACGAGTTGGCCCCGTCCTTGTAGGACTGCTAACTTCCGCAAAGGCCTGGTCCCTTCTCCACTTGCCTCGATACTCTATTATACTCGTACATTACTTGTCATACTCTAGCCATCACAAGTTGGTTGGATAACACTGCATGAATAAAGGTGGACGATGAATAATAAGTTTTTTATGGCATGAGGACTCCGATTGGTGGATTGTGTATCGCGATGGAATTGAAATAAGTCAGATAGTAATCCGTTGCATTGGTGCCATAGTACCGTACCACGATCCTTACGGTTCACACCATGAAAGGGAGAAAGATAAAGTATCGGTAATTATAAGGCACTTGCAGAGAAACTAATTTGTATAGAACTTCAAACAGTAGAAAAATAATAACCGAGCGTCACAGAACTATCGAGCAAAAACACATAAAACGGTCAAAAGTGGTCGCAGATGATCAATGGCCCTTTATTGACCCGACAGGCTGCCTGCTCCAAATTTGACCCGTAATTGTGAACAAACGAAGGGTCGTAAAATACTGCGGATGGTCATATAAAATTCAAAAAAAATGAACTCTAACTAAATTTGCACTAAAAAACTCTGCAAATTCTTGACATAACGGTTTATTATCTTCTTTGTGCAGATCACCTTTCTGACTAGATCACTGAATGATAGATTAATTATTATTATGAATTATCATTAATTATTAATAATTATTATCAAGTAGTGTAAATCATTAATATTTATTGTTGGTTATTAATAATTTTCATGCTTCATTATTAATAATTATTATTAAATATTATTTATTTACTCGATATTTGAAAACCATGTGCTGTTTGAATCAGCTGGGCCAGTTTGAAAATGTGCATAATTCCCAAGGAAAAAGGGAGCTTTTTGCCAGATGAACACGCCTGAATTGGAGCATAACTTCGCTGTAGTTGTACCACCACTGATTACTCGTGACCACCAGTAGTAGGTACTTTTATAATTCTTAGACGCCTTGCTTTTGCGATGTCAGCCAGCCTGAAAAGGCTCATTACTTTACTGTTGTACTCATCACCACCACTACTACATGTACCTATCATCTAATTCTCAGAAGCCTTTCAAAAAGCTCCCGCCAACAGCATTGAAAGAAGCGAAAAGCTCCCTCCAGGTGCAACAGAGGAAACCGAGGAGGGTGAAAGGGGGGTAAGGGGTAAGGGTAAAGACAGGGAACAGGAAAACATTGGTGGTGGTGGTAAGGGGAGGAGGATCAGGTTTCTATATGCACACTCAACAGCGAGGTGCGAAGCAGCGAGCATCCTATATACGTGGCTGTCGGGCAAAATGGATATCATTCCTTTTTGCGGCTACGGAGGTTTTTTGGCGGGCCAGTTTTTACAACGGAGTTGTTTTTGGGGGGATAACAGATCTTTTTGCATTGGTACAGTGGTACTTTCTTAATATGATGGTGGTTCAATATGATGATGGTTCAAAAATTCAAAACATCAAAACATTCAAAAATGTTTGAATTTAAAAAAAACTTCGAATTTAAAAGAAAAAGAATTTTGTTGTTGAAAATTAGTTGAATTTTTCCTTGGGAAGTATGCAAATTTTTCTTGTTGAGAATCATTATACTCGTAATTGGTATGGAAGAGACCTTGCAGAAGTTTGCAGAACGTAAAACCCACGATATGCGACCAAAACTCGCGAATAACTCGAGAACCGTTGGGAAAGTGACCAAGTGTGTTAAACTCATTCGAACGCCCGATGACTCATGGCGATGAGAATCCTGTCGATTCTCAAACAGGCACAACTCTACGATAATTTTTCTGACCACCGTTCAACTTCGATGTTTTCGGAAATTAGTAGATGTTGGATTCATTCACGTATTTTTGGCTGTGGATTATAGATAAATAAGATAGATAGATAAATGTTTTTATTGTATAGAGCCCTAGGGCCGTTACAAGGTTGGCAGGACAAGTGGCTACCGTAGTACATTACTGAGTATACATATGAAATAATAAGTAAAAGAAAGAAACATCTCTTCTGAGCGTAATGCCTACAGGACAGCCCACGATTGTATTTGTTCAGAAGGTCTCAACATCATTGCAACCCTCTCCACAACTTTAATCAGTAAACTTATCCCTCACTCACTGCACACATCCTTAATGGTAGGACACTTCTCAGGAATCCTAAAAGTTTAGTGGGTGAGGTGAAGGCACACATGAGGTGAAGACACACACAATTCTTGTGGGTTCAGAGACGTCTGATCGGGGAATCTTTTTCGCTGCGTGCAAAACACGGCACACTCCATGATCAGGTGCCTCATGGTATCGGAAGAGCCGAGATTGCAGACCTGGCAGGGCTGGGCGCTGGAAAATGTGCAAGTCAGTTGGTCAATGGTGATGCGGCTAAATTTTTCCCCTGCTGTCCGCACTTGGGTCAGGACACGTTTGACGAAGAAGGGCAGATCCAATAATTGGCGCATTCTCCATTGATGGCGTTCAGGTTTCTCGGAAGCCCATTGTACCTTGAGACACGGGCCTGCTCAACATCTTTTTCCCTGAGAGCCTTCTCTAGTCTTTCAAAGAACACAGCCCTCAGCTCTCTCATTTTCTCCATATCAGCTCCCATGCATGATCCACAGTTCACCTCCGAGAGCAGGTTTTCCATCTGAAGCGCCCAGTTATAGAGACTTGAAATTTTAAATATAGGTCAGAACTGGATGACATTGCAATATTCACTCGGTTTGTATGACATGGTATGAGTGTGGTATGGTATATTATTGTATGGTATGATTTGGTATAGTACAGTATGGTAACTAACAGTTCGTTAATTAGATTAGGGTTAATCAGATTAGATTAGATTAGGGTTAATTAATTCTAAATATAAATCTAAATCTGATTTAGATGGAGTTTATTTTTTAGAATTTTTTAAGACCATTGATAAAATTATCCATGATTAATCATAAATCGTAATAATAATTTATCTTTCATTTAGTGATCTAGACAGAAGGGTGATCTGCATAAAGAAGATAATAAACCGTTGTGTCAAGAATTTGCAGAGTTTTTGAAAAAGGATTAAGTTTTTTTTTTTTGTAGAATCAACAATTTAATAGAAATGATGTGCCCAAAAACGAGTTCCTTCTCTATCAGGGAGGCATGGAATTCGATTCAGCGTCAAAAATGCCTAAATTACGATACCGAACTCACATCCATGAAGCAAGTTGGGTGTTGGTGGTTGACGTTGATTTTCACCTAAAACCCCACGTTTTTCAAGACTCAAACGTCATTTTCTCCACCGAATTTCACTGCGAACAACTTTTTCTTCAGCTGAGATTCTTTTCAAGGTTTTCCCGAGGAGTAGGTACACGCCGAAAGAATCCCCTACTAATAGCGCAAAATAAGAAAGAAAAAAATCCACATAATATGTTTATGTGTGTGTCACTCCAGACGATAACTCTCGATAGAATTGAGATAAAAAGTTCAAATTTTCACGAAAAATCCGTTTTAGCAATCGACAGGCTAAGTTCGTAGATGGGCAGAATCGGGCCAATTTAGGGGGGGGGGAGTTTTAGGGGGAGAAAATTACCCATAGATTCTAAAAATGAGACAATCTGACAAGTGACCCATCATTATATTATATATATCATATATAAATATATAAACAATTTAAATCCACATTTAGCTGTGGATTTGGGATGGTCTGAAACGGATTCTGGTAGGCGAATTTTCCGGAAATTCGAGATTTAAGAATTTTGGACCGAGAACAATAGCTACATTCGCTTCGAAAATTCGCTAAAACGGTGATTTTAAGAGATCTTTTCATCAATGAGGACAGCCTCAAAAAATCGGATTTTATATCAGGGCTCAACTTTTATTTTACATACCTATTAATTTAAGGGACCGTTTTACTGAGACAGGGTCGAGAACACACAAAAAATCTTAAAAGTGAAACAAAAGTCGGTTTTTTAATGGAGTAATGAAAAACTTCCAGGCAGCACTTTTTGTTGCAAATTAGCTGTAGAATTGATTCCTTGAGTTTGTCCATAATTTCTGTAGGCACCCTGTACATGTATCGTGAACTTATGAACATACTAAGGTCCACACCACACCGAAACACCAAAGATGGAAATTCCTCGGTTGAATCATGGGAAAATCAAACGATCAAGATAAGACGTTGAATTTTTCGTATCATAATCACATAGGAGAAGTTCGACAGAGAGGCTACATATCAGTGACTTTAATTGGATTCGCCCTAACCCCCATCCTTGGCTGCCAATCAACACAAGTCCTACCGAAGTCGAGTAACTAGAGGAAATGCCAAGCAAGAGAGTTAATTCCGGTCCTATCGACCCAACCATCGGTTATCAGTGAACTATGACTTCCTTGGTTTGATGGCACTCCGTATACCCTGAAACAGTCCGCTCCCCTCATATTGTACTATGTAGGAAAGTTGTGAGGAGAAAGATACATTAGCTGAATCAGCAAGGGCCTGACTGAAAGTTTTGTTGCTCCATTAAATTATTTAGGACAAAGGGCAAACCATTATGACGATTCGATCAAGTGTAGCGCAGAAACAATTTATATACCTAAGGGGTGTTGCATCAATTACTTTATTTCGATTAGATGTTTCGAAGTCAAGTTTTGGAAAAAGTTAGAGATGAATCCAGTGCATTCTGAATCGAGCCCTAGATGCTAACGAATTATGTATATAGGGGTTGTAGTTTTCTACCATTTGATATAATACGAGTATATAATAAACGGGTAATTTTCGATCGTTTGAAATGAAGAAGCCCGTACTGGTAGCTATGTTATCGAGGCTCGGCCTGGTTGAAAAAAATAACGATTTATTCACTTTTTGACGATTTATTCATTCGGTTGGATGAAATATGATAATTTACTACATAATCAAGGAAAACATCTGTAGAAAACTGTAGAAAAATTATTGATATTGGTTTATTATCTTCAATAATGAACCATTGCAAACGACCAAAGAAAAATTTTTTTTAACCCCCTCTCAAAATTCGTTGGTTAACGTATCAAGATAGGTTGTATGTAGATTCAGAAAATTGAATAAAAAAAACTCTGCAAATTCTTGACACAACGGTTCATTATCTTCTTTGTACAGATCACCCTTCTGTCTAGATCACTTTGTCTAAATGTCTAGATCCTAAATGTTAGATTAATTATTATTATGAATTATCACTAATTATTAATAATTTTATCAAGTACCTAGTGAAAATTATTATGATTTATTGTCAGGTATTAATAATTTGTATTTATTATTAATAATAATCAGGTATTAATAATTATTATTAATTAATACGATATAATTCTGGGGTTTTTAATACTACGTCGGTAATAATGTTTCTATAAAAGAATTACCCACCAACAAACATTCGAAATTACCTTCATTTCCGTAGCACGAAACGTACCTCAGAACAAAAAACTCGACATCACTAAAACCATATTATGATGTTCCAAAAAGCTCGTTAGTATGAAAATTGACCTGTATTTCAACCGTTTGATTCACGATCGTGTTGACAGGCTCAACCTTTGAGCCGTCATTGTGAACGAACGGCTGGTCGTACAAAGCTTTGGATGGTCTTAAAACATTCTAAGGAATAAACTCTATCCAAATATGAAATAAAAAACATACCGTTTGATGGAAATTTTCGAGTTTTGGAATTTTCAAAATTTCAAAATTCGTTTTGAACCCCTTCCCCTTGACCTAGTGTTATGAAACGTTTCGAGTCTGCGACTTGCCCCCGTTTCTGATGAAATCCGAGCTTCGTCATCTATTCATGCGATGACGATTAGTAGCCCTCCATGGGAAGATCGTTTTAGCAATTATGCCACTCTTCGGCGAGTTACCTCCCTGAAATTCATGAAGCACTTACTGCAAACCACCGGCCCACCAAGCTAATGAAACAGCTGGCTATTTTCAAGGACAATGATGGAGTCCTCCGAGTTGGTGCGGTGCATGCATCGTGCATGCATGTAGGTCCGCGAGTGGTTGAATGATGGTCGTAATTCCGTACAATGTATATTAGCTGGCTGTATCCGCTGTTTTTCTGTCAAGCCAAAGTCATTTCATCCTGAAATGGGCCAACTCCCATCAGCCAGAGTCACCCGTGCCTTGCCTTTGACCAGGTGGGAGTGGACTTCTGTGGTCCATTCACTGTTTCTGTAGCAGGACTCCGTGGAGCTAGATCTGTTGAGGTGTACCTCGCCGTATTTGTATGTTTTGTAACAAAGGCCGTCCATCTGGAAACCGTTATGAACCTGAGCACTGATGGGTTTCTCCAGTGCTTGGAGAGGTTTATGGCGCGTCATGGAGTCCCTTCCGCCATCTGGTGTGACAATGGACGTACCTTCTTAGGAGCAGCGAATTTGCTCCAACAAATAAGATCTGTCACTGATAAGGACTTCCTGAACACTGTCGCTGAACGCCTCGCAAACCGTGGTGTGGATTGGAGTTTTATCCCCCCAAGAGCTCCCCACTTTGGAGGCTTGTGGGAGGCTGCGGTTAATCCGCAAAACGCCTCATCAAGGTTAATCTCCGTAATCATACCCCGTCTCTCCAAACTTTCAACACTATAACCGTCCGTATTGAGGCAATTCTCAATAGCCATCCGAGAGTGCATCAAACTGCTTCCCCTGACGACATTTTGTTGTTGACTCCTGCCCATTTTCTCGTTCAACGCCCCCTGACTGCGCTACCTGAAAGCAACTGTACAGAAGTTAGTTCCCGTCTCGTTCCCAAATGGAAATTTGTTTCTGGCCTGGTACAAAGTTTTTGGAAGAAATGGCAATCTGAATATCTGCTTGATCTCCAGACCCGTACAAAGTGGAATACCCCTGACCGTCCTGCTGTCATTGGAGACGTTGTCTTGATCAGGGAGGACAACACACCCCCCTTGTGCTGGCCAATGGGTGTGATCACTGAGCTCGTCCTGGGTAAGGACGGTGTGCCCCGTGTGGCTAAGGTCCGTACTGTTAATGGGGAAAAATTGCGCCCTCTCGTAAAACTGTGTCCCCTTCCTAAAGATGAATAGCCCCGTTACCTTGGAATGACTGCCTCATTCGTGGGGGGAGGATGTTAGGCCTCCCCATGATGTCCGGCCTACCTAATGTAGATGGACATGTAAACCGAAACACTCACTCTGGGCTTACAACCGTATAGCATCCACCCGTAAAGATTGTTATCTCTATCTCATTCTAATTTTTCTCCCCAACGTGCTATTTCGTCCCATGTATATATCTATTGTGTTATTGAAGTTAAATTGTAAATATATCCCGTTTTCAACCTTACTTCGTCGTATCCGTTCTTCACCATACCCGCGACGAACACCTACCTAGGATAATTCTTAGATTTAAGCCTAGCGGTAATACCTAAATTTAATCCTAATCTTAAGCTACTTATTTTTTTTTTCATTTGGCTTCGTATCAGGTGACAACGGCAGGCGGGGTATAGGGGTGCAGATGAAATTGATTGAAATTTGACGGTTAAATTGGAGCTTGGCGACTGAAGCTCTTATAACAAAATTATTCAAATCGGTGAAAATAAAATGAAGCTTGTGAGAAGAAAATAAATTTTAGAAATTCCTGAAATCTTGCTTTAACAAAAATAATTACCACGTTCGTGGAGCTTCCTGGATTAAGGTGAATCAGCCTTATGGATAAATTATGTGCCAGTTTCTCGTTTTCACGGGAAGGAGATAAATTCTTCCTAAAAAATTACAAAAACTATTCCACTAAATTCGTCCTATTTTCTGTTGAATCGTAATAGGGTTGTTCTCGCTCGGGTTCAGGCGGTATCTCCGTCGGTTTAAATGTCGTTTGATTGAGAGGGTTTCGCAGATTCAGTTATTCCAAATTTGAAAATTCCGTACACGGCGGCACTTTTCCCTCAGGCACGTGGAAGACGTCGTAATTAATCCTGCCGAGCAGTACGGGGTTATTCTTCCTCAGAAGCTGGACACCAGCAGACTAACTCTACGGAATCACGGGAATCACGACAAGACAGCCGGCTGTGTACAAATTCCGTGCCGGTAATGAGTGTTTACCGATGACGGAGGTCAAATTCCGTGCGGAGACCGAGAGGGAATGCGTACAAACTGCGTGCGAAGCTAAATGAAATGTTTTATGCTAGCCATCCACACATCTTTTTATTTATTTATTTATTTTATTTATTTATTTATAGTATACGGGGCGAGCCCAATTACAAAAAATATGAAGAGGTAATGTAATAGGTACAGAGATTGGTAAATTGACAGAATACACTGGGATACTCCCGACACACACTAGGCACTGGGGTCGTCGAGAGGTACCGAGCACAGATGACGGACGAGTATCTTCAAGTTCATTGAAGTTTTGAAAGACATACAGGCCACTACTTATGTTAAAATGCGGTCTCAACAACAGAAATCGACGACGATTCGCAAGAAGGAAGAATTCCTCCGCGAGCAAATAGCCATTTGAGGGCGGTCTGATTTCCCGGATGGAAAATCAGTTTCATTCAAATTTTTACCATTTGCTGTATAGGTGTTTTGAGGTTGCAAATTTTGACAACTCCACCAGTGAAGCAGTTCGCCTCCAAGCGGTGCACCCTGGGTCACACTAAACGAGCTGCACGGAGATTGTACATGTCTCATTTCATAGCCGCACGGAAACTGTACATGACCCTTCTGAGGCTCGCACGGAGTTTGTGCATTGCGGCACGGAGTTTGACGATTGCCAGACAGCCGGAGGTCTGCTCTGCTTATCGCTCGATTCCCGATTAGACCGTAACAATACGTAGATTCAGAAAATCGAAAAAAAAAAAAAAAAAATCTGTCCGTCCGCCGTCCGCGGCACTTTGCCCAGTTAGCTTTGAGCTAAAATTTCGAAATTTTTGTTACGGGTTCAAACCACTATGATCCTCGAAACTTTTCATAGCCCTAGGTAAGACGAAGGGGTTCAAAACGAATTTTGAAATTTTGAAAATTTCAAAACTCGAAAAATTCCCATCAAACGGTATGTTTTTTATTTCATATTTAGATAGAGTTTATTCCTTGGAATTTTTTAAGACCATCCACAGCTTTGTACGACCAGCCGTTCGTTCACAATGACGGCTCAAAGGTTGAGCCTATCAACACGATCGTGAATCAAACGGTTGAATTACAGGTCAATTTTCATACTAACGAGCTGTTTGGAACATCATATGGTTTTAGTAATGTCGAGTTTTTTGTTCTGAGGTACGTTTCGCGCTACGGAAATTAAGGTAATTTCGAATGTTTGTTGGTAGGTACTTCTTTTATAGAAAAATTATTACCGACCTAGTATTAAAAATCCCAGAATTATATCGGTACATTTTATTTGTAATTAATTCATCATCTCTATCATTCATGTTCTGCACAAAGCAACCCAGGCGATTCTAAAAGCCGGATATCGTATTAATTAATCATAATTAATAATAATTATTATTAATAATAAATACAAATCAACAATACCTAACAATAAATTATAATAATGTTCACTAGGTACTTGATAAAATTATTAATAATTAGTGATAATTCATAATAATAATTAATCTAAAATTTAGGATCTAGACATTTAGACCTAGTGATCTAGACAGAAGGGTGATCTGTACAAAGAAGATCTGTACAAATGAACCGTTATGTCAAGAATTTGCAGAGTTTTTCATATATTTAACGAATATTACCGCATTGTCCGGAATTTCCAAAATCGAGCAAATGCCTTTAAAAACGCAACTCTTTCGAAAATTTGAAAGTGAATCATGTGGCAGCCTGTCGGGTCATGTTCATAGGTACTGGTGCAGCTGATTGAAATTGCACATTGGTGTTGAGATATCGAATAAATAAATGATAATAATTAATAATATTCAATAACGGTATCTATATCTACAAATCCGTAAAATGTTTCACGTGAATCTTGATTATCAATGTGTTTATTTCGGGTATTTCTACCTCTGAAGTTTTGCCGTAACTATAATCCGTAAAACCGTAATAAACCGGAAAATGGCCTACGTTTTACCTTCTGGAAAAGAAGAACACAAACCTTCTTGATAATAATATGGGTGAATGCGACGAGGAAGTTGTCCCGAGCCCTGTTGGACCTGGATTCGTATTTGCAGTCTTGTGAGGCACATAAACTGCTGGGCGGAGCACCGAGGTGGAAATAGGGAAGGGTGCCTACTTGTTCTACTGGATAGGAACGAGTTGGCTCGAGGGAAGATATTGGTTTCCGATGAAGGGCCCTCGGAATAAGGATGAAAAGTAGTGGAAGCACACGCTTAGGGTCAGAGAATCTGACGTCTGCTTCTGACGTTAAAGTGCTCGTAGGTTACTTCCACCCTCCCGGTGCCTGAGACCCCAAACGCCCAACAACACGACCTCCACCAAAAGGGGCCTTCAATTCCCTTCGTTCATCATTTTCGGGCAACAGCCGCCTCTGTTACGGTCCACCATATCGCTGGTCATTCAGAATGTTGAATGGTAGGCACCCGTTACGCAAATATCGTTGCAACCCCTCCCCCCCCCCCTACCCACGCACACCACAAGGTACATGCCCAGTTACAAATGACATATGAAAAAACATATTTGTATACATGTTTCAAAAGTTAACAAAAGGCTTTGTGAAAACATATTTCTTCATACTCATATACAGATCCCACCACGAACATGCTTCAATCAAATTCATCGGTGAGTGGATTGGAGGATTGTCATTCCGAGAGAAATCGCCCGTTAAGTCTTGTAATTACAAACCTTAAGGCCTGGGGCCTTGTTTTGTTTTCCCCCTGCTGCAGCAGCGGGTACTATACACTGGGGGCTACTGCGTCCAGATCGAGTTGTCCCAGGGCGGCGTCTGCAAAACCCTCCAAAAACGGGGGGCGGTAATAACGGGACTGGAGTGATCAGTGACGGGAAAAGCGGGGCCGGAAGCCCGAAACAGTTTTTGTATATCCACGACTGTTGTTTATTCTTTGGACAATTTGGACAATGAGGATGATTTGGATGATACCTGAAGGGACGAACAGTTGCTCATGAATTAATACTATACAAACCAAATTACATATGAGAATGAAATTAAATCTTCTTCGACCTTGTCTTATTTACATCTTAAAGTTTCAAGTTGACTGACCTGTCCTAATCCTACCTAATCCTCCTGAGAACACTTTCCCGACCCGATAATACAGCGCGACGAATTCTTGATGGGTACCGACTAACCTTGTACTCTCTTGAAGAGGGCGGTCCACATCGGACGTGGGAAGTTTCAGGTGCGAAGCAGGGAGCACAAAGTAGCCAGCGGGGTGCTGACCTCTTCCTCCGCTGCGGTTGGTCCTCGGCCGACGGGAGCTCGTCCGTCGAAGATCCATCGCAAGATGGTCTGCTCAGTGGCTTTTGGTACACAATCCCGATTTTCGGGTTTACGGACGGTTTTCCGGGGATCCAATCAGCCAATTCTTGTTGAATATCACATGGAGAGGGGATCGCTAATCGCCAATCCGAATAATGTTGGGCGGTCGTCATATTCGGCTCCGGTGGGGGCTCCACGCGCGGACTGTGTTTCGGCAACTTGGCGGTATTCTGCAACCTTGCCCGTTCCGGTGCACTGAGAAAAAAGTTTTATTCTCGGACTCGGTAAAAACAGATTTTACCGAGAAAAAAAAGTGAAACAACCGTGAATCGATTGATTTAACCGTGAGAAAAAGGTTCTTGGTTGATACAGCCAAGAAAAAAATTATTTTGACCGAGAGCAAAATTAAAATCACCGAGACCGAAAAAATCTCCAGATGCTTTTAACCGAGAGTGAAAAAAGGTAAACCGAGACTGAATGTATTGACCTAGAAGATTAAAGATGCTAACCGTGAAATTAAATATTTAACCGCGAATTTTAAATGTGGTTAAGCGATATCCAAATGATTTGACCTTCCATATAATTCACACTAATTACAGTCACGGTTGCATCAACAGATTAACTGAGTAATTGAAAGAAGTCAACCGTGACTCTAAAAATGTAACCTAAAAAATAAAGGACGGAATTTGAGTCTCTGTTAAATCAACATTATTGTCAAGGTTGTTTCAAATGTTTCAAGGCTATTTCAACCGAGATGTTCAAGTGCCTTATCCCCTGAATTTAATGCTCGGTCAAAACAACCTAGATTAAATCACATCTAGGTTACTTCAACCGCGAAAAGTATACAATTCTGCCCCCACATTTACGTTTCGGTTGAAACAACGTGGAATGTAAACTTTGCCAATTCAAGTCACAGTTATTTCGAATGTGAAAAACTCAAATTTGGATACCCAATTTTGGGTAATCCGAAATTGCTCCAACTATTGGATAACTTACCCACCTAACAGTACCACCTACCTATCAACAGTACCACCCTTCTGACATACTAATTGTAATTTAAATAATATTGTAACTTCGTTGTGCTCCACTGGATTCAAGTTGGGTGAGTAGGGGGGCAGATATTTCACGTTAAGCCCCCATTCGATCATCTTACTGGTAACTTGTCCAGCTCGGTGAATCGCTGCGTTATCCATTATCAAGTAGGTACGTGATAGTTGGGTTCGCCATTTTTTCGTGCAGCTCTGCGATAAATTCCTTAAACGTCTCTCCATTGCAGTTGCCTCGTAATATTATCTTATAATGAACAACATCTCGAGTGTTTACGGCTAGGACGAGGGAAACATTTCTTCCTCTTACCGTGGGTACCTACTGTGGAAACAGCTCGTGTATTCCTCCTGGATCTCGCATGACTTCTTCGAAGGTGCAAATTAAAACCAGATCCGTCAATGAATACCATATTTTCACGGTTTTCTGGCGCCCATGTTCTGAATTCCGCTGCGTAAATTTTTCTTCTCTCTTTCGTTTCTACAGAATTCATCCGATCCAGCTCTTTGTTAGCTAATTTCAAGGTTATTTTGAAACCTTTGTCAACGGTACTCACGGCCAAGTCAATGTTTTTCTCGAAAAGGACACGTTTTATCTCCTTCAGAGTCCTGCCAGGATTTTCTTCCACTGCAGCCTCAATCGCTACCAAAACCTCTGTGGTAAGCTTTTCACGCCGTTTTCCTCCTCTGCTTAGGCAAACAAGCTCATTTTCGTTTTCCTTATACTTTTTCAACAACATGTAAGCCGTACTCTCTTTGATGCCGATTATAGAAGCCGCATGTTTAGTAGTATGTCCTTCTTCGTGCATTCTAAGAAACATTTTTCTTTGTTCTATAGTGTACCTACCGTATTGTCCTCGACGTCGTCGGGTAGTGGAAGGAATCCCCTCATTTTCAGTATCTTCGTCACTCTCACTACTTCTTACCGCATGGTTCGATCGGCGAACGAAACGCGGTCTCATTTCTTCGAAAATAAAGCAAGTCGTAACTAACGGCGGCAATTAGAGAATTTAGAATGAGGCGAATCAACAGGCACCTTCAAAAGAATGGCATTTGGAAGGGACGGATGGAATGTCTTCGTCATTTTGTGTTGCACGGAGTAGGTATTTTCAGAATCACCGGGTGTTTCCGCCTTCTACGCGGGCTAGCGTTGCGGCGTTTAAAACTAATGTGAAACGAACCATTTCCGTCAACCTCCAAATTGATGTGTAAAACCTCCAATTTGAAATGTAAAACCTCCAAAATGAAATGGAAAACCTCCAAATTGAAATGGAAAACCTCCAAATTGATGTGTAAAACCTCCAATTTGAAATGGAAAACCTCCCAAATGAAATGGAAAACCTCCAAATTGAAATGGAAAACCTCCATATTGATGTGTAAAACCTCCAATTTGAAATGGAAAACCTCCAATTTGACGTAATAATGCTATAGTTATTTTTCGCACAAAAATTTATAGTAGTCGAAGTTTGATTATTTCGGTAATTTGAAATCACTAACTAGATGAAATGCAGTTATGTCGAGATGATAATCTTTTTCGTGAAAATTACAATTTTTCCTAATAATGACAGAATCTGATTTAAATTTGGTTTTGCATAAAATCATAGTAAGTACCTTTACCTTTTCCGGAATGCATATAATCGTCCGAAAGTGAAGGTTCAGTTGGTCGTTTGAATGTTCCTAGTATAGAGAGATCCTCAATACGATGGACAGTGCTCAATACAAAGTAATGTATAGTTCTTTGAAGTCGAGTGCTGCGATTAAAATTGATGCATACGTCCCTGAGATTTATGAATGGTGAGGGCTTGAGCTGGGACTATGGGGAAGTGAGTTCTACTTGATTGATATCCTGACTTTTTAGGAAGGCTAACTTGAATGGCTAAGCGTTTGATAAAGATTAAATTTTTATTGGTTATTTCCAAGTCTCCCGCAACGTATTTTTACTTGCTCGAATATCATCTCCAAAGTCGAACCATAAATATAGATATAGGTCTATTGTGTTGATGGGGTTGACTAGTGTGAAGAAGCAGGTTGTATTCAAATGACCAAGCTAGTCTTTTTTCCGTGTTTATTTTTTCACGACGTTTCGGCAATGGAACATTCATCATATCTGTCCATATTCATCATGTCTCATTAGATTTCATCTTCCACCACACACAAACTAATGTACCCCTTCCTCATAGAATCACTTCCACACAGCAGTTAGTCAGTTCCATCTTTATATTATCCACAAAATGATCCACCTCCCTTTCTTCACTTCTCTACAATAGTTCGTTAGTTTAATGTAAGACATTTTCACTTCTACATGTAAGTAGCATTCCCAACGTATCATATAAATAATATTCCTAACATTCATGTAACTATTAATTCTGTTCCGATCTTATTGTAGGTAATCTCACATGAATAGGGCTTTGTTCCATTGCCGAAACGTCGTGAAAAAATAAACACGGAAAAAAGACTAGCTTGGTCATTTGAATACAACCTGATATAGGTCTATATATAAATATAGATCTAGGGTCATCTCTGGGGTCATTTGTCTCAATATATTACATGCTCAATTCACCAGACGGTTCTTGACATCAATATTTTCAATATTTCAATATTTTCATCAATGTTTCCGATCAAGTTTTCATTCACGAGCTATATTTGGTCCTGTCGTATGTTAAATATAATCGTATTCATCCATGTTCGTACCTAATGAAAAGTCAATGCATCTATAGCTACATTTTCGGGTATGATTTCATGTGATTTCATCGTTTCTAGATTTTTTAATGTCATTTTCCTCGTTGGAATGTTTCTATGAAAGTGTTTTGGACGCGTAGTCTAACAATTTTGGTTGATTAAAAAAAGTTGAATTCGGCCCTTCACCTGTGCCAAGCCTTGTATTGGTGCGGTACAAGAGACGACTTCCACATATTACAACTTCATCAACAACCAGTAATTTGACCCCCGTCAGCTTATACGCTAATCTATATCCTCGGAAATATTTTTAGGGGAACATTTTGTTTTTTGAACGCATGACGATTTATCTTTGTTCTTCGATGATGCTAACTTCTGCGAAAATTACATCTCTAGAACTGCATTAGTAGGTTGGGACCGAAAATATCTATTGGTCTGTAAGATTCATCATCATCTTCATTAAATGATGATGCTGATGATGAATCTTACAGTCCAATTTCAAATTTTGAAGTCTATGCCATATTTTTTTAAGTCACGAACTGCATCTTCGAGTACTGAGTTAATGGAACTGAAATATTTCACTTTAATATTTGTTCCAAGACTCGAAACTCCTATTCGAGTCTAGGGTTTGTGGGTTGTTGTATTATCTGCATGATAGTGGTGGGAGATTCGTACATATACTGGAGAAACGGTCAGGAAACTTAGAGCAGCTCCCACTGTTATCTCGCCATCTCGCTGCTCTCCAACACTACAGGGTGGATATATTCTTTCCAGTCTCACTGTGATAACAAACCCTTCATCGAATTCCCGTCCTCATGTTGATGATTCCACTATAAGTAGGTCCCTGAGTGGGTGGGGTGGGGATCTGACAAGGCGACGGGAAAGACTTCGTGGCTTTTTTCTTTTTTTTTTTTTTTTTTACAAATCCCAGCCCCACAGACGCACATGATTGTGTTTCAGAATTCCTTATTGGAAAACCTTTTGTCGCCCTGGAAACAAAGACTGAAAAGCTGAAGTATTGGTTTCCGGTGGAGAGGAAAATCCTTTCGCACCCTTTTCAGTTTCCTGTTGGGTCGAGGTAGCGGCAGAGTGGCGATGGCGGATTAAGGTGATTGGATGATGGTGGGGCAAAACGTGGTGGGGTACACAAATAAAAAACTCTGCAAATTCTTGACACAACGGTTCATTATCTTCTTTGTACAGATCACCCTTCTGTCTAGATCACTAGGTCTAAATGTCTAGATCCTAAATGTTAGATTAATTATTATTATCAATTATCACTAATTATTAACAATTTTATCAAGTACCTAGCGAAAATTATAATAATTTATTGTTAGGTATTAATAATTTGTATTTATTATTATTAATAATTATTAAGTGTGTGTGGTTTTGTTGACCGTCAGTAACAATGATGTTGAGGGATGTCGAGGGTCGGTCAAATGAAAATTGATTTATGTGCCAACGTTTCGAAGAATATATTTCTTCATCTTCAGGGCCGATTTTCAATTGTTTAAAATGGTACCCGATGCCGTGCAATAGTGTTGTTGGATGGAACTGAAGAAACTGGGGATTTGAGATTGATCTGTGGTTGCTACCTCTGCCATAATGAGTGTGTGTGGTTTTGTTGACCGTCAGTAACAATGATGTTGAGGGATGTCGAGGGTCGGTCAAATGAAAATTGATTTATGTGCCAACGTTTCGAAGAATATATTTCTTCATCTTCAGGGCCGATTTTCAATTGTTTAAAATGGTACCCGATGCCGTGCAATAGTGTTGTTGGATGGAACTGAAGAAACTGGGGATTTGAGATTGATCTGTGGTTGCTACCTCTGCCATAATGAGTGTGTGTGGTTTTGTTGACCGTCAGTAACAATGATGTTGAGGGATGTCGAGGGTCGGTCAAATGAAAATTGATTTATGTGCCAACGTTTCGAAGAATATATTTCTTCATCTTCAGGGCCGATTTTCAATTGTTTAAAATGGTACCCGATGCCGTGCAATAGTGTTGTTGGATGGAACTGAAGAAACTGGGGATTTGAGATTGATCCGAGGTTGCTACCTCTGCCATAATGAGTGTGTGATTTGATTCACGATCGTGTTGTGAGGCACAATCTTTGAGCAGTCATTGTGAACGAACGGCTGGTCGTACAAAGCTGCGGATGGTCTTAAAAAATTCTACGGAACAAACTCTATCTAAATATGAAATAAAAAACATACCGTTCTATATGAATGTTTCGAGATATGAGATTTTCTAATTTTCAAAATTCGTTTTGAACCCCTTCCCCTTGACCTAGGGTTATGAAAAGTTTCGTGGATCATTGTGGGGCTGGTCCAAACCCAGAAACCAAATTTCGTAATTTTAACTCAACGCTAACTGGGCAAAGTGCCGCGGACGGCGGACGGACGGATTTTTTTTAATTCGATTTTCTGAATCTACGTATCTTGAAACGTAAACCAACAAATTTTGAGGGGGGGTTAAAATTTTTTTTTCTTTGGGCGATTCCAATGGTTCATTATCGAAGATAATAAACCAAAACAGACTTCATCACATAGAATTAATTCAGTCTCTATTCTCGGTTTATAAAATACTAGTTGGAGGAATCATCCACTGAACAGGATAATTATGAGTACCTAAGTCTTAGATTGATAATTATAATAGGGAATGTAAGGTTCTTATGCCTATTAAAATAGTCTGAATATTCTTGGTGCGGGTCCCACACATTTTCTATTCAAATTGGACAATTAATGAATCTTGACAGTTTTTCCTCGGTTTCACTTGCGATGAATCTGAACAAACGGCTGGTTTGTGCATCGCTCCAAGTGCCCATGAATGCTCTCAATCAAACTCTTGTAAAATTCTTATGCAAAGTAATAGGGTAAGGGGCCCAGTAGTTGGACAATTGAGCAGCTTTTCCCTCAATAAGCCCCCCCTCAAAACAGACCTTCCCCTAAAATCGCAAGTTTGTGTTCACATATAGATACCGTGACCATAATTTCAAGACAAAACCAGTCATGCAGCATGACTATAAGAGCGAATTTTCGGAAAAAATTGGTTTTATGATGTTCATGAAGTAACAACCATGAAGTCACAAGTAACAACCACATTTCTTCATCTTCAAAGTGCTCCAGTTTGAGAGCGGAATAAGATACCCCCCAAAAAACACTCCGTGTAAAAATCACCCCGCCTCGCAAATATCATTCTTCAGAGGCCGGAAAAAGTTATGATATCCACTTTCCCCGCCCGCCCTTTTCCTCATTAAGGAGCTAAGTATAATGAAAAGCTTAACCACTTCACAAGCACCGTACCCCTTTCGAAATCTCCCCTTGGCGCTATTGCGAGACGTTTTTATTACTTCCACAAGCAACTAATACTTGTATAAAACGTTAACCACCATCAAGTATTAGTTGCTTGTGGAAGTAATAAAAACGTCTCGCAATAGTGCCAAGGGGAGATTTCGAAAGGGGTACGGTGCTTGTGAAGTGGTTAAGCTTTTCATTATACTTAGCTCCTTAATGAGGAAAAGGGCGGGCGGGGAAAGTGGATATCATAACTTTTTCCGGCCTCTGAAGAATGATATTTGCGAGGCGGGGTGATTTTTACACGGAGTGTTTTTTGGGGGGATATCACATCTTTTTGTTGTTGAAGTGGGTCATTTTATAAAGAAGGTCTATGCAAAATTTCAAGTCGATTGGTCCGGTTACCCAGGCTGTTGACTCGTCAAAGTTGCCAAAATTAGCCTAAATTTCAGTTTTTTGTTTCTAAAAGTTTTTGGGTTGAGATAATGGGTTAAACCTTTGAAAAGGCACTGTCTGATGTTGAAACGAAGCTCTGTGCAAAATTTCAAGTCGATCCGTGAAGGTGGAAATGCCTAACTGATTAAGGAGAAGAAGAACAGGTAAGGGTGAAAAACCGGGTTTTTGAAGTTATATAACTCGGCTCCCTTTAAAGATATCGACTTGAATCTTTCAAAAGGCACTTGCTACACTTGAAACAAAGCTCCGTGCAAAATTTCAAGTCAATCGGCGAAGGTGGAGAGGCTGTAGCCTTGACCGACTGAAAAAAGTAGAAAAACATGGTAATTGGTTTTTGAAGTTATATAACTCGGCTCTCTTTAGACCTAGCGACTTGAAACTTTCAGGGCTTTCTATTATCCACAACAAAAAGATCCATACCAACTTTCAAGTTGATCGGTCAACTAGGAGCCGAGATATGGCCATAATTAGCCTTAATTACCCTAAATTTCAGTTTTTTTGTCCCTAATTTTTTTTTGGGTTGAGATAATTGCTTATTCCGTTCAAATGGCACTGAGCCATGCTATAAAGAAGATATGTAAAAAAATTCAAGTCGATTGGTCCTTTTACCCAGGCTGTAGACTCGTCAAAGTGGACAGAATTTTCCTAAGGTTTCTGTTCTTTTGTTTCTAAAACTTTTTTGGGTTGAGATAATGGGTTATATCTTATATAAGGCTCTGTCTCAAGGTTAAATGAAGCTCTGTGCAAAATTTCAACTCAATCGGTTAACGTGGAGAGGCTCCAGCATTGCCTGTCTGAACAAGGAGAAGAAGGAGAAGAAGGAGAAGAACAATCTAAGGCCGAAAAACCGGGCTCCCTTTAGACCTATCGACCCCAAAAACAACTCCGTTGTAAAAACTGGCCCGCCAAAAAACCTCAGCCGCAAAAAGGAATGATATCCATATTGCCAGCCAGCCACATATATAGGATGCTCGGTGCTTCGCATCTCGCTGTTGAGTGTGCATATATAAACCTGATCCTCCTATCCCTAACCTCCACCGTCAATGTGTTCCTGTTCCCTGTCTCCTTCCCACAACCCCCTCTCACCCTTAGTCACCCTCGGTTTCACCTAATATGTTTCCTCTGTTACACCAGCAGGGAGCTTTACGCTTCTTTCAATGCTGTTGGCGGGAGCTTTTTGCCAGATGAACAAGCCTGAATTGAAGCATTACTATATTATAAGTATTACTGGCGGTCAGGAGTAATCAGTGGTGGTACACCTATAATGAAGTAATGCTTCAATTCAGGCTTGTTCATCTGGCAAAAAGCTCCCGCCAACAGCATTGAAAGAAGCGTAAAGCTCCCTGCTGGTGTAACAGAGGAAACATATTAGGTGAAACCGAGGGTGACTAAGGGTGAGAGGGGGTTGTGGGAAGGAGACAGGGAACAGGAACACATTGACGGTGGAGGTTAGGGATAGGAGGATCAGGTTTATATATGCACACTCAACAGCGAGATGCGAAGCACCGAGCATCCTATATATGTGGCTGGCTGGCAATATGGATATCATTCCTTTTTGCGGCTGAGGTTTTTTGGCGGGCCAGTTTTTACAACGGAGTTGTTTTTGGGGGGATATCACATCTTTTTGCATGGCTAGTTTTCGAGTGGTACTTATACAATACGGTTCAATTTAACAAAAGTACCTACGAGGTAACTAGTAAATTTTTTCCTAAATGAAGTTTTATCCTAGTCAAAATTTAGTAAAAAATTAGAACGCCTACTAATTTGCCTTTTTTTCTTCTTTTTGTGACAAGAATAATTATTTTTTGGAAATTATTGTTTGTTACCTACCTATCTGAAATGTGTTTGAAAAATAAGTAGTTTTAAAATTTTTGCGATTTGGCTAAATAGTAGTTTTAAAATTTTCGATTAATTAAAACAATTTACAATTTAAAAAAAATTATTAAAATTTAAAACTATTATTCTTATTATTACATTTAAAAAAATAGAAAGCATTAGAAATTTGAATGAATTTGAATTGGAAATTTTTTGAAAATTTGTTACATTTTTTCTTATGGATTGTGCAAATTTTTGTTGTTGAGAATCAGTACAATAATTGTAATTATTGGTGTCGAAGAGAAAGTGGAAAGAGAAAGTTTGCGAAAGGTAAAACGCACGTTTTTATACCAAAAATCGCGAATAACTCGAGAACCGTTGGGAAAAGTGACAATGAGCGCTACCCTCATTCGAAAGCCCATAAAATTTCCTATCGATCCTTAAACAGGCGCCACTCTACGACAATTTTTCTGACCACCGTTCAACTTTGATGTTTTTGGAAATTAGCCAAATCAGTAGATGTGGAATTTATTCACGTATTTTTGGCTGTAGATTAGTCGAATCGATTGAGATTTAGTTCAAAATTATTTAGCATATACTAGACAACCTAGCGGACATTTTAAGACCAACCGCACCAATTTCCATCAATTTTGGCGGCAGTTATTGTTGAAAATACAAAAATCACCATAACTCCTTTATTTTACCCCTTACGGAGCTCATTTTGATCTCAAATTAAACAGTTTCAAAAGCTGAATACAACTAAAAAAGAAAATCTGAAAAAGCTTCAATTTTGAAGGAGTTATGACCATTTGAAATTCCTAAAAAACACTATTTCCCCCCTAATTGGGGGGGAAATGGGGGGGAGGGAGAAAAAATGGTCAAAAGGCACTCCCTTGGAGCATAACAAACGTGTGTGCAAAATTTCAGCTCGATCCGATTTGTCTGCTGGGCTGTAGCCCCGTCAATGAACAACAACAACAACGAGAAGAAGAAGAAGAAGAAGAAGAACACGAAAAACGTGAAAAATAGTGGTTTTAAAACTGTTATACCCCCGACACCCGATGTTCCCGAGAGCTGAAATTTGGTTTACGTCCTCACGTGCCCCTGGAGAGTTGGTGTACAAAAAATCAACTCTCGAGACACTCAGGGGACCGAGCTACGGGATGGTGAAAACCCGAACTTGTTCCGTCGCGTAATCAGTGTCTCAGTCGCTTCGGTTTTCAGGGCTTCGGTTTACTTGGCGGGCGGGACGCTCCCGCGTCCCTAGATTTGAAACTTTCAGGGCTTTCTAATATCCACTCCAAGAAGACCCATACTAATTTTCAAGTTGATCGGTCAAATAGGAGCCGAGATATGGATACCTCGAAAACGCGTTTCGTGACGTCCGGTAAACATACACTCGACAGCGTTCGTTTTCTCAACTTCTTTGCTTGGCGGGGCGGAACGCTACCGCGTTCCTAGATAGCAATTCTGACTTCCCCATCTTATTTAGCGTGTAAAAACCTTTGAAATATGGTGTCACTTGACAGACTGTTTCATTTCCGGAATTTATGGGTGAAATCCCCCCCCCCCCCCCAACATCCCCAAACCCCCCTTCCGCTTTTGGACATTTCAACGCTGAACACGACGGAGAAATCAGAATTGCGATATCTCATTCCGTTATCAGATTAGAGCAGAATAACCAAGAAGATCATGATATTATCAAGTAAAAACCACGTTTCTTCATCTTCAAAGTACTCCATTTGAGAATGAAATAAGATATCGCAATAATTGGAATTATTCCGACTTCACGATCGTATTCAGCGTGTAAAAACCTTTAAAGTGAGGTGTCACTTGTCAGACTTTCATTTTTTTATCGAACCCCCCCCCCCCCCCCCCCTTGTTGTGACACAACTTTTATTAAAAATTTCAGTCTGTTATATTGCTAAACAAAACAAGCCTCCTGTAGGCAAATTGTGAAATTAAATGAGACGAGTCAGTCGGTAGGTATCTAGCACACTCCTAACAGCTGTTACTTTGTAAAATGTAATCACGTAAAACTCAAAATTGAAGGCAGCCTTCAATAAGGGTGGCGTCGACCACTTCGACGACAAGTGTGTCAAGTTGTGTTCCTTTTTAAGTTGAATTTTTTTTCTTTGGTCGGTTCCGATTATGTAATTTCAGGTGCAGCTGCAAGGTTTTATTATTTTGTTTTACAAATTCCTTTCGCTTCTGTTGAGACTGGAAGAGGGGATGGGAATAGCAAATTATGTAATTCATGTGCAAATACACGCCTCAAAACACGTTTTTTGTTGTTTTTTTTCATACAAAATAACCGACTTTTGGCCATATTTCGTTCAAATCGAATCAAATCAAAAAAACGCATAGCACCATGTGAATCAGCGCTGAAAAATAATGAAAATTCATGTGCCACACTTGGGGATTATTAGACGCCATGTTTTACGAAATTTGGCATCTGAGCAACTTTGCACGCTTGCAGAACAGGTTATGCGCAGTCACATTTATCGATTGAGGGGTCAAATGTTCATGAAATTTACGTATACGTATATATAGAATCTGAATCTGCAATAAAAAATTGGGGTACCCATTTGAAAAACCGAAGTTGGTGTCAATTGCGCATGTTTCTGCGCACGCACAAAGTGCGGGAATGACATATTTGAATTCATTGTAAAAAATGAAGGGGGGTTACTTAAAAGCTTTTTCCATTTTCCTGAAAATACCGTAGTTAGCAATGGTCCACTACTTGAGAAATACCTACCCTGTATATTTGAAAAATAACAGATTGCTATTGATAATATAAATGATAATAAAACGAACTCAGCAGTGTGGTTACGCAATAGGTGAAACACCGTTATGCAGCACTGAAACAGTTAAAAAACAAATTGGTTTTAATCCTCTACAGGAACATCACTGAAGAGATTCATAAAACGATCTTGTTTAAAATAAGTGAAGTTCACTTTTGGCAGACTTTGAAAGTTTCGTAGGGCATACAAAAAATTGTCTCCATTGTATCATTTCTCTAAATACGATCAGATGTTTTTAAATATATATATATTTTGTTTTGCATGAAATATGTTTGTTTAAGTACCTATTTGGGGAGTATCCATCGTAGGTAGCACCAGAAACGCGGTGAAACGGGCGAGCATCTACTACTGAGATGTACCTAGTACGGATCGCTATTACATCCGAACGGGATGCGCGTCCTAACGTGTTTATTATCGTTTCAAGAGGGAAGATTAGCCATTGTGAACGTGATGCGCACGTCGAAAAAATATCGGTTTGGTGGTAGGTATATTATTCATGGGATTTTGCATAGAACCCAAATCTGCAACCAACACCAATAAGTATATATAATTATAAAAGCTGTATAACATACAAATTGTATAGTCCCATACGCTTGATTTTTCTCCTTTTTCTTCTGCGGTTCTATAACTCTGTGATTTTCAAGAAACGGCATTGTGTGAGTGAGGAGGTACCAACCCAATCAGATTGCTATGACATTTGCCATTTTCTCCAACTTGGACCCTTTTCACAGAAAATGACAGCGTCAGCTCATCTCCCCCCACCATCACCATCACTCTCAGATGAAATAAAGTTTAGGGAGCTGGATACAAAATGTTTATTATGAATAAATGAAATTTATGTCGCATCTATTCAATTATCAATAGATGCCAATAAATCGCGTTATCTCATACGGCACTGTTTGCGGTATCCAGCCCCGAATTTAAATGGCAATATACATAAATGCTGGGCTAAGAAAATACTAAATTCAAAAGCGACACAAAAGAGATGGTGGTAATCAAAAGCAACAGCCAAAGCGCAGTAGGTATATAAACGCAGCGATGTTAGATAGAGAATTGAAATAATCCTACGGAAATCTCATGCTCTTCAAGCTCAGAGACTGGTAATTCCGGCGTCCCATACCCTCACAACACCAGCTCATTACAACTGTTAAGTGACGCTAATCCGATTATAACTCCGCTTAAAACGACCTCAATTCTACCCGCCTCCACCCCTCTAGCCACTCCACTAGATGCCGACTTTTCAATTACTACTAAAGCCCTGACACCTCAGTTCATAGATATAAGTTAAAATTTATTTTTTTTAGGAGAAAAAGTGCCTGCACCTCTGAGGTGCAGTGCCACTATTGATGTCGCAAATAGGGGCGCCACCACTGGAAGGTTAAAAGTGAAAAAAGTCGGATTTCAACCAGTATAAAAAAAAAAAAATTATAGGACACTTCATCACAAATTAGTTGTAGAATCGATCCCTGGCCGGCGGTACGACCTTAAGGGTTAGCCCCTGTATGAGCTAAATAACTCGTGTTGTAATTTCGGTTTTTAAAATTAAATCGTATCCTTGTTAGAACAAATTTATAATTACACAACACAGACAACTGCACTCGAAGAAGGGCGGACTAGAACTGTCTGTACAATTTCTTCTAGCGGCGAAGCTCCGCAGGGCGCTCGCCGGGGTTTATTCTACATCAGCTATTATTTTTTATAATTCGTAGAATAAACCCCGGCGAGCGCCCATTTTCAATATCTGAATCTTCTTCAAAACGTTTTATTTAGCACTAGGGAGATACAGAACTAAACGCTCTTTCCAACGGTATAATCAGCCAGAAACAACCAGCTGGTATTGCACGTTCCATCTACGAAATAACTTTACTGGAAGTCATTGGATTCG
Organism: Stenodema calcarata; assembly: GCA_963920205.1. Lineage (NCBI taxonomy): Eukaryota > Metazoa > Arthropoda > Insecta > Hemiptera > Miridae > Stenodema > Stenodema calcarata. Next base: position 10,441,339 of record OY986057.1, on the reverse strand, counting down.
AATGTGCATGATTGGAAAGCCCTCGATTAAGACATTTTAATAAGACCAAGTATGAATAAATACATAATATTTGAACACTGCAAACTGATGTGAAATAGAAAGAGGTCTGTGTAAATATTTCTCATTACCAAGTTATTTCGTTCTTTGAACCAGTTTTGCTTGTTACCAGACCCATTATTGTTCTTCAACCCTTCAGTGCTCGCGTCGGGTCCCTGATGACCCGGTCAACTTTCAAGTTCGAATTTTAACGTCTTCCTTTCGGGTTTTGCCCCCACCACTCCTTGTATTCTCCTAGCCTCTGGAAACGATAAGTTTTGTAACCTTTCGATAATTGAACACGGTGAACCTAATGAACCATTGGAATCGCCCAAAGAAAAAAATTTTTTAACCCCACCTCAAAATTTGTTGGTTAACGTTTCAAGATACGTAGATTCAGAAAATTGAATTAAACAAAGAAAAAAAAAAGTCCGTCCGCCGTACGCCGTCCGCGGCGCACTTTGCCCAGTTAGCTTTGAGCTAAAATTTCGAAATTTCCGCCCGAATTTCGACCATCCGCAGCTTCGTACGACCAACTGTTCGTTTACAATGAGGGCTCAAAGGTTGAGCCGATATGAACCTGTCAACATGATCGAGAATCAAACGGTTGAATTACAGGTCAATTTTCATACTAAGGAGCTGTTTGGAACATCATATGGTTTTAGTGATGTCGAGTTTGGTGTTCTGAGGTACCTACGTTTCGTGCTAATAAGGTACTTCTTTTATAGAAAAATTGTTACCGACGTAGTATCAAAAACCCCAGAATTATATCGGTACATTTTATTTGTAATTAATTCATAATCTCTATCATTCGGGTTCTGCACAAAGGAACCCAGTCGATTCCAACAGCCAGACATCGTATGAATTATTCATAATTAATAATAATTATTAATAATAATAAATACAAATTATTAATACCTAACAATAAATTATAATGATTTCCACTAGGTACTTTATAAAATTATTAATAATTAGTGATAATTCATAATAATAATTAATCTAACATTTAGGATCTAGACATTTAGACCTAGTGATCTAGACAGAAGGGTGATCTGTACAAAGAAGATAACAAACCGTTGTGTCAAGAATTTGGAGAGTTTTTTAAATTTCATATAATGATCATCAAATATTTACAATACATCGATACTGGGATCGTCACTATACGTATACAGGGTGTTCGACACTTGGTGTAAAAGAAAAAAAAACTCTGCAAATTCTTGACACAACGGTTTATTATCTTCCTTGTGCAGATCACCCTTCTGTCTATACCAGACTGTGTTGCAAATCGGCACCATACCATATTCTCACCGTACTCATACCATACCATACGAATTTCTTTTCTGTCTTATCATACTGTACTAAATCATACATACAATAATATACCTTACCATACTCATACCATGTCATACAAACCGAGTGAATATTGAAATGTCATCCATTTCTGACCTATATTTAAAATTTCAAGTATCTAGCTCATCATCAAAATTTAATTTGTTTAAACAAAAAGGTATTATTTAAACAATTTTACAGATGAGAAACCGAGTAAATATTGCAATGTGGTCTATCCCCGACTCACGGTTAAAATTTCTAGACTGTAGTTTACCGGGAAGATGACAAAAGGTAGTTTTATTCTGGGCGTCTGAGGGTTGGGTCACATAACGGCCGTTTTCGACGCGAAAGATTAGTGTTTTTCCTAAACCTTTGCGCGCTCACTGTGAACGAACGGCTGGTCGCACAAAAATCCAATTGGTCTTAAAAGATTCGTAATTTTTCAGGTCATTCAAAAGCGAACTGAAAATTACACGTTTCAGTTAAATATTTTGAGATATGACATTGTCGAAATTTTAAATTTCGTTTTGAACCCCTTCCCCTTGACCTAGGGTTATGAAAAGTTTCGAGGATCATTGTGGGGCTGGTCCAAACCCAGAAACCAAATTTCGTAATTTTAGCTCAACGCTAACTGGGCAAAGTGCCACGGACGGCGGACGGCGGACGGGGGACGGCGGACGGGGGACGGCGGACGGCGTACGGCGTACGGCGTACGGCGGACGGACGGATTTTTTTTTTATTCGATTTTCTGAATCTACGTGTCTTGAAACGTAAACCAACAAATTTTGAGGGGGGGTTAAAATTTTTTTTTCTTTGGGCGATTCCAATGGTTCATTATCGAAGATAATAAACCAAAATGTAACTCGTAATTTATAGGAGTTTGAAATAAGCAAACAGATAAGCTGAGGATTACAGACGAGATCCAATGTTTGAACCTAGTTTATATATCATGTAACCAAAGAAAACAAAATGCAATTTATTTAAAATAATTGCTACCCCGGAGATGAGAGCAAGGGCACTACCGCCGTTTTGCACGAAGGACAGCAAAGAGACCTGTCACAAGCGGGAGGGCGGATGCCCGCGCCACGTCTCTACTGTTTACATTAAATTCGATATTCGTTTCTTCATCTGCCCCGTTTTGGTAGTACCAAACGATAAACGTTAACGGTAACGTAAATGGTGCACGGTTACATTAGACGTGGTACTGTTTTTGGTTGCATTCCTGCTATCTTATCTTGAGTAAACTATGGCTTTAGGCTGAACTGGACCAACTGTGGAGTGAAGTTATGATTCAAGTTTTGGTTTTCATTTGTATATGTTTTTAATTATTTACTTGTATCTACATGGCTGCATTTTGTGTAAAATTCCAAATAAAACGGAAGAAAACCATGACATGAAAAATATATAACCTAAACATTGCAGCTGCTAGAACAATAAAAGGCAAAAGGGCCACTCAAAATAAGAAATAATGTAGTAGGTAAGTAAACTTCCTAATAAGGTACCTACCGAAATATTACAATTACATACTGAAATGTAAAATAGGTTTGTAATATAGGTATTTTGGTAGAAAGAAAAAAATATCGATGTCTGGAAAAAACATTGATGTGGGATAAACATCGGATGGAAAATATCGATGTCAAAAACATCGATGATTAAAGAAAAACACCGAGAATTTTGAAACATTGGGTATTCGATACCCACCCCTACTAGGAAGTTGAGAGGAGAGAGAATTGCGACGCTGTCCGATCGCTTGACGCACGTGAGAGAATCGACCCGTATGCGCAGGGACTTACTCATAATTAATTCAGCAAATATTTAACATGCCCATGGGAAGTCGTCACTCCAATCATGGCTGACTCAGTACTTGATAATATCGCTCCCGAAATTACAGATACGTTTGATATATTTTTGTCTACCAAATATCCAAACAGGTAACAGTTTTTCAATCAAGAAAACATACAAATTACAATAAACTACTAAATAGGTGGTAGACATATCAAACGGAATTCACTGTGGAAGTAAATTATGACCACAATACACTAGCTTTCTTCAATCTGGACGGAATAAAACGCCGACAGAAACATTAACACGGATCGTTCCACAAAATAAAGCCTGGGAGGATCATAAACTCCACATATACAACCAAACCATTCCAACCTTCATGCGATCCAATACCTACTTGAAAGGGGTTCCGGTTTTGTTCATTCCAGTTTCCACGATCGAATAATAAATCATCAAGTAAAAACGAAGTTATTGGCTTATGAAAATCCTCTCAATATTATGAAGGCAATTATATGCCTACCTGACGCCAAGAAAATAAATACTTCATTCCACGATCACAATAATGCATAACAATAACCTCAACCGCTTGTAGAGATTATTAGCATGGAAGGTGAAGGGAGTCCGGTTAGAATTTTATGTCCGTTGTTCGTATGTGAGTTGGTTCATGAATGAAGTATTATTATAACCAAGTCCTGGGAGTTTTTAATTGACAGCCTACCCTGACACATATCAAGCTCCAACTCAAATCCATAAACTACCAATTCGCCACCCCTCAGGTTTGTTCAAGTAAAATATGCGGGGCTACAATTATGAAAGATTGCCCATGCAAGCCACACAATTTATTTTTTTCTACAAAATTAAGAAGGATTTCTACACCACGAGAGGATAATTGTGATATAATTAATCAACAGGGGATAATTCACACATACCAGCAACTTTCAGTGCATAGAGTAAACATGGACTACAACTAAAATCATACACCACCAAAGATATCTACCCTTAAAATTTACTCTTGGGGGTGGCTCCATAGAGAACTCCACACAGGATCAGTATAAAGAAATGGTGTGACTTTTTCACCCAAATTATGGGCACCTCATGTTAAACTATGAACTTAAAAGAGGATTTGAAGAATCTCAGCAATGTATTGTGTCACTGGACAGTAAGTAAGCCTGTTGTCATATTTATCAAGTTCAACCTAGAGTTGTTCTCTCTCGATATAACTTCAAATCACCAGCTGCTAGAAACCGGGTAACCACACAAGCTCTTCAGAAATAACTAGGACCCTAGCTTACAAACTTTTCTTCATAGGCGGATAAGAAATATTTTATTATGAATATAAATATGCAATATTTATACTGAAAGTATAAATAATATAACAATAATATATATAATATATCTTAGTCTCGCTCACCCGCTTGACTTTCTTTCTGCATATTTAATCCTCTCTCTTTCTCTGTGACCCTTCAGAAATTTATTCAAACTCTTAGCAATGGATTGACCCCACATATGGTGGAAGGGGAGGTAGTGGTGAGGAGAGAGCCCCAGGAGTTTTTGCGAGAGAGCAGTCACAAAGAGGAGAGTGTGGTGAGGACGAGGGAAGGGAGCTAACTTCTCTGTACGCATATGAATGGGCAAATAACTTGGGAACTGGATGGTGGGCTGGATTGGTGGCATGGCGAGGGGGTAGAGTTGTATTGAAGATGGTTGGAACGGAGGGGAACCCACTCCGACGGGAGCACACATTTCCACGGACCTTTTTACGCATAAGCCATTAGCCGATTTTCTGCATATGATAGAAACGAACACTCAGTGAAGAGAAGATATTTCGTCAAAAACCGCTACGAGAGGACTGGTGCGAATAAATTGAGGCCTCACTGCTACTTAATTTCATTGCCAACTCCATGATGTGAAACTTCTATCAAACACGCGATGTTTGGTATTTCGAGAGAGTTTCATACCATCATATGAATGTTATCGAGACGTTTTGCATATAATGCGTGTTTTCCTCTTTTTTCATACACAGCTTTAGAATACAAATAATAATCAATAATCTAATTTGTTCGGTCAAGGAAGAGATGAGCCCACAGCACAGTCATCTCTCATCAAACCGAATCTAACCGTAGGGCGTGAGTGATTCAAGGTTTCATGAAAGTTAGTCTACATACCTACATCACATACCTAGGGAAGTATTGATTTAATTGAGGATAAAATTAACTTCAACTAACCTAATTGGTTAGTTAATCGCGGCGTTATCGAGGATTTAAATCTGATGTGCTGTTAAACTCGCTTGAATTCAGATTGGACGTTCTTTATCATCTAACTATAAATCATAATCACTCTCGGTCGTTCTCCTCTCTCAAATTCAAGTCTTTGATTATGATGTGACCCTGGGGAGTTATGATCCAACGTGAGAATATCTAAGGCAGAAAACGCTTTATTGTGGTTGGGAGAGCATAGTCGTCATTTGTTCTTCCATAATCTGACCTCTGATACCGTCGGGAGTCGACCGCATCCAATTATAATCATACATCTTCTCTGCACTACTAAGGGCAACAGCCAGCTACACGATGTCCACACAGTTGGTTAATGGCAGAGTGTGGTATCATTACCTGAGCAACTGCATGTACAAGATTATACGCCTGACCACTACCTTGTTTCTCTCGGATAATTGCCCTAGAATTTTAATCAACTGTTTCCATTTGTTGCTTCGGGCTTTCAAATGTTCATCGTCTACGTTTCCAACAAGACTAAAATGACGCTTTTCTCGAGTACTGTCCATGTATTTTCCTGTTGTCAGATATGAATATCTCATTCCGATGATCTGGTTACCCGTCGGTAACGACTATCCAATTATACTAACAGAATTGGTAGGCAACTTCTCTCATAGATAAAAACATGCTAAGTAAGTAACTTGTGGAAATTGGAATTCCATTGTTCACTCTCTTTCACGTACTTTAACAGAAAATTAGGATTGCTACATCACTATCGAAGTTAGGAAGGTTTTGAATCAATGCAAGAAGTCGAGAAAAATATTGTTGTCTGCAATTAATTGTCACATCTCGTCACAATAAAAATGCAAGTGCAAAATAATCCTGTAAACTGCAATAGTGTCCAAAATATCATTGATTCATTTGATTCCTTTTCGTGCCAGAATCGCGTAAATGCAACAGGAGGGCCGTAATATTCTATAGCATATTATGCTCTGCTGTTAGCGAATTTTTGAAGAAAAGGAAGCTATTGTTCTCGATCCAAAATTTTTAAAACTTGCATTTGAAACTTCAAATTTAAAACTTTAAATTTAAAAAATTTTAAACCTACTTGAATTTCCGAAAAAAATTGCATACCGAAATCCGGTCTAGACCATTCTGAATTCACTGCCAAAAGAGACCAAAAATCATATGTTTATATATTTATGTATTTATAAATTCATACATTAATACGTTTATATATTTATATATTTTATGTGTCATTTTAAACTTTCAATAAAATTGAGATAAAAAGATCAAATTTGCACATAAATTCTGGCCTGGCAATTGAAAGGCTAAGTTTGAAGATGGGCAGAATCAAGCCACTCTGAAGGGTGAGGGGGTTGGTGAATTTAGGGGGGAGGGATTACTTATAAATGTCCAAAATGACACATAATGTTACGCCAAAACCAGAGGTACGTCCACAAGTACGTTCAACAATGTAAGAAAATAATTATGAATTAATATTGAGACCTCAGTTACTGCACAAATCTTCGAAGATAAGGACGATCTTCCTTAACGTTTAACTTATGACCTAGCACTATGCACATTTGTTGGTTTAAAATTGTTGTTATTTTGAAAATTCGCTTTAATATACATATAAAGGTCGAGGTTGTGATGTACCCTGAGATGTAACCAATTGCGCTAGACACTTGAAATTTTAAATATAGGTCAGAAATGGATGACATTTCAATATTCACTAGTATGGTATGGTATATTATTGTATGTATGATTTGGTATAGTACAGTATGGTATGATAGGAAAGAAATTCGTATGGTATGGTATGAGTACGGTGAGAATATGGTATGGTGCCAATTTGCAACACAGTCTGGTATAGACAGAAGGGTGATCTGCACAAGGAAGATAATAAATAGTTGTGTCAAGAATTTGCTGAGTTTTTGTGACCAATTGCTTGAGGTAATTTGTTACTGAACGGTTTATTAAGATTGGATATTATTAATATTGATATAAAATGTCCCAATGTGTCCCAAAATGTCCCTATCGCTCGTGTAATCAAATCGCGACTCTGGACCTGGCTTGGTCAACGATAGATCTGATTACCTGACGTCCCCTTCTGTTTTCTCCAGAGACAAGTGAGTCTACTTTCTATCATCTAAATACTGTTCGGACAAATTTACACGCAATGGGATTAGATAGCCTCGGGCAACCCGAGCCCCCTGATAAAACATCAGAAACCCCGGATGCCAATTCTCGGAAACGTAGTAACGATATTCAACTCCCAAAAACTGACAAGGTAGCACTAGTAGCAAGAAAATACCAAAATAGATATAAACCTACTCTTGAAGAAAAAGAGGAGTATAAAAAACGACTAATGTCAAATCGATTTCGCACAAGCGACAAAGGACCGTTTTTTATATTTATTGAAGGGAAAAGTTCCCCCGTCGGTAAACTTCACCCCATGTCATTTGGGAAATGGATTTTTTCCCAGAATATAAAAAAATCATCCATAGAAGACATTAGAATAGTAGGACTTAACAGAATTAAAGTACAGGTAAATACCGCTACAGCTGCGAATGAGTTGGTATCTTTGAAAAGCTTCCAAGAAAAAGATCTTGTTGCTTATATCCCTGACTTTCTGGTCTACAGAACTGGAGTGATACGCAACGACGTTATGGCAAATATTGAAGATTCTGAAATCCTGGAGGAAATGATATCCACAGTGAACCCAATACGGATGCGGAGAATCACTAGATTTGATCATGAAACGGATGGAAAACGAATATTTCACAGAACAGAGACTATATTTGTCACATTTGATTCCCAAACGCTACCCGAACATGTACATATTTACGGTATGAGATGTCGAGTGGATCCCTATGTACCTCCAGTTAGACAATGTTCAACCTGTTATAGAATAGGCCATGTTGCTGGTCAATGTAGAAGTACCGTCCGGTGTCTACACTGCGCGGAACAACACGGGTCTGAGAACTGCCCTAACCAACAACAACAGTATGGTTGCATAAACTGTAAAAATATGGACCACAAAGCAGACAATAAAAGTTGTCCAGTTTTCATCGACAAGCAACGCCGTAAACGGGAGCAGGCGATGACGGACTCATATGCGACTGTTACAAAAAACTCTGCAAATTCTTGACACAACGGTTCATTATCTTCTTTGTACAGATCACCCTTCTGTCTAGATCACTAGGTCTAAATGTCTAGATCCTAAATGTTAGATTAATTATTATTATCAATTATCACTAATTATTAACAATTTTATCAAGTACCTACTGAAAATTATTATAATTTATTGTTAGGTATTAATAATTCGTATTTATTAATAATAATAATTATTATTAATTATGATTAATTAATACGATATAATTCTGGGGTTTTTAATACTACGTCGGTAATAATTTTTCTATAAAAGAAGTACCTACCAAGAAACATTCGAAATTACCTTCATTTCCGTAGCACGAAACGCACCTCAGAACAACAAACTCGACATCACTTAAGCCATATGATGTTCCAAAGAGCTTGTTAGTATGAAAATGGACCTGTATTTCAACAGTTTGATACACGATCGGGTTGTGAGGCACAATCTTTGAGCCCTCATTGTGAACGAACGGCTGGTCGTACAAAGCTGCGGATGGTCTTAAAAAATTCTACGAAACAAACTCTATCTAAATATGAAATAAAAAACATACCGTTTGATGGGAATTTTTCGAGATATGGAATTTTCAAAATTTCAAAATTCGTTTTGAACCCCTTCCCCTTGACCTAGGGTTATGAAAAGTTTCGTGGATCATTGTGGGGCTGGTCCAAACCCAGAAACCAAATTTCGTAATTTTAACTCAACGCTAACTGGGCAAAGTGCCTCGGACGGCGGACGGCGGACGGCGTACGGCGGACGGCGTACGGCGGACGGACGGATTTTTTTTTATTCGATTTTCTGAATCTACGTATCTTGAAACGTAAACCAACAAATTTTGAGGGGGGGTTAAAATTTTTTTTTCTTTGGGCGATTCCAATGGTTCATTATCGAAGATAATAAACCAAAACCGCTTCAGTATACTTCAAAATGATGACAAGAATGAAGAAAACGAAGACTATCCCTCGATTCAGGCTGCCTCCTCATTCTCCAATAAAAATAAGTCAATGAGGGCTAATCGTCGGGCTCTGCCTTATACAAGGCCTGACAAACCCTCCGGGGGAAAGAAAAATATTGCACTAGAAAGGCTAACAAAGATACAAGAACATACTGAAAAAGAAAGAGCAGCGCATTCTCAAATACGCTTCAGGAAAGCAACGGGATACAATAAGGATGTTGGAAGTACAAGCAACTCCACCGAAAGTAGACATGACCACATTCACGACACCAGTGAAGAACGGATGGAAACAGAATACTGTTCACCGACGGAAACAATAAATGAAATTTATGATATTTTTCGCAACTCACAACACCTAAAAAATCCACAACATTCACAAAACATATACAAACACATAGAGGAGGCGGTTTACAATTTGGTGACCTCAAAAACCATAGCGGGATCAAATTATGAATCTAATACACAATAATACAAGATCGAAAAACCCTATTCAAATATTACAATGGAATGCTAGATCGCTGGTCAAAAATAAAGGAAGCCTTGAACACTACATCGATTCAAACCCAGTAACAGTAATGGCAATTTCCGAAACCTGGTTTCAGATCGGAAGAAATTACTCTTTTAAAAATTATGACATGTTACGGTCAGATAGAAGGGACGGGAAAGCCGGTGTAGCACTCTTGATCAAACGGGGCTTTGCATACTCGCGGCTTCAGGTTCCAAACCGCATCCGCGATTTTTCATATGTAGCCGCAAAGATCAAGCTGTCATCTCGTCACATGGTTACAGTCGTCTCGATATACAACAATAACAGGAACTCGATCAACCAACAACAATGGGAAAATTTTTTTGGAAAATTTGCAGGGCCTGTAATTATTACCGGTGACTGGAATTGCCATCATGAAGCGGTCGGAAACTCATTTTCGGATCGAAAAGGGAAAGATTTATTTGAGGCGGCAGCAAATATAAATTTTTGCTATATCAACAATGGGGCACCTACGTTATTCCCATCGGCAAATCAAAGAATAACATCGGCAGTGGACGTAACTTTTGTAACACCGGACCTCCGCCTAGAGTTGACATGGTCTGTGCTAGATGACACACTCGGCTCGAACCACTTTCCATGTATTATCACCTTCGACGCCAACGAAGACCAGCAAAATAATAACCCCTCTAGAAAATGGAAAATCCACAAGGCTGATTGGGGAAAATTTCGCGAGTACATGGAGTTACAGAAATCAAGACTGTCGGGAAATAACTTGACCTACACCAATTTAATGGAAGTAATTGAAGAAGCAAGTAATCACTCTATTCCACTAACCAGCCCATCTAAGGCCAAGAAGTCTGCATATTGGTGGAACGAAGATTGCTCGGAAACAGAAAGGGCTAGAAAACAAGCTCTGGCAACCTGTAGGAACCGCTTCTCATATGCGAACTACATCAACGCGCAACGAGCTACTGCCTTGGCCAAGCGTGCTACTCGGCAGGCAAAGAGAGGTGCATGGAGGGAGTATTGTTCCGAACTAAATAGAAATACACCCATTAGTACTATTTGGAAGCAACTTAAGGCTATAAAAAGTGGTAAAACTAACAGAAATAAACACATCGAAGAAGGTGAATGGGTGGAAGAATTTATGGATAAATTGGCACCCCCATGGGTCCCAGCGGGGCCCTTAGCAGATAGGTCTCCTATCATCTCCAATAGCCTTACTAGCGACGGAAATGATTTGATGACTGCCCCTTTCACCCTTAATGAACTACATATCGCTCTGTCCACACCTACCACAGGTTCTGCCCCCGGTATTGATCATATACCTTATCCGATTCTCAATAACCTCAGTGCGGAGTATAAGGAAATGCTACTAGAGGTGTACAACGGAATGTGGAATTGTGGTGTTTTTCCGCAAGAATGGAGTCGATTCATCATCATACCCATTCCCAAACGAAGTGGTGAAGTGAATGTTGATAATATGAGGCCGGTCTCTCTGGGATCTTGCCCTATGAAGACAATGGAGCGCATGATCAAGTTTCGGTTACAATGGTGGGTCGAATCCCGTAATATTCTACCTGACAGTCAATATGGTTTTAGGCACAACAGATCAACCTATGATGCAATAAACAAACTGGTAACGGATATTGGCATAGGGCTTACGGCCAACAAAACAATTTTAGCGCTGTTCTTGGACGTGAAATCGGCATACGACAATGTAGAAATTCCTCTGCTACACGCAAAACTTGTAGAGATTGGACTGCCACCCAAATTCGTTCAAAATATTATAAGTATGATAGAACAGAGAGATATTTATCTACGTCTAAATGGTAAAATTATAGGACCAAGGAGGTGTTTTAAAGGGTTGCCGCAAGGAAGCATTCTCTCAACAATCTTATATATAATTTATGTAGCTCACATAGGTAATATGTTACCAGAGGGAACTTCTATGGTCCAATATGCGGATGATGTGTGTATATATACAGCAGGTCAAGAATTTGAGAAGACTAGAGAAACACTTGAGTCAACTGTAACGCAAATAACAGCTCACCTTGGTACCCTAGGGCTCGAAATATCCCAGACAAAGTCCGTTGCCTGCCCATTTACACGGAGGAGATCGCTTCCATGGGCGGAATGGATCCCTCTCGGCGATTATAACTTTCCGTGCGCTAATAAAATTCTTTTTCTCGGGATCCATCTAACCAGAACCCTCACATGGAATCATCATATTGAATCTATCATCCCGAAATTGGAACCGTACAAGAACATCCTACGATCAGTCTCTGGTTCAAATTGGGGCGCAGACCCGAAAATAACCCTCTTGTTCTATCGTGCCACTATCAGGAGTATACTTGATTATGCTAGCGTTTTCTACGGATCTGTGAGTGACACAATGGCTGGAAAATTAGACCGTCAACAAGCAGCATGCTTACGTCTCATCCTCGGATCCCCACTGTCCACACCCCTAAATGCACTCATGGCGGAGACTGGGGAAATGCCATTAGTTGTCCGCAGACTAATGCTTTCGAACAGGTTCTTGACCTCGGTTTATAGTAGACATCCGGAACAATACTCTAAAACGGTGCATTTCTCAACTCAGGTGTTGACTGAGAGGTTCTGGTTGAAGAAGAAGGCACCTCAGATTTGCGAGAGTTTCCTCGAGCTCCACGATCAAATAATGGGAGTGGCAGTATCTTCAACGCCATTCAAGTACAACATTGATTACGGGGCAACATTATGTCCACCTCCTGTGTACCTCAAACTAGAGATGAAAGCGGAAACTACGAGTATCAAGGTACTGCATAGCAAGTGGCCAAATGAATGGTCGAAGGGCATCCGCTTATTATGATGACACGTGCAATACCTCCGGAAGTAAAAGGATTTGGGATGATGCTTCCATATACTCTGCAGAACTCTACGCTCTCAGCCTTGCAGTAGACTACATAAGATCTAGCGCCCAACATTTCCCCCAAAATATTATTATTTCTGATTCGCTAAGTGCCCTTCAGAAGATTAGGAACATCGGACCTGGGAGTACCATTGGTGCATTAGAAAAGAAAATTCTACAAGAGGTGCACGAGCTGGCCAATATTCAAGTAGAGGTACACTTCGTTTGGGTGAGGGGGCACATTGGGGTCCACGGAAATGAGATCTCTGACCGTCTTGCCAAAATCGCCATAAATGAAAAGGAGGAAGTCGTCGAGCCTTTCTTTCCGCCTTCTGACCTTCATAGACGTTTCAACGAAAGTGCCCAAGCAAAATGGAATGCCTTTTATAAAAATCACTTTGCTGGCAGAAAATATGCGACTATGTTCCCCATTCCGCCTCGGCATCCATGGTTTTTGTCCTTCCCGGGAAATTCCAGGAGATTTTTCAAGTGTCTCTCAAGGATTCGCTGCGGAACGTCAATCACGAAGGCATTCCTACACAAAATCGGAGCTGAAACCTCAGCGTCATGCCGCTATTGCGCGGAAGCCGAAGAATCTATAGACCATATATTGATAATGTGCCCAAGTATTGCTGAACAACGCAAACCACTCCTGGACGTGATTCTGCGAGAGCTTCCACAACCTTTCTCCTTCAGTACTGTGATAACCAGCCAAAAAAAGACGATTTATTTTGAAATTTACGCCTTCCTCGACAGAGTAGACTTTAATGGCTAACTTTATTTTTTGTAATTTTATCTATTTTTGAAGTGTAATTTTATTTATATTTCTGAGACATAACGCATGTATGGCAAATGGTACATAATAAAGGCCGATGCCAAAAAAAAAAAAAAAAAAAAAAAAAAATTACAATATAATACAGGTGGATTTAAAAATCCCATATTATATGATATTATATTATCAAGTTAAAAATAAGGGTAGAAGTTGAGGTATTTATTCGATTTTCTGAATCTACGTATCTTGAAACGTAAACCAACAAATTTTGACGGGGGGTTAACAAAATTTTTTCTTTGGGCGATTCCAATGGTTCTTTATCGAAGATAATAAACCAACAAGCGGCAGTGTTCACTATATCTATTTAAAACATAAAAATATATATAAGTCTGACATAAATACCAAGAACAAATACGCAAGAAATCCGTTATAATTCGAGTGCTTTCAATCGAATGGAGAACGATTTTTGTCCGATGAAAACTACAGAAGTTTCATTTCTCTAGCAACGGCTTGGTTGTAAGTGAAAATTATAGTGAAATGTAGGTAACGCTTTTCGAGGACAAAACTGTCACGAAAAAGTGTCCTCGAAAAGCGTTACCTACATTTTACGACAATTTTCACTTACAACCAAGCTAGGGAAATGAAACTTCTTTAGTTTTCATCGGACAAAAATCGTTCTCCATTTGATCGAAAGCTCTCGAATTATAACGCATTTCTTGCGTATTTGTTCTTGGAATTTATGTCAGACTTATATATATTTTTATGTTTTAAATAGATATAGTGAACACTGCCGCTTGTTTTGTGATCAATTGCTTGAGGATGAGGTTACCTACATTTCTGTTTTCATTAAAATAATACTACATCCAAACAAAGTTGGTCGTATAGGAAACTGGGATTCGTTGTTTTGTTAATAATATTGACATAAAATGTCCCAATGTGTTGCAGACTCGTATGCAAGCATTCAGTTTAAGATATGATTCAATAACTTGCCCTCACCGATCGTTGAATCATGAAGTTTGTCTTTACAGCTGTTTTGGCAGTATATAATTTCAATTCGAGTCGGATCTCATAACCAGGATTACAGGGCTATCGAGCGTTGAGCGTGTCAAGACGCCAATGGCCGTGGTCCTCCGCCCGCTCAGTGGTCCTTGAATGGTTCCTTCTAGTCAGCTATCCGTGGTCAGCACCTCGTTATTTTGATGTCTAACCTTTCAATATTATCATTCCTTCCTGATATTCTCTTCAAATATCTTAGAAAAAAAAAACTTTCGCCTAATTCTGAGATTCCAATTCCCAAAATTCAGTGAGTTTTCAATGGGCCAAATGGTTTTTCAGAGATGGAAATATATTTGAATGATGTGTAATGTACATTGAGAATTACAAGTCTCCATCATCATCAAATATCGATGTGGAGTTTGAAAGTCGAAATAAATTATTCGAAAAGTTTCGTTCAATAATTGTTCCATCTCGTGATCAATACTTTTAATTATTAAAAGTATTGATCACGAGATGGAACAAAATACTATGGAAATATATGAATATGAGTACCATTTCCGTTTCCTAGCTGAGGTTGGAGGGGTGTTATCTCAACCCGCCAACATCAAGTTCTTCTGATGACTGTGCCACAGAATAATTGAAATGTAGAATGGTACTGGGTTACAAATATTGTAACCCATCACCATTCTACATTTCAATGCATTTGCTGTTTCCGAAAATTTGCTGTTTTGTGTACTATTGATCTGAAAATAACATTCAGTTCCTGCAATGTTTCAATGGAACCTACGAGAACTGGATGTTATTCTCAGATAAGAGAGATCAGAATAGTACACAAAAACGGCAAATTTTCGGATAGAAGGGAGTTTCATTATGGAAGAACTGGACTAGCCGAAGGTGTTATAAAAAGCATTGAGGTGCTCAATTTTACCAAGGAACTTGGCAGCTTCTGGAAGAACGCTTTTATAATGAGAAAATAATCACATTCAAACCCTTTTGTTTGACTGCTCCAAGCCATCTAAGGAGTTACGCAATCTTTTGGGTAATTCAACGAGACATCTACGGGCCCCTGGAACACTTGACCTTCCAAGAGATACCTACTTTACATGTACCATTGATTTATTTTATTACTTCCTAATTTCATTCTGAGACAATCAAAGGTAGGCAGGAACATGCTCTTGATAATGGATTGCCATCAATTCATGAGCTGACTGACTTCACGAATCAATGTCGTCAGATCCAAAATATGCTTCAAGTAATAATCCATATACCCACTTGATCATCCCAGTAGAGTAGCCAGTAGAGTAACCTTTGGACAACGAATCTATACTATATAATAAAATCGTGTCTGTCTGTCTGTTTGTCTCATCATCAATTGAGAACGGCTGAACGTAGAAAGTTGCGGCTGGTTCCATTTGACGCAGAATTTATCTGGGAAGGTTTATAAAAAATCCGCGTTTAAATCTGTCCATCCGTTGAAACGCTATGAATGAAATACTACTGAAAAACTTGTTATAATCACTTCTATGAGGATAACTTTTGAACGGTTGAACGTAAATCCGATTGTAAGTAGTCTCTGGATTCAGCTCGACGAGTACTTTCAAGTGGTACTTCAATCAGGATGTTAGAGGGAGGGGGCGGGGTGCAGGTTGAGAGGAGGGGGGGAGTCTACAGGCATTCAAAACTACTTGACCAGTTGGAGAGCAACTTTGGGAATTTGTTGTGTGAACATTGAGGAATGTTTCTAAACAGGTAGGGTGGGTCAATATAATGGGGGGGGGGGGTATTAACGGGATTTCAAAACTACTTGTCCGATCTGAATGAAACTTCGGGAATATGTTGAGTGAACATTGAGGGAGGTTTCTGACCAATTTAGGATGGGGGGGGGGGGGGGGTACAGGTTGTGTGTGGGGGTGTGTGAGGAGGGGGGGGGGTCTACAGGCAATCCAAAAACTACTTGACGAATTGGAGTGAAACTTTGAAATTGTGTTTTGTGAACATTGGGGACGGTTTCTGACCAGTTTGGTTTTTTCTGCCGTTGTGAAGCGCGGGTACACAGCTAGTCGAATATAAAATCTCCGTATAAGTATATGAATACAAAAATCTGGCATTTATCAGGGACTGACAGACAACGAAACCACTCTAGCCCTCTTCCTCGATGTTTCATCTACGTACGATAATGTTGAAATGCTTATTCTTAGCGCAAAGTTAGGGACAGCGGGCAGAAGTATCATGCAACTCATACAGGAAAGGAGCCTTTATATATGGTGCGGAGGGCAGCTTTTGGGACCGTGAGTTTCTTGGAGGGACCCCCCTCAAGGGGCAATTTTGAGCACAGTTGTTTATATTGTTCAGATGGCAAAACGTTCAGAGCGGTTTAAATGGAAATATTTATTATTGAACGAGTTTTCTCAATCGCAATCCAACCAGAACACACATCAACACACTTCTTCCTTTTTTTAATTCAGGCGTCTAGTTTTTTGCATAGCAATCAACACATGATCATTGAAAATAGCGTAGTTGCATATTCTCTACAATATCCTTTACGTAGCCGACCACCCTACCTGACCAAGTAAAACTCATTCAATACGCTGATGATATTTGCATTTACTGCACAGCCTTGGATTCGAACGATTGCACCTCGCTAATGGGCTCAGCTGTCACTGCGATTACGAACTATCTCACCACTTTGGGCTTATCTATCTCTCTGGAAAAATCAAGATTATGCCCGTTTTCTGGGAGATATCGCCTACCGTACCAGCAGACCGTTTCTCTAGGGGATGCGGTCTTCCCATGCTCTCGCGAAGGTAAATTTCTTGGATTGAATCTTACCACAAGGATGAACTGGAATCATCACATCCTGGTATTGAAAAATAAGGTCAAGCCGTACCTCAATTTGATGAAGGCGTTTACCCATACATCTTGGGGAGCAGACCCCTATTTTGGATTATGGGTGTCAGTTTTATGGAACGGCAGCAAATTCTTGGCTGGGCAAACTGGACAAAGTACACTACTCAGGTTTGAGAGTCGCTCATGGGGCTATGCGTTGAACCCCGATAAACGTACTTTTGGCTGAGGCCAGAGAGCTACTTTCCGATCGTTATGTATCAAAAATACGCAGTAAAGACCCTGATGGGATCCGCCGCATCCGAACTCTTGCCATAGATAATCTAGTCTCACGCTAATGGCTGAAAAACCCATCACCTCTCCTTGGCAGCAGTTTCACCGACCTGAGTTCTTATCTGCCTTGGATTAGCCAATCGCCAATACCGTTCATCTACACCATTCCGTACAACATTTTCAAGTCTCCCCTTATGACCACTTCATTACCTCAATCACTATACAACATTTCACCATTATCAAATATACCCATAGATGTCTACATGACTGATCGTTGGAAAAACGTCATATTAATGTATACAGATGGTTCTCTCCACCAAGATGGAGTGGGCTGCGCTTTCACCATTCCTTCACACGCCATCACCCAGCGTTACCGTCTATGGAACAGGGGCGGCTCGTGGGCTCAGAAACTGGTGGGGCACCAGGGCAATATTTAGGTGCATACCTACCTATTAGGTACTCACTATAGGAACTAAACTCAAACTACCCTTACAGCTAAACTGCTTCATAATTAGTGGTATGCAGCTCTTAGCAAGTCAGGAAACATCGTTCTCCAAAGAGTTCTCTTGAGGAGAGGGTCGGTTACTGACCAGTATCCAGGATTACCGACGAGGAGGTGGCTGCAAGGCAATCCCACCTACCCACCAAAATAATTATCTTCAAAATTATAGGAAGAATAAAAGAGAAATTGTGACTGTACGAGTACTATTCAAAGAGTACATTATAAAGGTAGTCAAAAAATTATATTATTGGAGTTTCTATTACTGGGGTTTTTAAAAATTAGCAATCGCGACCATCTGCTTCCTAGCCGAGTGGTACGTTGAAAACCCCCTCTAAAAATGTCCTCTTATGCCCAGATTGCACATACGTTTTCTTATCCAATCGTATCAAAACATTTTGAGCGATCACAGAACAGCAAGATTGATTTCAACTAGCTTTTAGAGTTCGTTGGTTAGCTCAAACAAAGCTCGAGTCAACGAAGTCACCATCAGTTTCAGGGATAACAAATAAAACAGTATTCTCAACGGTTGGCTGAGCTACATAATAATATTATGTATATTACTGTTATTAACGGTTATTAACTGTTATTAACTTACAGAATGTAGAAATCAACAAATGAGATTCCCTTGGGCGAATAGTGATCCACGTAGTATAGTAGGGTTTTCTGTGGATCCACTTCAGTCTTGACGACTAGCAAAGCGTTCACGCGTTGCACGTGAGATATTAAATTTCAATGTTTAGTTGATTAATATTATGGAGACAATAACTCACTTTTACTATGATGAGTAAATACGAAGCTAAAAACCACCAGTCAATGCATTCAAAATAATATTATAACGTCAGGCAACGTTTTGATATCATTCTTATCAAACATGGAAGAAAGCATGGAAGAATGAAACTCGTTCTTCCTTGACAAGGAACGATTCAACGATCGATTGTTTTCGGCGTTCAACTTGATACGATATTTTGGCCACCGCCCGGAACGCCTCCTATCTCGCAACACAGAGTGCCTTCCCCCACCCCAGGAAGCGCCTATACCTTCAACATTGAGACTGGGGCACTTCTGGTCGATCCGATAATCGACTTTTTTAATCGATAAATCGAAACAAAATGCGACTCAGTGGAAGTGGGTAGTCATGGAGGAAGGGAGATCTCCCTTCTTCCATGGTGGGTAGTAGTAGGTAAGATTTTTTTTCTCCTTGTTCTATGTTTTTTCTGTTTTCCTTTGCAAATTTTTGGGTGGGGCGAGGGCCAAGGTGGCCTTATGGACGAGCCGCCACTGCTATGGAACCATGCTTCCATTTACACCGCAGAGACCTACGCAATATTGAAGGCCCTCGAATACATACAGACTGAACCATCGATGCTTAGATCAAATATTGTGGTAATTATGAGCGACTCAAAAAGTATAATTACCAAACTTTCCAATCTGTACCTCTCATCCAAGCTCTCCCGTATTGAAGCCTCCACATTTTGTATGACCTGAAGCCGTCCATTCAACTAATCTTTTGTTGGGTTCGGAGCCATAGTAGAGTAGCAGGTAACGACGAGGCGGACCGACAGGCCGCCACACTTCCTCATCCTCAACCCACGCCCTATTTCCCACACAACGACATAAAACGACTTCTGGCAACAAGACTTTTCAATGAATGGAGAGACGAATTTGTGAACTACTGGTCAGGGAACAGGTACAAATCCCTTTTCCCTTTGAATAACAGGATCCCATGGTTCTTATCAACGAAAGATTCTCCACACTGAGCACTTTATAAGACCATGGTGAGACTGAAAAGTGTCCACACTTGTTTGAACGCGCATCTCCTCAGAATAGCAGTAGACCAAGCGCCGCACTGCAGGTTCTGCGGAGTAGAACAAGAAATAAGCCAGCATGTGATACTTGAGTATGCCAACTCTACCTCCAGGAATGAAGTAGGTACTGAAGAAACTAAGCAAGTATGTGGTAAATGCGTTCAACCTCAACACACTTCTGGCGCCTTCGAAAATGGAAGTGAACAGACTGATTTTTGAGTTTTTAAAAGACATTAACGTACATTTTTGATTAATTTATTCTGTTTTTTATGAAGTATCATTTTATTTTTCAATTCCATCTAATTTGTAACGGCTGTAGATGAATAAAAGCCAAAAATAAAAAATAAATTAAAAAAAAAAAAAAACATGTTACTTCTGCCCTCTGCATGACGCCGCCCCAATTTTCAGGTATTCCCGATTCCTGAATTGCAATATGGGAAATCGCATTACTTATAGAAATTGCACCGGTCTAAAATAAAAATTTCCAAGAAATACTTGGTAGACATAGACAAAATGTACCTTGATAGACTCATCTCAGACATATTTGCGATAAGTCTTTTGGCCAGAATCTTGAAGAGAAAAACTGAAAGTATTCAAGCTTGTCACAATCACGTATATCACTGCCAGTGCACTAAGTTTTCGTTGATGAGGGTCGAAATTTTCCTTCGTTGACAATTTCATGTCTGGATGCAATAGAATTGAAGATTTGAATCAACTATTGATTCAACGTGAACTGATTTCATTTTTGAATACTGGAAAACTAAATTTGAAAACTAAAATTCAAATTATGCCGAAGCGCTGTGTTGAAGATCTCAATAAAGACCTCACGAGCACTGCCTAATCATTAGGATTGTTTTTTGATTCTGCACTGAGCAATTATCACGGCATGACATCACAAGCTGTGCAGTTTTTGTGTTGCAGAAAATGCCGTAATCTCTGGGGTTTCTGTAGTAGCGGACAAGTTTTTCTATTTATGAATAGCTTTGCATCCCAATAGGAAATTCACAGAAAGAAATATTCTGCCATAAACCTTTAAATAGATTTTTATTTCACGAAATATGGGCATGTATTTGTTTCATTGGCAGCACGACTTGGGCAGCATACATTGGTCTATTTTGTGGCCACGATGTAGATGAGTTGAGGCGAGTACTCCGCGTGCAATAAAGTATTATCGGTGGAAGGGTTTAAACATTACACTAGGGGATAAACAGTAAACTTCCCCTGGAGAATGATAAAAGTTAATCTGTTTGTGGTTTTATCTATTACCCATCTATTAGAATGCCATACACCTATTGCATCTAGAGGTTCGTTATTTTCGAATAATTTATCATCAGCTACTGAATTAGCAAGGTTTCTCTTATAGGTTTCTCCCTGTCTTCTCACTCAATACGATGTGGCTAAAAATATTCGGACCGATCACTTTATCACTTTACCTACGCACATTAGCATTGTTATTTCAAAGGATGTGTTTCACGTTCTCTAAACAGTTCATTCGTTATCGGATTAGAAGGATTTCACTACTCCTTATTTTAATCCAGGATCTTGTGTATTTAGGTTTCTAATCCTGTCCAGATTGTCGTTGTCATCATCATTTCAATATCATTAGGGAGACCTTCCCCTTCGTCATTACTGCTCCACTCAATTATAACAGCGGGGTTGTGAAGTTTGGACCGTTCTCAAACGGCATTCGGAATAATGTAACTAAGTGTTAGGTAGGTGGTTGAATGAAATGTAAACAGGAGAGAACTCATCTCTTAGGTATTTATATAATTCAGCAGATATTGGTTTATTATCTTCAATAATGATCCCAGTGGCGTCAAATCTATGCTTTTAATCAAGAGTGGAAACCTTACTTTAACATGTGAGACGAGTTTTGGAACATGATTATAATCCCAAATTTCGTTGCGTTCAACATTTTGTTATCAAATAAAACTCTCCCATGTATGGAGCCGCATAATATCAGTGAAACTCCTATTGAAATGTATTCTCCCTACTCAGGGGATAGGCAACACGAAGTTACCCGCGGATTCATTCAAGTCCACACGCTCAAATTAATCATCAACACTTCTCGCAGATATATAAACGTCCACAATGTAGCAAGGTATTTATGTTGATGGCCTCGTCAATTTTCTGACTAAACTCTAGGCCATTCTACCTATACACCTGACTTATTTTATCAGCTATTCAGGACCTTTGCTAGTTACCCACTGTTTTGATTTACGAGTACACCATCAACTCAAGTAATGATACCAATATGTCAAAAACAATCCAGTATCATACCTAGTTCCTGACATTGATGCCAAAGCCATGAGTAAGGTAGGTTGAGTGATGCCGAGCACCTCATGTTTCAGACTGCATTCGCTCAAATATTCAAGTCTTTACTCAGCAAAAAAGTCTACTCTTTGTACTATCCAAAGAAGACTGATTCGAGGTAATAGTTCTGTGCTCTGATCACTTTGATAGTAATGTAGGCCCTTTCCTACACATTGTGGTGTATTTCCCTATTTCTGCAGAAATAGTTATGTTGTGAGTTAACATAAATATTTGACTATTTCATACATTAAACAATTCTCCTAAACACAAAACTTTAATTTAAATTTAAATTTAAATTTGACGAATTTACCTTTTTTACAAATCTCATCACAACTCCAGTTGAACCAGGGTGGGTGAACCTTTATTGACCAGGTGGTCGGCTTGGCTGTTACCCCAGATCCTAAGGCTTCCCGCACTCCAAGGACTCAGTGATTAATTTTCCAACTGTTTCCATTCAGAAAGTCACCTCTTTTATTATAGCTTGCCCCTAAAAAGCGTTTGTTTGAAGTAACAAATAACCAACGCTTAGCAGGCCCTCCCTATTTTCCTCGTTATTTTAAATTACGTCGTAGCCGACCAAAATTCTTTCTTCCTTTTTCCCTCTTCATCCGTCCGCACGAGAGGGTTCAGTATAAGGAATACGATCTACGCTGTATTCAATCGTATCTCTTCTGTTTCCAGAAAAAATCTTCTTTGGTTTGGCCAAACAAATTTAGTTCGGTGAACATATCACTTAAGTCTATTCTCACCATTATGAAAACGTTACCTATCATCAAACTTCCTTAATCGATTTTCTTCTGTTCAAATTATAACAATAAAAAAGACTACGTAACTCGAGATGAATCAAACTTCATTAGCAACTCTAATAAATATTGTACTTGAAATAAATGATGGTAAGTGAAGATCCCTAAGGTTTTCCTAGATCAGCCTCACGCTTTGTCCTTTGTTTTGAATTTGACGTATTTAAATCAATATATTAGTCAAAAAACGATTTGCACTGCCTTTAGTTGTGTATTTTTCGTGTTTCCGAGGAAGCTTAGTGAATCGGATAAACTAAAAGTTTGGGCCGTTGAAGTGGGTGCAGATTTTACGTTGTAAGAATAAGAATCGCGGTCAAGTCAGCAGCGTAGAGTTGATTGAAACAGCATACGTATATGTAACGCTCATTTTATTATCTAGAATAGAACGATCAGTGTCCATACATGCTACAGTCAGTCCCGACGCTTCACGAAGGGAATTACGTCACAATAATACCTTCGGCACAACTTGCTTTAAAATCAATTTCCTTTCCTGATGTTGAATTCCTTAACAAAAGATGTGAGATCGGCCTAACCAAGTATTTCTGTCCCAACAACCTTCAGCTAGTTGGAGAACACCAGTGCAAAAAATAAATTCCAAGTCAAGGTTTGAACGGTAACTGCGACCTGGTCAAATTAGATATTAAAGCCAATAACATCGAATTCATGGAAGAGACCAGACGTTATATTTTCGTCTTTCCCTTCGAAGACCAAATTAAAGTCTCCCGACCTGGCAATGTAGAATTCCGAAAACTAAACGGAATATTTTTGATTTCCCCTGGTAATTGCACAATATAATACAAAAATCAGATCTTAATCGCCCCTCCAATAAAGACTTCCCATAGTCCTTCTTTAATCAAACATGTTAAATTGTCATGGGACGTTAACCGAAATCCCACGTCAGAAATAACGTTAAAAAGCCTGAAGCATTTAAGTTCTCCTGTAAAACCCGTTTCTACGCCTAAAGAATTATTTGTTCAATTTGTAACTCCAAGTTTTTGAACCATTCTCTTGTATTTAATTGTATTTTCATTCTTTGTATTCTCTGCATATCGGCTGTACAGATATAGTAAGATTCACGATATAACAACTTGAAATCATGTATAACACGTATAATATAACTTGAAATCATCTATAATCATGCATGACAACTTGAAGTCCTTGCATTGTATAAATTCTTGAATATTAGAGCTTTGCATTGTATAATTATGAATTTTCCCCAAAATTTGATTCTAAGGAGGGAGGCGTTATGTATAGGCTTGCCTCCGTTCTGCCTCCGTACGCTATCTTATAAGCCCAGCGTCAGCCTTCAGCCGGCAGTTTTCGATCTCACGTGTCGCGAGCAAGTTGTTCTCCCGTTTGTAATCTGTGTCAGTTCTCATTGTTATTGTGTTAAAGTGTGTGTGGAATTAAATAAAATCGTTAAATAAAAAAAAACGTTAAATAAAATCGTAGATGGCCATAATCGGACCATCATACCTCATTTTAAAGGGTTTTTTTTATACTGAACACGATGGTGAAATCAGAATTGCGATATCTCATTCCGTTCTCAAACTGGAGTACTTTGAAGATTAAGAAGCCTGGTTGTCACTTGATATGATCTTCATGTTAACTCTGCTCTAATCTGATAGCGGAATGAGATATCGCAGTTCTGACTTCACCGTCCTGTTCAGCGTTGGAACAGCCGAAAGTGAGGGGGGTTTTGGGGTGTTCGGGGGGGGGGGGGGATCACCCAAAAAATGATAGTCTGACAAGTGACACCTCATTTTAAAGGTTTTTACACGCTGTGTTTGTCCCCCATGTAGGACTCACAACATTTCTTCTCTTCCTCCAGGCTCATCCTTCTATCATCCATGCTTCTCTTCCACCACGCTCCATGCACTCCCTTGATCCATGCTCATCCTTCTCTTATCCATGCTCCTCTTTCAACTGCTAGCGACAGCAAAAGGATCGACACTAATTTTCTCTCTCTCTACTTAGTTTCTTATTAAATCAACATTCAACTAATCAACATTAAATTAATTACTCAACGCACTAGGAGTCCAGAAGGTTTTTGACGCCTAAGATATTTCATCTGACCCATCAACTAACTAGCGTCTAATTGCTCTCCTCAGACCGGGTGGTAGTGACCCCCTTCTTCAAGCACGACTTTCACTTCATCTCCGATGCTCGCCATATTGCGTTCTGACTTCCAAGTGAAATATTGTTATCCGTTTTCATCTCATCTATTTTACTCATCTTTGTCTTCTACTGATTAAACTATCGTTCATCAACTAATTTGTGTTCAGTTTATTGTGTTAAAACTGTCACGCTGAATAAGAAGGTTACGTCAGAATTTTGCTATATCTCATTCCGCTCTCAAACTGGAGCACTTTGAAGATGAAGAAACGTGGTTGATACTTTAGATATTCGAAAATTCGCTCTTATAGCCATGCTGCATGACTGGATTTTTTTTGTTCATCTTCCCAGTGAACTACAGACTGGAAATTTTAACCGTGAGTTGGGGATTGACCACATTGGTCTACATTCACTCGGTTTCTCATCGGTAAAATTGTTTAAATTCTTGATACGTTTTTGTAATAATACAAATTAAATTTTGATGATGAGCTTTTGACTTGCAATTTTAAATATAGTTCAGAACTGGATCACAATGCAATATTTACTTGGTTTCTTGTGTGTAAAATTGTTTAAATAATACCTATTTGTTTAAACAAATTAAATTTTAATGAAGAGCTAGAGACTTGAAATTTTAAATATAGGTCAGAACTGGATGACAATGCAATATTCACTCGGTTTGTATGTCATGGTATGGTATATTATTGTATGGTGTGATTTGGTATAGTACAGTATGGTATGATATGAAAGAAATTCGTATGGTATTTTAAATTTAATTTGGATGATGAGCTAGGGTTTCATCCAACAGTTCGTTAATTAGATTAGGAGGATCTGCTCAAAGAAGATAATAAACCGTTGTGTCAAGAATTTGCAGAGTTTTTCGACTTTTGAACAGCTATATTCACGTTTTGTCCCACTGTCCGCCGTCCACGGCACTTTGCCCAGTTAGCGTTGAGCTAAAATCACGAAATTTTTGTTACA
Source organism: Stenodema calcarata (assembly GCA_963920205.1). Classification (NCBI taxonomy): domain Eukaryota; kingdom Metazoa; phylum Arthropoda; class Insecta; order Hemiptera; family Miridae; genus Stenodema; species Stenodema calcarata. The sequence continues at coordinate 10,415,101 of OY986057.1, read as the reverse complement.
GGTTCGGACCAGCCCTACAATGATCTTCGAACTTTTTCATGGGTAACCCTAAGTCAACGGGTTCAAAACGAATTTTAACATGTTGGAAATTTCCCAACTCGAAAAATCCAAATAGAACGGTATAGTTTTTACTTCAGATTCAGATAGAGTTTATTTTTTAGAATTTTTTGAGACCACCCGCAGGTTTGTACGGCCGGCCGTTTGTTCACAATGAGGGCTCAAAGTCGGAGCTGATCGAAAACCGTCAACATGAGAGTGAATCGTGAGGCAGCCTGTCGGGTCAATTTTCAAACTGGCTCAGTTGATTCAAACAGCACATGGTTTTCAAATATCGAGTTAATAAATAATATTTAATAATAATGATTGATAATGAAGCATAAAAAATATTGATAAACAACTATAAATATTAATAATTTACACTAGGTACTTGATAATAATTATTAATAATTAATGATAATTCATAATAATAATTAATCTATCATTCAGTATCTAGACAGAAGGGTGATCTGTACAAAGAACATAATAAATCGTTGTGTCAAGAATTTGCAGAGTTAAATTTAATCGATTTGCTGCATCTTCGTATCTTGAAACGTCTTGCTGTCATCTCTGCAGTTTGTCGATATTGCCTTTTCGGCCTAAAAGTGGATGCCAAAGCCCGTCGGCCCCCTCCGGCCTTCTCTGCCAATATCGGATCAGTTGTTGTTACTGATTCATACATCCATGTTGTTACTGATCCGATATTGGCAGAGACCTATCGCATAAACGAAATCTCGTCGACATCGTTATGCCTGGTAGAGCAGAAGGTACGACCACAATTTTTCCGCTTTCCCGTGATCGACTGAAAGAAGGACTCCTCCAGCATCCCAAATTCAAGAACGACATGCAGCTACCATATTTGGGGACTGGAATTGGTCTTAACGGCTTTTTCAAATCCCACAGTCTTGAATTCCGTCTGAAACAAGGACTATTAGAGATCACACAGTAAAATCCCCATCGCATCGAGCTCAAAAAGGTCATGTCTACCAATCTCAATATTGAGTACCAGTTTTATGAACAAGAATGGTGATTTTCTTCTCTTTTTTCTCTTTAACTGGGGACTTTCTTTTACTTTTTTCTATTGGGGACTTGAGGAAACTGATTGGAAAGTATATGGATCGGTAACAACTATATTTTTGTAGGAAGTAGTACCTATTGCTTCCAACTAAATATTAATAGATTCGCACGCGGGTTCCACAGATAAAAATAGCCATTCATCTCTATATTCATTCAACCGAACCAGAGTACCCTACATATAAGGAAGGATGTGGTAACTTGGGAAATTGAAATGCCATCCATCATTACAAAGGACGTTGGTACTACCACTATTGCCCATCCTTTTCAAAAGAAATATTAGGATTACAATATGCAAAAAACTGAACAAATGACACAGCAAAAAAAAAAAAAAAAAAGAATCTGTGTTTGTCGCAGTATTTGTTATGCTATATCGTTGGTTGAATTGATGGAAAGAGTGTGGAAACAACACTCGATGGTTCGTCCGACAGCTTGTTGTTGGAAGCAAATGAATACCTACCGTTCGTAGTCCATACAATGAGCTTGTAATGGTGTAAATCACCCGAGCCAGATGACTGGATGCTCAAACAATGAACAGTATAACCAATGGAAAATACGAGATGAGAAGGTGAGTCGGAATGGGGTGCTACACCAACGCAAGAATAGTATAGGCCCATTGCTTCTATTCAGGCTCCGACCGACCCCGACCAGCATTTACAACGATCCACCAGAGGATTGATGCAGAAGAAAGTGTGTTGACGGGGTACATAAATTAGCTGATACCGGGTTTTTGAAACCCAGTGAATTCCCCCGAGCTTCGCTGTATGTAGGTACGAATATATTAGGACCTCCACCTATATTACCATCCAAACTCGCTCCAACAGTGCCTATGTACACACTTAATTATCATTAGTTAGATTACAATAATGACACAGTAACATGGATGACCGGTTATGAAATCAAGAAGACTATTGGGGGGGGGGGGGGGGCTTTTGATCTCAACTTGCACTGGATAAAACGGGAAATTTCTGAGAATATAAAAAACTCTGCAAATTCTTGACACAACGGTTCATTATCTTCTTTGTACAGATCACCCTTCTGTCTAGATCACTAGGTCTAAATGTCTAGATCCTAAATGTTAGATTAATTATTATTATGAATTATCACTAATTATTAATAATTTTATCAAGTACCTACCTAGTGAAAATGATTTTAATTTTTGTTAGGTATTAATAATTTGTATTTATTATTAATTATGATTAATTAATGCGATATCCGGCTGTTGGAGTCGACTGGGTTCCTTTGTGAAGAACCTGAATGATAGAGATGATGAATTAATTACAAATAAAATGTACCGATATAATTCTGGGGTTTTGGTTTATTATCTTCGATAATGAACCATTGGAATAGCCCAAAGAATAAATTTTTTTTATCTGACGTGCTTTTCGGCAACAATCTCCCTAGCGTGATCCGATTCAAGTAAACCTGGACAAAAGATTTTTGTTTGGTACCAGAGAGATAGGAAATTTGATGCTCTTTCCAACGGTTTCCTCAGATTTGAGATTATCTTGGTAAATAAGGGGGTTTTGTCCGTTTTAATGACGTAAGTTCGAAAACACGAAATAAATTTAAATGCGAAAAAACTTGGGTTTCAAGTGAAGTAACAAATATGAGTCATAGAGAATTGTTAGTCACAAATTAGTTGTAGAATTCACCCCCCGCGGGATGTCCGCCCTCACGTGGGACACCCTGTATTATAGTAGATAACTTGTGGAACCATGGTGAGTATTGGAACAAGTTATATTCAAGGCAACTACTTGTAAATAGCCTTATTTATCAAATGTTAACTTCGCTTGGATATGGTAATGTGGTGACATATTCGTAACTGGTTACGGAGTTTAATTATTATTTTCATGTGATTGCAATGCCAACGGCTAATCTCGAATCATATGTTCACTGATTTTCGTACAACTTTGTAAATCTGAAAATTTGGTTCTTCATGTTTTCCTTACGGTGAATAGAGTCAAGTATTAAAGTTCAATTGCGAAGTTTATTATTTGAGTGAACCTAACTAACTTTCCGCTATAGTAATATACTTATGTACAGTTTCAGTTTCTTTGATAACTCTAAGTGCGGTCCAAACTATTCAGTGGATGGTGACTGGTGAAATCGTTTACTACTGCATCCTTCTGGTTGTACGATTTCCGTGATGCAGCGGCCCTTGAAGTCACGCTGTTTGCTTGGAAACGTAATTTCATCCCAAAGTTTTTTGGCCGAATTTGTCAGCCAAAAGAGTTCATGAGATGTCTTTGTGTTTTACGATTAAATTACAATCCAAGCACAAAACAAACAATATTAATATAATAATGCGGTTAGGGTGCTGGCTGACGCTATCAGCTGAATCATGATGGTGGTTCCGATGAGCGTGACATTGAAGTGCCTCAACTTTGCAACTAACAGGGTATATTCATCTATGTTTATTCCGATTTTACATACCCACACTGGTCGAAGCCGTGGTTCATTGGGTCGAATTTTCCATTAATGTGCTAAGCCGCATGGCTCCATCGCAATGCTGGATCTTCCCCACTACAGCTTCACGTCCTATATTGAACGGGTTCGTCGAATGGAACGAGCGGTAAAGCTGGAAATCCTCTTACAGAACCCGTTGAAGAGTGGATCTCTTTAATATGCGACGTGCCTAACCTTCGAAATCAACGGGGAAATATCCAAACTCCTTGCTCTGCGATTCAGGACTCTTTTCATATTGTTAGGGATTGGTGAGTAGCTCCCTCGGATTAAGCTTAGACATTCTGTTCTAGCTGTAGAACTCTACTCCGTAGGTAACAGATCCATGTAACTGTTTGAAGTACTTGAGCATTACGCATTACGCTACAAAAATTACTAATTTTGTAAAATTGTCAGTTAGATTCCTGGTCACGCAGTAAAGCCAGTTTATACAGGGTGTCTAGTGTAACTATGTGACAAACTCAGGGAATCGATTCTACAGTTAATTTTCAACAAAAAATGCCTCGTAGAGTTTTTTTCCTACTCAACTAAAAATCCGACTTTTTGACTTTTAAGATTTTTTTCGTCTTCTCGACCTTGTCGCTGTAAAACGGACCTAAATCCCTTAAATTATTATGTAAAATAAAATCTGAGGATACCGTTGGAAAGAGCGTTAAATTTCCTATCTCTTTGATACAAAATTCGATTTTTTAGTCTGGCCTAACTGGTAAAAAATGGCGAAATTTAAAAATTTGAAGATTTTCTTAAAATCACCGTTTTTTCTTTAGTAGTTTGCTTTGTTATTACGGAGGTCATTCGGCGGGCACTCATTAAGAAAAACTTGCCCAGAATCTCAGCTTTCCAACGGTATAAAGAAAAAACTCTTCACAGTGGAATTTGGCGGAGAAAATGACGTTTGAGTCCTGAAAAACGTGGGGTTTTAGGTGAAAATCAACGTTTTCCACCAAAAGCCGACTTGCTCCATAAAAATTAGTTTGAAATCGCAATTTATGCACACTTTTACGCTGAATCGAATGGTGACACTCTCAGATCATTTTCAACCGTCCCATATCTCAGAAAACAGTAGTTCCATCGAGGAGCATCCTAACTCCAGGTAAGTGTACTTCAACATTGTTTACTCTTAAAAAAAGGTTTTTCAAGAACTCGCATACACGATGAATCTTGCATAGTTGTCTCGATTCGTTCAGATTACGAGGTCGTCAGAATGCATAAACGGCAGTCTGATCGTAATCATGCCTGTGATACCAAAATTTCTGTGGATACCTACAATGACCTGACTCTGCTACTACGTAAACGATTACTCAAATTAATGCATTCTGTTTTTCCAGAGTGCAGCAATGTGCCGGTACGTTGCAAAATGCTCATCAACTACGGGACGCGTAGTTAAAAGATGCCGTCTTTGTTTTCAGCAAGGAGGAGGGCATTTTGAAAACTTATTGTGAAACCCTATTCGCAATAAATGAAATACCAAAAAATGAGTTTTTCCTCATTGGGGAGGCATGAGAGTGTCACCATTCGATTCAGCGTAAAAGTGTGCATAAATTGCGATATCAAACTAATTTTTATGGAGCAAGTCGGCTTTTGGTGGAAAACGTTGATTTTCACCTAAAACCCCACGTTTTTCAGGACTCAAACGTCATTTTCTCCGCCAAATTTCACTGTGAAAGTTTTTTCCTTATACCGTTGGAAAGCTGAGATTCTGGGCAAGTTTTTCTTAATGAGTGCCCGCCGAATGACCTCCGTAATAACAAAGCGAACTACTAAAGAAAAAACGGTGATTTTAAGAAAATCTTAAAATCTTTAAATTTCGCCCTTTTTCACCAGTTAGGCCAGACTAAAAAAATCGAGAATATAATATTGTATCAAAGAGATAGGAAATTTAACGCTCTTTCCAACGGTATCCTCACATTTTATTTTACATAATAATTTAAGGGATTTAGGTCCGTTTTACAGCGACAAGGTCGAGAAGACGAAAAAAATCGTAAAAGTCGCAAAAGTCGGATTTTTAGTTGAGTAAGAAAAGAACTCTACAAAGCATTTTTTGTTGCAAAAATTTTTTGTTGCTGTAGAATCGATTCCCTGAGTTTGTCACATAGTTACACTGGATACCCTGTATATGGCTGTGGAAATTCTCCCGTAATGTAAGATCCCAATGACCTTTATACAGTGTTTAGGTTGTGACTGGAAGAAATCACAGCTATTAAATAATGAAACTCGAACTTAAAAACCTAGGCGAATGAAAATACCTGCCGGGATTTAATCAGGGAATGGACACCATACGCTAACTTGGACTTGCGAAATGTCCAAAGATGAGTGAGTATAATAATTATGAACGAAAGTTCGTAGAGGTTCTAATTTGGGAAATATTTGAACGTCAAAAGTCGCAAAGACTGTAAGACAGATGAAATAAAGAACTCTATTAGACAATTAACCGGTTGCTGATGACTTTCCTCTTAACCAGCTTCAGTGCTCCTGTTGAAAGCGATAACAGTCAGATTCAAGTTAATGTGTCTCATGGCAGATGACGAATGAGTTATACACGCTTTTTCATTTACCTAATTAGTAAGCTGGAAATATCACGCTCGGCTGGGTAGCAAGTTGAGGAGGAGAGTAAGCACAACGTGTGAATATATTAAAAGAGAAAAAATGGAAATACGATGGTCCGACGGGTAAACAAAAAGAGAACAGGTGAGGCAGAGGATTTGCTGGAATTTCGTGAAACCGCTAAACCCAAATGAAACTTCGAGTGTGGAGAGGGTGAATTGAATCAACTTGTAGGTTACATTTGGAAACTTTTTTAAATCCTCCCTACTGTACAGAAGTTGTTGAAGTCGTGCTTTGAAATAAGGATTTAAAGTGAGATTCTCCTCCGTATAAGTGGATGAGTAGGCAGCATTAGTATCCCCCCCTCAAAATTGGTTGGTTTTCGTTTCAAGATACGTAGATTCAGAAAATCGAATAAAAAAAAAACACTGCAAATTCTTGACACAACGGTTCATTATCTTCTTTGTACAGATCACCCTTCTGTCTAGATCACTAGGTCTAAATGTCTAGATCCTAAAGGTTAGATTAATTATTATTATGAATTATCACTAGTTATTAATAATTTTATCAAGTACCTAGTGAAAATTATTATAATTTATTAGTAGGTACTAATAATTTAGATTTATTATTAATAATTATTATTTTAATTACAATTAATTAATACGATATCCGGCTGTTGGAATCGACTGGGTTCCTTAGTGCAGAACCTGAATGATAGAGATGATGAATTCATTACAAATAAAATGTACCGATATAATTCTGGGGGTTTTAATACTAATTATACCTAAAAGAAGTACCTACCAACAAACCTTCGAAATTACCTTCATTTCCATAGCACGAAACGTACCTCAGAACAAAAAACTCGACATCACTAAAACCATAATATGGTCATATTATGACGTTTCAAACAGGTCCTTAGTATGAACATTGACCTGTATTTCAACTTTTTGATTCGCGATCGTGTTGACAGGTTCATATCGGCTCAACCTTTGAGCCCTCATTGTGAACGAACAGTTGGTCGTACGAAGCTGCGGATGGTCTCAAAAAAATTCTAAACAATAAACTCTAACTAAATGTGAACTAAAAACTACACCGTTCTATATTAATTTTTGAGAACGACATATAAAGGTATTCCCCAACGGAGCCGTGGAACCAACACATCGACGCTCTGGTCGAAAAGGTGGAACCATATAAAAATATTATACGGGCAGTAGCGGGCACAAATTGGGGTGCAGATCCAAAAATGATTTTAATGTTATACCGAGCTACTGTACGCAACGTGTTAGACTACGCAAGTATGTTTTACGGAAACGTATCCCACACTACTGCAGAAAAGCTGGAACGACAACAATCAGCATGCCTCCGTTTGGTCCTGGGATCTACCCTATCTACACCCCTCAACGCACTGCTAGAGGAAACAGGCGAAATGCCCCTCCATATCCGAAGAAAAATGCTCTCAGATCGCTTACTGACGTCCATATACAGTAAGGACTCGGAGCAGTATACCCAAGTAGCAAATCTGGCCGTTCAAAATTTAAGCGAAAGATATTGGCAGAAGAAAACAACACCGCTACTTTGTGACAGTTTCACAGATCTCCACCAGGCTTTTGGTGGTATAAATGTCTCACCAACACCGCTAAAATACGCAATCAACTAAACATGTGCAGGAAGATAACATCAAACACCGAAATGCGACAAGACACCATCAACACGCTCCATGACAAGTGGCCGATCGGGAAAATCATATATACCGATGGATCCAAAATGGGTGGACGTACGGCAAGTGCCTACTATGATGAAACCTGCCATACATCAGGGTATAAACGGATATGGAACGGTGAGTTCCGCCGCCTGCAGGTTCTGCTGGAATATCCACCCCTAGCCCGAAGACGTAGACCCATGATAAACGCCCTGCAACGAATCTTGACGCAGCCCATGTCCTTGGAAACCATTCTCACATCCCAAAAGGAAACAGTTTATGTAGCAGTGTTCAAGTTTTTTACCGACATAATCCCTGAAAATGATTTATTTCATCATTTCATAAAATATACGAAAGTAAATGAAATGTATTGTGTTGTATATGTTGGCAAATGGTAAATAAAGGCCGAAGCCGTTAAAAAAGAAAAAAAAAAAAGAAAAAAAAAAGACACACACTTCATCTTATACATTTCGACTTACAACTCAAGCAGTAATATCAATACCAGCAAGCCGTTTGCAATTCACAACCCGACATGTATAACAACCTACCATTTATCTTACGATATATTCCTGACTCCTTAGCTCATCCTAGTTCCCTCAGCAGATCCTCCTACAAAAAAGCCATTTTTTCCTACCTGATTGCTGCCAGAGTTCATCGGAATACGATTCCATAACTACTAGTGTTTACAGACGATAAGAGGGTTCGCTCCAGTACCATTTCTAAATAATCCATATTGATCGTTAAAGTTAACAATAATTTTTCTGTTTTTTATTTTTGTTACTACTTTTTTCTTCTTCTTAGGTATTGTCATTATGTGACCTCCAACACGCAACTCCCCCCCTTGACACAGATCCCTGATCTATAAGGGGGGTAGTTTCCATAAACCAAGTATCCTTGTAACCAGCGCTACCAGACTTCCTCGTCAATCCTCTTTGTAAACCGCCAACGAGAATCTAAATTCACCCGAGTATCAAGAAGTGTTGGTTCAGGATCTGGTAATAGAGGTCCGCCGATGAGGGAATGTCCAGGGGAAAGAAACCCGCTTTTATTGGGGTCGCTCGATGATAGATAGAGGGCACTTGAATTCGATACGACTTCCATTTTATTAAATAGCGTGCCTATCCCTACAAAGGTATTTTCCTACAGTAATAATTTTGAAATTCCAGATGTTCTCAAAAATCCTTGAATAGAACTAATTCAAATTTATAAAGAAAATTGTAACTTTCTGACATTTTCGAGGTGTGGCGTTTTTCAACATTTAAAAATTCGTTTTGAACCCCTTCTTCTTGACATAGGGTTATGAAACGTACAAGGATGATCCCAGAGCTGATCCGAGTCCGAAATCCCAAATTTCATGATTTTAGGATAACTCTAACAGAGCAAAGTGGCGCGGTCGGAGGTCGGACGGATTTTTTCAAATTCGATTTTCTGTATCTACATAATATGTAGATACATCTTGGAACGTGAACCCTCAAAAGTTGAGTGGTGGGGGGTGTTGAAATGATTTTTTCATAATCGATTCAAATGGTTTATTATTAGGGATGATAGACAAAATGTAGTGACACTACTAGCATTTTGTCATCATTGACGCCCGATTGGAGGAAAATAATTCGATTCAAAATGTAACTTGCCTAAACAAAAAATCACAAGCTCGGAAAGGCTTATTTCTAATTTCGCATTTGTAACTTAACGTAGTACAGAAACAGAACCGCATTAGCTGCGAGCTCATAGTTCACAGGAATCTCATAATCCGGTTCCAATGGTTGAGTGGGTGAAAGCAGATAGGGGTTTTGCGGTGGAAAGGGTTCGAACAATCCCGGGGCCGCTATTGTCTCCTTACGTCAGACAGGAATCCGTAGCCAAAGTGACCTGTCCCTTCCGAATTCATCACCTACACGAATCAGAGAGGTAATCAAGGGCTATAGACGACGGCTGGCAGTGTTCTACAAAGGCCGAAACAATGATTTAAGGCCATCTGTAGAGCGCACATGGAATAGATTCACTAGTGGAGAATTGAGGTTGATTGATTGATGGGTTATTCAAATAAAAAGGGCAAGGATTATTACCATATGGATTATTACATCACCTCTCTTACAATCCCCCCGCTACAAATAAGTTTACGAATCCCCGTAAAATCATATAGGTATTGCCTTGAATGTATACATTAAATGTATACGTAATATATATAAGAAAGAAGATCGGAGAACGAGTTTACACGAGAAAAAAAAAATGTGTGCAGCGGGGGTACCATATATAAAAAAATACAAGAATAAAAATACGATATATGAAAGTACGAATACAAATACAAATATGCAAAACACAAAATTACAAAAATAAAAAGGTCAACTTAACAGAAATGAAAATTACGAACCTCGATTAACGGTTAGCGTCCGCTCATGTTTCCTATACTGGATCACAAGGGTCAGGACAAATATAATGAGTATGACATATAATAGTATAGAGTCTATACTATTATATGTCATACTCCTAGTTTGTGGTCTATACAATAGACCACAAACTAGGAGTGGCCAGTTCGTTGAGCGTGAAGCGCTGAATAGGTCGAGTATGTTCTAAATATCTAGGGACACGGGAGCGTCCCGCCCGCCAAGAAAACCGAAGCCCTGAAAACCGAAGCGACTGAGACACTGAACGCGACGGAACAAGTTGGGGTTTTCACCCTACCATAGCTCGGTCCCCTGAGTGTCTCGAGAGTTGATTTTTTGTACACCAACTCTCCAGGGGCACGTGAGGACGTAAAACAAATTTCAGCTCTTGGGAACATCAGGTGTCGGGGGTATAACAATTTTAAAACCACTATTTTTCACGTTTTTCGCGTTCTTCTTCTTCTTCTTCTTCTTCTTGTTCATTGACGGGGCTACAGCCCAGCAGACAAATTGGATCGAGCTGAAATTTTGCACACACGTTTGTTATGCTCCAAGGGAGTGCCTTTTGACCATTTTTTCTCCCTCCCCCCATTTCCCCCCCAATTAGGGGGGAAATAGTGTTTTTTAGGAATTTCAAATGGTCATAACTCCTTCAAAATTGAAGCTTTTTCAGATTTTCTTTTTTAGTTGTGTTCAGCTTTTCAAACTGTTCAATTTGAGATCAAAAAATGCTTCCTAAGGGGAAAAATAAAGGAGTTATGGTGATTTTTTTATTATCAACAACAACTGCCGCAAATATTGATGAAAATTGGTGCGGTTGGTCTTAAAATGTCCGCTAGGTTGTCTAGAATATGCTCAATAATTTTGAACTAAATCTCAATCGATTTGACTAATCCACAGCCAAAAATACGTGAATAAATTCCACATCTACTGATTTGGCTAATTTCCAAAAACATCAAAGTTGAACGGTGGTCAGAAAAATTGTCGTAGAGTGGCGCCTGTTTAAGGATCGATAGGAAATTTTATGGGCTTTCGAATGAGGGTAGCGCACTTTGGCACTTTTCCCAACGGTTCTCGAGTTATTCGCGATTTTTGGTATAAAAACGTGCGTTTTACCAGTTGCAAACTTTCTCTTTCCTCTTTCTCTTCGACACCAATAATTACAATTATTGTAATGATTCTCAACAACAAAAATGTGCACAATCCCCAAGAAAAAATGCAACCAATTTTCAAAAAATTTCTAATTCAAATTTCTAATTCTTTCTATTTTTTTTAAATTTAATAATAAGAATAATTGTATTAAATTTTAATAATTGTTTTTAAATTGTTGATTGTTTTAATTAATCGAAAATTTTAAAACTTATATTTAAACAATTCGCAAAAATTTTAAAACTACTTATTTTTCAAACACATTTCAGATAACAAACAATAATTTCCAAAAAATAATTATTCTTGACACAAAAACAAGAAACAAAAGGCAAATTAGTAGGCGTACTAATTTTTTACTAAATTTGGACTAGGATAAAACTTCATTTAGGAAAACATTTACTAGTTACCTCGTAGGTACTTTTGTTAAATTGAACCGTATTGTATAAGTACCACTCGAAAACTAGCCATGCAAAAAGATGTGATATCCCCCCAACAACAACTCCGTTGTAAAAACTGGCCCGCCAAAAAACCTCAGCCGCAAAAAGGAATGATATCCATTTTGCCCGCCAGCCACATATATAGGATGCTCGGTGCTTCGCACCTCGCTGTTGAGTATGCATATAGAAACCTGATCCTCCTGCCCCTAACCTCCACCGTCAATGTTTTCCTGTTCCCTGTCTCCTTCCCACAACCCCCTCTCACCCTTAGTCACCCTCGGTTTCACCTAATATGTTTCCTCTGTTACACCAGCAGGGAGCTTTACGCTTCTTTCAATGCTGTTGGCGGGAGCTTTTTGCCACATAAACAAGCCTGAATTGAAGCATTACTTCATTATAGGTGTACCACTACTGATTACTCGTGACCACCAGTAATACTTATAATATAGTAATGCTTCAATTCAGGCTTGTTTATGTGGCAAAAAGCTCCCGCCAACAGCATTGAAAGGAGCGTAAAGCTCCCTGCTGGTGTAACAGAGGAAACATATTAGGTGAAACCGAGGGTGACTAAGGGTGAGAGGGGGTTGTGGGAAGGAGACAGGGAACAGGAAAACATTGACGGTGGAGGTTAGGGGCAGGGGGATCAGGTTTCTATATGCATACTCAACAGCGAGGTGCGAAGCACCGAGCATCCTATATATGTGGCTGGCGGGCAAAATGGATATCATTCCTTTTTGCGGCTGAGGTTTTTTGGCGGGCCAGTTTTTACAACGGAGTTGTTTTTGGGGGGTACAGTTGACAAATCGAGGTTCCTAAGGTGTACAGTGCTAGTTAGGGCTTTCCGGGAGTCGATCGTGATCTTAACATTCCTGACTAACAGGGGCGTGCCAGTGATACTCTGATGTGCAGCGAAAAGAGTCTGGTTATGATAAGAAACCAAGTTTTTACTAGGTCTAACTAAATACATCCCTTGCAGATTCCGCAATTCCTTTCCAAATTCAGAGGTGATGCTTATCACATCATCGTGAGGGAAAACTAGGAGATATTGGTTAATCCGTTGGAGGAGCGAAACGTAGTTCGAGGGAATCTCTAATTTGGTATACTCGCAAAGCTGGGTCGAACTCGATTTCGCATTTTGAGCTTGTGTCAATGATCGAGTGACCGGGGCAGAGGTAGTATGAGGAGCCTGAGGGGCAGACGTCTCGCAATGGTAGGACTTCAGTCGGAGATTTGAGGAGATAACGGACAGAGGGGACAATTGTTACATAATATGTAATATTATATGTTACATAATATGTAATATAAAATATGTTACATAATATGTAACAATTGTACCCTCTGTCCGTTATCTCCTCAAATCTCCGACTGAATATTATTCTGAATTCAATCCTGCAGGTAGGGATTCGAGATAGTATAAGTCGAAATTTCGGGGATCGACAACAGGGACGTCCAAGAAGTAAACAATTTCGTCAGTACCCACAACACATTGGACTTTAATGTGTGATTTTATTTCGAACAAATCCTTACCTGAATGGTTGAGAAAGTTAGGTCCGTAGAATTCAGTGAGTCGGTCTAGTTCCGTAGAATTCAGTGAGTCTAAGATGCTCGGGTGGAGTTTACCTAATTCGCAAAATGTAAGTGAGGTCTCAATGACCTGTATGAGGGAAAGCAAGAGATTTAGGAAAATTTGGAAATGTTCCAAGAAATCATTCGTTGCGCGTATGTGGGTTGTTTCCCCAACCCCAAGCTTACCCAGTTCTTTTGCGATTTGTTGATTGTTATGGTTAATGATGTCCATGGTATGGTTGAAGTTTTGAGCAAAAGCTTGGTTAATGGAATATTGAGAATCTAATTGTGAGTACTGAATTGGTCTCAAAACAGAGATAATGAAATCCGTGTGTGTATCCAAAAAAGGGTGTGTTTTCCTTTCTGGAGAGAAGATCAAAGGATATAATATATAAAGGAATTTTTCTCCGAAAAATTCGCCGAAAATATCAACGCGAACCTACGCACAAGTGTTCAATCTCAAAAACAGTGTCAACAAGTGTCAAGTGAATTTGGGATATTACGAGGCTGACTCCTTAAAATGAACCATCTCTTCGCATGTAAGTACCTGCACGGCATTTTTCACAAAGGAAAGCACATCCTTTATTTTTCTTCACGAAGGAAAGCATATCCTTCTTCAGCATATCAGATCTTCACAAAGGAAAATATTATTTTATTAGTTTGAGTTCTTAAAAAACGTTTATTTCAATTTACACACACGGTATAAGGTTACTGCACGGACACGGATGTTGACGGGCGTAAAGAATGGGCAAGACTGACTGCCGAGGTGCTGAAGCCAAATAGCGAAATTAGAGGTTGCCGATTCCACCTCGCCCAGAGTTGGTGGAGAAATATCCAGAAACATCTACAACGAGCAATTTTCGTGGAGGCTTTTGGGGTGTTTTGAGGTTGCAAATTTTGACAACTCGCACGGAGTTTGTGCATTGCGGCACGGAGTTTGACGATTGCCGCTGAAGGCGCTGGCTTATATAGTGATTTGATAGCTGCTGATGCAGGCTTGTAGTGTTACTAGGAAGGGGGTGAAGAACGTGTACGTAACTTATATATTACGTAAGTAGGAGTATAGTGATTCAAAGTGCATGCTAATCTTTTAGTTTACATAAGTATACAAAGTAAACAAAAAACGTATAGCACATCTACAGTTTCAAGTGACACAAACAATGAATTATATATGCACAGGGTGTCCCAGTATGAATAGTCCAAACTTCAGGGATCGATTTTACAACTAATTTGCATCAGCTTTTGTCCTATAACATTGTTTTTCAACTACGCTGAAAATCCGACTTTTTTCACTTCTAAGACGTTTTTTGTGTTTTCGACCTTAACTCACTAAAATTACCGTAACTGCCCTAATTTACAATGTAAAATGAAAATTGAGGATACCGTTGGAAAAATCGTTAAATTTGCTTCCTTCAAAATACATAAAAAAAATTTTACGAACTAGCTTAATGAGTGAAAAACTCTGCAAATTCTTGATACAATGGTTTACTATCTTCTTTGTACAGAATACCCTTCTCTCTAGATCACTGAATGATAGAATAACTATTATTATGAATTATCATTCATTAATAATTATTATTACCATCATTGTAAATTATTAGTATGTAATTATTGTTGGATATCAATAATTTGTATAAATTATTATTATTATTAATTAACTGGACATTATAAAAAGAAGTGCTGTTCGAATCAGCTGAACCAGTATGAAAATTAACCCGACAAGCTGCCTCTCGATTCACTCTCATGTTGACGGCTTTCGATCTGCCCCAACGTTGAGCCTTCATTGTGAACGAAAGGCTATTCGTACAAAGCAGTCTTGGTGATGGTCTTAAAAAACGGAAGTACGGAGTTTATGGTTTATTATCTTGGATAATGAACCATTGGAATCGACCAAAGAAAAAAAAAAATTTAACCCCCCCCCCCCCCCTCAAAATTTGTTGGTTTACGTTTCAAGATACGTAGATTCAGAAAATCGAATTAATAAAAACTCTGCGAATTCATGACACAACGGTTTATTATCTTCTCTATGCAGATCACCCATTTGTCTAGAAATTCTGTCTAAGAATGTCTAGAAATGTCTAGAAAATTTAGTGATCTATCATGATATCATTCACTGGTTATTATATCGTTCACAGTGACGGCTCAAAGTAGGAGCAGATCGAAAATGGTCAACATGAGAGTGCATCGTGATGCCGCCTGTCGGGTCCATTTTCAATCTGGCCCAGCAGATTCAAACAGCACATGGTTTTCAAATATCGAGTTAATAATAATTATTAATAATGAAGCATAAAAATTATTAATAACCAACAATAAATATTGATAATTTACACTAGGTACTTGATAATAATTATCAATAGTTAATAATAATTCATGATAATCATTAACCTATCATTTAGTAATCTAGACAGAAGGGTGATCTGTACAAAGAAGATAATGAACCGTTGTGTCAAGAATTTACAGAGTTTTTTTTTATATGTGAATTTATGAATCTTGAAACGTAAACCAAAAAATTTCGAGGGGGGATTGACAATTTTCTTTCTTTGGGCGATTCCAATGATTCATTATCAATGATAATAAACCAAAATCCGTCCGTCCGCCGTAAGCCGTCATCGGCACTTCGCCCAGTTAGAGTTGAGCTAAAATCACGAAATCTAGGAATACGGTAGCGTTCCGCCCCGCCAAGCAAAGAAGTTGAGAAAACGAACGATGCCGAGTGTATGTTTACCGGACGTCACGAAACGCGTTTTCGAGGTATCCATATCTCGGCTCCTATGTGACCGATCAACTTGAAAATTAGTATGGGTCTTCTTGGAGTGGATATTAGAAAGCCCTGAAAGTTTCAAATCGATAGGTCTAAAGAGAGCCGAGCTACATAACTTAAAAAACCCGGTTTTTCGGCCTTAGATTGTTCTTCTCCTTCTTCTCCTTCTCCTTGTTCAGACAGGCAAGGCTGGAGCCTCTCCACGTTGACCGATTGACTTGAAATTTTGCACAGAGCTTCATTTAACCTTGAGACAGAGCCTTATATAAGATTTAACCCATTATCTCAACCCAAAAAAGTTTTAGAAACAAAAAAACAAAAACTTTAGGCAAACTCTGACCACTTTGACGAGTCTACAGCCTGGGTAAAAGGACCAATCGACTTGAATTTTTTTACATACCTTTTTTATAGCATGGCTAAGTGCCATTTGAGCGAAATAACCCATTATCCCAACCCCAAAAAAATTAGGGACAAAAAACTGAAATTTAGGGTAATTTAGGCTAATTATGGCCATATCTCGGCTCCTAGAAGACCGATCAACTTGAAATTTGGTATGGATCTTTTTGGTGTGGATAATAGAAAGCCCTGAAAGTTTCAAGTCGCTAGGTCTAAAGGGAGCCGAGTTATATAACTTCAAAAACCAATTACCATGTTTTTCTACTTTTTTCAGTCGGTCAAGGCTACAGCCTCTCCACCATCGCCGATTGACTTGAAATTTTGCACGGAGCTTCGTTTCAAGTGTAGCAAGTGCCTTTTGAAAGATTCAAGTCGATATCTTTAAATGAAGCCGAGTTATATAACTTCAAAAACCCGGGTTTTCACCCTTACCGGTTCTTCTTCTCCTTAATCAGTTGGGCCTTTCCACCTTCACGGATTGACTTGAAATTTTGCACAGAGCTTCGTTTCAACATTAGTCAGTGCCTTTTGAAAGGTTTAACCCATTATCTCAACCCAAAAAACTTTTAGCAACAAAAAACTGAAATTTAGGCTAATTTTGGCAACTTCGACGAGTTTACTGCCTGGGTAACCGGATCAATCGACTTGAAATTTTGCATAGACCTTCTTTATAACATGACCCACTTCAACAACAAAAAGATGTGATATCCCCCCAAAAAACACTCCGTGTAAAAATCACCCCGCCTCGCAAATATCATTCTTCAGAGGCCGGAAAAAGTTACGATATCCACTTTCCCTGCCCGCCCTTTTCCTCATTTAGGAGCTAAGTATAATGAAAAGCTTAACCACTTCACAAGCACCGTACCCCTTTCGAAATCTCCCCTTGGCGCTATTGCGAGACGTTTTTATTACTTCCACAAGCAACTAATACTTGTATAAAAAGTTTGTATTTGTAGTATTTTTATTACTTTCACTACCTACTAACCTGATCCTCCTTCCCCTAATCAACTAATACTAATCACCATCAAGTATTAGTTGCTTGTGGAAGTAATAAAAACGTCTCGCAATAGCGCCAAGGGGAGATTTCGAAAGGGGTACGGTGCTTGTGAAGTGGTTAAGCTTTTCATTATACTTAGCTCCTTAATGAGGAAAAGGGCGGGCGGGGAAAGTGGATATCATAACTTTTTCCGGCCTCTGAAGAATGATGTTTGCGAGGCGGGGTGATTTTTACACGGAGTGTTTTTTGGGGGGATTTGGTTTACGGGTTCGGACCAACGCCATAATGATCTTCGAATATTTTCAAAACCTGAGGTCAAGAGGAAGGGGTCCAAAACGAATTTTGAAATTTTGAAAATTTCAAAACTCGAAAAATTCATGATGAACGGTGTATTTTTTAGTTTGTATTTAGATAGAGTCTATTTTTTTTTTAATATTTAGGATGATCAGCAGCTTTGTACGACCAGCCATTCGTTCACAATGAGGGCTCAATGTTGGAGCAGAACGAAAAACATTAACATGAGTGTGAATCGTGGGGAAGTCTGCCTGGTCAATTTTCAAACTGGCCCAGCTGATTCAAACAGCACATGGTTTACAAATATCGAGTTAATAAATGATATTTAATAATAATTACCTACAATAAATATTAATAATTTACACTGCTTGATAATAATCATTATTAATTAATAATAATATTAAGTGCTAAATTAAGTGTTTTTTAAAAGAGATTCAGATGTTGAAAAATGAGCCCAAATAGGAAAGTCTCAAAAATTTCGGAAATGTACAGTTTTTTCAAACGTTTGTGAGCCTAACTGAATCTGTCGGTTACTTGCATACTGTAACCATAAACGTTGGCCCAAAAGCTCAGCTTTCCATCGGTATGATAAAAAAATTGTTTACAGTGGACCCTTGGTGTAAATTCCTCGTTCCCGAGCCAAATACCGTGGGTCTTTCTGTAGAAATCGACAAGTAAAATATTTCGAAAAATCGACATTTTTACCGTAAAATGAGTTAGGCAGCAATCTTGTTCGCATTGATTGATCAGTTCGTGACCTGTCTACTCATCCACTTGTCACATGGCCATTTTTTTTACTCGAGAATATGCGGATATGCTGCTAGTTTATGGTTTCACAAACCAAAACGCCAGTGAAGCTGTACGGGAATTCCAGTGGTGGTTCTTACCCAGCAAAAACGTGTTTTCAAGAGTATGTAACCGGCTGACTGAGCTGTTCATGTTCTGTGTTCGCTGTAGGCCACTAACAGAGAGGATGTAATTTCGCTGAACAGATTTCAAATGAAATTATCGAATCCTTCCTTCAATAATTGTGTCTTCCATGTACTTGACAGGCTTATCCCAATCTCAGCTAATGACATAGCTTAACGTTTGTCATTGATATCCTTCATTTTTATGAACTTTTATTTTGTTTTGCATCCTACTATTAATTAGGCGTTAAGCTTTCATTTTTTTAAATTGTTTTTAGTAAAACACAATACATTTTCCTAATTGCCAACGATAGTAATGTTTTTCTTGGCCTACCTAGTTTAACAAAATTACCATACAAATCAACAGAAATTAAGACAATTTTTGAATAGTAAATTGGACAAGATATCGGTGACTACTTATTCGAGAAGTCGTGTGTCATCATTTGACTCAGCGAAATAAAGATTGTGAACAAGATTGCTGCCTAACTAATTTGTCGGTAAAAATGTCGATTTTCGCGAAAATCCAAATGAAACGGTCTGTCAAGTGACACCCCATTTTTAAGGTTTTTAGACGCTGAATAAGATTGGGAAATCAGAATTGGTATATCTTATTCCGCTCTCAAACTGAAGCACTTTGAAGATGAAGAAACGTGGTTGTTACTTGAGATGTTCTTCATGGACATCATGTTCTTTAATGGAGACATTTTACATAAAACCAATTATTTCTTCGAAAATTTGCTCTTATAGTCATGCTGCATGACTGGGGATTTTTCTCATTATGCTACCCCAACTGGTATTTATAAACCGGGAAATAATATTCGGAAATTATTGTGTGTCGGGTCTTTGCAAAGTTTGCAGAGATAATAAACCGTTGTGTCAAGAATTTGCAGAGTCTTTATTCGGTAAATATTTGCGAGTGAGTGTAAGTGTTATGGAGTAGCGGTATGGAGGAAGTGGTATGGAGTAGTGTATGGAGCAGTTTGGCAGGTGGAAAGGCGCTAGTAGCGGTGAGCAGGGGGAGCTGAGAAGGTGGGATGAGGTTCCCAAGCCCAAGGAGGTTAGGGGCCGAACATAATGGTTCTACTAGGGCTTTGTTATAATGGTTATAATGTTATAATGGTTGTTATAATGGTTCTACTTTGAAGGCTACTAGGGCCGCTGGATTTGATGGTGTTCTGATTCCGAGGCATGTTGGTTACGAATCGCAAACACCCTACAAATTTTTCCCTAACGAATTATTATTATGACTATTTTGCTTACAATAAACGTGTGCGTCTCATAACTATACGAAATAATGGAGTAATGGGCTGAAAAACTTTTATTCGTTAGAGAAGGTGACCACAAATGGTTCTCGTCGTAGTGGGAGGGGTGTCGGCAACTAGCTGTCTCTTCGGTTTTCCAACCACGTCTCGGGCCGGCCTGCTAATAATTTATTTATAAGAGATTTTTTCAGGGGAGGGGGGATTTATGACTTGTACTTTCATGGTGACTCTTCCGTTCCCGATCCGCCACAATGTCGAGAAGTTTCTCCTCAGTGCCGGATTGGCAGGAAGTTGAAGTGCTCCTCTTCTTATTCTCCCTATTTTCCCCCGGGGATTCCTGTCCTTTTTCCGCTGTCCAGTTGTTTCTTGGTCATTCGTCCAGATTTTCGTTCTTTAGTCAAAGGTCTTCCGAATTCAGACATCATTGCTTACCAAGAGTCTCATTCATTTGACTAATGCAACTGAGCCTTCCGTTCATACGTATTTCTGGTATCGAAACTGTTTAACAGCCGGTAGTAAACGAATTACGTTTAATCGTTTAGAAATACAATATAATGCAATATAATTTGAATCCAGGTGGCTATAACTAGAGACAGTCCCGGGTTAATGCACAGATATATTGCAGATCGCGTTACTATGGGTCTTATGGAATCGCTTGTCTGAGATGAACTGTCTATTAATATTTTTAAGGGTAGGTATACTCGTACATCTGAAGGGCAGGAGGGATTAGGAGTCAAGGTTTGATGTATTGTCAGCCGTTTGATGTATTGTTTGATGAACGGATGGATTATATGAAAAATAACGGTTTGCAGGTAGGTGACGGTTGGTAAAGTACTGGATGACTGATGGCAACCTTAACACCCTCCCCACACACACACACACACACTTTTAGCGTATGCGGAAATGCTGGGGGAAGACCCAATTGAGTATTCCGTAAGTTTTGAACAATCTGGGTGTCGGTCTGACTGAGTTTGGAGAGGGCACAGTTTTCAAATAGGGCATTGGAGGATCTGCGTCCTGGTTCAAACATCTGCTGTTCTAAGTATTCCATCAGGACGTGGAGAAGGTTATATAATACGACCGTGGCCGCATTTTGATGGTAGAAAGTAACCAATGTCTGCGCCCCAAGTAATTTATGTGTTTATTTGAAATTACCGCTAGGTAGGTTTTGTTTATTTTCACTCTCTGTGGCATAGTCCATCGTGGTCGGTCTCATCCCTATCAACAACGCGAAGAATCCCCTCTCTCTCGTTTTCCCGTCGCCGCATCAGTATCAAAGTGGACCTGCCTTCCATCGGCACCTTCAGTTATTGTTCTACTTTTCTCGTTTTCAACGCTGCCAACCTTCATCCGATCTGCCATTTACATACAAACACTTCATTTTGACTTCTCAAAATGCCT
This sequence comes from Stenodema calcarata, assembly GCA_963920205.1. Classification (NCBI taxonomy): domain Eukaryota; kingdom Metazoa; phylum Arthropoda; class Insecta; order Hemiptera; family Miridae; genus Stenodema; species Stenodema calcarata. The sequence continues at coordinate 10,393,727 of OY986057.1, read as the reverse complement.
TTTACTTCAAAATACATAAGTGATACCCTTACATAATCCGCCTCTTTCGATGCGGTCATCAATACCGCATGTTCGATCGCCATGTTGCCGTCTTTTATGCTCAGTTTTACCCTCGACCTACATTACAGGTTCCCGGGTACTCGCAGCACTATACTACTATACTACTAGTACCACTACATGGTTCGTCGATGTGGGAAAACTGTGCTCGAGAGTAGCACTTGCGATCAACCCCTCTCTACGCCTCCCATCGACAGCGAAGTCGCCGCATCCCAGGATCGAACCCTACTACACCGCCGCATTTTCGTTTGAAATTTCAATTAATTTTTATAATTTTGCTTTCATCTATTTCTACAGTTGTTAAGGAGCTCCTAATTTTCTTATATTCGAAAAAATGCATTTCATTCTTCTATCACATAGATATATACTATTTTCTTATTCGTCAAAACCATCATTGACACAATTTTAATAAAATTGTTTGCCAGTGACAATTGGTTTTTTTAATTCACTGAAAGCCCCGTCGCTGCTCAAACAAACATTTGATAGCAGAGCATGGTTGTGTTAATGCTGGTTTTGGTGAATATTACTGAATGCCGTTCTAGGTAAATTACTACAAGCCTTTATTACCTATTGGAAACACTTCATGTTTCATTTTTAACTAATTTTGCGGGTCTTTTTCCATCGATTCTATTTTGAATTCTTGGTAGATAGTGGAGCAGACGTGTCTGTTCTCCCTGCCAAGAAACAAGTAAAGAATACAAGTAGGAGCTAACAACTTAAGAATTATATGCTGCAAATGGCTCAGAAATACCAACCTATGGAACCAAGCTTCTAAATCTTGACTTAGGTTTAAGACGACAATTCGAATGGTCTTTCATAATTGCAAAAATGAACAAAGGTATTCTTGGAGCGGACTTTCTACACCATTTCGAACTCATAATTGATCTCAAAAATATACGATTAGTTGATGGCAAAACAAAATTAACCCAAAAGCAGACCTAACCGAAATTAATGAACTAGATGTTGTCAGCACGGTTCAAACAAATTGCCCATTTGCTAGCCTGTTGCTGAAGTATCCGGGTCTAACCTAACCATCGCTAATCCCCGATGAAAATTTCCACGATGTGAAACATTACATCAAAACTGCACAAGGACCTCCTGTTTTTAGCAAGGCAAGAAGATTAGATCCTGAAAAATTAAAAGTCGCGAAACAGGAATTTCAATTTTTACTTGATAATAATATAATTAGACCTTCCAAATCTCAATGGGCAAGCCCTCTACACATGGTGAAAAAGAAAAATGGTTCATGGCGCTGTTGTGGAGATTACAGACGGTTAAATGATAGGACGATCCCAGATCGATATCCTCTTCCCCACGTTGATGACGTCAATGAAATTCTTGGAGGTAAAACTATATTCTCCAAAATTGATCTTCTGTCAGCATACCACAAAAGTGTAATGGCAGAAGAAGACAAGGAAAAATCAGCAATCATAACACCTTTCGGCCTATTCGAGTACAATTGCATGCCATTTGGATTAAGGAACGCACCATCAACATTTCAACGTTTTATAAATTGCATCATTTTTTACTTAGATTTTTGTTTCGCCTATTTGGGCGACATTTTCATTGCATCTCGTACAGAAGAAGAGCACAAAGAACATTTGATCAAAATTTTTGAAAGATTGAATAGTTATGGTTTGAAAATTAATGTCAGCAAATCAGAATTCGGACTCAAAGAAAACATCTTTCTGGGTCATCTGTTAACTCCTGTCGGAGCAAAACCTGATCCGGAAAAAGTAAGAATAATACAACAACACGGACGTCCAAATACAATTCGAGAGCTTCGAAGATTCCTAGGAATGTTGAATTTTTTCAGACGATATTTAAAAAATGCAGCTACACACCAAGCACTCTTGAACAACTATTTGGTCGGCACGACGAAAAAGGACAACAGACAAATAGAATGGACAGACGAAACAATCCAGCAATTTGAAAAATGCAAAGAAGAACTCGCAAATGCAGCATTGTTGACATACCCTGACTCAAGATACCCACTAGCCTTGTATGTTGATGCTTCTGATTTTGCAGTGGGCGCAGTGCTTCAACAAAAAGAGCCCAGCGATTGGAAGCCCATATCATTTTTCTCAAAGAGAACTTTTGGCAGTGTACTTAGACATAAAGTATTTAAGACATATCGTCGAAGAATCAGCAACACCACCGAGCTCGTTTTTCACAATTTTTCAGGACAGAGAAAAAACCGATTTGTTGGGGTTTTCACCCTCCCGTATCTCGGTCCCGGCTCTGAGTGTCTCGAGTGTTGATTTTTTGTACACCAACTCTCCAGGGGCACGTGAGGACGTAAACCAAATTTCAGCTCGTTGGAACATCAGGTGTCGGGGGTATAACAGTTTTAAAACCACTATTTTTCACGTTTTTCGTGTTCTTCTTCTTGTCGTTGTTGTCATTGTTGTTCATTGACGGGGCTACAGCCCAGCAGACAAATCGGATCGAGCTGAAATTTTGCACACACGTTTGTTATGCTCCAAGGGAGTGCCTTTTGAACATTTTTTCTCCATCCCCCCATTTCCCTCCCAATTAGGGGGAAAATAGTAATTATTAGGAATTTCAAATGGTCATAACTCCTTCAAAATTGAAGCTTTTTCAGATTTTCTTTTTTAGTTGTGTTCAACATTTAAAATTGTTTAATTTGAGATCAAAAAAAGCTTTCTAAGAGGGAAAATAAAGGAGTTATGATGGTTTTTCTATTTTCAACAATAACTGCCGCTAAAATTGATGGAAATTGGTGCGGTTGGTCTTAAAATGTCCGCTAGGTTGTCTAGTATATGCTCAATAATTATGAACTAAATCTCAATCGATTCGACTAATCCACAGCCAAAAATACGTGAATAAATTCCACATCTACTGATTTGGCTAATTTCCGAAAACATCAAAGTTGAACGGTGGTCAGAAAAATTGTCGTAGAGTGGCGCCTGTATAAGGATCGATAGGAAATTTTATGGGCTTTCGAATGAGGGTAGCACACTTCGTCACTTTTCCCAAAGGTTCTCGAGTTATTCGCGATTGTTGGTATAAAAACGTTTTGCAAACTTTCTCTTCCCACTTTCTCTTCGACACCAATAATTACAATTATTGTAGTGATTCTCAACAACAAAAATTTGCACAATCCCCAAGAAAAAATGCAACCAATTTTCAAAAAGTTTCTAATTCAAATTTATTCAAATTTCTAATTCTTTCTATTTTTTTAAATTTAATAATAAGAATAAGTGTATTAAATTTTAATAATTGTTTTTAAATTGTTAATTGTTTTAATTAATCGAAAATTTTAAAACTACTATTTAACCAATTCGCAAAAATTTTAAAACTACTTATTTTTCAAACACATTTCAGATAACAAACAATAATTTCCAAAAAATAATTATTCTTGTCACAAAAACAAAAAATAAAAAGGCAAATTAGTAGGCGTACTAATTTTTTACTAAATTTTGACTAGGATAAAACTTCATTTAGGAAAACATTTACTAGTTACCTCGTAGGCACTTTTGTGGAACCGTACTGTATGAGTACCGCTCGACAACTAGCCATGCAAAAAGATGTGATATCCCCCCAAAAACAACTCCGTTGTAAAAACTGGCCCGCCAAAAAACCTCAGCCGCAAAAAGGAATGATATCCATTTTGCCCGCCAGCCACATATATAGGATGCTCGGTGCCTCGCACCTCGCTGTTGAGTGTGCAAGTAGAAACCTGATCCTCCTACCCCTAACCTCCACCGTCAATATTTTCCTGTCCCTGTCTCCTTCCCACAACCCCCTCTCCCTTAGTCACCCTCGGTTTCACCTAATATGTTTCCTCTGTTACACCAGCAGGGAGCTTTATGCTTCTTTCAATGCTGTTGGCGGGAGCTTTTTGCCAGATGAGCACGCCTGAATTGAAACATTACTTCATTATAGGTGTACCACCACTGATTACTCGTGACCACCAGTAATACTTATAATATAGTAATGCTTCAATTCAGGCTTGTTCATCTGGCAAAAAGCTCCCGCCAACAGCATTGAAAGAAGCAAAAAGCTCCCTGCTGGTGTAACAGAGGAAACATATTAGGTGAAACCGAGGGTGACTAAGGGTGAGAGGGGGTTGTGGGAAGGAGACAGGGACAGGAAAACATTGACGGTGGAGGTTAGGGGTAGGAGGATCAGGTTTCTATATGCACACTCAACAGCGAGGTGCGAAGCACCGAGCATCCTATATGTGTGGCTGGCGGGCAAAATGGATATCATTCCTTTTTGCGGCTGAGGTTTTTGGCGGGCCAGTTTTTACAACGGAGTTGTTTTTGGGGGGATACTAGACTACCTAGCGGACATTTTAAGACCAACAGCAACAATTTCCATCAATTTTGGCGGCAGTTATTGTTGAAAATAGAAAAATCACCATAACTCCTTTATTTTCCCCCTTAGGAAGCTCTTTTTGATCTTAAATTAAACAGTATTGAAAGCTGAATAAAACTAGAAAAGGAAATCTGAAAAAGCTTCAATTTTGAAGGAGTTATGACCATTTGAAATTCCTAAAAAAATTACTATTTCCCCCCTAATTGGGGGGAAATGGGGGGAGGGAGACCAAATGTTCAAAAGGCACTCCCTTGAAGCATAACAAACGTGTGTGCAAAATTTCAGCCCGATCCGATTTGTCTGCTGGGCTGTAGCCCCGTCAATGAACAAGAAGAAGAACACGAAAAATGTGAAAAATAGCGGTTTCAAAACTGTTATACCCCCGACACCTGATATTCCCGAGAGCTGAAATTTGGTTTACGTCCTCACGAGCCCCTGGAGAGTTGGTGTACAAAAATCAACTCTCGAGACACCCAGGGGACCGAGCTACGGGAGGGTGAAAACCCCAACTTGTTCCGTCGCCTTATCAGTGTCTCAGTTGCTTCGGTTTTCAGTGTCTCAGTTGCTTCGGTTTTCAGGGCTTCGGTCTTCTTGGCGGGCGGGACGCTCCCGCGTCCTTAGATGCTGGTTCATAAAATTTTTATTATGTTTTGAGAAGAAAGCAAATTTAACGCTCTTTCCAACAGTATCCTTAAATTTTATTTTGCACGGTAGGTACATTAGGGCAGATATGGTAATTTTATTGAGTTGAGGTTGGACACACAAAAAACATCTTAGAAGTAAAAAAGTCGGATTTTCAGTGAAATTTAAAAAAAAGTTATGGGAAAAAAGTTGTTGCAAATTAGTTGTAGAATCGATCCCTGAAGTTTGGACTATTCATTATTTTTTTCAATTCTTCCTTTTCTGTGTAAGTTTCGTCATATTACCCTTGCGTCCTTACATTTTCGATTTGGTCAAGGGGTAAGTATTCAGGCGTTGCGGTTTCGCCAAGCCCTTCGATTTTCTCTCCGTACTCGCGAGGTGAGATCAACAAGGAGTGCGCTGGAGTGTTTAACCACCAGCACTGGAACAATGGACCCGCCACTGCGGGAACTCAAACGTCGGCGATACCAACTTCAGATTAAACCAGGCAATTCAAAAGTAGCATATCCCTTACATTTTCAATGGTATGTAGTCCAACAGTTCAGACAGAAAAATGACGACAGACATTTTTCCTGAACCTACATATTAAATATTTTTCTTCACACCACCAATTGCTTGGTCCGAGAATTTTACGTCTACGATTGAGATCGCTTTTGTTTTAGGAGTTCATCAGTAAAAACTCTGCAAATGCTTGACACAACGGGTTATTATCTTCCTTGTGCAGAACACCCTTCTGTCTATAACAGACTGTGTTGCAAGTCGGCACCATACCATATTCTCACCGTACTCATACCATACCATACGTTTACCGGGAAGATGGAAAAAAGGTAATTTTATGTAGGGCGGCTGGGGGTTGACCGACCTAACGGCCGTTTTGGACGCGAAGTTTAGTGTTTCTCCTAAACCTTTGCGCGCTCACTGTGAACGAACGGAAAAATCCAATTTGTCTTAAAAGATTCGTAATTGTTCAGGTCATTCAAAAGTGAACTAAAAATTACACCGTTCAGTTGAATTATTTGAGAAATGACATTGACGAAATTTTAAATTTCGTTTTGAACCCCTTCCCCTTGACCTAGGGTTATGAAAAGTTTCGAGGACCATTGTGGGGTTGGTCCGAACCCGTAACAAAAATTTCGTAATTTTAGCTCAACGCTAAAATTCAATTTTCTGAATCTACGTATCTTGAAACGTAAACCAACAAATTTTGAGGGGGGGTTAAAAATTGGCGATTCCAATGGTTCATTATCGAAGATAATAAACCAAAATACAAAACAAGCATTGCCGTTGTTCATATCAGAAAAAACACCTAATAAAAAAACTCTGCAAATTCTTGACACAACGGTTTATTATCTTTTTTGTACAGACCACCCTTCTGTCTAGATCACTTGTGACGGGAACTACATAGGTGGGGATGAACCCACTTGGAAAAATAGACGGAATATAGTTAATACACAGTACTTAGCTCAGCACTTTCTTCTTTATTCAAAACAATTAAATAAATGGTATTTCTCAGGGTTTATTTATTTATTTATTTATTTATAGTATACGGGGCGAGCCCAATTACAAAAAATATGAAGAGGTAATGTAATAGGTACAGAGATTGGTAAATTGACAGAATACACTTGGATACTCCCGACACGCGCTAGGCACTGGGGTCGTCGAGAGGTACCGAGCACAGATGACGGACGTGTATAGTTCGTACAGAAGAGAGGGGCGAGGAAAGAATGTCAATATGAGGGGGAGACGTGGAGAGGAGGTTTACTTGGCGAGGAATACGGCACAATGGACGGTGGTACAAAATTTGCTATCCCCTTCTCTTCTACAAACTATTAATAGTTTGTAGTAGAGAAGGGGATAGCAAACGGCGTGACAGAACGAGAAGAGAGGCGCGGCACAAAAAACCCGACACGAGTCAGGAGACCCGGGGCATCAATCCGCCCCGATACCAGACCCTGCAGGAAGAATACGTCTGAACACAAACGACGGTCGCGGGGAGATAACAGGTTGAAGCGGCGGGCGAGCACGTCGTAGTCCAGATCTTCGCGGGGAATGAAGAGCTTGAAAGCCAAAAATCGGAGGAAAGCTCTGAAGACCCGCTCAATTTGCACGATGTGACTCTCGTAGTGAGGGCTCCAGATAACGGACGCGTACTCCAGGACTGGCTGCACGAGGGTTCTTCACAGATATAACCAAAATTTTCTTCTTACTTACTATTACTTACAGTTTCCGACGGCCGTGGAAGTAAATTGATAAAATAAAAGGAAAATGTAAAATTAAGTCGAGATCGGTAAAAATTTGGGAAAGTCAAGATTGGTAGGTATAGGCAAATTTGGGAAATGATTTTACGAATTTACGAAATCGGTATAAATTTGGAAACGTCGAGATCGGGAGGGAACAGGGAACTTCAACTTCCTGGTTTTCGGTAGACGACAGACGAGGCACTTGGTTTGGAAGTAGACTCAAATCTGAAACTGTCGAACATACGATTCAGCATACGTTCTAATAAACTAGTACGACAGATAGATTTTACTCGAGCAGCGCATACCGGTAAGACACGTGAGTCGGCAGGCAATGCGTTGAACTGGCTGCTGGAGACGACGTCTTGTCAGGCGAAAGTTCTGTCTGGAGGATGATGATTTATCTGGTGCAAACGGAACGATATTTTGATAGGTATTCGTCGAAATAGTTGTAACAAGACATCATGGGCGATCCACAGGTGGGACTTACCAGAAGCGGCAACGTGGTTTTGGATACGGCAAAATTTATCCAGGCGACGAAATCCGTCCGTTCGGCAGTCGAGCTTGGAAGCAGGACAGAAGGCTTACTGTTGTAGTACAGACGAAGTCAAGTCTTGACGAAGTTGGAAAAAGGGGAAAAAGCACCGATATTTCGGGAAGATAAATTCAACTTGGGAAGCGATATGAGCGGGAGGAGACAGAGTGGTCGAGAACAAAGAAAATCCCCCAATACGAGAAAATGGCGATGGGAGACAGCACCTCCTTGATCATCCAGGGTTGTCCCCGGTGAGAAGCAGCATACATGGATACTGTTCCTTCTGCAGTGGAGGAAGAGGCGAATACTGATGAGGGGCAGCGCCGAAACCTCGAATTTCAAAGTAACGAAACTTTCACGTTACACACTAATGATAGATTAATTGTTATCATGAATTATCATTGATTATTAATAATAATTATCAAGTAGTGTAAATTATTATTAGTTGGGCATTCTTGGTTATTGATGATTTTCAAAAATTATTATTATTAATTAATTAACTCTACATTTGAAAACCAAGTGCTGTTCGAATCAGCTGAGCTCTTATGAAAATTGACCCGACAATTTGCCTCACGATTCACCCTCATGTTGACGACTTTTGATCTGCCCTAACTTTGAGCCCTCATTATGAACGAACGGCTGGCGTACAAAGCTGCGGATGGTCTTAAAAATTCTGAAAAATAAGCGCTATCTAAATCTGAACTAAAGACTATAAAGTTCCATTTGAATTTTTCGAGTTTTGAAACGTTCAAAATTTCAAAATTTGTTTTGAACTCCTTATGACCCCTTATGAACCCCTTATTGACCTAGGGTTATGAAAAGCTTCGAGGACGTTGGAGGCATAGCGTCATCATTTCATCATGATCTACTGGTAAATTACAGCTGATACTCTTATCATATATAAAGATGATTTGTTTCAATTATTCATTGGATGATTTCCGAATCCTTGAATATATCTTCCTGTATGTAGGAGAACTTGAATGTGATCGATTGGGAATCGCTGTTGGGATAAAAAGTTTCACTGGCCTACATTAGCACAATAATACTTGTTTTCCATGTCAGAATAAGTGTTGTGACGGAATATTTTCAACCATCAGGTGGTGTTCAACCACCAGTTCATCAGATGGTATCCATGAGGGTGAGTGAAGGGTGATAAAAAGGATAAAACGGTAAATATTTACATTCTTAATATTGAACGTAATGTTGAAATACATAATATGAGGAGTATAATATATTATGTCCCCTAGAGCAGTCACTCTGGCCAGTGTCAAAATTCTAATCTCATCATTCAAGTGACTGCTAATTAATTGCATGGGTTCAAGAGAGTATTAGGCTGGACAATTGATTCGTCGTGGGATCCTACTATCAAACTTCCGACCCCTGATTTATAAATTTCCGTCTAATAATCTCCAGTAGGGTCGAAAACTCAGGTTGGGGGACAAGAGGCTCAAGACTGTTGATATTTCGGGGTATGTTCGGAGTAGGAATAGCAGCGTGAGTGGGTCTCGAACTAATTTCAAGTGATGGGTTCCACCGGGTGTTCCTATTCCCACGCCACCACAGTTATCTCTCATCTGCCCACAATTTTGAACAGTCTCTAAAACACTATACTGCCAAATCGATTTATATCCTTCTCACACTCATACCTTCTGTTACGAAATACACTTTCCATTGTATTTTGATGACCTCAGCAAATGCGAGGCGCACTTTCCCCGCCCGCCCTTTTCCTCATTAAGGAGCTAAGTATAATGAAAAGCTTAACCACTTCACAAGCACCGTACCCCTTTCGAAATCTCCTCTTGTCGCTATTGCGAGACGTTTTTATTACTTCCACAAGCAACTAATACTTGATGGTGGTGGAGTGGGAGTGGTGGAGCGGGCATAAGGTATCGAATGCACAACCCTCGAATTGGGGTAAAACCTTTGTTTTCCCAATTTGAGCTCTGTAGACCGGAGATAAGGGCGGTAGCCCGTATACGTTCAAACCACGCTTTATGTGGTGTGTACCTGCACCGAATCGGAAGGGTTGACGTAGGTACCAGCGTGCGAATTTTGTCAAGAACAGGAAGATGACCTGGAGCACAAATTCATGATTTGCCCGAGATTCGATCATGCAAGACGTCGGTTGCTGGATACGTGCGTCCGCTGTTTGGTCAACCCGCTGAACTTTCCCGAAATATGTAGTGCATTCTCGGATTTTTACAGTTTTTAAAGGAATTCGTTTATTTATCCAAGAAGTAGGAATCAAAATTTAATTTTACTATTTTTGTTTTTGCCTTTTTTTGTAATGTGAAGTAGCAAAATAAAATTACTTCATGGCTATGGCTGCTGGCTAATGCCAAATGAAGGAAAAAAAATATATATATTCAATGGTTTTGTTTATTATTTCATGAGTTGGTTCCATGAGTTGGTTGTATATTCTTTCATGATATATATTATATATCATTGAATTTTTTCAGATTGCAAACTCAAACAAATGAGCACATCTGGCCAATACCGTCTTACAAACGGAACCAAACGAACTTTTCATTATAACGTTGCTTCATCTGCATGTTGATGAGGGTGAAATGGGGAAGTGAGATTGTGATTTTAAACTTCTGGTCTCGGACATTCGTCATCATTATGAACCCTCCTTCTTCCATATCCACGACCATGGAAAGACAATCCATTGTATACGATAACACCCCAGTAGCAGACTTCTTTAGGATATTCATTGCGGTTTGTTATCCCATGAACCCATCTTGAAACTTTTTCGAGTTATGAAAATTTCAGAATTTCAAAATCTGTTTTGAACCTCTTCCCCTTGACAAATGTTTATGAAAAGTTTCGAGAATAAATGTGGGGTTGGTTCGTACCCGTAAACCAAATTCCGTAATTTTAGCACAACGCTAACTGGGCAAAGTCCCGCGGACGTATGGAGGACGGATTTTGGTTTATTATCGTCAATAATGAACTATTGAAATCTCCCAAAGAAAAAAATTTTTTAACCCCATGTCAACATTTGTTGGTTTACGTTTCAAGATACGTAGATTCAGAAAATCGAATTAAAAAACTCTGCAAATTCTTGACATCATTGACACCATCATTAACTATTAATAATGATTACCAAGTAGTGTAAATTATTAATATTGATTGTTGGTCATTAATAATTTTTATGCTTCATTTTTAATAATTATTAATAAATATTATTTATTAACTCTATATTTGAAAACCATGTGATGATTGAATCAGCTGGGCCAGTTTGAAAATGGACCCGACAGCCTGCCTTACGATTCACTCTCATGTTGACGATTTTCGATCTGCTCCTACTTTGAGCCGCCATTGTGAACGAACGGCTGGTCGTACAAAGCTGTGGTAGGTCTTTAAAAATTCTAAGAAATAAACTCTATCTAAATATGAAATGGAAAAACGAGAATTTTTCTAGTTATGAAATTTTCAACAGTTCAATATTCGTTTTGAACCCCTTCCCCTCAACCCAGGGTTATGAAAAGTTTTGAAGATCATTGTGGGGTCAGTCGGAACCCGTAACGAAAATTTCGAAATTTTAGCTCGAAGCTAACTGGGCAAAGTTCCGTGGACGGCGCACAGTGGTCGGATGTGTGAAAAAACCCTCCAAAATGAAAGTTGTCAAATTGGTGTCTGGGCAATGTAGGCCACTCTCAAATACCCTAGGATCTAGGGACGCGGGAGCGTCCCGCCCGCCAAGAAAACCGAAGCAACTGAGACACTGATAAGGCGACGGAACAAGTAGGGGTTTCCACCCTCCCGTAGCTCGGCCCCCTAAGTTTTAAAACCGCTATTTTTCACGTTTTTCGTGTTCTTCTTCTTCTTTTTCTTGTTGTTGTTGTTGTTGTTCTTGTTCTTTGACGGGGCTACAGCCCAGCAGAGAAATCGGATCGAGCTGAAATTTTGCACACACGTTTGTTATGCTTCAAGGGAGTGCCTTTTGAACATTTTGTCTCCCTCCCGCCATTTAACCGCCAATTAGGGGGGAAATAGTAATTTTTAGGAATTTCAAATGGGCATAATAACTCCTTCAAAATTGAAGCTTTTTCAGATGAGGATCGATAGGAAATTTTATGGGCTTTCGAATAAGGGTCACTTTGTCACTTTTCCCAACGGTTCTCGAGTTATTCGCGATTGTTGGTATATAAACGTGCGTTTTACCTTTTGCAAACTTTCTCTTTCCACTTTCTCTTCGACACCAACAATTATTGTAATGATTCTCAACAACAAAAATTTGCAAAACCCCCAAGGAAAAATGCAACAAATTTTCAAAAAATTTCTAATTCAAATTCATTCAAATTTCGAATTTTTTCTATTTTTTTAAATTCGATAATAAGAAATAAATTAAAAAACAATAGCAAAATTTATTATAAATGAATGACATGAAATGTTAAACATGGGTCGAGGATGGAAGACAATGCAATATGCATTTTACTGTAGAGTAACAAACGTTTTATCATTTAGTGATCCAGACTAAAGGGTGATCTGCTCATAGAAGATAATAAACCGTTGTGTCAAGAATTTGCAGGGTTTTTACACAATTTCGACTAGGATAAAACTTCAATTGAGAAAAAAATTACTAGTTACCTCGTAGGTACTTTTGTTAAATTGAACCGTATTATATAAGTACCACTCGAAAACTAGCCATGCAAAAAGGTGTGATATCCCTCCAAAAACAACTCCGTTGTAAAAACTGGCCCGCCAAAAAACCTCAGCCGCAAAATGGAATGATATCCATTTTGCCCGCCAGCCACATATATAGGATGCTCGGTGCTTCGCACCTCGCTGTTGAGTGTGCATATAGAAACCTGATCCTCCTACCCCTAACCTCCACCGTCAATGTTTTCCTGTTCCCTGTCTCCTTCCCACAACCCCCTGTCACCCTTAGTCCCCCTCGGTTTCACCCAATATGTTTCCTCTGTTATACCAGCAGGGAGCATTACGCTTCTTTCAATGTTGTTGGCGGGAGCTTTTTACCAGATGAACAAGCCTGAATTGAAGCATTACTTCATTATAGTTGTACCACCACTGATTACTCGTGACCACCAGTAATACTTATGTTATAATAGGAGTAATGATTCAATTATATCATAATTATATTTTAGATTATATTATAATTATTTATAAATATAAATATATTAATTTAATATATTAATAGAAGCCCCCTTCAATACACCATTGCTCAAACATATGATCAACAAGTATCAACAATGATACCTACTTCGCAGATGAAATATAATTTTCAGAGTACTTATTTTTCCGGAAACACAACGGTTTATTATCTTCTTTGTACAGATCACCCTTCTGTCTAGATCACTAGGTCTAAATTTCTAGATCCTAAATGTTAGATTAATTATTATTATGAATTATCACTAATTATTAATAATTTTATCAAGTAACTAGTGAAAATTATTATAATTCATTGCTAGGTATTAATAATTTGTATTTATCATTAATAACAATAATTATGATTAATTAATAAGATATAATTCTGGGGTTTTTAATATTACGTCGGCAATAATTTTCCTATAAAAGAAGTACTCACCAACAAACATTCGAAATTACCTTCATTTCCGTAGCACGAAACGTACCTCAGAACAAAAAACTAGACATCACTAAAACCATATGATGTTCCAAACAGCTCGTTAGTATGAAGATTGACCTGTATTTCAACCGTTTGATTCACGATCGTGTTGACAGGCTCAACCTTTGAGCCCTCATTGCGAACGAATGGCTGGTCGTACAAAGCTGCGGATGGTCTTAAAAAGCTAACTGAGCAAAGTACCGCGGACGGCGTACGGCGGACGGACGGATTTTTTTAATTTTTTTATTCGATTTTCTGAATCTAAGTACTTATATTGAAACGTAAACCAACAAATTTTGAGGGGGGTTAAAAAATTTTTTTCTTTGGGCGATTCCAATGGTTCATTATCGAAGATAATAAACCAAAATTGGAAAGATTGCCGTTTTTAGAGAAATTGAACATGAGGAGCTCAAAAAAAAAAAAAAAAAAAAAAAAAAATTAACGGACTGTTATGATAATAATATGATTATGAACTGGTCTCGGAGAGGTATTTTGAAGACGTACGATAGTAAAGTAGATAAAATATAATTTTAGAGCAAAAAGCATTGCAAATTCGTCGTGCGCGGTGGTAGCGGGAACCGCAGGAGTGGAGTAGTGTCCTTTTCCACACAAAAAAGAATCCCAGAAACGCGAAAAATTGTATTTAGACTCCCCGTTTCACGTTTTTCAACTAAAATCGACGGAAAAATGACTATCCGCAACCCGCTTCGTGTTCGAGCTTTATCCCTTTGCCAAAAAATATTGTTTAGTTTTACGTCCCAATAATGTTTTTAGAATAGAATACGGAATAAATTAACAGTTTCCTAGTTATATTGGCTTATTTTCCCTAAAAATCTCAAAAATGCCATTTTATACGCTTAATTCCCTTTTTCCCATTCGCAATAAAAAATCCCGTGATATGGGAAAAATTCCACGGGCTTGCAACACTGGAGGGGAGGGAGCTGTGGGCGCGGTGCGTTTGTTTTCGCGAAGGGTGGTGGGGGAGGGGCTAGCATGAGCGGGAACTATCCAAAACGCCGCACAGTGGTCGGAAAACTGATTTACCTAAACAAGACAACTCAGGTTTGTTTACTCGCTAATCTTCCCTCTTGAAATGATAATAAACACGTTAGGACGCGCATTCCGTTTGGATGGAATAGCGATCCGTACTAGGTACATCTCAGTAGTAGATGCTCGCCTGTTTAACTCACAAGTTTCTAGTGCTACCTACGATGGATACACCCCAAACAGATACATAACAAACATATTTCATGCAATAAAATGTTTTAAAAACAGTTGATCGTATTTAGAAAAATGATGCAATGGAGACAATTTTTTTATACCCTACGAAACTTTCAAAGTCTGCCAAAAGTGAACTTGACTTATTTCAAACAAGATCCTTCTATGGGTCTCTTCAGTAATGTTCCTGTAGCGGATTAAAACCGAAATCAGCTGCTACTACCTGCAACTTTTTGTTTTTTTAACTGTTTCAGTGCTGCAAAACGGTGTTTCACCTACTGCGTAATTACACTGCTGAACTCTATATTAATGTCGCATTATCAAGTATATTACATTATTTGCAACAGCAATAACATTTATTTGCATCTACCTCTTGCATTGCCAACTAGGAGCACCTTTCAATGAAATTTTGATTGATACATTATAGATGAATATTATGGGGTCAATTTTAGACCCCATGTTTATAGAATTTTATTGCTTGGCATAAACTTTCCTAAAATAATCCGTATTCAGAACATTTCGGTCCCATCAAATCGATTTTCCGACCACTGTGCGCCACCAGGTGGCATGAGAAGAAAGACAGCGCATGGCCTCCGAACTTCGCAGCGAGCCAAGTTATTTCCGACCTCCAGTACTCCAATAATTTCCAAATGATGAATGTGGAATATTTGGAACCTCATAGGTGTGAGACCTTCGGATCTTAGTGTATCGGTTCCGAACTATCCTCAGTTATTTCGTTCGGTCGCTTAATTCTAAAAGGTTCTTTATAAATATTTGTATAAATATAAAACCCAGTAGATAGGTAGATATCCACTAACATTGTACTATGAGCTTCAAAATAAATCAAATATTTTCTCATCCACCTTCAACTTTGAGTTTGATTAAATTAATCTGGACATTTCCCATACCTGCAAGTTAAAGCTATCTCAAGGTTATTCATATTGAAGGATGCCAAGAAAACAGATACAGAAGAAGACGTCGAATAGATGAGGAAGCTGAGGAATAAAGAAAAAATGAAATGAAGATGCTGAGATGAAGATAAAATCTTGTTGGTGTTTGAGATGGTGCACGAGCCTTTAGTGGTCTTCAGTCAGAATATAACATTTATCGGGTACTCAAATCAATATAAAAATTGGGATTCCAATTATCCACCATCTTCTACAGCAATAATAACTAAATGCAACAGTTTACGATCGTAACAATCAAATGTTACAAAATTTGAGTAAGTAACCCAAAGCTGACCTCGCTTAAATTGGCTGTAGTTGCGGATGACCTTTTCAGCGTTTTTCCTCGCTATGAAGAACCACTCACTAGTATTGCTGAGGTACTTATACTCGACGGCGAGGTCCTTTCCAAGGATGGCTCCTTCTGGTAGGCGGTAGGCGTAGGGACAGAAGAGCCAATAGTTTTTATACTGGTGCTGGTCATAGCAGTTTCCCGCTGCAAATATGTCCTCGTCAAACTCTACCATGCTAATGACCATCGCGTGAAGAAGATACTCGGACCCGAGGACATCTCCGGGCGCATACTTCCACATCCTAGTTAGCAGGTTTGCTCTGTTCACTGCCACCTCCGCTTCCACACGAAACCTTTCCTGTAACAGAACCAACGAACGAGCTAATTTGTCATCAACCATTCTTCTTTCTTTATTTTGGACAAAAAACGGGCGAGTAATCATTAGGGCGTAGCAAGAGAATCAACATGGAGGCATTACTGATGTTCTTATAAGCCATACACTATTGATCGTGTCTACTCACCACATAAATAGAAATATAGGTCCTCGCCTTTTATCGGTTTCTAACGGTTTCTATCTTCTAACGGTTTATTATCTTCCTTGTGCAGATCGCCCTTCTGTCTATACCAGACTGTAGCAAATCGGCACCGTACTGATACCATACCATACCATACCATAAGAATTTCTTTCATATCATACCGTACTGTACTATACCAAATCATACCATACAATAATATATCATACCATACTCATACCATGTCATACGAACCGAGTGAATATTGCATTGTCATCCAGTTCTGAACTATACTTGAAACTTCAAATCTCTAGCACATCATCAAAATTTAATTTGTTCAAAAAATAGGTATTATTTAAACCATTTTGAAGATAAGAAACAGAGTGAATATTGCATTGTCATCCAGTTCTGACCTATATTTAAAATTTCAAGTCAATAGTTCATCATCAAAATTTAATTTGTATTATTACAAATAGGTATTATTTAAACAATTTTACAGAAGAGAAACCGAGTGAATATTGCAATGTGGACAATCCTCGACTTACAGTGGAAAATTCCTGTCTCTAGCGCACCGGGAATATGAAAAAAGTTAGTTTTATCTTGGGCGGCTGGGGGGTGATATTTGTGTCTAACGGGCGTTTTAGACGCGAAGTTTAGTGTTTCTCCGAAACCTTTGCGCGCTCACTGTGAACGAACGGCTGGTCGTACAAATCTCCAATTGGTCTTAAAAAAATCGTGATTTTTCAGGTCATTCAAAAGTGAACT
The DNA here is from genome assembly GCA_963920205.1 of Stenodema calcarata. Lineage (NCBI taxonomy): Eukaryota > Metazoa > Arthropoda > Insecta > Hemiptera > Miridae > Stenodema > Stenodema calcarata. The sequence goes on along the minus strand of OY986057.1, from coordinate 10,376,591 downwards.
AAACATTACACCGCTCAGTTACATTTTTAGAGATATGACATTGTCGAAATTTCAAAGTCCGTTTTGGACCCCTTCCCATTGAGCTAGGGTTATGAAAAGTTTCAAGGATCATTGTGGGGCTGTTCCGAACCCGGAAACCACATTTCGCCATTTTAGCTCAACGCTAACTGGACAAAACGGCGCGGACGGCGTACGGCGGACGGACGGATTTTGGTTTATTATCTTCAATAATGGACCATTCTTTGTCTTGGCGTAGGGCAATGTTTGAAATTGTGTAATCAAGTAAGATGACCTTAAATTGATAGAGAGCTCCAGCCGCTTCAAAAGCAGCGTAGATTCTACCTGCTTTGAGTATGGGAATTTGATGATAGGCCGACTTCAAGTCGATTGTGCTGAAAAAGTTATTCTTGGCAACTTGCGTGACTACTCGAAGAATGTTAGGAATCGGATATGCATTCAGTTCAGTGGAACGGTTAATTGTTTGGGAGTAATCTATGCACATCTTACGTTTGCGGTTCTCTGGCTTCACAACCAGTACTTGGGCTCACCGCGGTGACGGGCTCTCCTCAATCACCTCTTCCTTGATAAGATTTCGTACCTCTGTTTGATGAATTCAGAATCCTCGTGCGAGAAGTGCCTCGATCTGATAAACACTGGTTTGCAATTTGGCGTCAAGTTTTCGAAGAGTGAAGCAGGAGGTTATTGGCAGTGGCTACTCCACAGACTAGGAGAGGGACTTCAGGACCTCCAAGATGCAATGAAAGTGAAGAGTGTTTATCTAATACTTCATGGCTTATGACAACGTCTGCACACAAGTTATTCATTATGAGGGAGACTCCCTTGTAGCAGCGACCTAGCATACCTAGATTTACGAGACAATACCTGTGATATAGTTAAGTCGTTCGAGATTAAGGCTTTAATCGCAAAGAATATTCGACATGAAATGAAATTTGGTAACTAAGTAATGCAATAAGACAATTCTTAAACTATTGAACATGTGCTGCAGTTCACCACAACCCGTTCACTTGGGATTGGAAAGAAGTGCTGGCCATAAAAAGTTTTTCGTTGGAAGGGAGTTTAATTGCTCTGCACTTGGTGATTAGGGATCTGTCGATAAAACTGGATGTGCTGCAAGTGTCAATCAAGGCTGAACAGACCACATAGTTGATTGTGACCCGAACTCAAGAGCGTAGACAGGGTGGGGCAGGGAGGGGCCGTGGACCCCACTTAGACTTTTGGGAACACAAAAATTAACTCATTCAAAAGAAACACTAGAATATCGAAGGCGTACTCTGGGGCATGGGAAGGTATTATTGGAATTTGGAAACATGTCTTTTGAGCAAGAGTACCTTCATAGTAAGAGAAGGTTCTAGGTAGGTATTGAAAACAGTTTTGGGATTGAAAGATTGAACATAAGACAGGGAGAGCGCGAAAAGGGAAGTGATTCTGAGAAGCATCTAGAAGCTTCTCATACAACCTGGTTCCTGGTAGAAACAATTCTTCCAGGAATCGCTTGGAGGTCGTACTGGAGGTTGTTGATCAATTTGCCAGCAACCCCAGAAGACTGATGCTGTCTTAAAAATTGTCTATTGCTGTTTTGTAGTAGGTACCTATGTTGTACATTGAAATAATTTAAAACATATAAATAAAGATGTTTACGCTTGAATACAATTTAAATTCGCTTACAATTTTCAGCCGCTCCATAATCTCGTCATTCCCATCAATTTCACCATTTCACATCCTAAATTCACCTTTTCTACGTCCACTGATCTATATCCTTCTCGAATAACTCAAATTTAATCTGTAATTCTGTATAATTCAGATATAACTGCACATCTTTATGTATTTACGTTTTGTTCTATCACTTGAGACTCATGTTGACGTCCTACTGATACTGAGATATCATCAGTGTTGCCTAATGTGTCCCTCTATAGATTCCATGATGGAATAAAGTGAAAACTGTGCTTTTGGTGTAACGTGCTTTCTTTTGTGATGACATCACCGAGGAGTCCATCAGCTGAGAGCTGAGCAACGGGTGGCCATTAACGTTTCAACAACTACATGTTGCACAGTCGTTCCTTTTCTGTATCCGTTTTCACCCGCGCAAATTTAGCCTTTTCTGAAGTGAGGTCGCGTCCCGTGTGAATTACCTACGTTTCACGGTGTACAATAGTCCTTCAGAGCGGTTGGATACAGAATTTACACATTTGTGCTCGAAGATCAGTTGACCACATGTACGGTTTTGGAACTTCACGAGTTATTCACTGAAACTCGTTGTTTTCACTACATCCTGGAGTCGTACGGTAGTTACAACCCTGCTACCCCTCAACGCTGAGCTACTGATGACGGTGGCGTAAGGATTTTTTCATCAGTGCAACTCCAACTCTTCACCATCAGCGACCCCTTCAGCACCCTCCAACAACACCAAAGAGCACTCACATCCAGCACAACAATTGTATGAGCAACTTACCTATTGTACATTAGTCAACAACTGATCTCAGGTACTGTACTTACAAATTTTCTATGTGGCCACAAAATTAGGTAGGATTTGCCTCACAGTCTAACCAACGCAATGTAATATAGTATGCAGTATTCTTAACAATAAACTAGTCACATTTATCCGTATTATTTGTTCGTTTATCATTTAGCCCTTTCTCTATAAAAATATAGTCCACTAGCTCAATTACTTCAACGTTAAATTCAACTTAGTGAAGGTGCATAACAAGCTCTGAGTGAAGTTGCCCTGAACACATTACAAAGGATATGTTATGAAAATTATTTCTCGGAATTTAGACTTTGTATCTTTTGTTTGTATACTTTGCACACGCATAATTTATATAATATATAAAGTGTGCGTGTGCAATTATATTATAATAGCTCTTGAGGTGGGCCCCCCTTGCCCCCCCTGCCACCACCCTCGCCATTGGCTAAATCCTGCCTAGGCCGTTAGAGGTAGAGGCCGAGTAGAGAGGTGATAGAATTTCATTTGATGAGGCAGAAGTCTTTGGCGTTCCAAATCGCCAGTTATGGGTAGTACCTGATCGACGAACAGAACTGTAATGCCCTATTTTCTTGCATTTTGATCATTGGGCTTTTGAAGCAGGACATTGGGAGCGAGTTGCGTGGCGCTTGTAACGGCAGAAAAAACAAGGAGGGGTTTTACTGGTAGCGGCAGCGACTTCTGATTTCAAGGAATTCCTCTCAGTCGATTAAGTGGCATTAATTGATGACACAGGGTGTGAAAAACTAAGCGCGTTTTGTTAAGCGACTTTTAGGGCTCGAGCTTGCTCAATGATAGAGAGGCATTATCGAGGAGGCGTTGCCTAATTGACGTGGACGTAAGCCCAGAGCTGAGTGAATCTCTAATGTAATCATTTCGGTTCTGTTCAGCAATAACCGCAGTGAAATTGCAATCCTTGCCTAATAGTTTCAAGGCTTGAAGGTACTGATGAACAGTCTCCCCCGAGGACTGCCGTCGAGTCGCTTGACAATGCCTGGCATAAATTTCGTTTCTCGGTTTGACGAAAATCGACTCAAGCGTTTCCATAGCGAGAGCGAATGTATTGCATGTATTCTATCCCCAAAAGAGTTTGGTCATTGCTGACTGGTGACACATGGACGCATCGGACCTTCCCTTTTTTTTTACTATCCCCAAAAGATCGGCGGGTTGACGTATCCAAATGACTAAGAGCAATCTGAAGTTTCACAAAGTCGTATACCTACATCCTTGTTAGGCCAAGTGCTCCCAGAGACGCAAAATTGGATTGATGTTTACTGAGAAATTTCTGAAGTTCGGTAAATGATTGATTCTGAATCGGTTTGGATTCCAGAATCTGCGAAACAAAGTGACTAGCAAGCCTACGTTTGTTGTTGTAGCGTGCTTTAAGAGTGTCCCAAGCCAGAATATAGCTAGCACTAGAGAGAAAAATAGCTTAGCCATTCTTCTATGTTTCGGGAAAAATATGCGAGGTAATTGGGAAGCCCAGGAGTAAGGATCATTAGCATGTGCGGGATTAGCTGTCCTAATTGTATCCCTAGTCACTTCAAGGTAATGTGCCTTAATTGTATCTATAATTTCTATAAAACTAACATAAGGTCCAGGTCAACCTCTATTTTCATATTAATGTCCGACCCTTGTGAATTGAACGATCGCATTTGGTCAGAAATGCCCTCTAGTTTATCCTCGATCTTAGCTACTCGTTCATATTTAGGAAGAAAATATTGGACAGTTGAACTGTTTATTTTCACACTTCAGTCTTTGGTGTGTTGTAAATTAGTGAATAAGTCGTCTCTTTCTCTTTATAACACTAAGATCTTTAGAAGACATTATGACCCAATTCTTTGCAGATTAGTGCCTAAAACGGAACAAGTACCGGTAGTAGACGGTACAATTAAACGTAGGTACGTTCAACAAAACGATACGTAAATTACTCTACGTTGGGCGCCACATAATTATATCTGTGACGGAAAATGAAATGAAATTGGATTGTAGTTTCCAAAAATTTTAAATTACCTACCAGGCCAAAGGAAATCAAGAAACTACGAAATTGGTGGTATCTATTCTTCGATACAAAAGAATTAAATGAATTATGCGAGATTTCTCTGGGTATTCACAGATATAATCAAATACACGGTACGAAATTGTTATACAGAGGTATAATTTACTAATACTTTTACTCACAGTTCCGACAGCCGTGGATTTTGTTAGGCAATACTCTAAATCTAGAAAACAAATGAAATTGTAGGGAAAAGAGAAAAATTTGGGGAAAAGAATTTTTCTTCGGAAAGATATTGCGGACTTCACGACGGCGGCATTTCAGCAATTCAATCGTTGATTTCGGCTCCAACGACAAAACGGTACACTGTAGGCGGATCAATCGGCGTTCTTCGAACAACTGCGACGACTGCTCCAGCAGCGATGGACTTATACGAGGAGACGACAATTATTGGATGTCCCAAATCCAACAATAATTTTGCAATTTTATTATATTTTACAGCTTCTGTCGGAAAACTCAACGTGACGAGACGAGACGAGAATGATGAGAAAAACTCTGCAAATTCTTGACACAACGGTTTATTATCTTCTTTGTACAGATCACCCTTCTGTCTAGATCACTAGGTCTAAATGTCTAGATCCTAAATGTTAGATTAATTATTATTATGAATTATCACCAATTATTAATAATTTTATCAAGTAGGTACCTAGTGAAAAGTATTATAATTTATTATTAGGTATTAATAATTTGTATTTATTAATAATAATAATAATAATTAATTATGATTAATTAATACGATATGATTCTCGGGTTTTAAAATTTAATTTATTTAATGCTACATCGGTAATAATTTTTCTATAAAAGAAGTACCTACCAACAAACATTATTAATTACCTTCATTTCCGTAGCACGAAACGTACCTCAGAACAAAAAATTCTTGACACAACGGTTCATTATCTTCTTTGTACAGATCACCCTTCTGTCTAGATCACTAGGTCTAAATGTCTAGATCCTAAATGTTAGATTAATTATTATTATGAATTATCACCGATTATTAATAATTTTATCAAGTAGGTACCTAGTGAAAAGTAATATAATTTATTATTAGGTATTTATAATTTGTATTTATTAATAATAATAATTAATTATGATTAATTAATACGATATAATTCTGGGTTTTTAATACTACATCGGTAATAATTTTTCTATAAAAGAAGTACCTACCAACAAACATTATAAATTACCTTCATTTCCGTAGCAAGTAACGTACCTCTGAACAAAAAATTCTTGACACAACGGTTCATTATCTTCTTTGTACAGATCACCCTTCTGTCTAGATCACTAGGTCTAAATGTCTAGATCCTAAATGTTAGATTAATTATTATTATGAATTATCACTGATTATTGATAATTTGACTGATGACTTGACCTAGGGTTATGAAAAATTTCGAGGACCATTGTGGGGTTGGTCTGAGCCCATAACAAAAATTTCGTAATTTTAACTCAATGCTAACTGGGCAAAGTGCCGCGGACGGCGGACGGACGGATTTTTTTTAATTCGATTTTCTGAATCTACGTATCTTGAAACGTAAACCAACAAATTTTGAGGGGGGGTTAAAAAATTTTTTTCCTTGGGCGATTCCAATGGTTCATTATCGAAGATAATAAACCAAAATGATGGCGATTCCAAGAAAACAACAGTGATTCTTGAGCGGCTTAGTTTTTCTGGCCAAATTGAGGGTCTTGCGAGTAGGGCAATGCGCATGGTTGGATTCGTCAAACGGAATACCGACGTTGATGCCATTGTGACGCTGTTAAGGCCCTGGTCCTTCCCTTGCTCGATTACGCATCCTCTGTGTGGTTCCCTAAGTACGCGATCCACAAGTACCGTCTGGAGCGCGTTCAGAGGAAATTTTTGCGTTATGTCGCCTTCAAGATGGGAGTCCTCTCAGGAGCCATTGACTATGTGTCCATTCTCCATAGATGCAAGTTGCTAACCCTTGAGAGAAGACGGTGTTCATTTGACCTCGTGCTGCTCTATAAAATCATCAACAGCCTGATTCACTGTCCATCACTGCTCTCCAAGATTTACCTTTCCGCTCCTCGTTCTTTATCTCGCTCGCCGTTACTCTTCAGTGTCCAGTTTTCCTCAACGAACTACGATCGCAATAGACCACTCCTCCGCCTCCCTCGCAGTGCGAACCTACTTTCATCTATGAACCCTCAGTTTGATTTTTCTCATTCCTCCCTAACGAACTTAAAGACTCTTGTTGCCTCCTCCCCAGTCTCGTTTAGTTGAATCTCAGGTTTTTTTGTTTCTTTTGTTTAGTCTTGTTTCCTATGTTCGATTCCTTTGGAAGTTTTGTATTACTTTTCTTTTCAATTGTGTAATTCAAGAATGTTGGGCTTGCCCGTATAATAAATAAATAAATAAATAAATAAAAAATAAATAAATAAATAAATTCCTCGATCACCAACGGAAAAGTAGTCCGCAAAACTTGCACGAGGAAGACTGGAATATTCAATAAATAAACTGATTGTTTCGTCCCTTCCGAAATTAGAAAAATAATTACAAAATTTGCATAGGTACATTTAAATTTAATGGCAAATAAAATAATTTGCCGGGAAGTGCGTTCCATCTTCGGCATGGAATCTCGGATACCGCGTATTTCAGCCGCAGCGGGATATTCAAATATATCCTTTTACGTTACAAGCTTTCAATCCATATTGTCTATTTCATTGCCAGGTCTCGTAAATGAGTCTGTACGGCTCCAAGGTTGTTCCTATTCCTGTGATAGGTAGGTTCGAGCGCTAAGGGTAGAGCGTTGAAAATAGGAGATTCCAAGAACGGTAGCTGTAGTCCTAAATCAACTGATAAGAGGATACGGCGAGCTCCATTCAGGATTCACTCTACCACTGATTGACTCATTTCCTCGACTTTTCGCCTTTGGTTGGATCTTCCTCTACCCGATCGCTTTGTCTTTCACCTTCTTCTCTACGTACCCCCTTCCCTTCCTCCCCTGCAACTCCTTTTCCATCTGTCGGTTCCATTACCGACCCAATAACGTTCAGCAAGGCCTTTCTTCACCCTCTTTCTCCAGAACCGATGTTCTTTCTTTTAGATGACTCCAACCCTCTTTGGCTTTCACAAAAACGAGAGGGGAGGGGTCCCGGGTCGGCGCTTTTGAGTCTGAACACGATAGCGGATGCGCTAGATCTCCCGAGAGAAATAGGTTGTTAAGGAAAAACGGGAGATATCTACTCTAGAACTCTGTTCCAAAGCTTTATGATCTGTGAATATATCTTTGAGCGGCAAATGAAGTACCTAATTATATACCAAAATATTTTGAAACGCTATTCCAAACGGACAGCGGTATTGAAATGCCATACTCAGGAGAAGGTTCAAAACGGACAGTGGATTTCGCCGTATTGTTAAATGGACCCATGTTGAGCTTGTTGTACCATCTGATTCTCAGAAGCCTTGCAAAAAGCTCCCGCCAGGGAACAGGAACACTTTGGTGGTGGTGGTCAGGGGTAGGAGGATCAGGTTTCTATATGCGCACTCAAAAGCGAGGTGCGAAGCACGGAGCATCCTATTTTTGTGGCTGGCGGGCAAAATGGATACAATCCTTTTTGCGGCTGAGGTTTTGTTTTGGCAGGCCAGTTTTTACAACGGAGTTGTTTTTGGGGGGATCATAAGCTACATAATATGTAAAATATGTAAATAGGTATATTATACCTATTAACGTGACTGGACTCAAAATTAGAAGTCTTACGAAAAAATTTGCTTCCGTTGCTATCATTATCGACCCTAAACCATTTCTACCTCGTACCTGCCGACGCAAGTGTTTCAATTGAGAAAAGGGAGCAAATTGTATTTGGCCCACTTCTGTCCGTAACCCCATCACGGTTCTCGGGAAATACAAGTGAGAAAAATCTGCATTTTCTGGTGCTCGTGATTGGAATCGAAGTTTCAGAAGCCTTCAGTTTTCAAATAGAAATGTCCAATTTTGGCCACTCATGAATAACAGGCTGCCGTGGAAACATCATATGACGACGGAAGTCATCTTCATGACCCCATGTCGGTCATATTTCAAAGAGCCTCCAATTTCGGCGTCTGAGCTTCATACTTTTGCTTGGTGGCGGATTAAGTTTTGGAGCAACAGATGTTCCGGTCGCAGTTGTACCAACGGAGTTGGGTTCTGTCGGTTTCGTAGGCGGCGTTGTCGGGTTCTTATCACCCAATTTTTGGCAGGGGATTTAGGTACACCATATTCCCTATATCCCTGTTGAATATTCCCTATTATTATTAACTTTATCGAATACCTAGTGAAAATTATTATAATTTATTATTACCTAGGTATTAATAATTTGTATTTATTATTAATAATAATAATTACCTATTAATTATGATTAATTAATACGATATCCGGCTGTTGGAATTGCCTGGGTTGCTTTGTGCAGAACCTGAATGATAGAGATGATGTATTAATTACAAATAAAATGCACCGATATAATTCTGGGGTTTTTAATATTACGTCGGCAATAATTTTCCTATAAAAGAAGTACCTACCAACAAACATTCGAAATTACCTTCATTTCCGTAGCACGAAACGTACCTCAGAACAAAAAACTCGACATCACTAAAACCATAATATGTTTTCAGTGATGTCGAGTTATCATATTATGATGTTCCAAACAGCTCGTTAGTATGAAAATTGACCTGTATTTCAACCGTTTGATTCACGATCGTGTTGACAGGCCCAACCTTTGAGCCGTCATTGTGAACGAACAAAGCTGCGGATGGTCTTGTGGGGTTTATTCTTAGGAATAAACTCTATCTAAATATGAAAGAAAAAAACATAACGTACAAAGCATAACGTACAAAGCTGCGGATGGTCTTATAGGGTTTATTCTTAGGAATAAACTCTATCTAAATATGAAAGAAAAAAACATAACGTTTGATGGGAATTTCTCGAGTTTTGAAGTTTTCAAAATTTCAAAATTCGTTTTGAACCCTTGACCTAGGGTTATGAAAAGTTTCGAGGATCATTGTGGGGTTGGTCGGAACCCGTCCCAAAAATTTCGAAATTTTAGCTCAAAGCTAACTGGGCAAAGTACCGCGGACGGCGTACGGCGGACGGTGGACGGCGGACGGAAGGATTTTTTTTTTTATTCGATTTTCTGAATCTACGTATTTGAAACGTAAACCAACAAATTTTGAGGGGGGGGTTAAAAAATTTTTTTCTTTGGGCGATTCCAATGGTTCATTATCGAAGATAATAAACCAAAACCGTCTCGTTGGTATCTTCGGTAGACTTCAGAATGGACGCCCGGTCATCCTATTCGATTGCATGGGAAAATTTCGCAAGGCGGCAGTTACCGGCGATTCGAGGAATATCTCAGAGGATGATAATGAGGATGATCAATCACTTGGGTACACGTATCGGATTACATCCGATACGTCTAGAGTCCAGAGAGTTGAATATTCATAAGCCTGACGTAGGGTTCACGGGTAGAAACTGTGTAGGTATGAGGAGCTAGGATATTGGAGATCATGGGCTTGAATATTATCAATAATGGCCATTGGTCTGTTGAATATAGGGTTGAAACGAATATTGGGATGCGCTTCTCTTCCCATTTCTCTGCAATGCAAAATAAGGTTCACTTGACACATGAATCGACCTGAATTTAGCGAATTTAACAAGAAAAGGAAGCTGATGTTCTCGATAGAATTGAGATGTAAAGTTCCAATTTGCACGGAAAATCTGTCCTGGCAATCGAAAGGCTAAGTTCGCAGATGGGCAGAATCGGGCCACTATAAGAAGGAGGTTTTGGGGGGGAAAAGTACCCATAAATTTAAAAAATGAACCAAACTGACAAGTGACACCTCATTTTGAAGGTTTTTTTTTCCTACGCTGAACACGTCTTGCGATACCTTATCCTGTTCTCAAACTGGACCACTTTGAAGATGAAGAAAGATGGTTAATTTTTTTTTTTTTTTTTTTTTTTATTAAATCTTTATTTGGCATTATACTAGGTATATACAGCCATGTTATTAGTACATATATGTAAAACTATAACAAGAGTGCATACATGATTGGGCGTTCACATCAAATTTCCTTACTTATAGTTGTAATGAAACTGTAGATCCTAAGTAATGCCAATTTATTGCTAATCAAGTCTCTGTAATTGAATGATAGTGTCAGTAGCGAAGTAACGTCATTGAACATGTCACATCGAGCAGAGGAGTAATTCTCGCAGGTCATGATGAGGTGTTCCAAGGTGCCCTCCTCCATTTGACAGTCTGCGCACAAAGCCGAATGCTCCTCCCCGAAGAAGCGATTCTTATAAGCATCGCAAACTTTGCGATGCTTATAAGAATCGCTTCTTCGGGGAGGAGCATTCGGCTTTGTGCGCAGACCTGTGCGATTATTAAAATTAATCGTAATCGACGATTACAAAAATAATCGCAATGTGCTTCGATTCGATTAATCGTGATCGACAATCAAAAACTATTCCAAATAATCGTTTATGAATCGATTATCGATTAGCGTTTCGATTATCGATTAGTGTTTCGATTATACAAAGTTTTTCGATTACCGATTACATTAAGTTGCATCGATTATCGATTATACTAAAGTTCATCGATTATCGATAATTTGAAGTTGAATTTTGTGGTGAAAATCGATTTGAACTTTAATTTCAATGTTAATATATAAAGACGACCGATTACCGATGATTTCGCCCCGTATAAAATAAAATAGCGGATACAACTGGACATTAACTTTGTTTATTGTTTATTTATACAGAACAACAAAAAGACGAACTGTCACAGTCACAAACAAATCGTGACTTGACCTTGACAGGACACAGGGCAGCGGACCATTATGGTTTTTTGATGAAAGACTTATTGGAAGACAAAAAAATTAAGCGAAGTATAGGTGAAGGTAACAATTAAGCGAAGTGAAGGTAACAATCGTTTCGCCATAAAGAATCGCCTTTGACATTTAAAACACTGTGGTAATCAGTAATGAGTAATAATCGGCAATCGGTAATAATCGGTAATAATCGGTAATCGGTAATAATCGGTAATAATCGGTAATCGTTAATAATCGGTAATCGTTAATAATCACTGTTATGTTGGTAGCCCTGTATCGATATATATAGACAGAGGTACGTGACTCAGAGAGTCAGTCTGTATCTAGTTGGCATCAAGTACAATTATATACATATTATCCATTCCTCCAGAGTTCTCATTCAGTGCCCCTACAGTTCAATCACATATCTCATTTCGATTATCGATCACGATTATTGTAATCGAGACCTCAAAATAATCGAGGATTAGTAAAATAATCGAATCGAGGTTTCGATTAATCGAATAATCGCACAGGCCTAATCGGTAATAATCGGTAATCGGTAATAATCGGTAATTGGTAATAATCGGTAATCGTTAATAATCGGTAATCGTTAATAATCACATATCTCATTTCGATTATCGATCACGATTATCGTAATCGAGACCTCAAAATAATCGACGATTATTAAAATAATCGAATCGAGGTTTCGATTAATCGAATAATCGCACAGGCCTATCGCAAAGTCCGTGGTTGCTCCTTAATCGACAAATTGTACTTACTTCACGACGGTTCGATGTAACGCCGACAAACCATGGCCTTCGGGGGGGGGGGGGTCTGGCTGGACAGATTTATAGAAGCTTCCATTTACAGAACTGTGGTACTCTTGTTTCCAAACATTTCGGTGGTGCTCGTTTAGTGCTCGAAAGAAATCCTCCTTGGGGATGTAGTCTGAACTTATCGTCCCTCGAAACGCCCCTGTTTTTGCTAGCATGTCAACCTTCTCATTATATTGGATGTTGTTATGCCCTTTTATCCAGATGAAAGTAGCATTGATACCTTGGTGCTCCAGCCGGGCAAGTAGGTCTAGGATTTCCGCAAAAAGTGGGTGATGAGTACGCTTTCCTCCTCCTGTTTTCAAAAAATGCAATGCGCTCAGAGAGTCGGAGAAAACCGCTATAGCGGTGATGTTTGAGTTGCTATGCCTACCTCCTGTTAGGCCTAGGGCATATTTCAGTGCTTTTACTATGGCCAGCACTTCCGCAGAGTAGCTTGAGCAATAATTCGGGAGTTTGAAGGTCTTAGAACAATTATTGGTAATATCGAGGATGGCGCAGCCTGCTACATTTTCAAATTTTGCTCCGTCTGTAAAGATCTTCAAATGTTGCGGCCACCATGACGTCAAGTATTCCATGAAAAGGCTGTTTATTTCAATCGGCGAAACTTCTCGAGGTGTCAGGTATCGATGTACCTCAACCCTCATGACAGTAGTTTCTAATGCAATCTCATACTGGGGCGGCCGGTTCCCTATCCACATACTTGAGGTATCGCAGTAGCTCTGATTGTATCCAGCCACAACAGGAGGAACTGCTCTGCAAGTCCAACGAGGGTTGTTTCTAACATCGGCGGCTAGCGCTTGAATGTCGTCCAGCAATATACTTCGCAAGCTTCTCATTCGGAGCACGTAACGATCAGCCAGCATGCTTCTCCTCTCTTGCAGTGGCAGCTCACCAGCCTCTCCCAGCAGAGCGTGAATTGGTGTAGTTTTCACCATTCCTAAACATATTCTTAGGCTTTTATATTGCATTCTGTCTATTTTTGCCAAGTTCGTTTTACAAGCTTGCCCATAGAACACACTTCCAAAATCTATTATTGCACGTACAGTTGCTTTATAGTATAGAAGACACACTGTTGGATCGGCTCCACATTTATCATGCGCAACCATTTTCAAAATATTGAAATATTTTTCGCACTTATCGAGGACGCTTTGGATATGAGTCTTCCAGGTCAGCCTTTTGTCCAACCACAGTCCCAAGAATCTGACCCTGTTTTGTACTGGGAATTGACGACCACCCAGAGCCACCCATCGATGTATATATATATACATCGATGGAGCCACCCTACTGCCAATATTAAGCCGTCTTTTTCGAGTGAAGGGGACTAACAGCGATTTTTCAACCGACAGGGAGATCTAGGGACGCGGGAGCGTCCCGCCCGCCAAGAAAACCGAAGCCCTGAAAACCGAAGCGACTGAGACACTGATTACGCGACGGAACAAGTTGGGGTTTTCACCCTACCATAGCTCGGTCCCCTGAGTGTCTCGAGAGTTGATTTTTTGTACAGCAACTCTCCAGGGGTACGTGAGGACGTAAACCAAATTTCAGCTCTTGGGAACATCAGGTGTCGGGGGTATAACAGTTTTAAAACCACTATTTTTCACGTTTTTCGTGTTCTTCTTCTTCTTCTTCTTCTTCTTCTTCTCGTTGTTGTTGTTGTTCATTGACGGGGCAACAGCCCAGCAGACAAATCGGATCGAGCTGAAATTTTGCACACACGCTTGTTATGCTCCAAGGGAGTGCCTTTTGACCATTTTTTCTCCCTCCCCCCATTTCCCCCCCAATTAGGGGGGAAATAGTGTTTTTTAGGAATTTCAAATGGTCATAACTCCTTCAAAATTGAAGCTTTTTCAGATTTTCTTTTCTAGTTGTGTTCAGCTTTTCAAACTGTTTAATTTGAGATCAAAAAATGCTTCCTAAGGGGAAAAATAAAGGAGTATGGTGATTTTTCTATTTTCAACAACAACTGCCGCAAATATTGATGAAAATTGGTGCGGTTGGTCTTAAAATGTCCGCTAGGTTGTCTATAATATGCTCAATAATTTTGAACTAAATCTCAATCGATTTGACTAATCCACAGCCAAAAATACGTGAATAAATTCCACATCTACTGATTTGGCTAATTTCCGAAAACATCAAAGTTGAACGGTGGTCAGAAAAATTGTCGTAGAGTGGCGCCTGTTTAAGGATCGATAGGAAATTTTATGGGCTTTCGAATGAGGGTAGCGCACTTTGCACTTTTCCCAACGGTTCTCGAGTTATTCGCAATTTTTGGTATAAAAACGTGCGTTTTACCAGTTGCAAACTTTCTCTTTCCTCTTTCTCTTCGACACCAATAATTACAATTATTGTAATGATTCTCAACAACAAAAATTTGCACAATCCCCAAGAAAAAATGCAACCAATTTTAAAAAAATTTCTAATTCAAATTTATTCAAATTTCTAATTCTTTCTATTTTTTTTAAATTTAATAATAAGAATAATTGTATTAAATTTTAATAATTGTTTTTAAATTGTTGATTGTTTTAATTAATCGAAAATGTTAAAACTAATATTTAACCAATTCGCAAAAATTTTAAAACACATTTCAGATAACAAACAATAATTTCCAAAAAAAATTATTCTTGTCAAAAAAACAAGAAACAAAAAGGCAAATTAGTAGGCGTACTAATTTTAACATGAATAATGTTTTTGCGGTGGCCTACCAGAGTTGAAAAGCGTAACGAAGTTTAAGTCACGAAATTATGTCACGAAGATTTGTAATGATTTTCACGTACAACCGAGCCGTTTCTAGGGAAATGAAACTTCTTTAGTTTTCAACGGACAAAAATCGTTCTCCATTCGTTGGAAAGCCTTTAATTTATGCATAAATTATATACAGCCAAAACCGCTGTAAATATCGAAGAAGCTGAGATACAGCCCTGAGTAAATAAAAAAACTCTGCAAATTCTTGACACAACGGTTTATTATCTTCCTTGTGCAGATCACCCTTCTGTCTATACCAGACTGTATTGCAAATCGGCACCATACCATATTCTCACCGTACTCATACCATACCATACGAATTGCATTCCTATCATACCATACTGTATTATACCAAATCATACATACAATAATAGGTATACCATACCATACTCATACCATGTCATACAAACCGAGTGAATATTGAAATGTCATCCATTTCTGACCTATATTTAAAATTTCAAGTATCTAGCTCATCATCAAAATTTAATTTGTTTAAACAAATAGGTATTATTTAAACAATTTTACAGACAAGAAACCGAGTGAATCCAGTTCTGACCTATTTTTAAAATTTCAAGTCAATAGCTCATCAAGAAAATTTAATTTGTTTTATTACAAAAAGGTATTATTTAAACAATTTTACAGATGAGAAACCGAGTAAATATTGCAATGTGGTCTATCCCCGACTCACGGTTAAAATTTCTAGACTGTAGTTTACCGGGAAGGTGACAAAAGGTAGTTTTATTCTGGGCGTCTGAGGGTTGGGTCACATAACGGCCGTTTTCGACGCGAAAGTTTAGTGTTTTTCCTAAACCTTTGCGCGCTCACTGTGAACGAACGGCTGGTCGCACAAAAATCCAATTGGTCTTAAAAGATTTGTAATTTTTCAGGTCATTCAAACGTGAACTGAAGACACGAGTGGAAGAAGGTGCTATGTGACATTTTTTCGATAATTCATGTAGTAGCGCGTAGCGCAGATAATCCTCAAAATATTAGGTTTATTGTCATCAGTACATGATTGACAACACCTTAGCAACACCTTGGAGAAGAAAAAAAGAGAAAAATTCCGAACCAAACATAATAGGCAAGTACGCAAACTCAATTTTCTTGACATTTTACTTTTGTTAGTTAGCACCTTCATCCACTTGTGTCTTCAACTGAAAATTACACGTTTCAGTTGAATATTCTGAGATATGACATTGTCGAAATTTTAAATTGCATTTTGAACCCCTTCCCCTTGACCTAGGGTTATGAAAAGTTTCGAGGACCATTGTGGGGCTGGTCCAAACCCAGAAACCGAATTTCGTAATTTTAACTCAACGCTAACTGGGCAAAGTGGCGCGGACGGCGGACGGACGGATTTTTTTTTATTCGATTTTCTGAATCTACGTGTCTTGAAACGTAAACCAACAAATTTTGAGGGGGGGTTAAAATTTTTTTTTCTTTGGGCGATTCCAATGGTTCATTATCGAAGATAATAAACCAAAACTAATAAATTTTCCGCACATTTCTTAATATTTTCCATACAGACAAAGAAAAGGGATACGGAAAAGGGGAAACGGGACGCAAAAACATTATTCATGTTTTGCATAGCAAATACCTCGTTCTATACAAAGTATAGAAGAGAAAAGATCCGGGGGGTCCAGGGGGGCTTGCCCCCCTGGCGAGGCGCGAAGCGCCGAGTTTTACTAAATTTTGACTAGGATAAAACTTCATTTAGGAAAACATTTACTAGTTACCTCGTAGGTACTTTTGTATTGTATAAGTTGTTGAACCGTATTGTATAAGTACCACTCGAAAACTAGCCATGCAAAAAGATGTGATATTCCCCAAAAACAACTCCGTTGTAAAAACTGGCCCGCCAAAAAACCTCAGCCGCAAAAAGGAATGATATCCATTTTGCCCGCCAGCCACATATATAGGATGCTCAGTGCTTCGCACCTCGCTGTTGAGTGTGCATATAGAAACCTGATCCTCCTACTCCTAACCTCCAGGGAACAGGAAAACATTGACGGTGGAGGTTAGGGGTAGGAGGATCAGGTTTCTATATGCACACTCAACAGCGAGGTGCGAAGCACTGAGCATCCTATATATGTGGCTGGCGGGCAAAATGGATATCATTCCTTTTTGCGGCTGAGGTTTTTTGGCGGGCCAGTTTTTACAACGGAGTTGTTTTTGGGGGATACCCATATACCTCGACCAACTAAGGAGATTTTTTACAAACCTGTCCATCAACGCAAGACCGTCCTCGATGGTATCACATTCAACGTATGTGCAAACATCATCTGCGTATTGCAACATGTGAACACCGTCGGGTACGTTCGATTCCAGACTTCCAACGTATAGTGCATATAACAACGGGCTCAATATTCCTCCTTGCGATAGGCCCTGGTTCACAACTCTCTTCCCGTAATGTTGACCATTTACTCTTATAAATACTTCTCGGTTAGTCATGAGTGCCATTAGATTCTTTATAAGCTGATTGGGTAAACCCAATATTCTCAGTCTCTCATCAAGAACGTCGTATTGAACTGAGTCATACGCACGTGAAAAATCCAAGAACAGTCCCAGGGTGATTTTTTTGTTAGCAAGAGAATGGTGGATGCTGCAAACTATTTTCGTCATGCAGTCGTAAACTGAATGACAGGATCTGAAACCATTCTGACTCTTAGGCAGCTTTTCATTGTGTTCAGCCCACCACTCTAACCTGTGTTTGATGAAGGTTTGCTAGTATTGGGTATGTTACCTTGTCCAAGCCAGGTGCTGTGTTGTTGTGTTGACGCAGAGCGATGTGCAGTTCACTTTCCGTGAACGGTCTCAACAAGAAGTGATCCGATTGCTCAAATACATCCATGTGTGGGAAACACATCCTATTAGGGGCATTTGGTGGTGCGTAATTGTCCAATAAATCTTCGATCCATTGGCCCGGTTCAGTCGGTGGGGAGTTACCTGTCTTCCTATTTTTTAAGCGTCTAAATTTCCTCCATATTTCTTTAATGGGAGTACATCGCGTCAGTGCCATACAATATTGCTTCCAGTTCTCTCGTTTGGCGTTCCTTACTGTGTGTTTAAAATTTGTATCATCTCGCTTATATTCCTGAAAATTTACAGCAGATGGGTTTCTTCCATACCGTGCTCCAGACAGCTTTCTTCTTGTCCAGTGCCGCTTGACATTGATCATTCCACCAAGGCGCACCAGACCTACTCACAACGTACGGTTTTGTTTTTGGTATCGCTTGATCACAGGCATCAGTGATCTTCCTTTCTAGTTCCGTATAGGAAAGATCGTCACAAGTTTGATTTCCTGAATCAGATAGCACCTGTCTAAAAAGGACCCAGTCTGCTTCTTCTGTCTTCCATTTTCGAGTAGGCATGATCACTCTATCAGGCACTATAAACGATCCTGTACTGAAAACAATGGGGTAATGATTCCATATCACCAGCCACCGACGGACAACAGAGAGAGATATCCACGGCCGATTGAGTCGTGGAATTTATCCTTGGAACAAGAGTAGGCCCACCCGTGTTTAGAAAAATGAGATCGGTTTGTTCTAAAGCGTCAACCAAATGCTCGCCTTTCCTCGATGTGTACCCAGATCCGAAACAAGTATGATGTACATTGTAGTCGCCGCATACAATTCTTGGAGTCGGAATTGACCCAAAAAAACTCTCCCACTCACCCGAACTCACTGATGACCGATTATGATTGTACAAGCTGACGGCGTGAAGGGTGGATCCATTCGGAAATCGGAGTTTAGCTCCGACTGCTTGTAAATCCGTCAATGTGTGTAATTGTTGCGTTATATCTTCGTATGGTACCGTGTCGCTTATAAGCAGGGCAGCCCCTCCGTATCCGTCAAATCTATCACACCTCAGCATGTTAAACGAAGTGAAATTTACAATAGTATTTTGATGCAGCCAGGTTTCACTTAGAAAAACTAAATTGATATTACTCGTAAACAGAAAGTGCTCCAGTTCGCCTTTTTTTTTGGTATCAGCGACCTAGCGTTCCATTGTAAACAATTCAATTTATTCCTATTCATTATACGTGTATGTGATGTAATGTCATCGGAGCCGAATTGCTCATCTAAATCTAATCCTATATGTTAATATTGTATTCTATTATTTTGTAATCAATTTGTACATCAATTTTTCAACCTATCAAGAATAATTTCTCTAAGTAAAGCTTCGTCCATGTTTCCCGTCAAGTGAGTTTTAACATTCCTAATGACTGATAGAATTATTTCGGTAACAGTGTTTACATCGCGGAATTCAATCTTCGATGCATCTTCCGGTAATCTTGATGAAGGACCGTAGGGGTTGTGAGATATTCTTCCACCTGGACGGTTCCCCAACACAGGTTGTGCAATCAATGCTTCCTTGACACCATCAAGAGTTGATACTCGTTGGTTTGACGAGTCGGAGTCCTTAATCCGTTTCTTTGCGTTGCGGACGCCGGTATTATAAGGTCTCAGAGGGACTGAATCCGTGACCAAGGGGGGAAAGCTACCCATATCATTTATCACTGGAGCGGCCTTAGTCGCGTAGCTATTTCCGGAAACGAAATTTTTCGCGTCGAAGTATGACATGTTCTTGGTTCCCATCAAACTTTTTATAGCTTGTTCTTTTTGGTATTGAGGGCAGACTTCCCTATTGGACGAATAATGTTTCAAGTGGCAGTGCATACAACGGATTTCCTCGTTTGTGCATGTATTATACGCATGATCACCGCTACATTTCTCACAGCGTTCCGTACCTTTACATTGGTCTTTGAAGTGGCCGTAGCGCCAACATTGTGTGCACTGAATCACACGTTGAATATATGGTGTCACTTCGCATTTAACGTGCAGAATTGTGACGTAGTTCGGCATGTTTTGACCGCGTATTGTGATAGCTACTGACTGAGTTGGTACATAAGTGGATTCATTCGTTTTCGGATCCGTTATTTTCCGATTCATTCTTCTGATGTCGAGGATGAGTATAGGTGCTCCACGGTAATCTCTTATATATTGCTTTATTTCGTCATCTGAAAGAGACGTATCGACTCCCCTTACAATGAACTTTCTCTTGACAAGATATGTTGGGATAACAGTTTTGAAGCCTTGAGCTTTTAATATTTTGGAATGTAACAATTTATTAGCCGACATATAATTCGACAGTTCTACACGGAGTCTATTTCTTCCAACTTTGTTTATGTTTGAAATATGAATGGAGACATCAGGGTGTTGCGAATGTATTAATTTACCTAATGACATGGGGTGCAAGCGAGACGCCCCTGCCAAGTTGGTGTTTTCACTCTCAATCATTACTTGGAAAGGTCCGATGTCATCAAAGAGGTATCTGATTTGGGTGTCCGGGTTTTCTTCGACATTATTTACAATTTCATGTTCATCAGTAGTGGCATTGGGACTGATTTGGTCGTAATTCATTTCAATATCAGGAGGTTTATTTTTTCTTAATTCGGGGTTATCCATCCCGTCCCTTATTGTGAACAGTGTTCAAGTTCAGTTAGTCGCCGGTAAACAAGATAAAGGACTCACCTCACCGCTTGGACTGCCTGAGAGATTAGATAAGATTGACTGATTCGCCGGAGATCCGATCGCGTCGAAAGCTCGAGCAAGACTGAAGATGGTTATTACTTGAGATGTTCTTCACGGTTCATCTTCTCTAGTCTCATAACAAAATGCGTTATCGCAATTCTTACTTCACCATCGTGTTCAGCATTCATCTGACAAATCTATAAACCCGAGGCGTTACTCGGCAAAACATGGAGAAAACATTTTTCATGATTATCGTGATAAATAAGATTTCATAATTAACAAACGCCAGTGAGGAAACTGGCAGAACCTTTTCATACGAAGATGACAAGTAGCCAATAATTATTGGCTTCTTAAGAAGGCTATTTTAAGTGCCTACCGTTCTTTAGTCAGAGAGCACCACACCTGATGCATACCGAATTAATCGAAAAGCTTCATGTGAACACCTATACCTGATTACCCAAGAAGATTAAGTTTGAGAATGTCCATCAAAACTGGTTATTTCTTCCAAAATTTGCTCTTGAAGCCATGTCTGTGGATTTTGGTTTATTATCTTCGATAATAAACCACTGGAATCGACCAAAGAAAAAAAGTATCAACCCCCCCTCAAAATTTGTATGTTACGATTCAAGATAAGTAGATTCAGAAAATCGAATACAAAGAAAAAATCTGTCCGCGGCACTTTGTTGTGCTAAAATTACGAAATTTAGATTACGGATACGGACCAACCCCACAATGATCCTCGAAACTTTTCATAACCAATGAGAAGGAGTTCAGAACGAATTTTGAAAAATTCATATCTCGACAAATGCGGATGGAACGGTATAGTTTTTAGTTTCAATTTAGTTCGAGTTTTTTTTCGAAATTGTTTAAGACCATCCGCAGCTTTGTAAGAGCAGCCACAATTCGTTCACAATGGGGGCTCAAAGTTTGAGCAGGTCAAAAGTCGTCAACATGAGGGTGAATCATGCGGCACCCTGTCGGGTCAATGTTCATGCTGGCCAATTCATACAAATGATTAATAACTAACAATAAATCATAATTTACACTACTTGTTTTTCAACTTCCTGATGACTAGAGACGTGGAATTTGAAATATATGTCGGAACTGGATGAAAATGCAATATTCACTAGGTTTCTTGTCTGTGAATTGTTTAAACAATACTTATTTGTTTTATTAAATTTGGATTCCAATTGACTCAACCCTACGTACCTACCTCCAAAGTCCTTTGGGTCTAAAAAGCTACTCGAGCTTGAAAGATATTCTTAAGAAAAAAAAACGTTGTCAAACACTTGTAGCGTCTGCATAAAAAATGTTCGGTGTGTTTTAATCTATATCCCTTCGATAACAACGTGGGGTGTACAGCCACCCCAAGGCGACGAAAAACGCGCATACGCCGTCCAAAGGTGGCCGGGAGGCTCCCCGCTTTGAATACCTTTCCAATCGGTATCCGTCCAGCCCCTGCCACGCGAGGATCAGCCATTGGAGGTAAGTAACCTTGTAAATCTCAAAGAAATCATTAAAAAACGTGTTTGGACTGTATCCGCACCCCACTTTGTTCTATATGTTACACAATTCTCTGATTTTTCGTACACATTATTTTCCACTCCTACAGCGTTTATAGTTCATTTTAATGTCAATTCAACTAACTATCGAGTCTGCTGCTCTCGCAGATGTCTGTGTTTATCAAGGTTATAAAGAAAACTCAACGAAGAATTCTGGGTCAGCCCCTCCAAATCAGAATCAGCCACGGACTCAAAGAAGATGCGATCTATGTGAACGTGAGGATGACAAAAAAACTCCAATATATATGCATTGTGTGAAAAGCCAACTTGTAAGAGGCAAGGAATAATCAAGAGGCTGTGTGTTGAGTGTGGTAACGTCAGTGAGGGTGAAGATTAGTTCTATCTACACATGGATGGAGACTGATTTATGGTTTATTATCTTCGATAATGAACCATTGGAATCGCCCAAAGAAAAAATTTTTTTAACCCCTCCTCAAAATTTGTTGGTTTACGTTTCAAGATACGTAGATTCAGAAAATCGAATAAAAAAAAATCCGTCCGTCCGCCGTACTCCGTCCGCCGTACTCCGTCCGCCGTACTCCGTCCGCCGTACTCCGTCCGCCGTACTCCGTCCGCCGTACTCCGTCCGCCGTACTCCGTCCGCCGTACGCCGTCCGCGCCACATTGCCCAGTTAGCGTTGAGTTAAAATTACGAAATTTGGTTTCTGGGTTTGGACCAGCCCCACAATGATCCTCGAAACTTTTCATAACCCTAGGTCAAGGGGAAGGGGTTCAAAACGAATTTTGAAATTTTGAAAATTCCAAAACTCGAAAAATTCATATAGAACGGTGTGTTTTGGTTTATTATCTTCGATAATGAACCATTGGAATCGCCCAAAGAAAAAAATTTTTTAACCCCCCCTCAAAATTTGTTGGTTTACGTTTCAAGATACGTAGATTCAGAAAATCGAATGAAAAAAACTCTGCAAATTCTTGACACAACGGTTTATTATCTTCCTTGTGCAGATCACCCTTCTGTCTATACCAGACTGTATTGCAAATCGGCACCATACCATATTCTCACCGTACTCATACCATACGAATTTCTTTCCTATCATACCATACTGTATTATACCAATTCATACATACAATAATATACCATACCATATTCATACCTAGGGTTTGCAATCCCGGGATCCCGGGATCCCGAAATCCCGGGATCCCGGACAATTTTCACCGATTTCAAATCCCGGGATTCATGAGGCCAATCCCGGGATTTCGGGATCCCGAAATCTCAAAATACAAAAATTTCAAACGGAAATTTTTTTAGCATTAAAACGGAAAATAGTCCCAACTCGAGGCAAAGTGCTCATGATGAAAACCAGAAAGGAAATTCTCAGAATTAGGAAGCAAGTCTGTGACTGTGAATCACAGAACCGTTTCCCCTTCAGTCCAAACTCCAAACAGCGCGTTCTTCCCTCCCTCTCGCAAGCTCGCAACATGTGTGATTCACACTCGCGAGCGTGAAGAATTTTCCGGACTTCCATTTTTTGTTGACTGAGTTGCGTTTTGTGCGTTGTGCCTAACAGTTTTCGACTGTGCCCAATACAACTGACTGTGTGAGTTTTTGACTGTGTTTTTGTGTGTTGAGATGTCTGGAAATAGTGACTTTGTGAAACACAAAAAGGACGGCAACAAAGATTCCATATGGAGCCTGTTTCTCACGAGTAAGGATGGAGCAAGTGCGAAATGCAAGGTTAGTTTTTACCAACTTGATAAGTATTATTATGGTAATCACAAGGTGTAGGTACTTACTTCCAATTGTCGGGTTAAACATTACGTCAAAGTACATTGGTTGCATTTTATTTTCAGGATTGTAATAAAGTGCTGAAAACTGGTGGTGGTTCAACAAAGGGATTGCATACCCACTTATTTGCTATTCATGGAAGGAAAATTAATACCACTGATATATCTACGTCTGGCACTGGCAGTAAAGTAGTTGATGGGAAACGTCCGTGTTCATCAGAACCAGCTAAGAATCCGGGACAAATTACTGGGACGAAAAAGAAACAAAAACTCGAAGACTACTGTTTTAAAAGTTATAAGAAGGATTATTTGAGTGAAACGTTGGCTCGCATGACAGCTAAAGACGGCATGCCTTTTTATATGTTCGTTAAATCAGTCGACCTCAGGAAATTGTTTGAAGGCATGGGACACCATGATTTACCAAAATCCCCCAATGGAATTACTCGTAAGAATCGTGTTATGAAATACTACACAGAGATACGACAACTGATCACAGCTGAAATAAACCAGCGTAAATCATCAGGTGCACGGTTTAGCCTCACCTTCGATGAGTGGACATCAACTGCGAACAAGCGTTACATGAACATTAATTTACATGCTGTTGACGAATTCTGGAACCTAGGTTTGGTTCGTGTGCGTGGAACTATGCCAGCTGAGAAGTGTAAGGAACTCTTGGAAGGCCACCTATTCCAATTTGGGCTTCGTTTGGAGAAAGATATTGTCTGCATCGTCACGGATGGGCCTTCTGTAATGGTTAAAGTAGGGAAACTGGTGATGGCAGAACATCAACTTTGTATGGTTCATGGTATCCACTTGGCAGTTTGTGACGTTTTTTACAAGAATAAGGAGCAAAGTACTGCAGTTGGTTTCCTCGAAAAGCAAGTGGGCGACAACGATGAAAACGAATTGGAAGAAGAAGAAGAGCAGACAGAAGACGAAGATAATGAAAATGAAGAGTTGGAGTTGGAGAACGCTGAATCAAGTCTGAACTTTGACTCAACGGAAACTGCATCTGAACGGGATCTTGAACTTCTGTCTGATTATCAGGACCTGAATGCTGTTATTAAAAAAGTCAGGAAAATAGTTGTCCTTTTCAGAAGGTCCCCAGTAAAAAATGACGACATACTGCAAAAGTATGAAAAAGAAGAGCGAGGGAAGGAGATGCAACTGGTCCTGGATGTTAAAAATAGGTGGAACAGCCTAGTCACAATGTTGGAACGTTTCGTGAACCTGAAAGGTAGCATTCAGAAAGCTCTAATTGACATGAAAAATCACAGTCAGTGATTCTGAATTTGCTTTCCTCTCAGACGTGGTTGCTGTTCTCGCTCCAATTAAGCTGGCTGTGGAAGCGCTTTGTCGGAGGGAAGCCAATTTGTTGTCGGCTGACGCAACCATGAAATTTCTATTTGAAAAATTGCAAGCAAATAAGTCTGCATTGGCTGAAAGGATGTCGTCATCATTAATGGCTCGATTCAAAGAGAGAAGGGAGAAGAACCTATCGGGGGTAATTGCGTACCTACACCACCCTGAACCTGAACAGCCCGACGAAGATTCACCTGGGGAACACGACTTATTTGGAAGACCCTCACATGCAGCTATACGAGGAGAGCTGAAACGAATACTCGAAAGACTCGCAGTCGAAGGTCCTTTAAGCGGTGAAGACGACCCTACAACTGACCTGAAAGAATTCGAAGCCGACAGATCCACAGTAAGCGATTGCACAGCCAGTTTGCAAGATCAACTGGAGGCCCGAATCCAAAAATCCATGGGGAAACATCAGCCTGTCACGATCACGAAACATCAAAGAGATCTGATGACCACAACCAAAAAAGAAATGAGTCTCTTTGACAATGGAGGTACCCGAGGCCACCATTTAACCATAGTTTATAACTATCTGTTGACCATCCCGCCAACCAGTGTCGAAGCCGAGAGAGCATTCTCAGCAGCAGGATTATTTTCTACGAAACTGAGGAGCAAACTGGCTGATGAGACACTGAATTCTCTCTGCTTTCTGAGGGCACATTTTATGAAAAATGAAAAAAAAAACTTCTACGTACCTACATGTGTTCGTAAACAAAATTGAAAATTGAAAATTTTAAAATAATTTGTAGGTAAATGAGTTAAGTTTGTAAAGTTATACTTAGCATTTAAAAAAATAAACGATTTTTTCGGTTTTTACAATAATTTTTATATTTTTTAAATTAATTCCTGAATCCCGGGATTAATCCCGGGATCCCGGGTTTGAGAACAGGTAATCCCGAGATCCCGGGATTGGTAAAGCTGGACGGGATTGCAAACCCTACTCATACCATGTCATACAAACCGAGTGAATATTGAAACGTCATCCATTTCTGACCTACATTTAAAATTTCAAGTATCTAGCTCATCATCAAAATTTAATTTGTTTAAACAAATAGGTATTATTTAAACAATTTTACAGACAAGAAACCGAGTGAATATTGCATTGTGATCCAGTTCTGAACTATTTTTAAAATTTCAAGTCAATAGCTCATCATCAAAATTTAATTTGTATTATTACAAAAAGGTATTATTTAAACAATTTTACAGATGAGAAACCGAGTGAATATTGCAATGTGGTCTATCCCCGACTCACGGTTAAAATTTCCAGTCTGTAGTTTACCGGGAAGATGAAAAAAGGTAGTTTTATTCTGGGCGTCTGGCGGTTGACCCACATGACGACCGTTTTCGACGCGAAAGTTTAGTGTTTTTCCTAAACCTTTGCGCGCTAACTGTGAACGAACGGCTGGTCGCAAAAAAATCCAATTGGTCTTAAAAGATTCGTAATTTTTCAGGTCATTCAAAAGTGAACTAAAAATTACACGGTTCAGTTGAATATTTTGAGATATGACATCGTCGAAATTTTAAATTTCATTTTGAACCCCTTCCCCTTGACCTAGGGTTATTAAAAGTTTCGAGGATCATTGTGGGGCTGGTCCAAACCCAGAAACCAAATTTCGTAATTTTAGCTCAACGCTAACTGGGCAAAGTGCCACGGACGGCGTACGGCGTACGGCGGACGGACGGATTTTTGGTTTATTATCTTCGATAATGAACCATTGGAATCGCCCAAAGAAAAAAAAATTTTAACTCCCCCTCAAAATTTGTTGGTTTACGTTTCAAGACACGTAGATTCAGAAAATCGAATAAAAAAAAATCCGTCCGTCCGCCGTACGCCGTACGCCGTACGCCGTCCGCCGTCCCCCGTCCGCCGTCCGCCGTCCGTGGCACTTTGCCCAGTTAGCGTTGAGTTAAAATTACGAAATTTGGTTTCTGGGTTTGGACCAGCCCCACAATGATCCTCGAAACTTTTCATAACCCTAGGTCAAGGGGAAGGGGTTCAAAACGAAATTTTAAATTTCGACAATGTCATATCTCAAAATATTTAACTGAACCGTGTAATGTTTAGTTCACTGTTGAATGACCTGAAAAATTACAAATCTTTTAAGACCAATTGGATTTTTGTGCGACCAGCTGTTCGTTCACAGTGAGCGCGCAAAGGTTTAGGAAAAACACTAAACATTCGCGCCGAAAACGGCCGTTATGTGACCCAACCACCAGACGCCCAGAATAAAACTACCTTTTTGAAATATGAATGGAGACATCAGGGTGTTGCGAATGTATTAATTTACCTAATGACATGGGGTGCAAGCGAGACGCCCCTGCCAAGTTGGTGTTTTCACTCTCAATCATTACTTGGAAAGGTCCGATGTCATCAAAGAGGTATCTGATTTGGGTGTCCGGGTTTTCTTCGACATTATTTACAATTTCATGTTCATCAGTAGTGGCATTGGGACTGATTTGGTCGTAATTCATTTCAATATCAGGAGGTTTATTTTTTCTTAATTCGGGGTTATCCATCCCGTCCCTTATTGTGAACAGTGTTCAAGTTCAGTTAGTCGCCGGTAAACAAGATAAAGGACTCACCTCACCGCTTGGACTGCCTGAGAGATTAGATAAGATTGACTGATTCGCCGGAGATCCGATCGCGTCGAAAGCTCGAGCAAGACTGAAGATGGTTATTACTTGAGATGTTCTTCACGGTTCATCTTCTCTAGTCTCATAACAAAATGCGTTATCGCAATTCTTACTTCACCATCGTGTTCAGCATTCATCTGACAAATCTATAAACCCGAGGCGTTACTCGGCAAAACATGGAGAAAACATTTTTCATGATTATCGTGATAAATAAGATTTCATAATTAACAAACGCCAGTGAGGAAACTGGCAGAACCTTTTCATACGAAGATGACAAGTAGCCAATAATTATTGGCTTCTTAAGAAGGCTATTTTAAGTGCCTACCGTTCTTTAGTCAGAGAGCACCACACCTGATGCATACCGAATTAATCGAAAAGCTTCATGTGAACACCTATACCTGATTACCCAAGAAGATTAAGTTTGAGAATGTCCATCAAAACTGGTTATTTCTTCCAAAATTTGCTCTTGAAGCCATGTCTGTGGATTTTGGTTTATTATCTTCGATAATAAACCACTGGAATCGACCAAAGAAAAAAAGTATCAACCCCCCCTCAAAATTTGTATGTTACGATTCAAGATAAGTAGATTCAGAAAATCGAATACAAAGAAAAAATCTGTCCGCGGCACTTTGTTGTGCTAAAATTACGAAATTTAGATTACGGATACGGACCAACCCCACAATGATCCTCGAAACTTTTCATAACCAATGAGAAGGAGTTCAGAACGAATTTTGAAAAATTCATATCTCGACAAATGCGGATGGAACGGTATAGTTTTTAGTTTCAATTTAGTTCGAGTTTTTTTTCGAAATTGTTTAAGACCATCCGCAGCTTTGTAAGAGCAGCCACAATTCGTTCACAATGGGGGCTCAAAGTTTGAGCAGGTCAAAAGTCGTCAACATGAGGGTGAATCATGCGGCACCCTGTCGGGTCAATGTTCATGCTGGCCAATTCATACAAATGATTAATAACTAACAATAAATCATAATTTACACTACTTGTTTTTCAACTTCCTGATGACTAGAGACGTGGAATTTGAAATATATGTCGGAACTGGATGAAAATGCAATATTCACTAGGTTTCTTGTCTGTGAATTGTTTAAACAATACTTATTTGTTTTATTAAATTTGGATTCCAATTGACTCAACCCTACGTACCTACCTCCAAAGTCCTTTGGGTCTAAAAAGCTACTCGAGCTTGAAAGATATTCTTAAGAAAAAAAAACGTTGTCAAACACTTGTAGCGTCTGCATAAAAAATGTTCGGTGTGTTTTAATCTATATCCCTTCGATAACAACGTGGGGTGTACAGCCACCCCAAGGCGACGAAAAACGCGCATACGCCGTCCAAAGGTGGCCGGGAGGCTCCCCGCTTTGAATACCTTTCCAATCGGTATCCGTCCAGCCCCTGCCACGCGAGGATCAGCCATTGGAGGTAAGTAACCTTGTAAATCTCAAAGAAATCATTAAAAAACGTGTTTGGACTGTATCCGCACCCCACTTTGTTCTATATGTTACACAATTCTCTGATTTTTCGTACACATTATTTTCCACTCCTACAGCGTTTATAGTTCATTTTAATGTCAATTCAACTAACTATCGAGTCTGCTGCTCTCGCAGATGTCTGTGTTTATCAAGGTTATAAAGAAAACTCAACGAAGAATTCTGGGTCAGCCCCTCCAAATCAGAATCAGCCACGGACTCAAAGAAGATGCGATCTATGTGAACGTGAGGATGACAAAAAAACTCCAATATATATGCATTGTGTGAAAAGCCAACTTGTAAGAGGCAAGGAATAATCAAGAGGCTGTGTGTTGAGTGTGGTAACGTCAGTGAGGGTGAAGATTAGTTCTATCTACACATGGATGGAGACTGATTTATGGTTTATTATCTTCGATAATGAACCATTGGAATCGCCCAAAGAAAAAATTTTTTTAACCCCTCCTCAAAATTTGTTGGTTTACGTTTCAAGATACGTAGATTCAGAAAATCGAATAAAAAAAAATCCGTCCGTCCGCCGTACTCCGTCCGCCGTACTCCGTCCGCCGTACTCCGTCCGCCGTACTCCGTCCGCCGTACGCCGTCCGCGCCACATTGCCCAGTTAGCGTTGAGTTAAAATTACGAAATTTGGTTTCTGGGTTTGGACCAGCCCCACAATGATCCTCGAAACTTTTCATAACCCTAGGTCAAGGGGAAGGGGTTCAAAACGAATTTTGAAATTTTGAAAATTCCAAAACTCGAAAAATTCATATAGAACGGTGTGTTTTGGTTTATTATCTTCGATAATGAACCATTGGAATCGCCCAAAGAAAAAAATTTTTTAACCCCCCCCTCAAAATTTGTTGGTTTACGTTTCAAGATACGTAGATTCAGAAAATCGAATGAAAAAAACTCTGCAAATTCTTGACACAACGGTTTATTATCTTCCTTGTGCAGATCACCCTTCTGTCTATACCAGACTGTATTGCAAATCGGCACCATACCATATTCTCACCGTACTCATACCATACGAATTTCTTTCCTATCATACCATACTGTATTATACCAATTCATACATACAATAATATACCATACCATACTCATACCTAGGGTTTGCAATCCCGGGATCCCGGGATCCCGAAATCCCGGGATCCCGGACAATTTTCACCGATTTCAAATCCCGGGATTCATGAGGCCAATCCCGGGATTTCGGGATCCCGAAATCTCAAAATACAAAAATTTCAAACGGAAATTTTTTTAGCATTAAAACGGAAAATAGTCCCAACTCGAGGCAAAGTGCTCATGATGAAAACCAGAAAGGAAATTCTCAGAATTAGGAAGCAAGTCTGTGACTGTGAATCACAGAACCGTTTCCCCTTCAGTCCAAACTCCAAACAGCGCGTTCTTCCCTCCCTCTCGCAAGCTCGCAACATGTGTGATTCACACTCGCGAGCGTGAAGAATTTTCCGGACTTCCATTTTTTGTTGACTGAGTTGCGTTTTGTGCGTTGTGCCTAACAGTTTTCGACTGTGCCCAATACAACTGACTGTGTGAGTTTTTGACTGTGTTTTTGTGTGTTGAGATGTCTGGAAATAGTGACTTTGTGAAACACAAAAAGGACGGCAACAAAGATTCCATATGGAGCCTGTTTCTCACGAGTAAGGATGGAGCAAGTGCGAAATGCAAGGTTAGTTTTTACCAACTTGATAAGTATTATTATGGTAATCACAAGGTGTAGGTACTTACTTCCAATTGTCGGGTTAAACATTACGTCAAAGTACATTGGTTGCATTTTATTTTCAGGATTGTAATAAAGTGCTGAAAACTGGTGGTGGTTCAACAAAGGGATTGCATACCCACTTATTTGCTATTCATGGAAGGAAAATTAATACCACTGATATATCTACGTCTGGCACTGGCAGTAAAGTAGTTGATGGGAAACGTCCGTGTTCATCAGAACCAGCTAAGAATCCGGGACAAATTACTGGGACGAAAAAGAAACAAAAACTCGAAGACTACTGTTTTAAAAGTTATAAGAAGGATTATTTGAGTGAAACGTTGGCTCGCATGACAGCTAAAGACGGCATGCCTTTTTATATGTTCGTTAAATCAGTCGACCTCAGGAAATTGTTTGAAGGCATGGGACACCATGATTTACCAAAATCCCCCAATGGAATTACTCGTAAGAATCGTGTTATGAAATACTACACAGAGATACGACAACTGATCACAGCTGAAATAAACCAGCGTAAATCATCAGGTGCACGGTTTAGCCTCACCTTCGATGAGTGGACATCAACTGCGAACAAGCGTTACATGAACATTAATTTACATGCTGTTGACGAATTCTGGAACCTAGGTTTGGTTCGTGTGCGTGGAACTATGCCAGCTGAGAAGTGTAAGGAACTCTTGGAAGGCCACCTATTCCAATTTGGGCTTCGTTTGGAGAAAGATATTGTCTGCATCGTCACGGATGGGCCTTCTGTAATGGTTAAAGTAGGGAAACTGGTGATGGCAGAACATCAACTTTGTATGGTTCATGGTATCCACTTGGCAGTTTGTGACGTTTTTTACAAGAATAAGGAGCAAAGTACTGCAGTTGGTTTCCTCGAAAAGCAAGTGGGCGACAACGATGAAAACGAATTGGAAGAAGAAGAAGAGCAGACAGAAGACGAAGATAATGAAAATGAAGAGTTGGAGTTGGAGAACGCTGAATCAAGTCTGAACTTTGACTCAACGGAAACTGCATCTGAACGGGATCTTGAACTTCTGTCTGATTATCAGGACCTGAATGCTGTTATTAAAAAAGTCAGGAAAATAGTTGTCCTTTTCAGAAGGTCCCCAGTAAAAAATGACGACATACTGCAAAAGTATGAAAAAGAAGAGCGAGGGAAGGAGATGCAACTGGTCCTGGATGTTAAAAATAGGTGGAACAGCCTAGTCACAATGTTGGAACGTTTCGTGAACCTGAAAGGTAGCATTCAGAAAGCTCTAATTGACATGAAAAATCACAGTCAGTGATTCTGAATTTGCTTTCCTCTCAGACGTGGTTGCTGTTCTCGCTCCAATTAAGCTGGCTGTGGAAGCGCTTTGTCGGAGGGAAGCCAATTTGTTGTCGGCTGACGCAACCATGAAATTTCTATTTGAAAAATTGCAAGCAAATAAGTCTGCATTGGCTGAAAGGATGTCGTCATCATTAATGGCTCGATTCAAAGAGAGAAGGGAGAAGAACCTATCGGGGGTAATTGCGTACCTACACCACCCTGAACCTGAACAGCCCGACGAAGATTCACCTGGGGAACACGACTTATTTGGAAGACCCTCACATGCAGCTATACGAGGAGAGCTGAAACGAATACTCGAAAGACTCGCAGTCGAAGGTCCTTTAAGCGGTGAAGACGACCCTACAACTGACCTGAAAGAATTCGAAGCCGACAGATCCACAGTAAGCGATTGCACAGCCAGTTTGCAAGATCAACTGGAGGCCCGAATCCAAAAATCCATGGGGAAACATCAGCCTGTCACGATCACGAAACATCAAAGAGATCTGATGACCACAACCAAAAAAGAAATGAGTCTCTTTGACAATGGAGGTACCCGAGGCCACCATTTAACCATAGTTTATAACTATCTGTTGACCATCCCGCCAACCAGTGTCGAAGCCGAGAGAGCATTCTCAGCAGCAGGATTATTTTCTACGAAACTGAGGAGCAAACTGGCTGATGAGACACTGAATTCTCTCTGCTTTCTGAGGGCACATTTTATGAAAAATGAAAAAAAAAACTTCTACGTACCTACATGTGTTCGTAAACAAAATTGAAAATTGAAAATTTTAAAATAATTTGTAGGTAAATGAGTTAAGTTTGTAAAGTTATACTTAGCATTTAAAAAAATAAACGATTTTTTCGGTTTTTACAATAATTTTTATATTTTTTAAATTAATTCCTGAATCCCGGGATTAATCCCGGGATCCCGGGTTTGAGAACAGGTAATCCCGAGATCCCGGGATTGGTAAAGCTGGACGGGATTGCAAACCCTACTCATACCATGTCATACAAACCGAGTGAATATTGAAACGTCATCCATTTCTGACCTACATTTAAAATTTCAAGTATCTAGCTCATCATCAAAATTTAATTTGTTTAAACAAATAGGTATTATTTAAACAATTTTACAGACAAGAAACCGAGTGAATATTGCATTGTGATCCAGTTCTGAACTATTTTTAAAATTTCAAGTCAATAGCTCATCATCAAAATTTAATTTGTATTATTACAAAAAGGTATTATTTAAACAATTTTACAGATGAGAAACCGAGTGAATATTGCAATGTGGTCTATCCCCGACTCACGGTTAAAATTTCCAGTCTGTAGTTTACCGGGAAGATGAAAAAAGGTAGTTTTATTCTGGGCGTCTGGCGGTTGACCCACATGACGACCGTTTTCGACGCGAAAGTTTAGTGTTTTTCCTAAACCTTTGCGCGCTAACTGTGAACGAACGGCTGGTCGCAAAAAAATCCAATTGGTCTTAAAAGATTCGTAATTTTTCAGGTCATTCAAAAGTGAACTAAAAATTACACGGTTCAGTTGAATATTTTGAGATATGACATCGTCGAAATTTTAAATTTCATTTTGAACCCCTTCCCCTTGACCTAGGGTTATTAAAAGTTTCGAGGATCATTGTGGGGCTGGTCCAAACCCAGAAACCAAATTTCGTAATTTTAGCTCAACGCTAACTGGGCAAAGTGCCACGGACGGCGTACGGCGTACGGCGGACGGACGGATTTTTGGTTTATTATCTTCGATAATGAACCATTGGAATCGCCCAAAGAAAAAAAAATTTTAACTCCCCCTCAAAATTTGTTGGTTTACGTTTCAAGACACGTAGATTCAGAAAATCGAATAAAAAAAAATCCGTCCGTCCGCCGTACGCCGTACGCCGTACGCCGTCCGCCGTCCCCCGTCCGCCGTCCGCCGTCCGTGGCACTTTGCCCAGTTAGCGTTGAGTTAAAATTACGAAATTTGGTTTCTGGGTTTGGACCAGCCCCACAATGATCCTCGAAACTTTTCATAACCCTAGGTCAAGGGGAAGGGGTTCAAAACGAAATTTTAAATTTCGACAATGTCATATCTCAAAATATTTAACTGAACCGTGTAATGTTTAGTTCACTGTTGAATGACCTGAAAAATTACAAATCTTTTAAGACCAATTGGATTTTTGTGCGACCAGCTGTTCGTTCACAGTGAGCGCGCAAAGGTTTAGGAAAAACACTAAACATTCGCGCCGAAAACGGCCGTTATGTGACCCAACCACCAGACGCCCAGAATAAAACTACCTTTTTTCATCTTCCCGGTAAACTACAGTCTAGAAATTTTAACCGTGAGTCGGGGATAGACCACATTGCAATATTTACTCGGTTTCTCATCTGTAAAATTGTTTAAATAATACCTTTTTGTAATAATACAAATTAAATTTTGATGATGAGCTATTGACTTGAAATTTTAAAAATAGGTCAGAACTGGACCACAATGCAATATTCACTCGGTTTCTTGTCTGTAAAATTGTTTAAATAATACCTATTTGTTTAAACAAATTAAATGTTTATGATGAGCTAGATACTTGAAATTTTAAATATAGGTCTGAAATGGATGACATTTCATTATTCACTCGGTTTGTATGACATGGTATGAGTATGGTATGGTATATTATTGTATGTATGATTTGGTATAATACAGTATGGTATGATAGGAAAGAAATTCGTATGGTATGGTATGAGTACGGTGAGAATATGGTATGGTGCCGATTTGCAATACAGTCTGGTATAGACAGAAGGGTGATCTGCACAAGGAAGATAATAAACCGTTGTGTCAAGAATTTGCAGAGTTTTTTTTATTCGATTTTCTGAATCTACGTATCTTGAAACGTAAACCAACAAATTTTGAGGGGGGGTTAAAAAATTTTTTTCTTTGGGCGATTCCAATGGTTCATTATCCAAGATAATAAACCAAAAATCCGTCCGTCCGCCGTACGCCGTCCGCCGTCCGCGGCACTTTGCCCAGTTAGCGTTGAGTTAAAATTACGAAATTTGGTTTCTGGGTTTGGACCAGCCCCACAATGATCCACGAAACTTTTCATAACCCTAGGTCAAGGGGAAGGGGTTCAAAACGAATTTTGAAATGTTGAAAATTCCATATCTCGAAAAATTCCCATCAAACGGTATGTTTTTTATTTCATATTTAGATAGAGTTTACTCCTAAGAATGTTTTAAGACCATCCGCAACTTTGTACGACCAGCCGTTCGTTCACAATGACGGCTCAAAGATTGTGCCTCACAACCCGATCGTGTATCAAACTGTTGAAATACAGGTCCATTTTCATACTAACAAGCTCTTTGGAACATCATATGGCGAGTTTATTGTTCTGAGGTGCGTTTCGTGCTACGAAAATGGAGGTAATTTCGAATGTTTGTTGGTAGGTACTTCTTTTATAGAAAAATTATTACCGACGTAGTATTAAAAACCCCAGAATTATATCGTATTAATTAATCATAATTAATAATAATTATTATAAATAATAAATACGAATTATTAATACCTAACAATAAATTATAATAATTTTCACTAGGTACTTGATGAAATTGTTAATAATTAGTGATAATTGATAATAATAATTAATCTAACATTTAGAATCTAGACATTTAGACCTAGTGATCTAGACAGAAGGGTGATCTGTACAAAGAAGATAATGAACCGTTGTGTCAAGAATTTGCAGTTTTTATTTCATTTTTAGATAGAGTTTATTCCTAAGAATTTTTTAAGACCATCCGCAGCTTTGTACGACCAGCCGTTCGTTCACAATGACGGCTCAAAGATTGTTTCTCACAACACGATCGTGAATCAAACTGTTGAAATACAGGTCCATTTTCATACTAACAAGCTCTTTGGAACATCATATGGCTTAAGTAATGTCGAGTTTGTTGTTCTGAGGTGCGTTTCGTGCTACGGAAATGAAGGTAATTTCGAATGTTTGTTGGTAGGTACTTCTTTTATAGAAAAATTATTACCGACGTAGTATTAAAAACCCCAGAATTATATCATATTAATTAATCATAATTAATAATAATTATTATTAATAATAAATACGAATTATTAATACCTAACAATAAATTATAATAATTTTCACTAGGTATGTACTTGATAAAATTGTTAATAATTAGTGATAATTGATAATAATAATTAATCTACCATTTAGAATCTAGACATTTAGACCTAGTGATCTAGACAGAAGGATGATCTGTACAAAGAAGATAATGAACCGTTGTGTCAAGAATTTGCAGTTTTTATTTCATTTTCAGATAGAGTTTATTCCTAAGAATTTTTTAAGACCATCCGCAGCTTTGTACGACCAGCCGTTCGTTCACAATGACGGCTCAAAGATTGTTTCTCACAACACGATCGTGAATCAAACTGTTGAAATACAGGTCCATTTTCATACTAACAAGCTCTTTGGAACATCATATGGCTTAAGTAATGTCGAGTTTGTTGTTCTGAGGTGCGTTTCGTGCTACGGAAATGAAGGTAATTTCGAATGTTTGTTGGTAGGTACTCCTTTTATAGAAAAATTATTACCGACGTAGTATTAAAAACCCCAGAATTATATCGTATTAATTAATCATAATTAATAATAATAATTATTAATAATAAATACGAATTATTAATACCTAACAATAAATTATAATAATTTTCACTAGGTACTTGATAAAATTGGTAATAATTAGTGATAATTGATAATAATAATCAATCTAACATTTAGGATCTAGACATTTAGACCTAGTGATCTAGACAGAAGGGTGATCTGTACAAAGAAGATAATGAACCGTTGTGTCAAGAATTTGCAGAGTTTTTTTGTATGATACTTATTGGGCGATGATTTTTGACTTAACCTTTTTTGGAATTTTTATTATTTTGTTGTTTGTTGGGAGTTTGATGATTTATATTAATATTATTATTATATGTTTTATTATTAAATCTAAAAAAAAAAAAAAAAAAAAAAATTGAAATGAGCTATACCAGCTTTAGTTTTTGCAACAGCAGTTATGAATTTGACATAGTGACATAGGTCATTAGTTTTCGGACAACAAATTAGGTGTGACTCCTCCCCCAACACAAGCTTCTTAACGGGGTAGTAGCATTACATTACAATTTTGTTTTGAATGCTGGATGAATACTCGCAGTTGTATTTCTGTTGTAGCACATATTAACAAATGCATTAAAAAAAAAAAACCCACTCTCCCAGGCCCCCACATAGCCCCCCCCCCCCCCAATTAATTTCCATAGGTCGGCGCCATTAACTGGTAAGGACCTAATGGTGTCACACATTAAATATTTGTTCGCACGTTACAAAATATTTGAATATTTTCTATAGTTCGCAGTTCTAGGATTGAAAATGATTCAGGAGTTAGTCGTACGGCACCATATTTCATATAAAATAGATGCAGAGTGAAATACATCTAGAATATTGTTAGTTTTAGCTCCCATCCAACTTTGAAGCTAGCCGGGGAACTTCTTGTTTGAACTTCGATACTTGTTGAGTATAGTTTCATTGTTCGAGGAAGCCTTTGAGTTATGAGTGTGAAGTGTTCCTAACAATGTAAATTATAAAACTGTTATTTGATTTTCTAGCAAATGAAAGGAAGTAGATGCTACCGAAATGTGGTGTGAAAATCGAATATGACGAGGATACTCATATTCTCCATCGTCATCTTCTCATTCTCCTCTGCCTGTAATTCAATTATTCAGATAAGGTGAAGGGGGTAAGTCACAAGTACGGATTCAAAACCATCGC
This sequence comes from Stenodema calcarata, assembly GCA_963920205.1. NCBI lineage: Eukaryota > Metazoa > Arthropoda > Insecta > Hemiptera > Miridae > Stenodema > Stenodema calcarata. The sequence continues at coordinate 10,338,493 of OY986057.1, read as the reverse complement.
CCTCGACCACGTTTATCTAACTGGGGCATCCATCATTGCTCCCAATATTTCCTCTGGGAACAGTCTTTACACGAGATCTGATCATGAGGACGTCTGAAGAGTGAGGGTCTTGGAACCATCCTCGTCACGCATCATTATGGTGACTGATGGCTTTTAAGACGCGAGAAAAATTCACTACCGTCGGAGCCAAGCGTATCATCTACAGAGGAGATTGGATGGAAGGAGAGGTGGAAACACGAAGAACATCCAACCAAGTGAAGATAACGTGTCTTATGACATACAACCAATTCTACATGGAAAATAATGTATCATGGTTCCGATTCGACAGCAAGAAAAGTTCCTATTACGCAGCATGACCTTATTAGCAAATTTTCAAAGTTACCTACAAAGCAAAGTTTTCAAAAAATACCAAAACGTTCATTACTTTGAAATATTTACAACAATTCAAGCAGTTGCGTTCGAAACGCGGAAACAGCTCTGTGATATTGCTCCCGTGAGTGGATACGTAATGTGACATTATGCAATGCAGCAGATATGAACGCAGTGTGTGTTTAATAAACTCAGTGCGATGAGTGTCAAGGACGGTCTAACAACGGAGGAAATATCGGTCCTGGAAGTGATTGCCAAAAGTAGAGCCCTCCTAACTCAGAGGAATTCGAATGAAACACCTACCCGAGATGAATTTGATCGGCTTTCAAGCCAAGTTGCAACTTTGTGTGATGCTCTAGAAGAATCATACGCCCACATTTTGTCAATCAGGGCTGAAGTCGCAAGCCTAAAAAGAAAAAAATGATCTGCTTGAAGAAGCGGAAAAACAAAAAGAGCACAAAAATGTGAAAATCTGCTCGCATAAAATCAGGAAAAAAAGGAAAGCATCATCTTCTCCCAGTCAACCAATTCAAATTGAGCAGAAATTGGATTCAGGAATGCTATATTACACGGATGAGGAGGAATTAGAGTACCTACCAAACCGGGAAGTGGAAAGTTGCCCAGGATCGGAAGAGAAAAAAATCTGGTACTGGTAAAGCTGGCTCATCCAATGAGAATAAACTAAGATAGAACAATTGCTACAAGGCACCACCTAAGAATCCAAGGCCACCCCCTATTTATGTGAATAATGTTGAATCATTCCCAGAACTAAACAAACTTATAGAAGACTCCGTCGAGCTCAAAGGTAAGATGCTAATCTCACCAGCTAGAAATAATTCTGCTAAAATTTATTTGGATGAGTCAGACGCTTATAGAAATGTAGTTAACACTCTTAAGCCGTCAAAATTCCACTTTTATACATTTTAAAACAAACAAGATAGACCAATCAGGGTAACGGCCAAAGAGGTACATCACTCCTGGGATACGACAGATATCATAACCGACTTGAAAGAAAAAGGCTTCATTATTATTTCAGCGACGAATAAGTTAGCATGGAGGACAAAGGACCCCTTGGATATGGATAAATTTTCGAGACTTTCCTATCCAGGCTCATTTTTCAATATCTGAATCTTCATCAAAAAGTTTCATGTAGCACTAGGGAGATAGGGAACTTAACGCTCTTTCCAACGGTATAATCACATTTGAATTTCGACTTATGGCCATTTTAGTGAATTAAGGACGAAAACACGAAAAAAATCCTAAAAGTGAAAAAAGTTGGATTTCAACCGGTAAAAAAAGAACAAGAAATATATATTACACTTTTCATCAGGAATTAGTTGTAGAATCGATCCCCGGCCGGTGGTATGACCTTGAGGGTTACATTCTGTATATTACTCGTGGAGACCCCTTGACAACTCGCGGGAAAAACTCTCGTCATTCTCCTTAGCCCCGTCCAACGCCCTGATCTGCTGGTCCGCTCCTTTCGCTTTATTCATCCAAAAATTACTTATTTAATATTTGACTAATGTTTCTTAACAGTTTACTGCTTCATTTTCACCAAATGCCGAAAGTAGTGTCCAGGTACCTCAAGGAAATAAGATCAGTTAATTTTCCTCTAGCACACAAAATCTTACCTGCCTATTCAATTTACTATGAGTGAACAATTCAATTTTTATTATTGACGATGAATTGAATTTATTAAATGGCTCCCTAGCCAAATTCAATTTGACTGGGCCTCGTAATTTAGAACGTTGCATCAATTCAGAGCAGTTTTGGTGTGCATACATCGAATTATGTTAAGAAATCTGGCTTACAGCGATTACGGAATTTTAGATTCCAAAGTTTAAGCCCCCCTGTCCAGTCTAATCAGCGAACAATCCGATCGCAAGAGACTGGGTCACGCAACTTGTATATATAAAAGTTGCGTGACCCAGTCTCTTGCGATCGGAATGCCATATATGGCAATGAACTGGAACCTTCAATGCCTGACTGATTTAGAAGTACGAGTAAGATTGGCATTTTCCCCGAATCGGTCCGTGGGGCTTATTTTCCACTTTCATGCTTTGAATATGGCGCCCCAAGGTCCCAATTCTTTCAGCACTTCGATACCAATCATGCGAGTATGGATATGGGATGCACTCCTCCAGCCATCGGAGTTATCCTCTAGATCTTATCGGGTAGCACTTCAGCGCAAACATGCGACTCTATTCCGTGAACAACTGATACCGCCTCAAGTATTTTTTCATTTCCCTTTTATTGTTATTTTTTCGCTATTGACTGTATTATCATTGTGTGTGATTCAGTTTGACCGTCATTGAGAATGATGTTGAGGGATGTCGATGAGGTTGACCGACCCTCGACATCCCTCAACATCATGTATTATCATTTATTTAGCGACCGTAAAATACTTTTTCTGTCCATGTTGTGTATTACGATGCCTTAGTACACCACATTATGTCGATAAAGGTATTCGTTACGATTTATAACTATAGGCTGTAGCTAGATACCTCCCAAAAAACAACTACATTGTAAAAACTGGCCCGCCAAAACACCCCCTCAGCCGCAAAAAGGAATGATATCCATTTTGCCCGCCAACCACGTATATTGGATGCTCGGTGCTTCGTATCTCGCTGTTAAGTGTGCATATAGAATCCTGATCCTCCTACCCCCTAACCATCACCGCCCCCTGTTTTCCTGTTTTCTGTCTTCTTCCCACAATCACCCTTTCACCCTCCTCTGTTTCCTCTGATGCACCCGGCGGGAGCTTTTCGCTTCTTTCAATGATGTTGGTGGGAGGTTTTTGCCAGATGAACAAGCCTGAATCGGAGCATAACTTCACTGTAGTTGTACCACAACTGATTACTCGTGACCACCAGTAATACTTATATAATTCTTAGATGCCTTGCATTCGCGATATCACCAGCCTGGAATGGCTCATTACTTTACTGTTGTACCACCACTACGTACTCATCACCACCACTACTACCTGTATCATCTAGTTCTCAGAAGCCTTGCAAAAAGCTCCCGCCAACAGCATTGAAAGAAGCGAATAGCTCCCTCAGTTTTTACAAAGACAAGGTAGACGAAAAAAATCTTAAAAGTGAAAAAAGTCGGATTTGTAGTTGAGTAAGAAAAAAACTCTACGATGCATTTTTTGTTACAAATTACCTGAAAAATCGATTCCCTGAGTTTGTTACATAGGTTCACTAGACACCCTGTGTACACCGGCCTTACCACCGGCCAAGGGATCGATTCTGCAACTAATTTCTGATGAAAAGTGTCCAATAATTTTTTTTTCTATATCGATTGAAATCCGACTTTTTTTCACCTTCAAGATTTGTTTCGTGTTTTCGACCTTAAATCACTAAAATGGCCACAAGTCCCTCATATTTCAGTCAAAATTCAAAAGTGATTATACCATTGGAAAGAGCGTTAATTCCCTATCTCTCTCGTTCTATATTGAAAGATGAGCTCGAATAGGAAATTCTCGAAAATTTTGGAAATGTACAGTTTTTTCAAACGTTTGTAAGCCTACAAAAAAAAAAAACGAAGGTATCAGCATTCATCTCCTCATGATAATCCTTTGTCGATTTAGAAGAAAAAATCAGAGGAGGAGCTTTAATCCATCCCTTTGCCCCCCCCCCCCCCGCATGACAAACAATAGGCCTACTCCCTTTCCCAATGGGATTATCCATGTTTCCTCGTACTGTTCCGTCAGAGATTCCGTACGACTGGGAAATGTTATTATTCACTCATGTTGCACCCATAGCTCTTAAAAACTGGCATCTCTTGAGCATGAGTGATGGTTGCTCTATAATCACAGCACGGTTATTCAATTTAAGGTATCTGAATCCAAGCTTTTTCAAAGTGTTGTGGAGAGACGATCGTTTACCAGAAAAAAGGCTTTCATCAGTAAGAGATTTCAGTATAATTTCAGTATATACGCTATAGCGTATCAGTATAATTGTAACGAAACCTTCCTCCAATAATTATTATTGGAGAAAGGTTTCGATACATTCATTTGGAATCCGTTGAACGAAATTACATCCTCTTTGTTGGTCTCGTACAGAGAACACAGAACATGAACAGCACAGTCATTCGGTTACATACTCTTGAAAACACGTTTTTCCTGGGTGGGAACCGCCACTGGTATTCCCGTACCGCTTCACTGGCGTTTTGGTTTGTGAAAGCATAAACCAGCAGCATGTCGGCATATTCTTGAGTCGAAAAAATTGCCATGTGACAAGTGGACGATACAGGTCACGAAATGATCAATTAATGATGTTCGGAACCTAGTGTTGTTATGGGGGAGGGATGGACGTTAACATGGACGTTCGGAAGGAATGTGTGACATGGACACTGAGTACCAATAACAGTTCACGATACCTATAGTCAACCATTGATACTGGGCATGCTGAACTACTATGGGTTTGTATGGGTAAGTTTTATTATTTTTTTCTTTATTAGGAGGGTTGTAGGAGGTTGTAAAGAGAAGGGGGGAGAATTCGTTCCTAGCTTTCGGCTTTAATAACCCATCTACAGGGGTAAGTATTTTTTCCTCGACCCAGTCTCTGTTTCTTTCAGAAAGAAACAGAGACTGGGTCGAGGAAAAAATACCTACACCCCCCCAAATAACTAAAGGTATTCAACCAAGGAGGATATGAACGAAACAACAACTAATTATTTTTTTCTTTCTGTCTTGTTGCTTACCAATCCTACTGTCAATCGCAGGACGAAATCGCTGATATCTAGGGACGCGCGAGCGTCCCGCCCGCCAAGAAAACCGAAGCGACTGAGACACTGATTACGCGACGGAACAAGTTGGGGTTTTCACCCTCCCATAGCTAGGCCCCCTGAGTGTCTCGAGAGTTGATTTTTTTGTACACCAACTCTCCAGGGGCACGTGAGGACGTAAACCAAATTTCAGCTCTCGGGAACATCGGGTGTCGGGGGTATAACAGTTTTAAAACCACTATTTTTCACGTTTTTCGTGTTCTTCTTCTTCTTGTTGTTGTTCATTGACGGAGGAGCTACAGCCCAGCAGACAAATCGGATCGAGCTGAAATTTTGCACACACGTTTGTTATGCTCCAAGGGAGTGCCTTTTGAACATTTTGTCTCCCTCCCCCCATTTCCCCCCCAATTAGGGGGGAATAGGTAATTTGTAGGAATTTCAAATGGTCATAACTCCTTCAAAATTGAAGCTTTTTCAGATTTTATTTTCTAGTTTTATTCAGCTTCCAAAACTGTTTAATTTGAAATAAACCTGCGGGTTCCACAAATTCAAGTTGATCATCAGCTTGAACCCAGTTGGATGCGTCCACTAGGGTTATGATAGTGTGATGGTATCATTTGTTCTGCAGCTTGTTTGCCGGAGCAGGGTCAGCAATGTAGGTAAAATACAGTGTTAGGAATCGAAGTGGTTCATGGCGCTATGGTACATGTTACGAGTACAACATGGTGCGTCACCCATCCTATGGTTCCACATGCTAACAGTCTATGATTCCTTCGTTGTACAGCGTAATCTGTACCCACAGCACGTGTAACCTGTTGTATACCTTCTTGCTATGCAAATACCTAGTCCTGAACTTGGGATTAATTGCCATTTGGTTTCTCGTATTTTGCTCTGTGCCATAGCTTCTCATATTATGTGAAATTTTCGTTTCATGTTACTGCTTTGTGGTGACCTTGTTGGACCTCTATTTTTGTCAGGATTGGACGAGAGGTTGTTTTCGGATACTACTCGCAGACCCGTGTTTTTTTGTTGCCGAAGGTGAAGGTCGAGGCGCCCTTTTCATCAGGAAGGCCGTGTTAGAGTATCACGGTGTTATCTATTGTGCCTTCTACATATATAGAAACCCTTACAGAAATTAGGAAAAACTTGATAAAACGGAAATTTTATACATATGATATTTTGAGTCTTTTGGCAGTGAATTCAGGATGGTCTGAAACGGATTTCGGTATAAAAACTTTACAGAAATTCGAGTTTCAAAAGTTTGGACCGAGAACAATAGCTTCCTTTTCTTCAAAAATCCGCTAAATAAGTTGACTGGTTTCAGTTCGTCCAATCGTTGCTTCATCCTCTACTCTCAACCTGTGAAACCACTTCAACTTGTTGAAACTAGCATGCTGCTTTGAAGCGTTGAGAGTTACATTGGGAACAGATCATTGTCATGCGTAATAATATCTCGATTCCAGTAATAGAGCATTCAACAGGTTGGGGTTTCATTATAATATCACTCTCTCCCTCACCCCCTTCTGAAGCAGGTCGTAAATACGGAATGCGGAGCCAAAACTACAAAAGACAGATTTAAGCTCGTGCTCAGTTCGTTAATCTGACAGGGGCTTTATATGGGAGCAGAGTTGGTGTATTTCAAATGAATCCAGTCAGCGCCTGTACAACGAAGCCTGGCGTTTGGCCAAACCCCCGGACGTCATTCGAAAACACTCAATCTGTTACAACCTTTTTTGGGTGAGGATTTTCCAACACGTTTACAGCGGCCTATATCTACAGGAACATACATAGCTCTACTTCTCTCTTTAATAAAAATCTCCCTTCTTCTGTTGTCTAACAGGCACTCGAGCTACCACAGCGTTTTACAGGAGTTTCCTAACAAGCTAACTAGCCGTCGGCCAAACTCCTTTGGTCTCAAACAACAGTTGCAACAGGTGCTCTGGAGAAATCAATGGCCTGTCATGAGCACCGCGACGGTTCTGAGAAACTTCCAGTAGAACAAACTGATTCTGTTTCATTGTTCGCTTTCTCTAGGAATCGGCGTCGGTTCAACACCCAGTGGCAGCACGAGTGAGAGAATTAAGACTTTTGAAAGAATAAAACAATTGGAGTAGAAAAAAAAAACTCTGCAAATTCTCCACACAACTGTTTATTATCTTCTTTGTACAGAACTGGAGGAAGCTACTGTTTGTGAAGTGTTTGACACCGTGATTGTTCTTGAAGTGTGAACGCACCGCGTTTTTCTTGAAAAATAATTTTTTTTTTTGAAATTGTACGCAATGTTGAAGACGGAAACGAGAATAATGGCCAACATGTAGGTTCTTGTGTTTAGGAAAAATATAATTTATAAAGGTAAGTTATGCGCACGGTTTGAAAAAACTCTGCAAATTCTTGACACAACGGTTTATTATCTTCCTTGTGCAGATCACCCTTCTGTCTATACCAGACTGTGTTGCAAATCGGCACCATACCATATTCTCACCGTACTCATACCATACCATACGAATTTCTTTTCTATCTTACCATACTGTACTAAATCATACATACAATAATATACCTTACCATACTCATACCATGTCATACAAACCGAGTGAATATTGAAATGTCATCCATTTCTGACCTATATTTAAAATTTCAAGTATATAGCTCATCATCAAAATTTAATTTGTTTAAACAAATAGGTATTATTTAAACAATTTTACAGATGAGAAACCGGGTGAATATTGCATTGTGATCCATTTCTGACCTATATTTAAAATTTCAAGTATCTAGCTCATCATCAAAATTTAATTTGTTTAAACAAATAGGTATTATTTAAACAATTTTACAGATGAGAAACCGGGTGAATATTGCAATGTGGTCTATCCCCGACTCACGGTTAAAATTTCTAGACTGTAGTTTACCGGGAAGATGAAAAAAGGTAGTTTTATTCTGGGCGTCTGGAGGTTGACCCACGTAGCGGCCGTTTTCGACGCGAAAGTTTAGTGTTTTTCCTAAACCTTTGCGCGCTCACTGTGAACGAACGGCTGGTCGCACAAAACTCCAATTGGTCTTAAAAGATTCGTAATTTTTCAGGTCATTCAGAAGTGAACTAAAAATTAAACGATTCAGTTAAATATTTTGAGATATGACATTGTCGAAATTTTAAATTTCGTTTTGAACCCCTTCCCCTTGACCTAGGGTTATGAAAAGTTTCGAGAATCATTTTGGGCCTGGTCCAAACCCAGAAACCAAATTTCGTAATTTTAGCTCAACGCTAACTGGGCAAAGTGGCGCGGACGGGGGACGGCGTGCGGCGTACGGCGGACGGACGGATTTTTGGTTTATTATCTTCGATAATGAACCATTGGAATCGCCCAAAGAAAAACATTTTTTAACCCCCCCTCAAAATTTGTTGGTTTACGTTTCAAGATACGTAGATTCAGAAAATCGAATAAAAAAAAAATCCGTCCGTCACCCGTACGCCGTACGCCGTACGCCGTCCCCCGTACGCCGTCCCCCGTCCGCCGTCCGCCGTCCGTGCCACTTTGCCCAGTTAGCGTTGAGCTAAAATTACAAAATTTGGTTTCTGGGTTTGGACCAGCCCCACAATGATCCTCGAAACTTTTCATAACCCTAGGTCAAGGGGAAGGGGTTCAAAACGAACTTTGAAATTTCGACAATGTCATATCTCTAAAAATTCTCATGAAACGGTGTAATTTTTAGTTCACTTTTGAATGACCTGAAAAATTACGAATCTTTTAAGACCAATTGGATTTTTTTGCGACCAGCCGTTCGTTCACAGTGACCGCGCAAAGGTTTAGGAAAAACACTAAACTTTCGCGTCGAAAACGGCCGTTGTGTGACCCAACCCCCAGACGCCCAGAATAAAACTACCTTTTGGTTTATTATCTTCGATAATGAACCATTGGAATCGCCCAAAGAAAAAAAAATTTTAACCCCCCCTCAAAATTTGTTGGTTTACGTTTCAAGACACGTAGATTCAGAAAATCGAATAAAAAAAAATCCGTCCGTCCGCCGTACGCCGTACGCCGTACACCGTACGCCGTACGCCGTACGCCGTACGCCGTCCCCCGTACGCCGTCCGCCGTCCGTGCCACTTTGCCCAGTTAGCGTTGAGCTAAAATTACGAAATTTGGTTTCTGGGTTTGGACCAGCCCCACAATGATCCTCGAAACTTTTAATAACCCTAGGTCAAGGGGAAGGGGTTCAAAACGAACTTTGAAATTTCGACAATGTCATATCTCTAAAAATTCTCATGAAACGGTGTAAGTTTTAGTTCACTTTTGAATGACCTGAAAAATTACGAATCTTTTAAGACAAATTGGATTTTTGTGCGACCAGCCGTTCGTTCACAGTGACCGCGCAAAGTTTTAGGAAAAACACTAAACTTTCGCGTCGAAAACGGCCGTTATGTGACCCAACCTCCAGACGCCAAGAATAAAACTACCTTTTTTCATCTTCCCGGTAAACTACAGTCTAGAAATTTTAACCGTGAGTCGGGGATAGACCACATTGCAATATTCACTCGGTTTCTCATCTGTAAAATTGTTTAAATAATACCTTTTTGTAATAATACAAATTAAATTTTGATGATGAGCTATTGACTTGAAATTTTAAAAATAGGTCAGAACTGGATCACAATGCAATATTCACTCGGTTTCTTGTCTGTAAAATTGTTTAAATAATACCTATTTGTTTAAACAAATTAAATTTTGATGATGAGCTAGATACTTGAAATTTTAAATATAGGTCAGAAATGGATGACATTTCAATATTCACTCGGTTTGTATGACATGGTATGAGTATGGTATGGTATATTATTGTATATATGATTTGGTATAGTACAGTATGGTATGATAGGAAAGAAATTCGTATGGTATGGTATGAGTACGGTGAGAATATGGTATGGTGCCGATTTGCAATACAGTCTGGTATAGACAGAAGGGTGATCTGCACAAGGAAGATAATAAACCGTTGTGTCAATAATTTGCAGAGTTTTTTCATCTTCCCGGTAAACTACAGTCTAGATATTTCAACCGTGAGTCGGGGATAGACCCCATTGCAATATTCACTCGGTTTCTCATGTGTAAAATTGTATAAATAATACCTTTTTGTAATAATACAAATTAAATTTTGATGATGAGCTATTGACTTGAAATTTTAAAAATAGGTCAGAACTGGATCACAATGCAATATTCACTCGGTTTCTTGTCTGTAAAATTGTTTAAATAATACCTATTTGTTTAAACAAATTAAATTTTGATGATGAGCTAGATACTTGAAATTTTAAATAATATTTAAAATTATATTATAGGTCAGAAATGGATGACATTTCAAAATTCACTCGGTTTGTATGACATGGTAAGGTATATTATTGTATGTATGATTTGGTGTAATACAGTATGGTATGATAGGAAAGAAATTGGTATGGTATGGCATGAGTACGGTGAGAATATGGTATGGTGCCGATTTGCAATTCAGTCTGGTATAGACAGAAGGGTGATCTGCACAAGGAAGATAATAAACCGTTGTGTCAAGAATTTGCAGAGTTTTTGGTTTATTATCTTCGATAATGAACCATTGGAATCGCCCAAAGAAAAAATTTTTTTAACCCCCCCTCAAAATTTGTTGGTTTACGTTTCAAGATACGTAGATTCAGAAAATCGAATTAAAAAAAATCCGTCCGTCCGCCGTACGCCGTCCGCCGTCCGCGCCACTTTGCCCGGTTAGCGTTGAGCTAAAATTACGAAATTTGGTTTCTGGGTTTGGACCAGCCCCACAATGATCCTCGAAACTTTTCATAACCCTAGGTCAAGGGGAAGGGGTTCAAAACGAATTTTGAAATTTTGAAAATTCCATATCTCGAAAAATTCATATAGAACGGTATGTTTTGGTTTATTATCTTCGATAATGAACCATTGGAATCGCCCAAAGAAAAATTTTTTTTAACCCCCCCTCAAAATTTGTTGGTTTACGTTTCAAGATACGTAGATTCAGAAAATCGAATAAAAAAAAATCCGTCCGTCCGCCGTACGCCGTACGCCGTCCGCCGTCCGACGTCCGCCGTCCGCCGTACGCCGTCCGCGCCACTTTGCCCAGTTAGCGTTGAGTTAAAATTACGAAATTTTTTTTATGGGTTTCGACCAACCCCACAATGGTCCTCGAAACTTTTCATAACCCTAAGTCAAGGGGAAGGGGTTCAAAACGAATTTTGAAAATTTGAAAATCTCATATCTCGAAAAATTCATATAGAACGGTAGGTTTTTTATTTCATGTTTAGATAGAGTTTGTTCCGTAGAATTTTTTAAGACCATCCGCAGCTTTGTCCGACCAGCCATTCGTTCACAATGACGGCTCAAAGATTGTGTCTCACAACACGATCGTTACTCAAACTGTTGAAATACAGGTCCATTTTCATACTAACAAGCTCTTTGGAACATCATATGGCTTAAGTGATGTCGAGTTTGTTGTTCTGAGGTGCGTTTCGTTTTACGGAAATGAAGTTAATTTCGAATGTTTGTTGGTAGGTACTTCATTTATAGAAAAATTATTACCGACGTAGTAATAAAAACCCCAGAATTATGTCGTATTAATAAATCATAATTAATAATAATTATTATTAATAATAAATACAAATTATTAATACCTAACAATAAATTATAATAATTTTCACTAGGTACTTGATAAAATTGTTAATAATAATTATTAGTGATAATTGATAATAATAATTAATCTAACATTTAGGATCTAGACATTTAGACCTAGTGATCTAGACAGAAGGGTGATCTGTACAAAGAAGATAATGAACCGTTGTGTCAAGAATTTGCAGAGTTTTTTATTTCATATTTAGATAGAGTTTGTTCCGTAGAATTTTTTAAGACCATTCGCAGCTTTGTACGACCAGCCATTCGTTCACAATGACGGCTCAAAGATTGTGCCTCACAACACGATCGTGACTCAAACTGTTGAAATACAGGTCCATTTTCATACTAACAAGCTCTTTGGAACATCATATGGCTTAAGTGATGTCGAGTTTGTTGTTCTGAGGTGCGTTTCGTTTTACGGAAATGAAGTTAATTTCGAATGTTTGTTGGTAGGTACTTCATTTATAGAAAAATTATTACCGACGTAGTAATAAAAACCCCAGAATTATGTCGTATTAATAAATCATAATTAATAATAATTATTATTAATAATAAATACAAATTATTAATACCTAACAATAAATTATAATAATTTTCACTAGGTACTTGATAAAATTGTTAATAATAATTATTAGTGATAATTGATAATAATAATTAATCTAACATTTAGGATCTAGACATTTAGACCTAGTGATCTAGACAGAAGGGTGATCTGTACAAAGAAGATAATGAACCGTTGTGTCAAGAATTTGCAGAGTTTTTTATTTCATATTTAGATAGAGTTTGTTCCGTAGAATTTTTTAAGACCATTCGCAGCTTTGTACGACCAGCCATTCGTTCACAATGACGGCTCAAAGATTGTGCCTCACAACACGATCGTGACTCAAACTGTTGAAATACGGGTCCATTTTCATACTAACAAGCTCTTTGGAACATCATATGGCTTAAGTGATGTCGAGTTTATTGTTCTGAGGTGCGTTTCGTGCCACGGAAATGAAGGTAATTTCGAATGTTTGTTGGTAGGTACTTCTTTTATAGAAAAATTATTACCGACGTAGTATTAAAAACCCCAGAATTATATCGTATTAATTGATCATAATTAATAATAATAATTGTTAATAATAAATACAAATTATTAATACCTAACAATAAATTATAATAATTTTCTCTAGATACTTGATAAAATTGTTAATAATTAGTGATAATTGATAATAATAATTAATCTAACATTTAGGATCTTGACATTTAGACATAGTGATCTAGACAGAAGGGTGATCTGCACAAGGAAGATAATAAACCGTTGTGTCAAGAATTTGCAGAGTTTTTTTATTCGATTTTCTGAATCTACGTGTCTTGAAACGTAAACCAACAAATTTTGAGGGGGGGTTAAAAATTTTTTTTCTTTGGGCGAATCCAATGGTTCATTATCGAAGATAATAAACCAAAATGGTACAATAGGTAATTATGGTCTTAAAAAATCATAAAAAATGACCTCTTACTAAATTGCTTTTTGCAGAAACTAAATTATAGAGATGAGGAATCAATTACGGATACAAATGTACCTACCGATTTAATTTTGATTTTAATTCCATCTATGGACGACGGCAATTATTTTTCTATGGATGAAGTACCTACCAACAAACATTCGAAATTACTTTTATTCCGTAGCACGAAAATTGCCTCAGAACAAAAAGTTTTACATCACAAAAAACATGTGATGTACCAAACAGCAGTTTCTTAGTATGAAAAGTAAGCAAAAAATCGATAGAAAGTGAGACAAATAGATAAACAGCTGAAGATCTAGGGACGCGGGAGCGTCCCGCCCGCCAAGAAAACCGAATCCCTGAAAACCGAAGCGACTGAGACACTGATTACGCGACGGAACAAGTTGGGGTTTTCACCATCCCGTAGCTCGGTCCCCTGAGTGTCTCGAGAGTTGATTTTTTGTACACCAACTCTCCAGGGGCACGTGAGGACGTAAACCAAATTTCAGCTCTCGGGAACATCAGGTGTCGGAGGTATAACAGTTTTAAAACCACTATTTTTCACGTTTTTCGTGTTCTTCTTCTTGTCGTTGTCGTTGTTGTTGTTGTTGTTCATTGTCGGGGCTACAGCCCAGCAGACAAATCGGATCGAGCTGAAATTTTGCACACACGCTTGTTATGCTCCAAGGGAGTGCCTTTTGAACCTTTTTTCTCTCTCCCCCCATTTCCCCCCCAATTAGGGGGGAAATAGTAATTTTTAGGAATTTCAAATGGTCATAACTCCGTCAAAATTGAAGCTTTTCAGATTTTCTTTCTTAGTTGTATTCAGCTTTTAAAACTGTTTAATTTGAGATCAAAATGAGCTTTCTAAGGGGTATAATAAAGGAGTTATGGTGATTTTTGTATTTTCAACAATAACTGCCGCCAAAATTGATGGAAATTGGTGCGGTTGGTCTTAAAATGTCCGCTAGGTTGTCTAGTATATGCTCAATAATTTTGAACTAAATCTCAATCGATTCGACTAATCTACAGCCAAAAATACGTGAATAAATTCCACATCTACTGATTTGGCTAATTTCCGAAAACATCAAAGTTGAACGGTGATCAGAAAAATTGTCGTAGAGTGGCGCCTGTGTAAGAATTGATAGGAAATTTTATGGGCTTTCGAATGAGGGTAGCGCACTTTGTCACTTTTCCCAACGGTTCTCGAGTTATTCGCGATTTTTGGTATAAAAACGTGCGTTTTACCTTTTGCAAACTTTCTCTTTCCACTTTCTCTTCGACACCAATAATTACAATTATTGTAATGATTCTCAACAACAAAAATTTGCACAATCCCCAAGAAAAAAAGCAACAAATTTTCAAAAAATTTCTAATTCAAATTCATTCAAATTTCTAATTCTTTCTATTTTTTCAAATTTAATAATAAGAATAATTGTTTTAAATTTTGATAATTTTTTAAAAATTTTTAATTGTTTTAATTAATCGAAAATTTTAAAACTGCTATTTAGCCAATTCGCAAAAATTTTAAAACTACTTATTTTTCAAACACATTTCAGATAGGTAGGTAACAAACAATAATTTCGAAAAAATAATTATTCTTGTCAAAAAAAGAAGAAAAAAAAGGCAAATTAGTAGGCGTACTAATTTTTTACTAAATTTTGACTAGGACAAAACTTCATTTAGGAAAACATTTACTAGTTACCTCGTAGGTACTTCTGTTGAATTGAACCGTATTTTATAAGTACCACTCGAAAACTAGCCATGCAAAAAGATGTGATATCCCCCCAAAAACAACTCCGTTGTAAAAACTGCCCCGCCAAAAAACCTCAGCCGCAAAAAGGAATGATATCCATTTTGCCCGCCAGCCACATATATAGGATGCTCGGTGCTTCGCACCTCGCTGTTGAGTGTGCATATAGAAACCTGATCCTCCTACCCCTAACCTCCACCGTCAATGTTTTCCTGTTCCCTGTCTCCTTCCCACAACCCCCTCTCACCCTTAGCACCCCTCGGTTTCACCTAATATGTTTCCTCTGTTACACCAGCAGGGAGCTCTACGCTTCTTTCAATGCTGTTGGCGGGAGCTTTTTGCCAGATCAACAAGCCTGAATTGAAGCATTACTTCATTATAGGTGTACCACCACTGATTACTCGTAACCGCCAGTAATACTTATAATATATATATACTTATATATAATATGTTGAAGCGAAATTTGCTGCTGTTGTTATCGAGGTTCGGTCAGGTTTAAATGAATTTCATTTTTCCAACTTTTCGACGATTTATTTTGTCCTTTTCAAGGAATCTACAACCAAAAAAAAAATTTTAATTGAAAATAATAGTAAACCGTAAATTGAAAACCCTCTATCTAACATGAACATTTTATGCAACTTACACATAATATATATACAAATCTTACATATAATATACATCTAGAAACTAGTACTTACAGTGAGTTGTAGAAAATGGCACAGTTTTTTCCTATTTTAACATTATCACTCGCAAGAACATAGTGCTATTTTAGGTGTAAACTTGTGACATTCCACTGAGCAACTGAGGTTTCTGGAAGGTTTCTGGAAGGTTTCTGGAACATATAATATCTACGGTCGATATCAAGAACTCCACTTATATATAATAGTTATGCTTCAATTCAGGCTTGTTCATCTGGCAAAAAGCTCCCGCCAACAGCATTGAAAGAAGCGTAGAGCTCCCTGCTGGTGTAACAGAGGAAACATATTAGGTGAAACCGAGGGTGACTAAGGGTGAGAGGGGGTTGTGGGAAGGAGACAGGGAACAGGAAAACATTGACGGTGGAGGTTAGGGGTAGGAGGATCAGGTTTCTATATGCACACTCAACAGCGAGGTGCGAAGCACCGAGCATCCTATATATGTGGCTGGCGGGCAAAATGGATATCATTCCTTTTTGCGGCTGAGGTTTTTTGGCGGGCCAGTTTTTACAACGGAGTTGTTTTTGGGGGGATTGGGTTGACGCAAATTTCGACTTTACTTCTAGGAGAGTTACGTTGGACGTTACAGCGATGCGCCGACGTTACAGCGAAGATAGTTCCATGGGATTCTGTCGATACGCATTCGGTTTTGTGCCACTTTAACTCTCTAGTATCTTCGATAACGAATAATTAATACTTTCTAGATTAGGCCCCCCAAGTCCTAAATACTTAGGAGGGGATAACCGTGAGTCGATGGGGTGAAAATCAGAGTGCTCAGTATAAGTAAAATGCAGTTTTTCACCTGAACATCGATTTTTACCATATTTGACTAGGTATCTCGGATGTCTGAAAATGAAATGGGCCCCGTGCAGGTGCCACCTCCCGCTTCGAAATGCCAATCCAAGGTCACCTCCACATTTTCGCTCTAAATTTCGCTCTCTGTCCCTAATAATGAACATATTTGATCCCAACTAGTGTCAATGTTCTTCATATTACATGACGGTAAGGGCTTGTACGCAATTTTTTCAAAAAAAAGTGGGGGGGGGGGGGGGGATTTAGAAAATTTAACTTTTGAATTTAAAAAAAAATTCGCTGAAACTCAATGATACCGGCGTTCAAATGCTTATATTGAGAATATAGCCATTTTCAGATTCAAAAAATGTTAAGTACTTTTCGAGAAAAACTGGGAAAACTTTTCACGCGATTGCAGCGCCATCTCTTATCAGAGAATCTCACTAATGCCCCGTCCCCTTTAGCCGACGGACAACTTGAAGGACAGGGTTCCCGGACCGGGGGATGTCTCAAACCGAATCGCAACCTGTTAAAGCATGTCCCATTGAAAAAAATTCCAGAGCGGAACATCGAGGCATTTGATTGTCGATGTCGGTAAATTAAGTTGTTGTGGTGGTGCTTATTGAACCGACTGGAACAACGGCACCCGGCAACCCACACTCATAATTCCTACCACGCACATCATATGAGATAAACGAGATGCCCTCGGGAGGGGGACTGAATTAGACCTAATGGCCCGTGATACCGGATATTGGATAATATTCTCATCAAAAACCTTTTTCTATTACACGTGAATCACAAGCCATTATTAATCACGAAAGTTTAATCGGTTTGGTTCTTATTTAGAAGAGCACCGAATCAGTCACAACAAATTAGCACACATCCACGAAAACTTGGCGTGATGAACAATTGGGGATTCCAACTGCAAACAACGTTGACCCACTGAGTGAACAGAATCAGTTGAACACTTTCACTTAAGGGGGTTATTGTGAGACGAGAAGTGGGAATGTTCGTTGGGGCTTTAGGAAACGCGAATTCAGTGGGCTGAAACGGAGTTCCAAGTTGCTCAACCTCGACCTCCCTTGTTTCATCTCTTGAACTAAAATTGAAACTGATAAACCTCCACTTCAATAAAATCGAAGAAGTTATTATTAGATGAATATTGGCTATTAGTATTAGCTATTATGATTAACCGTGCATAGAGGTTTGTATACCGCAAAGTTAGCACACGTTACCATGCCTTGTTCAGCAAGTTGCTGTATATGTTTGTCGATAAGACCTTTTCGATATTCGCGTTAGGTGTAAAGATGGTCCTCATAAAACAAAATTTGGAAATAGACCGATTTCAATTCAATTTATACTCCCCACGAGAGTTTAACTCTGTCATTTGGTGCACGCATTATAGGAAAACCAGTATTGGGGTCGTTTTCAAAAAGAAAAACTCTGCAAATTCTTGACACAACGGTTTATCATCTTCATTGTACAGATCACCCTACTGTCTAGATCACTAGGTCTAAATGTCTAGATCCTAAATGTTATCACTAATTAACACTAATTATTAAGATTTTTATCAAGTACCTAGTGAAAATTATTATAATTTATAGTTGGGTATTAATAATTTGTATTTATTATTAATGATAATTATTATTATTTATGATTCATTAATACGATATCTGGCTGTTGGAATCGACTGGGTTCCTTTGTGCAGAACCTGAATGATAGAGATGATGAATTAATTACAAATAAAATGTACCGATATAATTCTGGGGTTTTTAATACTAGGTCGGTAATAATTTTTCTATAAAAGAAGTAGGTACCTACCAACAAACATTCGAAATTACCTTCATTTCCGTAGCACGTACCGTACCTCAGAACAAAAAACTCGACATTATTAAAACCATATGATGTTCCAAACAGCTCCTTAGTATGAAAATTGACCTGTATTTCAACCGTTTGATTCACAATCGTGTTAGTCTCAGTTCAACCTCCGAGCGGTAAACATCTAACGTTCGCGAAAGTGTTAACGCTGTGGCCTCCGCGGCCTTGTTTTAAAAACAACTGTCCGCGAGTTTAGTGTCGAGTTGGCGACGGTCAATATGGAAAATTCCACCTCAGAATATCAGGTAGCATTAAAATATGCCCGTAATGCCCTTTCAAATGATTATATTAAACCAAAGGATTAGATTCTGTTCAATGAAATCCATGCGTATCTATGTGATGTGCTAGAGAAAGCAGAAGCAGAAATCGTTGACTTAAAGCAAAAAAATCTATTAACCAACGTCAAATCAGCTTCCTTAGAGGATAATCAAGCTTAGATGAAAATCTGACAAGACTGAGTTTTTTTTATGCTGAACACGATGGTGACATCAGAATTGCAATATCTCATTCCGTTCACAAACTTTAGTACTTTGACGATGAAGCAACGTGGTTGAACCTAGATTTTATTTATTTTATTTTATTGAAATACACGGGCAAACGCCCAATTACATAATGAATAGGTATATAAGGAAAAAGAAAAATGATACCTAAATGAAAAAAATAACAAAAGAGAACAGGATAAACGTAATCCAAAGATAAAGAAAAATAAACATCTAATACAATCGCCCAACAGTCTTCCTCAGTTTAGGCAAAGAATCATTGAACAAATCAAAATCTCCGTTCGCTACCACACGGTCGATGGCTCTCTGCGCTCTGAGAATGGGGGAGTTGAACAAATGATTAGTGGTGCGGGATTGTACATAAAATAAATCCGCATTTATAGTATTGCGCATGGGAGCGTGAATGCTCATCATTTCCAACAGTTGGGGGCAGTCTATCTTATTGCGAAACAGACTGAAAATGAACACGCAGTCCGCGATCCGGCGACGACGATCAAGAGTATCAATAGCAAAAAGCCTACGGATATTTCCATAATCGAAATCGAGCCAATCGATACCCTGCTTAAAAGCAACGTACCGCGCACACCTACGCTGAACACGCTCAATCCGCTCACCCGCATTGGCATAGTAGGGGTCACCAGACAATCGAGCCATACTCCAAGACAGACCGCACAAATGCATTGTACAGAACGACAAGGGCCCCGACGTCAGTGAAGTCACTTGTGTGACGTTTCAAAAACCCCAGGGACCTCATCGCCCTCGCACAGACACTGTCAATATGGGAAACGAATGTCATGCGCCTATCGAAGATGATACCTAAGTCTTTAATTTCATCTACACGGTTCAACAGCGCGCCATTAAAGGTGTAGTTAAAGAGCAATTGAGTGGGCGATCGACCGAAGGTAATAACCGCACACTTATCGACATTCATAAACAAATTATTCTTTACGCACCACACAGAGAATGCATCAAGAACATCCTGAACAGTCGAACAATCGGACTCCGACCCCACCATAGAATAAATTTTTAAATCGTCAGCGAAAAGAGAAAAATGAACATCATTAGATAATATCTAATATTATTATATTCTTCATGGTTAATCTGCTCTAATCTGATGACGGAATGTGATATCGCAATTCTCGCATCTCCGTCGTGTTCAGCGTTGTAATGTCCAAAAGCTGAGGGGGTTTTTGGGGATGTTGGGGGGGAGGGAGGAGTTTCACCCATAAATTCCAAAAATGAAACGGTCTGTCAAGTGACACCTCATTTTAAAGGTTTTTACACTCTGAATAAGATGGGGAAGTCAGAATTGCTATATCTTATTCCGCTCTAAAACTGGAGCACTTTGAAGATGAAGAAACGTGGTTGTTACTTGAGATGTTCTTCATGGACATCATGTTCTTTAATGGAGAAGTTTTACATAAAACCAATTATTTCTTCTAAAATCCATTCTTATAGTCATGCTGCATGCTGCACGACTGGGGCTTTTTTTAAATTCCCGGTGGGTACTCGTATTTTTGTAGGTGTCTACTGTTTTTCCGCATTCAGACTTGAATGTCTCCATGAAATCGATAAGGAACCACACAGTTGACCATACCATTAGAAAGCTGATTAAATTTGCAGGTTTCCATGAGATTTGCCAGCTC
Source organism: Stenodema calcarata (assembly GCA_963920205.1). Classification (NCBI taxonomy): domain Eukaryota; kingdom Metazoa; phylum Arthropoda; class Insecta; order Hemiptera; family Miridae; genus Stenodema; species Stenodema calcarata. Next base: position 10,317,995 of record OY986057.1, on the reverse strand, counting down.
CCAGCACGTTTTTTTTTTTTTTTTTTTTTTTTTTTTTTTTGGAAACGCAGTTAACATACAAGTATTTTCAAAGATTTAATTTTTTTTAAATTATGAATGTTTGAACTGCAATGTTGGTCCTCAGGACTTCGTTTTTGATAACAAATGTGAAGTAGGCGTATGTAGGAAATAGCGCTGAATCCAAAAGTGTGGTCAAAAGTAGAAAAAAGTTGTTTTAGAGAGAAGAAACGTGTATAGAAACGTGTATAGATTAAGGTCTTAATGGCAAAACTTGGTTTTCTGAAAAAAAAAAAAGTTTTAAACATCATATCTTGGGAACGGATTGAGATAGAAAGGTGTGGTTGGCGGCGTTTTACTCCATTTCTAGTCTAGTTTTACCCATTTTTCTCTTTTACACCAAGTGCCGAACACCCTGTATTGTATGCAGAACAGTGATATAGACAGAAGGGTGGGTTCAGAAAATAATACTCCGTTGTGAGACTGCAGTTTTTTTTAGACATCGATTAAACAACCACGAAGACTAGAATTGTGCCGAACACCCTGTATTGTATGCAGAACAGTGATATAGACAGAAGAGTGGGTTCAGAAAATAATACTCCAAAAATAAGACTGCAGTTTTTTTTAGACATCGATTAAACAACCACGAAGATTAGAATTTAAATTGTTGTGAGACACGATCGAATGACTAAATACAATGTAATACTTATATTACTTATATTATGTAACGGTAGGTAATATCAAAAATGTATGTAATCATGATTCAATAAATGAATAAATTGAAAGTGGCTAGCGGACTGCGTTTTCTAAGATTAGCAGAAAAAACAACTTACAATAATATCAGTATTGAGATCCGTTATGGATTTCCTTAATCCATGGCCCATTTAGCGGCTGATAGTGGTTGAGAGGAGGATGATGTGGGCGGACCTCACATGATCAATGGACCGTTGTTCATGTCGGCTGACAGTTTATTGATGCGCTACGCATTGTGTACGCTTTGTTAGTGGATGGTCGACATTATGTGAAGTGTGGAAATGGTCGGAAGGCGCACTCTCCTTCCATACATGCCATGTTTACCCAGTGAATCAGCGATGTCGAGTGTCTTTTCGTAACACAGAACTGGCATACAAATGGCAACTGTTCTGACTTTTATGTTGTTCTTTCCCTTCTATAATCATAGACTAAACGTTCAATTCATCGGATAAAGTGTTATAATATAACACTTATAATATACATATTATGTTACATCAATTTGATAAGCGTTACATTGAGTGCGTTCGTATCTACGATACTTTTATTAAGTAATAACTACCTGCAGCATATTTCCGGGGAAAGTGTGCACACGAGATGAATTAGCATCATTACGAGGAAGAAGTGTTCACTTGAAAGCCGTAAACGGCGAGACTGGTACGTAATTAATCATTATACTCCTATATAACCATTAATTCTGAAGGGTACTTACTTCATTGATAAGCCTTATGGATGGTTTATAAATTGTATGGTCAAAGAAGTTGGATTGAATTTTCTCACATATCACACTCACAACTTTTCCCCTAAACTGCTAACGGACTGAACAACTATATGGTCGTTTCTGGATAGCAAAGAAAACAACTCGGCTTGGATAAAGTATCGTAAAATGTCTTTGAGAAAGCTGAAGGCAGCGACATTGGTCCCAACCATCTGCTCTACACCCTTGCGAGCCCGAAATGACCCCAATAAATACGAGTTTCCATGCTCCTAAAGAAAGTTGGTAACAATCTCAATATACTCAAAGTGCTTTCCGCTCTCCCCATCACGTTGGCGTTCACAGAGTCAACCCACACTACTTTGCTCCTCGTGCAGAGTTTGCCCGGTGAATGGGCCTTTTATGCTAGGCCACTCAAGGGTACCGCTTGCGTTTCAATATGAAACGATGAGCTACTGCTACGACCACGTTTGAGTCGACAAAAGAATTCTACTGTTCCGTTTTCGCACGTTATTCTGAGTCGTCAAAGTGACTGCGGATACAGCCCTCATTTACTTTCCCTGGTTCCCAAGTTGGTAGAATATGAGAGTATGGTGACTTTTGCCCCTTAAGGGCTCGTAAAGGGCTGAAAATTGGGAAGTTGGTGGAGAAGGTCCTTCTTTGTCTCCGTAGCCGTAGTTTGGAGATGGTCCGGTAATTAGGAAGCCCTAGGAAGGGAGTGTGGGTAGAATAGGGAAGGAAGGGATGTTGGTGAGTGAGGGGTATGGTAAAGACCGTAAAGGGAATAGATCACCTTAAAAAATGAAGTGGTTAGGTTTGGTGGTAATGAGGGGAAGGGTGGGGAATTGTGGAAAGTTGTGTTGAGAACGGAGCGTAGTTGGAATAGTCCGTTTTAGGCCCTATAAATACGGGAAAATGGCCATCTTTAATGCCCTAATGTTGGCGGGAGCGAATCTGTTGGGCGGAGCGAGAAGGGGGGGGGGGGAAATAGTGTCCTTCTAAAGATGCTTCAATCAACGACTTCCTCCGATAGCGCACGTTAATATCCGACATTCACTCACAAATCAGCGATTGACACTTATTCATCAATATTAAATATATTACAAATTTTGAAAAATCTCAATCGAGCGTGTAATATAAAATTAAAACGACGGGGAAATGCCAAAACATCCCACCTTCGAGTTTAGTTGTGTAGTTTCTGTGAAATTGATAACATTATCGCAACATAGTTGTCGGTAGTTATATTGTTATATTAGACTTGGCGGAGGAGGGCTGAGAGGTGGCCGGGAAGGGGGCCAATATTGTTTTTTTAATTTTATTTTTTTTAATTCTTTATTCAACTTTTTGTATATTATAATACTGTATGTTGTGATAATAATAACGATATAATTTATATGTACACAAGCACAGTGAAACATGTATGAGGGTGGTTGTCCAGTGACAGTTCACCATTGTAATCCACCATTGGGACCAGCAATGGTGACCATCTACTGTCTATTGAAAACGTGGAAGGACTAGAGAAATTACTTACTGTTGGCGATGTGTTAAAAGTTTTTGATAAATTGTTGCTAGACCGTTGGTGTCTTTTTTGAAGTTCATAGTTGTATCCTTATTTTTCAAAATGAAACCTACTTCTTTGATTTTTTGTTTTTTGGTAATGGTTTCTGAGCAACAAAACTATCCCATAATCCCATAATCCTAATACTGATAATTGGCAGACAGTACCTACAATCAATTCCCCCCTCCAATTTAACAGTAATACCTTTTTCTATTACCTACCTGCTTAGAACAACTATTCCTCATAACGATTTTTGACAATGTTTGTATTACCTACCTACTTATGCCAACAATTTTTTGTAACAATGTTTGTATTACCTACTTACTTATGCCAACAATTTTCGTAACATTTTTATCACCTACCTACCTACTTAGACCACTAGCATAAAACTTCTAATCTTACCCTACTTTTTTATATAATTATATTATAATAATTACATTTATTATATTATAATGTCTGCAACTGTTGTCTGTCGTGGTTCGGCCAAGACACCGAAATTTTGACCTTGTATTTGTAACCTTGCATCCCTTAACCTTCTGTTGTTACCGTGTGCTATCCCCTGTTCAAATCCCCGATGTGACATTTACTTCATCTCATAATGTAAGTACCCACTTAGCACAACAAATGTCATTAGTAGTAACATACATAATAAGCATTCCATCTCTGCTGTTCTCCACATTGCTGTTCATAACAATATTAATTCTACTTCCTCTTGTAGATATCCGCATGAATAGGGCCCAGTTCCTGGGCAGAAACGTCGTGGAATAAAACCCTTCAAACAAACGACTAGTATTTGGTCATTCAACACATCCATATATATATATATATATATATATAGTGTTGATGGGATTGACTAGTGTGAAGAAGCAGGTTGTATAAAATGACCAAAAATCTCCACAACAGTTCTTCAGTTTAATGTAAAAACTTTTCACTTCTACATGTAAGTAGCAATCACAACGTATCTTATAAATATTATTCCTGACATAGCATGTAAGTATTAATTCTGTTCTCATCTAATTGTAGGTAACCTCGCATGAATAGGGCTTTGTTCCATTGCCGAAACGTCGTGAGAAAATAAACACGAAAAAACGACTAGCTTGGTCATTTTATACAACCTATATATATATATATATATTTTTGTAATATTTAAATTAATAGTTTCCCCGATAAACACAAAAATATACGCTTAAAATCCTTACCTCCTACAATTGGTAATCACATAGGTACCCCTCCACACAGCCTTCAACACGATTAAACCAGTTAATTTATAACTCGTGAACGGAGGGTCGTACAAACGTACGGTTTTCACTGATGTCCTAGAATTTTGAGCAGAAAAATAAAAAAAACCAGTTTGAGAACAGAATGAGATACTGATTTCCCATCGTGTTCAGTATTAAAAAAAAAAAGTCATATTTTACGTTGAATGTTTAAGATACCGCAAATTCATTCTCTGTTTGATTGTTATACAAAATACAACCTTCAACCACACGTCTCGTATCAATTACGGTAATGGTTCTTACAATATCAAGGGACAGTGTGCTCTTAGTAGGAGAGGGTAAAGAACCTACTCCCGCTCGTAAATTGCCGTTCAATGGCAAGTTGGACCCATGAATGTGTGGAACGTACCTAATTAATTAGCTTGCCGTCACTTCCTTTTACAGAGTTAATCACTATTGGGTAGTTCAATAATTAGGAAGGTATTTGTCAAGGGTGAAGTTACAGACTGCTTTGAAACGACCATTAATCGTCGTATCACCAGAGAGCTGAAACAGGATAACTTTATTAGAGGTCACTTTAATGCGGATTGAGCTCATCTTTGGGTCACTGGAAGGGCCGTATCGTAGGTAAGGGTATCCTGTCTCTTCATCCTAAGGTTTGAGCCATCATATATATACATAATTCTGGCTGGAATCTTACTATATACTGCCGTACCCCTCTTCTCCCAATTATGTACTCGTACTTAATATGTAATGTAAATATATTCATGTGAGCGAACTCAAGGTGTGATCACCCCGACGTAATTACCCCAATTTTATTCGACCAAGACCATCTAGATTGCCATAAAGCTGTTTTCATCCATTTTCCCTAGCTTTTGACATTGTATGTCTTTGCTCTGGCACATAACTCGAAAACCGTTAGGAAAAAGCTTTACCTAATTTGTTACAAAAATAATTGTGATGATTTTCACTTACAACCAAGATGTAACTAGGGAAAAGTAACTTCAGCAATTTTCATCGCACAAAAATAGTACACCACTCGTTGGAAAGCTCTCAATTTATCCCTAAATACCATGATGAGTTTAGAGTTTATTTGTTTATTTGTTGCCATTATACCGTAGAGCACATTGCAAAAGTCATAGTTAGTACATACAAATATTAATAGAAAAATCAGGTGACACGTCATACATAAAATAATATCATAACAGAAATAAAATAAGATAAAGTCGAAATGTGGTCACACAAAGATAACAGAGAGCACGAGTACTATGTATAAAAAATTCCTCGGCAGACTAGAAAATTGAAATAATATACTAAAACTACTTGGTAACAATCAATAAAAAAGGCTAAAAACGATCAAATAGAAATTCCTCTCGTGAGTAAAACGCTTTCCTTTTCAAATAGGATGTAACCGTTTTTTTAAAACTACCAAGAGTTTCTTCTCTGAGCATCATCGGTAACTTGTTATAAAATTTAATCGCCCAGTAATTTACCGAGTTCTGACATCTTTTGAGCCTATTATATTTGGTAGCCAGGTCATTCTTACCTCTGGTGTCGTGAACATGGATCTCACTTCTTTTAACATCCATTCATTTTTATTCTTGTGGACCATAATGAGACATTCTCTTATATATACACTTGGCAGAGTCAGAATACCCAACGATTTGAAACTCTCTCGACAATCATCCCTATACCCCAATCCAGCCAGTATTCGTATAGCTTTCCTCTGGACAGCAAACAAAGCATCAGCAGATGCACAGTGACCCCATGCCAAGATTGCGTACGCCAGCACGGAATGGAAACAGCCATAGTAGCATTGACAAATTGTACCACTCGTCACACAATCCGATAAGCTACGCAGCAAGTAGAGATTCTTTTGGAGCCTGCTACCAACGAACCTACACTGATCACCCCATGTGAGTGTTGAGTCAATCATGACTCCCAAAAAGTTTACGGACTCAATGCTACATGTATCATTATTCAGGGGGCGCAAAGCCACGTCAAGTACGGATGTCTTCGTTTCGTTCAAACGGAGCTTATTCCTACTCATCCATTCAGAGGTGCACTCCCGAGCACTATCACTGAGGTTCACAACATCTGCAAAACTGAGCGATGTTCACTTGTATGCACATTGACCCCCTTCTTTGTAGAGCACGTTAACATTCCGTCAGTTTGTTTACTAATATGTGAATTTCGACTCGTCACGAAAAGATTCTCCGTTGCCATGTGAACTCGAAAATCATTATTAGATCACTTGATAGAAGAAGAAGAAGAAGAAGAAGAAGAAGAAAGAAGAAGAAGAAAGAAGATTGGAGTAAGGTGTTAGGATCTACTGACGTAAACAATGCTCCTGAACATTTTCATAGGACATTAGAGCATTATATAAAACTCTGTGCGACAAAGGGACGAGACAAAATTTCATCAAACAGGTGGAAACCTAGGAAACCTTGGATATCGACTGGATTGATAATTAGTATAAAAACTAAGGAAAAATTGAAGACAATTAGTCAGCAATCTCCGTTTAACCTAGCGATCAAAAATAAATTTATTAATTTTAGAAATAAATTAACCTCATTAATAAAGTTAGCTAAATCTAAATATTATGCTGAAGAAATCGAAAAAGCGGGTTCTTGTATGAAAAAGGTTTGGAGGGTAATTAATGAAGCAGCAGATAACAACAGAAAGAAAAGCGCAACAGACTTGAATGAAATTAAGTCAGGAAATCAGATAACTACGGATAAAGCAGAGATTGCTAATATTTTAAACAATCATTTTGCCACGATAGGTTCAAGGATCACCAGCGGCTACCACCTGGTTTCAAACAGAAAAATAGCAGACAGTCAAGAAGGTTCATTTTTGGTAACATCGGACTCGGAAATAAGTAAAGCCATAGTTAGCCTCAAAGGGGGATCAAGTCCGGGTTTTGATGGGATATATGTGGACACGTTAAAGAAAATTAAAACATATATTATTACGCCACTAAAACACATAATAAATCTCAGTTGTGAGCAAGGTACATTTCCTACCATTTACAACAAGGCAATAATTATTCCGCTGTTCAAATCCGGTGATACGACAAATCCCAATAATTACCGTCCAATTTCTCTCCTTTCAAACATTGCCAAAATAATTGAAAAAATAATAAAGAATTATATGACCGAATACTTGGCGCATCATAGCTTCATTCATAATAATCAGTATGGTTTCCAAGGGGGTAAAAGTACATTGGATGCAATCCTCCATCTGTATGAAAAAATAGTGAGTAATTTGGATAGAGGTAGAAAAGTGCTGGTCGTTTTCAAGGATTTTTCGAAGGCATTTGATACGGTCTCACACAAAATACTAATAGACACATTAAAAAAGCATAAATTTCACGCCACTTTCGTCAAATGGACGAACAATAAACATATAAGAACATAATAAAGCTTCATCTTCAGTTGGAATTTAACGATGGATTCGGAAAACAAATCGGGACCATCATCACAAAGAAAGAGAAAATTGTTGTACAGAAAATCAACAAGATTATTCAAATAAGAAACAGGCAACCGATTTGAGTAAGGCATCGAAAGTGAGCAAGTGTTCGAAGCCGGCGAAATCAAACGCCGAAATGCAACGTGAATATCGAATTCGAAAAAGACTCATGGTTGCGGGCAACATCACAGACCCTATTGAAATTTCTGAAACAAATCACGCATTTATACCACCGTCCAAATCTGTAGCCGATATCGAATTTCATAAACGATTCACTGAAAATCCATTTGGTTTCTCGTGTTCCATCTGTGATCGTTTATGGTTTGAGAAAGATTTGCGCAATACTCCCACGTCTGCGTCTCAGCTATTGGCTAGTGAATTCCCCAACGAGGCCATATCCGAAATTAGAGCGAGTGATAACTGTTACCGAAATTTATGCAAGAAAAAAATTCCACGTCTGTCACGATCAAATGGATTTCGTTATCCGCCGATACCGACGCACCTACCTCCACTTGATCCAATTACCGAACGTCTTATATCGCCCCGACTTCATGCAAATTCGTCGATTGCGGTTTGTAAAGGGGTCGAAGGCAATCATTGGTCAAGTTATAAATGTACCGTTGAAGTTAACAAATGGTTCGCGAATTATCTCACCAACTTGACGATGATTACTCGTTCAACGTCCATATCAAGAATCATCAGATTCATAAATCGTCCTCATACATTGGCTTTGTGAAGAAGAGAACAGTGAAAACGTGGTTACGATTTCTTGTTGACACGCCATTGTACCGTGGGCATGGTGTAACGATCGATCTGTGGTTACTTGATGACACTGTGTCAACTAATGACAATTGCGCAACAGTCGCACTTGAGAATGATCAAGCCTCAGGAGAACCCATGATCGAACCGATAGACGACAACGGTCCGGAACCACTTCTCCTGGCAAAACTGTGTGCTGTTATCCTTTTATGATGAACACTACAATTACTAAGTATAACAACTACGCTACTGGGGTAGGTGATGTAGCATTGTTCGAAGGCCCCTGAGTCCCTTCTTTAAAGACGTAAAATGTTCCAATGTGTTGCAGACTCGTATGCAAGCATTTGTAATAATTTTGTAATAATAAGCTTTGTGTACTCAGTACTCCATAGAGTAACAACTAACATCTGCTACGAGAGATCATTTTCTATTATAAGAACTCTCGAACTTAGCATGATCTCAACATGGTCAGTGACTGAGGGCCCCGACGACACCAGGATATTTATCAAACCTCTATTATATTCCAATTTTGAAATACTGTGTGAAATATCTTCAACTTGTAGGTATCCGTTCTTTGGTATGTACCTAACACTAATTTTATAATATTAGGATATTTTCGTATGAGTGGCAGCACCATCATTTCACCTTCCCTCAATCCACTGAGTTTGAAATAATGAACAGCAAGGAATACTAAGAGGTCGTTAAGGTCGAATGGTTGGCGAAGATGATTGAGGATCACCAGGGCGACTGGGATTTACAGTTACCTGTAGCCCTGTTGGCCTTCCGGTCGTCAGAACACTCCACAACAGGGTACTCGCCGGCTTTCCTGCTGTATGGAAGAGAGCTGGCACTACCTGTCCACCTGCTCTTTGGGAAGCCCCCAACGTAGAGGAGCTCCTGGAGAGGATGCATGAGACCCACACAGCAACATGGGAGCAACTCAAGGTACGAGCAGAGGACATGAAGAGGAGATATGACGTCGGGAAGACTCTGGTACGGTTCCAGGAGGGAGGACGTGTATGGTTGCATAACCCACGAAGGGTTAGGGGGCGAAACCCGAAGCTGCAATGCCCCTGGGAAGGGCCTTACGTAATTGTGAAGAGATTGAACGACGTAGTTTTTCGGATCAAGAGCCTAAAAGAGAAATGCAAAGTCGTTCACGCTGACAGACTCACACCGTACTGTGGGCCCTAAAAGAAGAAGAGGGAGAAGTGTTGTGGAAACATATGACATTGGGTTGCTAAACGCACAAAAACTTGGTTGTCCTGTTTTTGAGTTAGTTGAGTTCTGAATTGAATACAAGAGAGTTTTTCAGTACCATTTTTTTACGGCTAATATCCAAACAAAATGTTCCAGGAAAAGGTAAGGTCAAGTTAAGAGCACGAAATGGTAACAAGACAGAATCGATAGAGTTGAAGACACGCTGTTTGTACCAGATTTGAGGATAGGAATATTGAGCATTTCAAAGATGAAGGATCAGGGTGGTATTCACACCTGATAGACGTTGTTAGCGAAGAGAGTGAATAATTTGTATTACATGAAAGAAGTAGAATAGGTGAGGAATAATGTTGATGAGGACACGAAAAATGGTAGGGCACTTGTATGAAACAGACTTGAAGAAAATGGTCGAAAGAAAAAGAGTTCGATCGAAGTGTCGAGGTGTCTATCTTAATCTTAATGAGAAGCTACCAACGTGTGAGACATGTATTCGAGGGAAAATGTCACAAACACCATTCCCGAAAAGTCCCAGAAAAACGTAAAACCACCAGTGAGGACAACTTCGAATGAAGGTTCGAGATTTATAGATGAGGCAACCAGATGGTGTGTACTTCTATCGTTGAAAGAGTAGAGCGATGTACTACAGGCATTCAAGAAGTATAAACAATTTGGAGAGAACCAGAAAGGTGTGAAAATCAAATTTTTACAATCTGACAATGGAGGAGAATACGACCCGAAAGAATTTCCCAGGAACAACACAACAGAATGATCAATCCGAAAGAATAAACCGATAGCAATTGGATCTGGTTCGTTGTATGTTGGTCGGATCGAAACATCCACATCGTTTTTGGGCAGAGGCAGTTATAACTGCCGTGCAGATGAGGAACAGATGTCCGTGTAGTAGGATTAATGAACAAATACCATACAAACATTGTTATGGGAAACCTCAGAACGTACCATACTTTAGAACATTTGGGTCGAAAGCTTTCATGCTGGATAAGACGAAAACCAAAAGCAGGAATCCGGTATACAGATCGAGGACAATACATAAAGACATCAGGAACCATTTGGTGAAGCAAAATATCGTAGAGGGTTTGATCAGTCTAAACTATTTGTCAAAAGAGAAGATGATTGCGGATTTCCTGAGAAACCGCTAACGAAAAACAAATTGGATTTGTGTTTGAGTGGAGTTATACCAGACGGAGTTTGAACTCGTTGTGGGGTTAGTACGATCCCGTGAACCCAATTTCTTAATCTTAGCACAACGCTAACAGGGCAAAGTGCCGCCATTCATCGATAATTAACAATTAATCGCGTTGTCCTAAAATTACGAAATTTGGTTACGGGTACGCAACAACCCTTCAATGATCCTCGAAACTTTTGAAAATTTCATTACCTACGCGAAAAATCAAAATGGAACGGTATATATAGAGTTTATTTTTTATAATTTTTTGAGAACATTCGCAGCTTTGTACGACCAACCGTTCGTTCATAATGAGGGCTCAAAGTTGGAGCGGACCAATAGTCGTCAACATGAGAGTGAATCGTGAGTCAGCCTACCGGGTCAGTTTTCAAACTGGCTCAGCTGATTCAAACAGCACATGGTTTTCAAATATCGAGTTAATAAAGTATATTTAATAATAATTATTAATATTAAAGCATAAAAATTTTTAATATCCAACAATAAATATTAATAACTTAGACTACCTACGTGATGATAATTCAACTAATGTTACGAAAATGACGCCGTTTTATTCGCGGAACTTATCGATAACGAGATCATTGTACATAAAACGGGCGGATGCAGATATAGGGCTGTTTCCTAGCCGAGTTTTTGCTACCCGAGATCTCAAATGTGTTTTAATGCGTTTCAGAGCTGAAGATGAGCGCTCTACAGACGCAGTAGTGCTTGAAACTGTAAAAATGAGTTTCGCTAATCGAAAAACTTCAGGTAAAATTCATGGCATTTCAGCAAGATACAAAACCTTTTCATGAATTTCCACCAAACTCCTCTTTGTATAGGATAGTTAATTAATTTTTCAGCCCTATTGAGTCAAATCTCTCATAGGTTGAATCAAGACAATTGCAAACAATTTCGAGTGTACTCACGCTCAGAACTCCCTTGAGGCCTGCAAGCTCAATCAGCCGGCTTCAATTATGTCGAGGTTTTCGCTAAAATGTTGCGAACTAAACTATTGAACAGTACCTAACTGTTCATCAACTGTTTATGTAAAAACTAAACGAACAATTAAAAGCTACGAAATCAAACAACAGCAGCAGCACGCAACGAACAATCAAAAAATCCGGGAAAAAACGAGTGTCCATACCGTAAAAATAGATAACAAGGTGAGTTCTGAAATAGGATCCATAGAAGAACCTTTCGATGGATCATAGAAGAACCTTTCTTCCATGTTTCCCACTTTTGGCATCGGTAGCTGCCTGCGCTGTTCCTCTTCATCATAACAGTCAGGAGAAATACTCACACACGCGCGATAGAATACACACAGACAAACACAGACGCTGTAGGATGACGTCATGGGGCCCGCGTTAGATTTTAGAGCTTACCCCTCTGGCCAAAAATGGTAGGTGGCCTCGACTGCAATCAGATATTTGTAATTCTTCTTCTTCTTAGATGACTTGGCATCGTCCATGCTAGTCTTAGGTATTGGATCCATGATTCAATGCAACTATCAAAGGTAGGTACCTGTAGGTAATTTTCAATTGAATGTTTTACTGTTTATTAAATATTTTGTTATTCTTTTACCTACGTTCGTCATTTCTTGTGGGGAAGCGCCGCTTCCTGCGCTTCCTCTGACGCTACGCCCCTGGGTTATGCCCGTTGTAATGGCGTAAGGTTGTAAACACGAAAAAAATTTAAATGTGAAAAAAACTCGGGTTTTAAGTGGAGTATGGCGATCATCACTCTGCCACCGATAATCCGTTAAGCTCTTTTTTCAAACCCTACATTCTGCCACCGATTTCGAGGGGGAAAGTTCTACATTCTGCCACCTACGAATAACGGGGAAATGTAACCGTTCTCTGTAACTGTTCTCCGAGGGGAACAGCTATACATTCTTTCACCAAGGAATAACGGGGAAATATAACCGCTCTCAAGCTGCTATTACCATTAATTTATTTGGGCAACCAGTTACAACAGGAACATAAAGGTGTCTAACAACAACAATGTAACACCACAAATACATAACATACAAAAATACCTATCACTTAGAATAATACGTAGGTATTATCGAAGAAAAAGGTTTGGTCGTGATATCATTCAAGGCCTTCCTCTTTACATTTCTTTGTATCTACGATACAAACACATGACGTTCAGAAAGTGGAAACTCAATTCGTTCATTTCATATTCGCAAATGTTATAACGAATAATAATCAGTTATTAATCTATATGGTACTAATCAGTTGATTGGGGGGATGTTTATATTCCGCAACCACGTCCACTTGATCTTTATGACCAACTAATCTATATGGTACTAATCAGTTGATTGGGGGGATGTTTTTATTCCGGAACCACGTCCACTTGATCTACATGTCCAACTAATATATATGGTACGAATCAGTTGATGGGGGGGGGGGGATGTTTTTATTCCGCAACCACGTCCACTTGATCTACATGTCCTACTAATCTATATGGTACTAATCAGTTGATTGGGGGATGTTTTTATTCCGCAACCACGTCCACTTAATCTATATGTTCAACTAATCCATATGGTACTAATCAGTTGATGGGGGGAATAATCAAGTCCTTCTATAAACCAAAGGTGGCACTTACGTCTTCAAGCTCTCTTTCTTGTTGACTTAACCCATTAAAGGCGGAAACTCAAAATGTTTACATTTCCGTTTTATTTATGTTAAGAAATATTCAGATAGGTCCTAGAAACACAAAAATAATTATACCGTAATTTTTTTCGCGGTAGGGGGGTCATAGCGGGGTGTGACATATATGTCACGCCAGGCTAATGCACTGTCAAAAGCAGTTTCTACACTCGTCTGTTAGTCTATTTAAAAAATCGTTTCTATTTATAGTATACGGTATTGAGATTGGGTATCTATTGTATAAAACCAATAACTACTTGGTACGAAATATGAATAAAATTTATTAAGTAGCTTTATCACATTTATTCAGAGTGGTATGGAATAAAACACTTAACACACAAACCAACGTTGCATTTCACACAAACAGTTTTCACGGTCGATGTGCAATTTTCATGATTGCACCGTCTTCTTTTTTCTATTGGTGCGACCAAATGACCGGTGTTATCATATCTTGTGCAATTCATGACTCCCAGAGCTCTCGACTGTGACAACGGTCCCCGAATCTTTACTGGTTCCTTGAATGTTGTCGCGTAGTAGGTCGCGATCGAATTCGAGTTTTGACATTTTCCTTCCAGATCCCCTGTAGAGGCACCATGCGTTGTTGACGGCAACATCTATCATCCAGGTGAAGAGAACCCACCACCATTTCTTTCCCCGAATTGATATCCTGTAGCGAGCAACATCTTGGTCCATCCTATCCGTTCCTCCCATATTCTTATTGTACTTGAGCAGTACATGAGGTTGTGGGACTTGGATGTGCTGATGGTTACTCCTGGAATACCTCTGTACAGGTTTTATTGGAGTGGCACCAAAAGCAGTTGAGGCGATTGAAACGCATTTGTTGTCCAGCCATTTGCAAATGAAAATTCCATCTGAGTGGTCGATACAATGATGGATTGTACCCCTTGATGACGACGCCATAACTTTTTTTGATTCTGAATCTGGGCGCTTTTAGCTCAGCATTCGCTAAAAGTTGATTACGAGATAAGTTATTCACATAACCGGCCTCATCTTCATCACCCGAGTCTTCGTCGGTTTGTAGACCTGGATCAGGAGGCGCGATATATATATCTATCTCTATATCATCTCCCTCATCAACGTCAAGACCGAGCTGCGAATCGTAAACACCCTCAAGAATGTCTAACGCTTTGGAGACAGTCAAATCTCAAAGGAGGCGCACATTATCACTGAAACAACATAAAACCCAAGTGTTAGAATTTTGATGGTGTATTAGGCTGGCGTGACATATATGTCACACATGACTTTAGCAGCCCATGTAGGAGGCGAAAATAGAAAATTTTATCAAAAAAGCATATAAAACCGTTTGATAGTATGTTAGATACGTGATATAAAATAATCAGGCAAAAAAAAAAAATTATTATGATATAGAAATGGTACTTACAATGTCGAGCGGTCCATATTTTTGACGACTTCACGGGCACAATAAACTCAAAATTGTAAGAAGACGTGGCCACTTGAACAACTGAGGCGAGAGTGATGAAAACTTCAAGAACAATCCTTCCCGAACGAGAATTCATGACCAAACATGAAATTGAGGTCAGTTGGGGGGCGGTAGAACGCGACATGATAGAGCCTGCAGCTGTTGCATATATGTCACGCCAGACCATGATGGGTTAAGCGATCATGGCAATGTTCAGTTTTCGATACCCTGATGACTGCAGACGTAGAAAAATTGGTAGTCAGAGCACTATCGCAGCTCCTGACACCGTTGCGGGTAAACGAACACCTCCACAAAATGTTCCCATTTTTATAGGTTCTATGCTTCGTGTAGCGAAAACACTCGAAGTACATATACTGCAGTATTTGCGAACCTACGCGTGAGGTCACAACTCTCAATTGTTCCGCCATGTCGAGCTGCCAGTTACTGAGCAAAGTGAGTCGCTGTCACTGGTTCCAGGGAGGTGGCAGAATGTCACGTTCACACAGGTGGCAGAATGTAGAAGTCGCTAATCACCTCGTCACAATAGATCGGTGGCAGAGTGTCTTGCGCCCGTGGAGTAAAAATTATGAGTCATGGGGAAGTTTTAGTCACAAATTAGTTGTATAATTCACCCCCGGCGGGATGTCCGCCCTAACGTGGGACACCCTGTATGTATACTATACACTCCAAGTAGCTATTGATACCACAATTCAGCATTTTAATTTTGTTTGAACGGTCTCTGAAATCTAAATAGTGTTTCTTCCTTTTTTTGGTTTATTGTCTTCGATAATGAACTATTGGAATCGCCCAAAGAAAAAAAAATTTTAACCCCCCCTCAAAATTTGTTGGTTTACGTTTCAAGTCACGTAGATTCAGAAAATCGAATAAAAAAAGTCCGTCCGTCCGCCGTACGCCGTACGCCGTCCGCGCCACTTTGCCCAGTTAGCGTTGAGTTAAAATTACGAAATTCGGTTTCTGGGTTTGGACCAGCCCCAAAATGGTCCTCGAAACTTTTCATAACCCTAGGTCAAGGGGAAGGGGTTCAAAACGAAATTTAAAATTTCGACAATGTCATATCTCAAAATATTTAAATGAAACGTGTAATTTTCAGTTCACTTTTGAATGACCTGAAAAATTACGAATCTTTTAAGACCAATTGGATTTTTGTGCGACCAGCCGTTCGTTCACAGTGAGCGGGCAAAGGTTTAGCAAAAACACTAATCTTTCGCGTCGAAAACGGCCGTTATAATACCCAACCCTCAGACGCCCAGAATAAAACTACCTTTTGTCATCTTCCCGGTAAACTATAGTCTAGAAATTTTAACCGTGAGTCGGGGATAGACCACATTGCAATATTTACTCGGTTTCTCATCTGTAAAATTGTTTAAATAATACCTTTTTGTAATAATACAAATTAAATTTTGATGATGAGCTATTGACTTGAAATTTTTGTGCGACCAGCCGTTCGTTCACAGTGAGCGCGCAAAGGTTTAGGAAAAACACTAATCTTTCGCGTCGAAAACGGCCGTTATAATACCCAACCCTCAGACGCCCAGAATAAAACTACCTTTTGTCATCTTCCCGGTAAACTATAGTCTAGAAATTTTAACCGTGAGTCGGGGATAGACCACATTGCAATATTTACTCGGTTTCTCATCTGTAAAATTGTTTAAATAATACCTTTTTGTAATAATACAAATTAAATTTTGATGATGAGCTATTGACTTGAAATTTTAAAAATAGGTCAGAACTGGATCACAATGAAATATTCACTCGGTTTCTTGTCTGTAAAATTGTTTAAATAATACCTATTTGTTTAAACAAATTAAATTTTGATGATGAGCTAGATACTTGAAATTTTAAATATAGGTCAGAAATGGATGACATTTCAATATTCACTCGGTTTGTATGACATGGTATGAGTATGGTATGGTATATTATTGTATGTATGATTTGGTATAATACAGTATGGTATGATAGGAGAGAAATTCGTATGGTATGGTATGAGTACGGTGAGAATATGGTATGGTGCCGATTTGCAATACAGTCTGGTATAGACAGAAGGGTGATCTGCACAAGGAAGATAATAAACCGTTGAGTCAAGAATTTGCAGAGTTTTTTCGTTCTGAATTCAAATCAGGTTTAATCACATTTTCTCCATCACCTATAGATTTTGCACAAACCCCTCTCAGAAATTGAGTAAAAGTCTAGGGACGCGGGAGCGTCCCGCCCGCCAAGAAAACCGAAGCCCTGAAAACCGAAGCGACTGAGACAATGATTACGCGACGGAACAAGTTGGGGTTTTCACCATCCCGTAGGTCGGTCCCCTGAGTGTCTCGAGAGTTGATTTTTTGTACACCAACTCTCCAGGGGCACGTGAGGACGTAAACCAGATTTCAGCTCTCGGGAACATCAGGTGTCGGGGGTATAACAGTTTTAAAACCACTATTTTTCACGTTTTTCGTGTTCTTCTTCTTCTTCTTCTTCTTGTTGTTCATTGACGGGGCTACAGCCCAGCAGACAAATGGGATCGAGCTGAAATTTTGCACACACGTTTGTTATGACCATTTTTTCTCCCTCCCCCCATTTCCCCCCCCCCCCAATTAGGGGGGAAAATCGTCATTTTTAGGAATTTCAAATGGTCATAACTCCTTCAAAATAGAAGCTTTTTCAGATTTTCTTTCTTAGTTGTATTCAGCTTTTAAAACTGTTTAATTTTAGATCAAAATGAGCTTCGTAAGGAGTAAAATAAAGGAGTTATGGTGATTTTTGTATTTTCAACAATAACTGCCGCCAAAATTGATGGAAATTGATGCGGTTGGTCTTAAAATGTCCGCTAGGTTGTCTAGTATATGCTCAATAATTTTGAACTAAATCTCCATCGATTCGACTAATCTACAGCCAAAAATACGTGAATAAATTCCACATCTACTGATTTGGCTAATTTCCGAAAACATCAAAGTTGAACGGTGGTCAGAAACATTGTCGTAGAGTGGCGCCTGTTTAAGGATCGATAGGAAATTTTATGGGCTTTCGAATGAGGAAAGCGCACTTTGTCACTTTTCCCAACGGTTCTCGAGTTATTCGCGATTTTTGGTATAAAAACGTGCGTTTTACCTTTTGCAAACTTTCTCTTTCCACATTCTCTTCGACACCAATAATTACAATTACTGTAATGATTCTCAACAACAAAAATTTGCACAATCCCCAAGAAAAAATGCAACAAATTTTCAAAAAATTTCTAATTCAAATTCATTCAAATTTCTAGTGCTTTCTATTTTTTTAAATGTAATAATAAGAATACTTCATTATAGGTGTACCACCACTGATTACTCGTGACCGCCAGTAATACTTATAATATAGTAATGTTTCAATTCATGCTTGTTCATCTGGCAAAAAGCTCCCGCCAACAGCATTGAAAGAAGCGTAAAGCTCCCTGCTGGTGTAACAGAGGAAACATATTAGGTGAAACCGAGGGTGACTAAGGGTGAGAGGGGGTTGTGGGAAGGAGACAGGGAACAGGAAAACATTGACGGTGGAGGTTAGGGGTAGGAGGATCAGGTTTCTATATGCACACTCAACAGCGAGGTGCGAAGCACCGAGCATCCTATATATGTGGCTGGCGGGCAAAATGGATATCATTCCTTTTCGCGGCTGAGGTTTTTTGGCGGGCCAGTTTTTACAACGGAGTTGTTTTTGGGGGGTTCAAGAGGACGTAGATGAATTTGAAAAAATAAAGCTAGTCACAATTTGGATTTGAACTGAAGTGTGTATTATTGGCATTTCTATGATTTTCCAAGCTTAAGTATACATGTGAATGGCAATTACCTATGCTAGTTAATTTCGAATTTTCTCTTCCTCGGTCGTCTAAATGTCGAGTTTTCTCCAACACAGTCCTTCTTCAGATTCCAGCAGTAGTCTGCGGTTATTGACCCCCTTGTTCCCACCTTCCTTGATACCATTGTTCCATGGATTTTATATCCTGGTCCAATTTGTTCACTGAAATCCCCTAAATTTTCAAGGAAATATCCTAAATGTGACCAAAGAGAAGGAAAGGAGGTTTCACGCTCTTGTGACACCTAAGGCCCTGAAAGTGTTTTAGCCTCGTGACTTGCCTCGAAAATGACTTGCCTCGACCACCAAAACCTATTCTGAAGAGATAGGGGACTTGGCAGGAAGCAGCTCAGTACTATTGTAAAAATTACGGAAACATTGTGGATGTGATTACAAAACTCGATGCAGAATCAATGGCGATAAAATCGGCAAAGTCTCTTTTTCAAAAAACAAGCTTTTTAGCGGATTATCGAATAAAAGGATGCTATTGGTCTCGGTCCAAAATTTTCAAAACTCGGATTCGCGAAAAATTCGTGTACCAAAATCCGTTTCAGACCATCCTGAATTCACTGCCAAAAGATACCAAACATCATATGTATGTGTCATGTGTATGCATGTTTCATTCCAGACGATAACTCTCGATTGAATTGAGATTCTGTCTTGGCAATCGAAAGGCTCGTAGATGGGAGAACGGGCCACTCTAAGGGGTTTTTAGGGGAGTTTAACGGGGTAAAAATTACTCATAAATTTCAAAAATGAAACAATCTGACAAGTAACACCTAATTGTAAAGGTTCCTTTACGCTGAACACGATTGTGAAATCAGAATTACGATATCTTATTCCGTTCTCAAACTGGAGCACTTTAAAAATAAAGAAACGTAGTTGCTACATGGGATGTTCTCCACGTTTCATCTGCTCTAATCACCACCGCAATTCTCACATCACTATCGTGTTAAGCGTTGAAAAATCTATAAACCGAAGTGTTACTCGGCAAAAAAGGAGAAAACATCTTTTATAAAACCATTAAAATGGAGACATTTTACATAAAACCATCATTTCTTCGAAAATTAGCTCCAATAGCCATGCTGCATGACTGTTGCATGAATAATAAACTTAACGACGATATAACGTTCTTGTAAGTAACTCCCGAGCTTATTCGCTACAACCTGAGAGTCTATAAAAGAGAAAAGTCGTGCACTGGGTTGAGAAAGGATCCAAAAGGTTAGGGACGAGTCGTATACCCCACGGACTTTGGGAATTCAGTTACCCCTCCACCACCCAATTAACAATTTTGCATTTAAATTGTAAATAAATTGTGAAATATTCCAAATATACTTCACTGCCTCAACGTGACTCAAGTGGAACAGAAGAGAACTCTATTTTAAAATGACGAATAACAGATGTATGTAACATATCTGTAAACGTGTCAACCAGAAGTCGTGTCTATTCTTATTAAGTTGAACAAAACTTGTACCTTTTCAAGTTAAGCTATACAAAGTTATTGAAATAATAATCTTCAAAGGCATGAAAAATGGAAGAACTATTTAATTAGTGAACTAATATCGAACAGTTTGGAAGTAAATAGGACAAGAAACGAATAATAAAGTGAAAAATCAACTAACAGGTTTGTAATTATGGGTTATTGAGAAGTAATTAGGAAATACAAAGGATATACACGAAGTTTGGAACGAAAGAAGGGTCAGGAGTCGGAAAGGAGATAATGACAGACAGATTGTGTTTACGGAGTGACGTACCTACTCGCTTCTCAGGGTGGTGTAGGCGAGGCTCGAGTCGTTGTTGTATTGTATGACCTCTGAAGTGAAACACCTGTAAAATGAATGGCTTCCACAGAGATTTGAGTGTGAGGTGGGCGGCTGTTAGCGACGAGGTTTTGAGCTCTTTGGCAGCGTAACACGATGCAAAGGGCAGTGATTTGATAATGGCGAATACCTGCGAACCGAAGGTATATGCAGTTTACTGTCACTGTAGCTATCCATGATAGTACTGTAAGTGGATGTAAGCCACTTTCATGGGAAAAAGGAGAGTACGGCAACTCGAGGCCTTCAAAGGGTTCTAAAAGGGCTTCAATTTAGGGAGATGGTTGAGAGGTGCCTTCCTTATCCGTGTAACCGTGAAAACAGAGACTTCAGGATTCGGGAGAGATTTAAAGTAGAGTTGTGGGGGGGGGGGGGGGTTGATCTGGTGGGTTAAGGAAGAGATCGCCCCCACTAAAAGGTGTTGATCGGTTGATTAGGTAAGTATGAGAAGGGTGGGGAAGTCGTAGCCCTATAAATATGAGGTATATGGTGCCGTCTACCGGTGAATACAGGGTGTTAGAAACAGTGTTTTTTGTGCGAGATAACCCACACACCCATAAAATGTGAGAAAATGGCGTCTCGCGTCTTAAGTGAAATATCTGTGTATTGAACCATTGGAATTTGTTTCCGCAATCGTTTTTTTTTTCCAGGAACACAAACAACTAGGTACCTACTCCGAATTAGGATGAACAAGCCTGAATTGAAGCATTACTTCATTATAGTTGTACCACCACTGATTACTTGTGACCACCAGTAATACTTATGTAAGCTTGTTCATCTGGCAAAAAGCTCCCACCAACAGCATTGAAAGAAGCGTAAAGCTCCCTGCTGGTGTAACAGAGGAAACATATTAGGTGAAACCGAGGGGGACTAAGGGTGAGAGGGGGTTGTGGGAAGGAGACAGGAAAACATTGACGGTGGAGGTTAGGGGTAGGAGGATCAGGTTTCTATATGCACACTCAACAGCGGGGTGCGAAGCACCGAGCATCCTATATACGTGGCTGGCGGGCAAATGGATATCATTCCTTTTTGCGGCTGAGGTTTTTTGGCGGGCCAGTTTTTACAACGGAGTTGTTTTTGGGGGGGATTAATATGTCCCCCAACTAGAAAAGTTGGGCCAAGTTCATGTGAGATAGACCATAATGTACCCATTGTCAATAAACACAACTTATTGAAGGGGTAGTACGGGGCAAATAACTGTTTTCAATTCACCAGGCGAGATCACTTGACTTGCGTCAGCTTTATTGAAGACAAACATAAATTATCCAACACTCGCGGGTTTTAAGGAACTGAAAAGGTTTTTATAAAAGGGAGAACAACTTAACTGCAAGACAATACTGAATAAACTGATAGAGCACGAACGAATATAACAAAAAATGGAAGACAGTCACATACTGAAAAATAATACAGTGCTGCCAACTAAAATCTAGGAATTTCCTTGACTAACTGAGTTTTCCACTTCATACACCAAAAGTCCGTATATGAACAAATTTCAAAACATTGAACAAAATTGAATTGCTGAACAGATTAAAAAGGGCAATTCCCGACATACTCCCACCTGAGGAGGATACCGACTCAAAAATATAAAGACAAATTGTGATAACAATGAAAATTGTAAAAAAACGAACCATGTGTATAGTAGCTTAAATGCTAAACAAGAGGAGCAAATTTTACAAGACTTGAACACCAAGTTTCAGAGAAACACAGCCTAAAACTTAGCACTTAGCAACTTATCACACTTTACATGAGGCTTAATAATTATAACGCACTGGTAACACAACCTTTCGACCACATCTGGTTTTACACTCCTTAACAACCAACTTTGGCACAGTCCTCTTTTCCCTGGCAACTGGATCCATATCAGATTCTGCAGGATAGACATTCTTGTCGCTGGCAGGATGCACAGAAGTGTTCATGTCTTGTAGCTCCAACTGTGGATCGCCAGAGGATACCATTGACGTGTCACCATCTACAGGAAAAATCTCCAAAGGGTATACTCGCTGTATAGCACGAGTTAGATGCCCATTAGCAGTGCGAAGCTTCACTGCACGACATTTACCATCATTCCCGATGATCTTCTCCTCAACTACAGCTAAGGGCCATTCTAACCGTCTTTTCTCGTCAGAACCAATGAGAACAACCTCTCCAACGACTGGTGTTCTCTTATCAGCAAATCCACCAGTATTGTAACAGAGTTGACCCAGATATTCACTCCTGAATCGTTTACGCAGCTCATTCTTCAAATGGATCCGCCGCTGTAGTCTACGCTTGAGAGAGTCAGCGTCCACTGTGTCCAGGTCTGGAACACCATTTGATGGAATTTCTTGCAGGAACATCTGAGGTGTAATAGGAATTGGATCCCGAGGGTCCTCTGATAAATAAGTGATTGGCCTTCTGTTCACATGAGTAGCAGCCTCATACACCAACGTGCTCAACTCCTCAAATGTGAGAGACGCTCTACCCAATGTTTTCCTCAAAACCACCTTCATTACTCCCACCATTCGTTCCCAGAAGCCTCCCCACCAGGGGGCTTTGGGTGGGTTGAAACGCCACTCTATTTTCTCATCAGTGCACTGTGCAGCAAACCTGCTCCAATCAACAGCATCGAGAGCATTACTCGTACCTCGAAAGTTAAGACCATTGTCTGAATAGACAATAGAAGGTCTCCCCCGCATGGCAATAAATCTCCGGAAGGCCATAATGAAGGATTCTGTTGATTGCGAAGTTGCAAGTTCAAGATGAATAGCTCGAAAAATGGCACAGGTAAAAAGCACAATCCATACCTTGCTTCCATCCTTCAGGTATAGAGGGCCGGCTAAGTCAATACCACAGATCTCAAATACATTTGCATCTCTGACACGATTCGCTGGAAGTGGTGGTGACTCTGCTTCCAGTGATTTAGCATGGTAACGTCGACAAACACTACATTGGAGTAAGATCTTTTTTATGGCCTGTCTACCTCGGATAAGCCAAAATCTCTCCCTTACCAAGTTGAGCAAATTCTCCCCAACAACGTGTCCATTTTTCTTGTGAATCTCCATTACCAACTTCTTCACAACCTCATGGCCACCTGGAAGTACAATAGGGGATCTGAAATCATAGCTGTCTTGACGGGCCCAAATCTTGGTACGAAGTCTAATAAGTCCATTGGTATCGAGGTAGGGTTTCAATCTCTGCAGGGTTTTATCTTTAACTCCACTGAATGATTCCTCTTGTGCCATTTTTAGCATAAGGTTTTCTGCTCGAACCATCTCTTCAACTGTGAGTTCTCCCACCCTCTTGAATCTTGAATACCTGTTAAGAAGGTAACGATATGTCCAAGCAAGAACACGTACGTTTCTGGAGAATCTAGAGAACTTGCCAAAACAAGCAGTACTGAACGTCACGTTATGGTCCAATGCTGTCACAACTGGTGTTTTCCGCCGCTCTTCAAGAATTTCCTGCTCATTAGGTTCAGCTTCAGAAGAAGGCCACTCGAAAGTTGGCTTCCTTAACCAGGGAGGTCCCTCCCACCAACTGGACTCGAGTAGCGCCCGAGGGCTGCAGCCCCGACTGGCCAAATCCGCCGGGTTCATGACGCCAGGCACATGGTACCAATCCTCAGGGCGTGTCAACGATCTAATTTCTTTGACCCTATTGTATACAAATACACCCCAGGGCTCTTCTCTCCAAATCCAACTCAGGGTAGTGGTGGAGTCACTCCAAAAGTAACTTTTAACTGGTCCAACTTCTTTCAAAATATTGGAAGCCAACCTCGCCCCAATAGTTGCTGCTAAAAGTTCCAAACGGGGTATCGTAATTTTCTTGAGTGGAGACACGCGAGATTTTGCTGCTAATAAAGTGACAAACACCTCACTACCCATTTCCACTCTCAAATAGCATACTGCAGCATAGGCCTGCTGGCTAGCATCACAAAAGGTATGAAGTGTGCTGTCACAGAGGTTTGCTGAAGCTCTCACCCATCTAGGTATCTCAATTTTGTTAAGGGCTGAGACTTCAGAAGTCCAATTTAGGAAAGTTTTCTTCCCTTTTTCAGATAAGGGGGAGTCCCATGTGCCTCCATTCACCCAACTTTCTTGGATTATAAGCCTAGGTATCAGGCTTGTTGGGGAACATATTCCCAGTGGATCAAAAAGTTTCTGTGAGGCTGAGAGTACTGAGCGCCTGGTTACTTCACCCTCGAGATTTACAATGTCAGGTGTGTTGATCTTCAAAACATCACTCTTCTTGTCCCACATAATTCCAAGTACTGGCGTGTTTGATTTGTTGGGTAGAGATGAGTCAGACCACTCCCACCCTCGAAGGTCAAAACAAGCTTCGAGAAACAATGACTTAGCTTCATGTACAAATGTTTCCACCTCTTCTGGGGAACTAACTGACGTCACACAGTTATCTACATAAAGGCTTTTCCTCAGAGTTTCAATTGACTCAAGAGTACACATATGACCATCTATGGCAGCCTTCTTACTGCATCTGTCAAGGTGATGTTCAATCACAGCGCCTAGTAGATAGGGGCTGCAAGTCACACCAAATACTACGCGGTTGTGACGAAATATTTTCATGTTACCCTCCCCATCTGTCCACAAGAAGCGCAGGAAGTCCCGGTCAGATTC
This sequence comes from Stenodema calcarata, assembly GCA_963920205.1. Lineage (NCBI taxonomy): Eukaryota > Metazoa > Arthropoda > Insecta > Hemiptera > Miridae > Stenodema > Stenodema calcarata. The sequence continues at coordinate 10,292,771 of OY986057.1, read as the reverse complement.
GCTTACTGAAATCATCAGAAAGGCTTTCCTGATGTCAGCAATGAGACCAATCTCCTTTAACCTAAAACGCATTAATACAGACGGGATTTTCTCAATGAGATTGTCACCCTTCTCAAGACATTGATTCAGATTTGGTTTGCCTTTCTCATGAGCTGAAGCATCAAAAACAGGACGAATGCGAGTAGTACTTCCCTCTTTCAAAACTGCTCTATGAGGTAAATAATGGCCTTTGTCCCAATTCATGAAAGAAATCTCTTCGATTATACCTTCCTTGAGCCATTCGTTGAAAACCTCATTATAGGGCTCAAAGAGTCCTTCCAGCCGCAGTTTCCTTACAGTAGATTCAAGACGGATTGCAGCTAGGTGAAATCCACATGGCAAAGGGGAATGGCCTGCCAGCCATGGTAGGCGTACTTCGTAGCGACCGTCTTCCAATATTTTCACCGTACTCAGGAAGTGCTGACGTGCTGCTGTCCGAGCTTCCACTTCTGTAGCTATGTCTGCTGGATCCTTGATCCCAATTACATCTATGTCCCAAAGCTGCTGCGGAGAAAGATCAATAGTACAAAGGGAAGTCGTATTCAACATGAAATTGGACTCACTACTCCTGATTCTGCCCATAACAGTCCAACCCAGAGATGTCTCCATGGCAACAAGACCACAACTTAATACTTCCTTGAGGCCTGTGAAAAGCTTACCAGCTATGTCAGAGCCAACCAAAATATCGATTGGACCTTCAGCAATGTCAGACACCTGAATCTTCTTATGACGTAGCTCTTCCATCCATGGTCCTTTAGGTATTGCAGGTATAGTATGACATATTTTGGTTGTATCCAAAACTTCAAAATTGCAGGCGTAATCTGAAAATATACTCTGCAGACGGACTTTGTAACATTTATGATTCACTATGTCTGTTGTACCGCCACCAAAAAGTGCGTGCACAACCTTTTCTTCTTTATTTGGCGTGTAGTTCATTCTTTCAGCCAACTGCTGAGTGATGTAGCTTCGCTGGGAACCTGTGTCGATCAACAGCCTTGCTGAAGTCGAACCCATTGATGATCTCACTTTCACCCGAATAGTCTGCATGAGCACAGGCACACAGTTGGTATTGCTGAGGTTCTTTTCAAGTTCTGGTTCCCTTGATACAGGCTTTGATGGAGACTCTTCCTTTTTTCCTGGCCCGTAACACATCGATGTGCAGTGCCCCCTAGAACATACAAGGCATCGTACTGTCCCCTTGCAGCGCCGAGATCCATGATAAGGTTTCAAACACCTGAAACACAGCCGTTTTTCTTTCAAAATGTTAATTTTTGTGTCATGTTCCATTTCCCGTGCTTTAAAACAGTACTCACTAGGGTGCCCCAGTGTGCAAAAAATACATTGCTGTGTGGGCTCCTTTGCTCCCGCTACACTGACCAAATCTGTGGCAGTGAATACCTTCTGACCTGGAGAGGTCTTCTTTCCTCCACCTTTATCCCTTTCAGCAAAAGGTCTTGAAGTAGCAAAACTGGTACGCACCAAATTAACGCGCTCATCACTCACCACTACCTTCCTCAGAAACTCACGTAGCTGATTCATAAGAACAGTGGAATCAGACAACGAGTTTTCAGCCTTTGGGGGGGATTTTGTGCGCTCCCATTCTCTTATGACCGGTTCGGGTAGTGTGGACTCGACAAGGGGCAATAATAAACAAGCAAACCGATCTGTGGTGACGCCCAAGCTCTCTAAGCCCATTAGCTTTGCTTCCAAATTCTCCACAAGCTCGTGTATACCCGTCGAAGTGTCAATACCCTTGGCTTGGCCTATAACTAGACCCAACAAATCCCTAACATACACCTCTATCAAGAGCTCATCACGACCAAACCTTTGCTTTAAGCGGTCTAGAGCTTTCTGATAATTGGCTGTTGAAGGGGGGAACTTTTCTAAAAGCCGACGGGCCGTTGTACCTTCTCTAGTCATTTGGATCAAAATCTGAAATTTATCTTCTGGGTCGAGATCTTCACGGTCGTCGATCTTCTTGAACGCCGCCCAAAACGCGATCCACGTGCGTGGTTGTATATCGAATTTGCGAATTTCCAACTTTGGGAGTCTAACTTTGAGCTTTTCTGAATTGGTTGACATAGCTGATGGCTCAGAAGGAGGTGGATGACGGATTTTTTCCAATAGAATCTCCCGTTTAGAAGTTATGGTGACCCAAGTGTCACGATAACCTTCTACACTCAAACACTCCTTTTCCAACTCCGCCTCATCTAAATAGAGCTCTGAATGCGCAAACAAAACATCTTTAATTCGATTATCAATCGCAAATAGTCGCTCTGCCTTATCTGCTAGTTTAGCAAACTCACAACTAACCTTTTCTACATCCAGTGGTTCCATCTTCAAAGCAGACTCGACGAGGTTAGCTGACAATGTAAAAAATCTTCTCAGCTGCGTCCTTTCAGCTCGTAAAGCGATCACTTCTTCGGCCATGGTGGTATCCGAAAACAATTATTCCCCACAAGGGATGCCAAAAATGTCAATAAACACAACTTATTGAAGGGGTAGTACGGGGCAAATAACTGTTTTCAATTCACCAGGCGAGATCACTTGACTTGCGTCAGCTTTATTGAAGACAAACATAAATTATCCAACACTCGCGGGTTTTAAGGAACTGAAAAGGTTTTTATAAAAGGGAGAACAACTTAACTGCAAGACAATACTGAATAAACTGATAGAGCACGAACGAATATAACAAAAAATGGAAGACAGTCACATACTGAAAAATAATACAGTGCTGCCAACTAAAATCTAGGAATTTCCTTGACTAACTGAGTTTTCCACTTCATACACCAAAAGTCCGTATATGAACAAATTTCAAAACATTGAACAAAATTGAATTGCTGAACAGATTAAAAAGGGCAATTCCCGACACCCATACTTAGTTTACCTCATTTTCTCCTATCTTCAGGTGGCATATAAACTGCACCAATCTGAATCTTCTCATATACACCTGGCCATTTGGACCTCTTTTTCCCTTATTGGTAGTCACTCAGAATGACTCAAGGTTGACCGTACAAGTAATAAAGCACCAGCACAACCTTCATCATCTGGGTCATATGCAGCATATGATGTGAATCCTGGTAGTCGCCATGTCTGCCATGATGGGAGTTTCACTTCACTTAACATCAAACTCATGAGCATTTGTGTATTGTAGCAGTTCTTGATATTTGTCTCTTATAGAGCAGGTGTTCCAAGTCATGACACGTAATTTATTAATGGGTCTATTCATGGTTGGACCAATTGGGAAAAGTTTACGGTTTTAAATGCACGCAGAATTTCTATTTTCAGCAATGAGATAATTTTGTTGTACTACTGTGATAATGATGTTTTGAGTTATCTGGGAGAGAGGGTTTTGCAAAATTATTGCTGTTATTTGCGCGGCGCTCGGTTTTGGATGGTTTTAATACCCCAGTCACTAATACCCCTGTCACGCTTTGAACATGCAGGAGCTTGTAGTTCAAATTACAACACGATGATTTTCGATCGAAACGCAAATATGTTGTATTTGGCGAAAATGAAATGGCGATATGTACAAAGCAAATGAGATGATTGGATGATATACCGGACGTCACGAAAAGCGTTTTCGAGGTATCCATATTTCGGCTCCTATTTGACCGATCAACTTGAAAATTAGTATGGGTCTTCTTGGAGTGGATATTAGGAGGAATTAGTTCACCGATTGATTTGAAATTTTGCGCGGAAGCTTCGTTTCAACATCAGCCTTTTGAAAGGTTTAACCTATTATCTCAACCCAAAAAACTTTTAGAAACAAAAAACTGAAATTTAGGTTAATTTAGGCTAATTTTGGCCATATCTCAGCTCCTAGTTGAGCGATCAACTTGATATTTGGTATGGATCTTTTTGGTATGAATAATAGAAAGTCCTGAAAGTTTCAAGTCTCTAGGTCTAAAGGGAGCCGAGTTATATAACTTCAAAAACCAATTACCATGTTTTTCTACTTTTTTCAGTCGGTCAAGGCTACAGCCTTTCCACCTTCGCCGATTGACTTGAAATTTTGCACGGAGCTTCGTTTCAAGTGTAGCATGTGCCTTTTGAAAGATTAAAGTCGATAGCTCTAAAGGGAGCCGAGTTATATAACTTCAAAAACCCGGTTTTTCACCCTTACCTGTTCTTCTTCTCCTTAATCAGTTAGGCCTTTCCACCTTCACGGATTAACTTGAAATTTTGCTCAGAGCTTCGTTTCAACATCAGCCAGTGCCTTTTGAAAGGTTTAACCCAGTATCTCAACCCAAAAAACTTTTAGACACAAAAAACTGAAATTTAGGCTAATTTTGGCTACTTTGACGAGTCTACAGCCTGGGTAACCGGACCAATTGACTCCAAATTTTGCATAGGTAGACCTTCTTTATAAAATGACCCACTTCAACAACAAAAAGATGTGATATCCCCCCAAAAAACACTCCGTGTAAAAATCACCCCGCCTCGCAAATATCATTCTACAGCTTAACCACTTCACAAGCACCGTACCCCTTTCGAAATCTCCCCTTGGCGCTATTGCGAGACGTTTTTATTACTTCCACAAGCAACTAATACTTGTATAAAAAGTTTTTATTTGTAGTATTGGGCGGGGAAATTGGATATCATAACTTTTTCCGGCCTCTGTAGAACGATATTTGCGAGGCGGGGTGATGTTTACACGGAGTGACTTTGGGGGGTAAGGGATTACGGGGACAACAATTGTTTTACTCAAGGTGATATTTCAGGACACTAGAAAGCCAGTTAATGCTTGGTTTTAACGGGATAATGGGAGAATAACGGATTTTGAAAGTGTGTTTTTCCCAAGGAAAGGTAATACTACAGGAGATTAGAGAACCAGTTAGTTTGGGAGATCGGAAAATATTATATGAATATGAAATTAACGTGAACTGTGAGGCTGCGGCCGAACAACCCCTATACACTTCACATCCCTTCCATGACGATGCATGCGTCTCATTGCAGATTACGCATTTTCTTTCTGCTTGTGAATTGCATGTTCGTGTATCATGCATTCCAGCACAAATACCACACCGCGAAGGTCGGGAGCATTGGCCACGAGAGTGATTCCACTGCTGGCAATTTTTACAGTGAATAGGTCCAGCTCGAGGGGTGTACTCCTCTAGCATGCATGAGATGTTAGCTATGTGTTTGGCAGCATGAAAATTGGTTAAGTCAGCGGTTGGGTCGAAATCGGCATAATATATAGGCATCAGTTCCCCAGTTACGTGCATGGCATGGGTGTATATCTTTTTCGGTTTGGCACCGTATTTGATTTCGATCTGATTAGCAATGTATGACACATCCATTCTTGAGGGTAACCCTCGAATAACTAGTCTATAAGGATGTTGTTCTTTTTGGTAGGTAAGTATGAAAATCGAATTCCGTTTTCTTTGTACTGAGAACAGATAATATGCGACAATGATTAACGATACAACATCAAAAAGATCTCAAAAACTTGGTTTGCCCATTACGTTTACGTATAAAAGAAACGATTCAGTCACCAGTCTAATTGCTTTCATTCAGAATATAGACAACAAAGTCGTTATAAAAAGTCTTGGGAAGAATGAGTATAAAATCACTCCGTCATCGCAACATTTATATCGAGATTATATATTATATCGTTTCTTTTATACTTAAACGTAATGGGCAAACCAAGTTTTTGAGATATTTCTGAAGTTGTATCGTTAATCATTGTCGCGTCCTATTTGTCGTATTGATATTTGTCGGTCTTCTTGGGGGATAAGCCACAATAGAGGTTGAGGATTTATTTCTTCGTGTTGTAGGAGCTTTGAATTGGCTAGTATTTGAATCTAAAGTTTTGTTGGTATCTGAATTTTCGGAATCGGTTTCATTTTCCGGTCCCTCCATCTCAAAGATCGCAACACAACTATGAGAATGACTCACCTTATCGGCAGGCTAGCCGGTACGCATGAGCGAAAGAAGCAACACAGATAGCGAGAACGTGATAACGCGTACGAAATAGATGTTGATAGTTCGAGAGATCGAACGAGACTGCTCATCATCTACGAGTATGTATTTTGAGGATCCGCCGGCGCCAGGGTGAAATACTTTTGTTGTCAGAGTTTTTTGAAGCGGCTTGCCAACTTCGCAACCGCAGTAGAAACCAGGGTGGCAGTTGATCCACTTGGGCGGAAAACTCTTTCCGTTTGAGAACTTTTTGAAAAGTGCTTACCAGCCCCTCTTTCTTAATGTGAGTGGCGTTCTTGATTGTGATAAAGGAAGCAACTGTTTCAATTTTGGCGGTCAAGTGTAGTGTTTGTCGGAATCGAGAAACTTCGATAGTGCAAATACATTTATGACGAATGGCGATCAAGTATATGTGTAGATCTTGGGTTCTGCGGGCAACTCCATTATTCAACGTAGTAGGCTCTAAATAGTCGGCCCATGTCAGGTACGATAAAAATCAAGTTGTGGAATCCCTGGTCCATGACTCGTTCATCGTCTACCAATGCCTGCATGCAACCGTCGGCTTGACTACGGCTCAGTGCGTTAATTAAGGGCTTAAAAGACGGACTTTGGTCGCCAATATGAAAGTCCGCTCTATTAAACCTTTAACTACCGCTCCTGTTCTCTACGAAGACCACGAAGCACAAGGGTAGGTACGTTATTAATTGCAGAAATTCGTCACACTGTATAAACAAATACATGAATTGAAAATAGAGAAACGCTGCAAATCACCTACCTATCTGCCAGATAACAAGATAAATTATTGGAATTATAAGCCCCAGAAAGAGAGTGAGGAAGAGTGCGAATGAGGACTCTGTGATGGAATCCTCAAATTCCCGACTGAATTTTTTGGCGACTCAATAATTATTGATATAATATCATGTATCATGTATTATTGATATAATATCATGTATTATGTATATACAATAAAGAATTAAATAATTATAACTATTATAAATAGCATTGTTTGGTATCAAGTTGCATGCAATGTTTATGATATGAAGCCCTGTAATCTTTTCTTCTTTTCTGTCTCAGCTCGGGAGGTCCCTTCTTCCACTTTCTCTTTCTATTCAGTCTACCCAAAAAACAACTACGTTGTAAAACCTGTCCCGCCAAAAAACCTCCTCAGCTACAAAAATGATTGATATCCGTTTTGCCCGCCAGCCACGTATATAGGATCCTCGGTGCTTCGCACCTCGCTGTTGAGTGTGCATACAGAAACCTGTTCCCTGTCTTCTTTCCACAACCCCCCTTTCACCGCCAGTCACCCTCGGTTTCACCGAATATGCTTCCTCTGTTGCACCTGCAGGGAGCTTTTTGCTTCTTTCAATGCTGTTGGTGGGAGCTAGATGATTTTGCACACACATTTGTTATCATCCAATGGAGTGCCTTTTGTACATTTTGTCCCATGGCCCCCATCCCCCTCTACCCCAATTAGGTATCATCTAATTCTCAGAAGCCTTGCAAAAAGCTCCCGCCAACAGATTTGAAAGAAGAGAAAAGCCCCCTGCGGGTGCAACAGAGGAAACATATTCGGTGAAACCGAGGGTGACTGATGGTGAAAGGGGAGTTGTGGGAGGAAGACAGGTAACAAGAAAACATTGGGATTGGAGGTTAGGGGTAGGAGGATCAGGTTTCTATATGCACACTCAACAGCGAGGTACGAAGCACCGAGCATCCTATATACATAGCTGGCGGGCAAAATGGATATCATTTGCTTTCAGATTACTATCAGATTATTAGATTATTATCAGATATCAGATTACTTTCAGGGAGTTGTAGTGTTTAGTTGTACTTGTAGATGTAAAACAAAATTTTGTATTTCATGAATAAACGCATTTACAAAAAAAAAAAATCCTTTTTGCGGCTTGGGAAGTTTTTTTGGCGGGAGATGTTTTCTTTTTGCATTGGTACAGTGATAATTTCTTGACATGATGGTAGTTTGAAAAAAATTGGAAATTTTTGAAAACTTTTGAAATTCTTTAAAATGTTTAAAAAATTAAAAAACAAATTTGAATTTAAAAAAATTAGAAACAAATTTGATTTTTTTTTAATTGTTTTTAATTTTTCCTTGTGGAAAGTGACAAAGTGTGTTTCACTCATTCAAAAGCCCATTAAATTTCCAATCGATCCTTATCGATCGGTATTTTTGGCTGTGAATTAGCCAAAAAAGGCGGACTGGAGGTTGACTGTTGTTTTTCCAATTTTCCCACGACATTATACCCCTAAGCAATTAAGTACAACTCCAGATGTTAACCTTTATATCATAAATAACTATGTCAAATAAGGCCTCTGGCCGGTGATGATGTATTAGCCCTAAGACCCAATACTTGTATTGTACATAACTTCTGTCAATAAACGTTCTGTATTTCCACCACAATCCATTGACCACAAAATCAAACGCCTAACTGACCACATACACGGGGCCCTAGAAGAGGCGGTCCCAAAAACCAAAATTGTCCCCATTATCGACCCCCTTCCCGCCCACATATCCGACCTCATCAAACTTAAAAACAGAATACGAACTAGATGGCAACACCACCGCTCCCCATTTGACAAGTCACACTACAACTACCTTCAAAAACAAATACATCCCCAAGTATAGTTATGGAAACAGCAATCATGGGAAACCAAACTCTCCAAAATCTGGCAAGGATCTGATCCTGGCAACGACAACTGATATGGCCCAGATAAAACTTACCTGAATCATGGGACTGATCACCAGTTGGATGAACGATCATGGCCTGACACTAGCGGCTGCCAAGACATAGGTAGTTGTCTTTACCAGAATGCGCATACCCACCATCCTACCAATAAGAATTGAAGGTGCAGAAGTCTGGAGCAAGCCGGCCGGGAGATATTTGCGAGTCATGCTCGACACAAAGATCACCTTCTGGAGCCAGATCAGACAAGCCGCGGATAGGGTTGCACAGAGGACCTCTGCTCTGAGTCGCCTAATAAGAAATACGAACGGGCCTAGTGAGGCCTTGTAAGCGGCGCCTGATGATGTCGGTGGTACATTCAATCTTGCTGTATGGGGCAGAGGTTTGGGCAGATGCGCTGAGCTTGCATACTACGGGAAGCGTATGATAGCTGTGCAGCGTAGGGGTGCACTGCGTATTGCATATGCTTACAGGACAGTATCAGAACCAGCAATACTCGTCCTGGCGGGTGTGATACCCATAAAGCTGCTGGCTGCGGAAAAGAAGCCGGTGTACGTGCGGAAAGATGAAGGACACAGACCCCGCGTCTCTAGGAAGGGAAGAGACCGCACAATGGCAAGATGGTAGGAAATGTGGACAGGCGAGCTGAGAGGGCGATTGACTACTCGGTTGGTCTCTGACATCAAGTTGTGGATGCAAAGGGGGCATGGAGAAGTGAACTATTTCCTGACTCAGTTATTTTCAGGACATGGACCTACTTGTCCAGAATGGGAAAGGTGGATACTCCATCGTACCGCTGATGTCAGGATGTGGAGGATGATGCTTTCCACACGTTCTTTGGATGCGCGAAATGGGCAGGGGAAAGGAGCTGGCTCAAAGAAGCACTGGGCATCACCAATATGACCCCAGAACTATTAGTTGCCAAGATGTTGCAGAGTGAGCAGCATTGGACCCTCACATCAGAATATGTGGAGAAGGTGTTGAGGACAAAGATGCTCATTGAACGGGAGCGGCAACGAACGGAAGGCGCGGAAGCAGAGTGAAGAGGACTCAGCCTGAAGTAATGTGTTAAATAGTCCCAGGCTGAGCTCCAACACGGGAAAGGTGCTATTTTTCAGATTTTCTTTCTTAGTATTTAGAACTGTTCATTTTGAAATCAAAATGATCTTCCTAAGGGGGGAAATAAAGGAGTTTCATCAATAACTGCCGTCACAATTGATGGAAATCGGTGCGGTTGGTCCTAAAATGTCAGGCATCTGCTCAATAATTTGAACTAAATCTCAATCGATTTGGCTAATCCACTGCCAAAAATATTTGAATAAATCCAACATCTACTAATTTCCGAAAACATCAAAGTTGAACGGTGGTCAGAAAATTAATGGGCCTTCGAATGAGTGTAACACACTTTGTCACTTTTCCCAACGGCTCTCAAGTTATTGTACAAGAGGAGAGGATTTGGAGATACTAGATACTGTAGAGGACTGTGAAGATGGTCTCAATTATCCTGCAGAGGATGCAGTGGCGGCTCCTGCCCTGAAACTCAGGGGGTACACGTAGATAAAGCGGGAATATGGCGAAGGGGACGGGAGAGATGCTTTTCTCAGCCAAATACAAATTTCAACCATATGCAAATGGGATAAATCCTGTAAGCTTTCTCATCTTCAAATTATAAACGCGACTAAATACATACTCGTACAACAGACATGAAAAATGTTCTCTAACGGAAAACGAAATGTCCAAAATGTCCTAGAGGATGTGATCATGAAGTTTCTTCTTTTTGTTTTCGGCAGAATGACTTTCGCGGTTTCGGTACAAACGATTGGATTTTCCTGGGCTGTTTTTATGATAATATGATATGGTTGTCATATAGTTTGATTAAAAGAAAAATTTGAGTAGAAAGCGTGTATAATAAAGTCTATTGTGTTTCGAGTTGTTATTCGAGTCTGTTTTGTATACATACGATACTTACTCGTACTATTAATTCTGCCAGCGTTCAATTGTGAGTATTTTTTCTTGCCTACGGATATCCCTCACGTTAACAGGATTTTGGTGATAATTCACAACCTCAATAGAGGAAGCATGTGAAGGTTTTTTTTTTTTCTTTTTTTTTTTTTTTGTAACAGCGAAAACACTTTCAAAAATGAAACTAGGCAGCTTTTGGTAAGCGATCTAGGAATTAACTAGACATTGCAGCCACTTTTGTAAAATCAATAAATATTGATAATTAACTTCTGATTACTGTTAGAATAAGTTATGGTAAGAAACAAGCAGGACTATCACCGGAAGGTTCGGCCTATCATGTGTGATGGTTTGCTGTACCCCTGTTTTCAATTTTTTTATTCGACCGCTCTGGGGATAGACGGTTCTGTAGAAACACATACCGGATATCCCTCTGGGTGGACATAACCTCCCTTGAACAGGAGCACTCAGCAGCCATACATTACATGGTAGCCGTATTCAATTTTTTTCAAAATTTTCAAATGTTTTTTGAAACCACCATCATGTTGAGAACGTATCACTGTTTTTTTTTTTTTTTTTTTTTTTTTTTTTTCAATAATTATAAGATAACTTTATTATCCGTAGGATATTACAATTAGTACAATAATAATATTATAGTAAGACCTAGCCTTCATTCACATGTTGCTTGAGGGTAGGTACGATCTAATGATCGTCCTACTACTAGAGATTAATATTAAGTAACATAACCAATTGAATAAGAGAAAATATAAATAATCAGTTTGGGAAAACAATATAGAAATTTGCGATGCATATGTGATGATGATTTTGGAATATGAGAATGACAATATTAAATATTATTTAAAATTCAAATAGTTGGTATTTTACAGATTCAATTCGGGTGTAATAATAATTATTAATAAATCTTGCGGTCGTTTTTCTGTTAGCCTCCTTTCGGGTGGTAATGGCGGTGGACGTTCGGAGATTTCTCGAATCAAGGCGTTGGGGTGGTTAAGCATGGACGTGTTTAAACGTTTGTATGAGTCCCTTATCTCTTCGGAAACAATGGCGAGTTTCACATCGGAGTGCAGTACTGAGTTTCGCACATATCATGGCAGATACGTCTAGAATTTCTGAAGAGCTGTGATTCAACCTCTGCTGTGGAATGTCCTAAAACTCCTTCTTGTTTTGAGGGTGGAGTGATATGGAGTGCTGATGGGAAAACACGCTATTGGTCTTGTCAATACTCCTTCGGCTGTTCTCAATTTTACCACTCGGCACTTACTGTCTCGCTCTGGTACAATCTCCTCAACAATGGCCAATGGCCACTAGATTCTTTTCTGCTGGTCATTACCCAATAGAACTATTTCACCAACTACTGGTTCTCTCTTGTTCTTGATTCGTATTGATGTACTCGTAGGTGAGTAATCCAAGATATTCGCTACGAAATCTTTTCCTCATTTCTTCTTTAATTTTCATACGGTACTTGATCTTCCGGCTCAAACTTTTGGAATCAACCGCATCAAGGTCTGCAACACCTATTTCTTCAATTTATTGGTGTGACATCATAGGTGTGATAGGTATTGGATCTTTGGGGGTCCTCTGAAACATAGGTGATGGGTCGTGTATTGATGTATGCTTCACATTCACATATGACCGTTCGAAGCTCTTCAAAGCTCAAAGAAGCTCCGCCCAATATCTTCTTTAGTAAAGTCTTCATTACTCCCACCATCCTTTCCCAAAACCCACCCCACCAAGCGGCAGTAGCTGGGTTGAACCTCTATTCAATCCGTTCGACTGTGCTGGAGGAAGCAACAACTTCCCAATCTATTTTCTTCAACGCATTATTCATACAGACAAATACCTTATCCCCTGAATTAAGATAAAAAAGGCCCAGCAAAATCTGTACCACTGACCTCGAAAACACGAGCATCTCTGACTCAGTTTTCTGGTAAGGCAGGAGTCTTTACTTCAAGTGGAGTAGACATGTGCCTTTGACATATTGCGCATTGCTTGACAATACGCCGCACTGCTTACCTACAACGTAGGATCCAAAATCGCTCTCGAAGTAAGCACATAAGGCTCTGTCCTACTACGTGGCCATTTCTTGAGTGGGTTTCAAAAATTAATCGAGAAACAATTACATGATCAGGAGATAGAATTACAAGTGATCTGAAGTCTTCGGTATCTTTCCTAGCCCAAATTTTAGTTCGGACCCTGATGAGCCCAGATGGATCGATCCATGGTTTGAGCTTAGCAAGACGTGGGTCCTCCAAACCGCTGAACGACTCCTCTTGTACCATCCTCAAAATGATAATTTCCGATCTTGCTATTTCAAATACCTTCAACTTTCCTGTTGTAGATGGTTTCTTAGAATATTTCTTACATAAAAATCTCATTATCCAACCGACCAGTATCAAAATCTTATGGTAACTTGAAAATTTCCTACTGAACAGGTCTGAGGAAAAGTCAACGATCATGTCGACTAGGGCGACGGATTTTTTCCTCTCCACCATAACTTCATTCTCGTTGGGGAGACTACCATCGGATGGCCATTCATTCAGAGGTTTCATGAGCCAAATGGGCCCCTCCCGCCATTTTAAAGAAACTAATGATCGTGGGAAACACCCTCGACTAATGATATCGGCAGGATTTAAACTGCCTGGTACGTGCTGCCAGTCTTCTTTTCCCGAGATTTGGAGAATTTCTTTTGCTTCGGTTGCCAAGTCTTGTTTGGATTTTGTCTCAATAGAATCTTCAATTCCGATCATTTCCAGTCGCCAGAAGCGATACATTCATGTAATTAATTTCCTCTTCCTTCTCTCGTCCCATTAGAGTCCAGCCCAGAGAGGTTTCTAAGGCTAACATTCCGCAGGTGAGGACTTCTCTGCGACCAGTGAACAGTTTACCGGCTACGTCAGCTCCAATGAGTAGGTCGATGGGGCCACCACCTTGATCAGTCAAGGTGATACCGCGTTGAAGGAGCTCTGTGTACCAAGGACCCTGCGCTGGACCAGGAACAGCACTACAAATGGCTTCAGAATCTAAAACTTTAAAATTACAACGATAATCCTCATTTAGACTACTAAGCTTCACTTTGAAGCACTGGCTGGTCGCCATCTCAGTATTTCTATCGCCAAAGAGTGCATGAACCAATTTATCTTGGCGTAATGGTCGATAGCCTAGTTTTTCAGCGATGTTCTTACAAAGGACCGTTGTGAACCAGTGTCAATGAGAACCCTAGCAAGACGATCTAGTTCTCCTCTGATCTTAACTCTTAGAGTTGCTAATAACACTGGCACATGATTAGTATTAGATAAGTTCTGCTCTACTGAATTGTTGGAACTTTGTTGTGCCAATTTATTTTTCACCTTTCAAAGGTATATTTTTCGCGTTCACGGCAAAGGAGAGGGTTATGCTTCGCGCTACAAATGAAGCACATAACGAATGCTCGGCATTTTGGTTTGGCATGACCTTTTTCAAAACATAGAAAACATAATCCATTATTTTATAATATGCTGAAAATCTTCTCTGATGAAATGTCATGCAGAAGTCACTTCCATGCTGCCCTTCACAAAATACACAAGATGCTTTGGCGGGTGGTTTTAAGTTGACAAGATCTGCAGCCTTGGATAAACCGGGTTTTCGTGAGTTTTCTGACTTCTTATTGGTCGGAAGGGTTTTTTGTTCGATAGCGCGATGGATAAAGGTATTTCTAGCTAAATTCAACCTTTCTTCACTTTCTACTTCCTGCCGCAAAAAATCTAACAATTCCCCTATTCTACTCGTAGATTCGTGATACCCGTTCTTTTGTCGTGAGGTTCTCTTGCGCTCCCATTCTTTCGAAATTGTTTCAGGAAGTGTGGACTCCACTAATGGTGTCAGCATACTACCATAGTCGTCCTTCGCGACCCCCATAGACTCTAGAGCCCAAAACCCGATCCATTTTTGCAGACTGCCATCGAACTTTTGAGGTTCTAATTTGAATAGCTTCAGATGTTTACTTTTCCCGTTCCCTGGCATACTGGACTTGTCGGACACAGCATCAGCTTCTACTACTTGTATGCCGGGATGTGATCTATGCATCATAGTGCTAACAGCTATCCACTTATCTCAATATTTCTCTACTTTATCGAATTCAGCTGCAACTCCTCGCTCTTCAATCGAATCTACACTTTGAATTAGATCGCTGATCCGTCCACTTGAAACATCCGCTCTACTTTATCCTGAAGTTTGGCATACTCAATCTCAGCAGCTCCCTGGTAAAAGGTTCCACTCGCAGGACCTCTTCCACCCTTTTCAAGGACACAGTTACCGATCTCCTGATTTGGGTACGTCTCCTACGACATTCTTCCAACTCTCTAGCTAATGATTCTGCCATACTAAATTTAGTTTCGATCTTCACAAGAGATGCCACGATGTCCGAAAATTCTTTGGACAAAAGGGTCCGAAACTAATGCAGTCAGTTGTAGAGTGGCGGTCGCTACCTACCTCGTACGTGAAGCTACATATTTATCAACAGGTGTTGTTCTTCTTTTTCATCTGATGAAAGTTCACTACCCGCAAGATCAAGTACGTAATATCATCCGTAATAAGATATCGTAATATCATCCGTCCATCCAGGCATGGAATGTGGAGAAATCGTCGATATTTGAAGAAACTCCATTGAACAGTATTGTTCTTGTTGTGTTCCAACCAACGGTGGATGGTACCTAACTACCTAACGAACAATGAACGGGCATTGAATCAACTACATGCAGGTTTCAATGTGATTCAACACGCAATGAACTTAACGAACTGAATCACGTTGCCGAACACAATCTATCATTCTCATCAACCAGAGCTTCATGGAGTTTCAAGACAAAAGGTCGTAGGAAGTTGACGTCGACGTATTCACGATGGTTCACTGTGAAGGTAAAGCGAACACTCGAGTTTTGATGAGAATGGGAGGAAGGAGATGAGAGGAAGAAGTTTGTGGAGCTAAACTGCGTAAAATCGCTGAAGGTGAACAACCTTCCCGCGGAGAAAATTATGGCGAGACTATTGAACATTTGAAAACGCCTAACACGTGTGGTGCAGGCGCATTGATGAGGAATCCTCCAATGTTATCAACCAAGTTTACCAGTTTAATGTCCCTTATTTCTATGAAGCTCCTTAATTCAATTTCGTTATGGCAGACTTCCAAATTAGTTCTCCGAGCTGGAATAGTATAGAGCTTTTCAAAACGTTTAACAATGTTTCCTTGGTTTATCCCATTCTGTATTCTGATTGACACAATCAATAACTGTATTTAATTGAGATTGAACCATGTATTGTGCATCATGTATCATGAATCATATATCACGACACCCTCAAAAGCTACATTATTCAGTAACTCATAAATTCAATGTGATTCAGATTTGACGGGTTATCAAACTGAATTCCCAGCCATATCGCCTCGGAGGTCTTTACATTTGAATTAATAATAATTATTGTTTTATTCTTTTCCAAAACAGAACCATAATCGACCCAGTCCATTTACAAAGGTACTTGTTTCCCCGGAGTTGAGTTCTACCAGGAGTGCAGATATCTAGGAACGCGGGACGAGGAGTGCAGATATTCCGCCCCGCAAAGCAAAGAAGTTGAGAAAACGAACGGTGCCGAGTGTATGTTTACCGGACGTCACGAAACGCGTTTTCGAGGTAGGCATCCATATCTCGGCTCCTATTTGACCGATCAACTTGAAAATTAGTGTGGGTCTTCTTTGAGTGGATATTAGAAAGCCCTGAAAGTTTCAATACGATAGGTCAAAAGGGAGCCGAGCTACATAACTTCAAAAACCCGGTTTTTCGGCCTTAGATTGTTCTTCTCCTTCTCCTTCTTCTCCTTCTCCTTGTTCAGACAGGCAAGGCTGGAGCCTCTCCACGTTCACCGATTGACTTGAAATTTTGCACAGAGCTTCATTTAACCTTGAGACAGAGCCTTATATAAGATTTAACCCATTATCTCAACCCAAAAAAGTTTTAGAAACAAAAGAACAGAAACCTTAGAAAAATTCTGTCCACTTTGACGAGTCTACAGCCAGGGTAAAAGGACCAATCGACTTGAATTTTTTTACATACCTTCTTTATAGCATGGCTCAGTGCCATTTGAACGAAATAACCCATTATCTCGAAAAAAAAAAAAAAAAAAAAAAAAAAAATAGGGACAAAAACCAAAATTTAGGGTAATTTAGGCTAATTTTGGCCATATCTCGGCTCCTAGTTGACCGATCAACTTGAAATTGGGTATGGTTCTTTTTGATGTGGATAATAGAAAGCCCTGAAAGTTTCAAGTCGCTAGGTCTGAAGAGAGCCGGGTTATATAACTTCAAAAACCAATTACCATGTTTTTCTACTTTTTTCAGTCGGTCAAGGCTACAGCCTCTCCACCTTCGCCGATTGACTTGAAATTTTGCACGGAGCTTCGTTTCAAGTGTAGCAAGTGCCTTTTGAAAGATTCAAGTCGATATCTTTAAAGGGAGCCGAGTTATATAACTTCAAAAATCCGGTTTTTCACCCTTACCTGTTCTTCTTCTCCTTTTCAGTTAGGCATTTCCACCTTCCTTATTCCACATTCCTTAATCAGTTAGGCATTTCCACCTTCACGGATTGACTTGAAATTTTGCACAGAGCTTCGTTTCAACATCAGCCAGTGCCTTTTGAAAGGTTTAACCCATTATCTCAACCCAAAAACTTTTAGAAACAAAAAAATGAAATTTAGGCTAATTTTGGCAACTTTCACGAGTCTACAGCCTGGGTAACCGGACCAATCGACTTGAAATTTTGCATAGACCTTCTTTATAAAATGACCCACTTCAACAACAAAAAGATGTGATATCCCCCCAAAAAACACTCCGTGTAAAAATCACCCCGCCTCGCAAATATCATTCTTCAGAGGCCGGAAAAAGTTATGATATCCACTTTCCCCGCCCGCCCTTTTCCTCATTAAGGAGCTAAGTATAATGAAAAGCTTAACCACTTCACATGCACCGTGCCCCTTTCGAAATCTCCCCTTGGCGCTATTGCGAGACGTTTTTTATTACTTCCACAAGCAACTAATAATTGGTGGTGGTGGTAAGGGGAAAAGGAGGATCAGGTATGTAGTGAAAGTAATAAAAATACTACAAATACCAACTTTTCATACAAGTATTAGTTGCTTGTGGAAGTAATAAAAACGTCTCGCAATAGCGCCAAGGGGAGATTTCGAAAGTGGCACGGTGCTTGTGAAGTGGTTAAGCTTTTCATTATACTTAGCTCCTTAATGAGGAAAAGAAGTATATAAAAGAAGTAGGTACCTACCAACAAACATTCGAAATTACCTTCATTTCCGTAGCACGAAACGCACCTCAGAACAACAAACTCGACATCACTTAAGCCATATGATGTTCAAAAGAGCTTGTTAGTATGAAAATGGACCTGTATTTCAACAGTTTGAGTCACGATCGTGTTGTGAGGCACAATCTTTGAGCCGTCATTGTGAACGAACGGCTGGTCGTACAGAGCTGCAGATGGTCTTAAAAAATTCTACGGAACAAACTCTATCTAAATATGAAATAAAAAACATACCGTTCTATATGAATTTTTCGAGATATGAGATTTTCAAATTTTCAAAATTCGTTTTGAACCCCTTCCCCTTGATCTAGGGTTATGAAAAGTTTCGAGGACCATTGTGGGGTTGGTCGAAACCCATAAAAAAAATTTCGTAATTTTAACTCAACGCTAACTGGGCAAAGTGGCGCGGACGGCGTACGGCGGACGGCGTACGGCGTACGGCGTACGGCGGACGGCGTACGGCGGACGGCGTACGGCGTACGGCGTACGGCGGACGGACGGATTTTTTTTTATTCGATTTTCTGAATCTACGTATCTTGAAACGTAAACCAACAAATTTTGAGGGGGGGTTAAAATTTTTTTTTCTTTGGGCGATTCCAATGGTTCATTATCGAAGATAATAAACCAAAAAGACATCTAATTTTTCCAAACGTAGAAAGTAAAGTTAGGCACATTGTTTGTACGTGGGGCTTTCTGAGCCTTCACGCCCTTCCCCCCCACCCCATCAAAACTGCCCAAACCTCCCTCAGATTATAGATTTCCTACGCTGAACACGAAGGTGAAGTCAGAATTGCGATATCAAATTCCGTTATCAGGTTAGAGCAGACTAAAACAATTCCGACTTCACGGTCGTATTCAGCGTGTAGCAACCTTTAAAATGAGGTGTCACTTGTCAGACTTTCATTTTTTGAGTGACCCCCCCCCCCCCCCGCGCTCTAAACACGACAGTGAAGTCAGAATTGCGATATCGCATTCCGTCATCACATTAGAGCAGACTAACCATGGAGATCATATCAAGTAACAACCACTTTTCTTCATCTTCAAAGAGCTCCAGTTTGAGAACGGAATAAGATATCGCAATTCTGATTTAACCATGTTCAGCGTGAAAAAAAAAACTCTTCAGAATGAGGTGTCACTTGTCAGACTGTTTCATTTTGAGAATTTATGAGGAATTATCCCCCCCCCCCCCCTAAAAAACCCCTAAACCGCCATAGAGTGGCCCGATTCTGCCCATCTACGAACTTAGCCTGTCGATTGCCAAGACAGATTTTTTGTGCAAATTTGAAATTTTTATCTCAATTCTATTCAATTCTATGGCTGTCCATCCAGTGTTCCATTAACCTCTATTGATGCCCCATACAGGACGTCTCTTCCCCCCCCCCCCCTGTGCTGTCTGACGCTCGACAGGCCTGTTCACTATCTCCCCTTTTCTGCAATCTTTATGTAAAACCACTAAGTCGGCCATTAGAACGCGAGACGGAGAAATAACAGATTTTTTTGAAACCAGTTTGGGAGTAAAACAGGGCTGTTTGATTAGCCCGACCCTTTTTTCTCTTTTTTTGGATGACCTGCATGATGCTCTTGGTGAGGGGGTGAGTGTGGGGGACCGGGAGATAAGATGTTTGCTCTTTGCAGATGATGTAGTGCACATCGACTGTGGTTGCATTGCAGCGCATGATTAACCGCCTCTGGGAATATTGTAGCAAGTGGAGACTGGAACTCAATTTAAAGAAGTCAAAAATCATGGTGTTCCGTAACGGTGGGAAGCCTAGTTGTAAGGAGCGCTGGACGTATGGCGGTCAGCAATTGGAGGTAGTGAACCGGTTTCAATATTTAGGATTAACGCTCACGCCAACGTTATCTATCCACCCGCACATTGAGGATAAGGTTGCGGCATCAAAAACTGCAATAATGAGCTTGTGGAAACCATATTTGTCACAGCAAAGAATTATGTGGGGCGATAAAGTTAAAGTTTTCGATGCAGCTGTGAGATCGATCCTAACATATGGAGCTCAGGTCTGGGGCTTTGTGAATAGTGATAGGGTCGAGTCGGTGCTGCGTTTCTTTGTTAAATCTGTGTTTGGGTTACCAATGTCCACGCCTAATTATATGTTGTATATAGAAACTAAAATTAGTCCTATATTCTTGTACACGTTGAGATTACACCTACAATATATCTTGAAAGTATTGAAGCTACCAGAGCAACGACTCCCAAATTTTTTGGCTAAAAGGTGTTTGGAACAAAATGTGTTTTTTGCAAGAGAATGAGCTCTCGGCCAAGTATGGAATTACGTTGGATAGAAGTGGTGACGTGCGTGATCTGAAGGCCCAGATTGAAGAGTCCCTAAAAACAATATCGGAATGCATGTGGACGGATGTTGAAAGAAGTGCTTCCCTTTCAGAGCATCATCTCCAGTATCTGGAACTGAGGAGGAACTCGAAAGAAATCGTTTCAGTTCTACAGTGCAAGGGGTTTACCGAGGCGAGATGGCTGTTTAAATTGCGGGGCGATCTTTTGGCACTGAGGTATCGTCCATTTTGTGACAGGATTCAGACGTGCCCATTGTGTAGTTCTGGCGAGACGGAAAACGCGTTCCATTTTGTGGGCACATGTTCAGCCTACATGGCAGTCAGGCAAAGATTTTTAGGCCAAAGAGAAATTGCGCAACCAGAGTATTTGAATATGTTAAGAAACTGTGATATTAGAATAGTTAATTTTTGTAGGGTAGCTTGGCAGCTTAGAGTAGAGGCTATGAAAGAATATGGACTTTGGGAAAATATTTTATAACTAGCGTATATGCTATATATTGTGATATATATTATGATAATATTATGTGAATTTTTGTTTACTGGCTGGAAGGATGGATTGTGAAGCGAACTCTATCAGACGGTCTTCGGACCATGATTATGCATGACTCCTCGACTTCATATTGTATTAGAACTTTTGTTATATATATAATAAAGCATGCTTTCTCTCTCTCTCTCTCTCTCTCTCTCTCTCACTCTCTCTCTCTCTCTCTCTCTCTCCCTATCTCCCCTTTTGTGGCCCCACAAAAAGGAAGGTGCTAGTATTTCCGGAGTCGGACGCGTAATGCTAGTTGCTAGAGGCTGCAGGAACTCTGGACGTTTGGAACACTCCCGGGCGAAATGCCCCCATTCCCCGCAGCGGAAACACTGTCCCTTCCGTCTTTGTGGCCTCGAAATTTCCTGTACCACTCGTCGTATGTGCGCATCCAACTCAGATAACGAGGCACCTGAGGCTCCGGGATTTCTCGGGTCTGTGGTCATTTCTTGGGTCATCCACACACGTTCGAATTACAGGTTTTTCCCTCCCCAAACTGGCCTAGGAAGCCAGCCATTTGTATCGATGACTAAGCGAAATTGGGTCCAGTACTCATCTCATGGAATCGATCCGTCGCAATGTGCTGCGAGCCGTGTCCAAGCGCTCTGATCGTGGGCGGCTTTCCTCGTGTTCCGATCTGTGCTCTACTGGGAGAATATGGGGTTCCCCAGGGAGGACTGTGATAGAAGAAACCAGAGAGACCACTTCTCTCACAATGCTGTCAGTCAAGGGGGTGGAAATTGCTTGTAACCTGCTATCTAATGATGTCTGGAGACGCTGTTCAACAAATCTGTAGACCTCTTCTACGTCTTGGTTCACAGTTGGCCTATCTTCCATCCGACTTGTCTCCTCCACTCCACCCTCCCCTACGAAAACGGGTCTGCGAGGGTCACGTGGGTTCACCATGACACCAGTTGTAGGACGAGACAGGCTTCCTCAAAAAGACTTTAATTGCCAGAACTCAAATTCTCAATGTTCGAACATCGTCTCTTTTTCAATCATAACAAACACGTTTTGAGTCTAAAACCAATCCTTATGTTTTTGGGTAGTTATGAGTGACTGGAGTCGCTCAACAATAATAATTTAAAAAAATTATTAATAATAAATAATAAAAATTATTAATAAACAACAATAATTAATAAGGATTTACACTAATTGATGACAATTTTAATAATTAAGGATATTCCATAATAATAAGTGATCTATCATTTAGTGATCTAGACAGAAGGGTGATCTGTACACAAAAGAAGTTGTGAAGAAAACGTCGTGTTAGAATTTGCAGAGTTTTCTTTCCTATTTTGTATTCGTTTAATAACATCTAGTATTTTTTGTAATCATCTCTGGAATTGCATCTACGCTACACGGACACTATGTAGGTACTATCTTGTGTTTGTACTATTGTATCTGTACTAGTGTACTGTACACTGCGAAAATTTTGCGTGCCCACGAACCCTTGTATCCCCATAAATTTATTTTGGGGGGAGGAGTTATGTACCCACTTCTCCCTCCATCTCCGTACATAACACTGAACTGCCAGTCAGTGTTGCCCACTCTTAACGCCCGTCAACATCCGTGTTCGTGCAGTTATCATTTCCGTGTGTGTAACATCAAATAAACGTTTTTTAAAAACTCTAAATCGGTATATTTCAAAAACTCCAACAGGGCAAAATGAAATCCTCGTTGACATTGTGAGGTCCTTTTAATGGGTTTTAGTACAAAAAATAAGGCGGTTAAACTAGGTAAAAAATAAAAGACATTGCGATGACGAGTATTTTCGAAATGGCCCCCATAACATCTAGTATACAACCCGCGACTCTTTTTCGCATGGATTTAATGGTAACATCGTACGAGAGATCTTGTTGCACAGTAGCGGTTACCTCCAGGATTCTTCCCCTTAGAGAAATTCCATTTTGCCCTGATATCCTTGAAATTATCATTGTGAATCATATCACTGCAAAAGCAAACACAAAAAAATTGTGAATCCGTTTGTTAATTTTCTGGTAGGTACTCCTATTTTTGTAGGTAGGTACCTGCTGTTTTTTCGCATTCAAACTTTAATTTCTCCATGAAATCGATAAAGAATCGCAAAGTACACCATACCATTAGAAAGCTGATTGAATTTCCGAGTTTTCATGCGATTTTCCATCTTCCAGCACGGTTTTTGGAAATGCAGTTAACGTACTAGTATTTTCAAAAATTTAATTTTATTAAATTTGTCAAGGTTTGAACTGCAATTGCGGTCCTTAGGAGTTCGTTTTTGATTACAAATGTGCATAAGACGTATGTAGAAAATAACGCTAAATCCTACAACGTGGTCAAAAATAGAAGAAAGTAGTTTTAAAATGAAGAAACATCGGGTTTTATGGCAAAAAAACGTGGTTTTCTGTAAAAAAAGGTAACAAAAAAAATTAGGTCAAAATTTAGTGTAGTATATTAAATCTCATTTGTAGTTCATATTTAATATGAACCACCAATGTATTTAAACTTGGTTTAATATTAATTACCACATTTGAGAAAGGTTAGCATATTCTTTCAATTTTTGCCCGTCTTTTTGTCATCATCGTTCGACAAAATTAGATGAAACAATCAATCTATGAAACTGTGTTGAGAAAAACTCGAGCGGTGACTTGAACAATTCATTACGTTAGGAAGTAACTTCGATTGTTTGATTTCAATAAAGCATGATACAATGTTATGATTATGATGATATGAAAATCAAACCTAGAGTGGTGGTTGGTGGAGGGAGGGTTAATTTCGTCCTACCTACGTAAAACCAGCGCTACCTATCAGAATGTGAAATGAACATCCACACGACAATCCATTCGTATATGTGGTTTTCATTTGTGAAATTTAATATTAGAATAACGTACAACTTGCATTAGTCGAAATACCTCATCTTCACTATTGGATTTCCTCACTAGTTGATTTCAAAATCCGCTGGATTCAATAGTTTGGGACTTGAACAATGCCAATAATATTCATGAGAATGGCTAAATTGAGCACCGCAAGTGAAATAATCAAGAAGGAACTCAAAAATGTTTTCATAAGTGTCAGTCATGCAACATGACCTGGGAGTGCTGTGTTAATTTAAAATGGTCTGAATCGGTTTTGTAGATATGTAGTCATTCTGTAAGCTCTACGCTATCCCATCCCATCTAAATTGAAAATAATAGGGAACCTGTCATCTACAAGCCTGACGTTCGAGTGGTTTTTGCTGGGAAAATTCTCATTCACATTCGCAAGTGACGGCCTCCTTTGACCACTTAGGTGGTTTAGGTGGAGCGTAGCCAGGGTTGATCACGACACTCTAAAGAATTGCATTTGGGAGGGATGTATGAATTTGTCCGGAAGAGTCTACTATACACCTTGACTTATTTATCCGAGATATCGGAAGGACGACAGAACATATCCAGAATAAGGAACGTAGCCCTTATAACAAGGGTGAGGAGGGTATTGCGTTTCATTGTAAAATGAGGTAAGGGCCTCAGGCAAACCTGCTTGTCTCTAGATATTCAACCCTCGATGCTCTCGTGTGATGTAGATCCTCCTTTCCCCACACAAGAAAGTTTTGAAACAACAAGCTGTTCGGAAATAATATGATTTTTCGTGTACCAACGGATGTTACTGCCTGTCAATGCAGCCTTCATGAGCAGTAAAAGAAAATTATGATAGAAAGACAGAATATTACAATATGGAGACTTTTCACTCCACGCAACGAACTCAAGGGTACAGAAATCGACCTAAAAAAAGCTTCAAATTTTTCCACAAGTGTTTTCTTCTGTACAGATCACCCTTCTGTCTAGATCACTGTTCTGTGTACGTCCCTTGTAAGTCCCATAACTATACGAAATAGCTAGAGGATGAGCAGGTTAGAAATGGTGCGAATAGGTGAATGAACGGCTGGAAGGATGAACTTTTTAAAATTCGATTTCCTGATTTTACGTTTCATGAAGTGTAAACTTAAATATATAGGGGGATTATAAAAATTTTGGTTTATTATCTTCGATAATGAACCATTGGAATCGCCCAAAGAAAAAAAATTTTAACCCCCCCTCAAAATTTGTTGGTTTACGTTTCAAGATACGTAGATTCGGAAAATCGAATTAAAAAAAAAATCCGTCCGTCCGCCGTACGCCGTCCGCGCCACTTTGCCCAGTTAGCGTTGAGTTAAAATTACGAAATTTGGTTTCTGGGTTTGGACCAGCCCCACAATGATCCTCGAAACTTTTCATAACCCTAGGTCAAGGGGAAGGGGTTCAAAACGAATTTTGAAATTTTGAAAATTCCATATCTCGAAAAATTCTCATCAAACGGTATGTTTTTTATTTCATATTTAGATAGAGTTTGTTCCGTAGAATGTTTTAAGACCATCCGCAGCTTTGTACGACCAGCCGTTCGTTCACAATGACGGCTCAAAGATTGTGCCTCACAACACGATCGTGAATCAAACTGTTGAAATACAGGTCCATTTTCATACAAACAAGCTCTTTGGAACATCATATGGCTTAAATGATGTCGAGTTTATTGTTCTGAGGTGCGTTTCGTGCTACGGAAATGAAGGTAATTTCGAATGTTTGTTGGTAGGTACTTCTTTTATAAAAAAATTATTACCGACGTAGTATTAAAAACCCCAGAATTATATCGTATTAATTAATCATAATTAATAATAATTATTATTAATAATAAATACGAATTATTAATACCTAACAATATATTATAATAATTTTCACTAGGTACTTGATAAAATTGATAATAATAATTAATCTAACATTTAGGATCTAGACATTTAGACCTAGTGATCTAGACAGAAGGGTGATCTGTACAAAGAAGATAATGAACCGTTGTGTCAAGAATTTGCAGAGTTTTTTAAATCGATTTCAATGGTTCATTATTGAAGATGATTTGAAAAAAACTGTCACGAACTTGGCCGATATATGGGTCCCTGGTCGATACAAACGTTTATAAGTGATTTGCCTTACGGGGATTTGAGCGGACGTGGTGGAGGCAGGTAAAAAGCATTGACCTGTCACACGAGAACGTAAGTGCGATGGTCCGGGGAAAACCCACGGACGTGGCTAAAGTAGGTCCGTGCTTCCCCCACGACGGACGTGGTACCGTCCGTGTTGAGGGTTAGATTCAACGGATCAGAATCATAGAAAACGCACATCCAAGTGAATCTGTCGAATGGTTTTGTGCTTTTTCTCTATTGAAAATGGAGTTTTCAGTGGAATCGATGATTCTATCAGTTGAAATGCGTCCTGAATTATGGGATACGAGCAGTCAGTCGTACAAAGATAAGTACAAGAAATGACGGTTTGGAATAGGGTTGCCATCTTTTATTATTTGAGGAAAGAAGTACTTTTCAGAAAATTATTGAAAAAAAGTACCTACGGTCCAAAAGAGAATTGTGAATTCCTCGGTTCATCATCACCACCTCAACATGGGGAAATGAGCAGAATGAGCAGCACCTTATTAGGTACCTAGAGCACCTACTGTTCATCAACAACTCCTATAAATTCGTTTCCATATTTGGCTATTGGTAAAAAAACTCAATACATCGATTTCATAAAAGAAATCTTTATTGCAGCTAATGCATACCTATCAATTTATTTACTCGTCTCTTCAGTGGCGGACACTGAAATCCTAGTATAGTAACGACCTCCTCTCGGAAGGGGTCGTTAGTTGGCTAGGTAGGGAAATAAAATTACTAATTTCAGATTTAAGACGATAAACGAGCCCGATGATGAAAAAAAGTATTGTAGCGTACTTTTTCAACTAGAAAGTACAAAGTAGCAATCATCAAAAACTCTGCAAATTCTTGACACAACGGTTCATTATGTTCTTTGTACAGATCACCCTTCTGTCTAGATCACTAGGTGTAAATGTCTAGATCCTAAATGTTAGATTAATTATTATTATGAATTATCACCAATTATTAATAATTTTAACAAGTACCTATTGAAAATTATTATAATTTATTGTTAGGTATTAGTAATTTGTATTTATTATTAATAAGTATTATTATTAATTATGATTCATTATTACGATATCTGGCTGTTGGAATCGACTGGGTTCCTTTGTGCAGAACCTGAATGATAGAGATGATGAATTAATTACAAATAAAATGTACCGATATAATTCTTGGGTTTTTAATACTACGTCGCCAATAATTTTTCTATAAAAGAAGTAGGTACCTACCAACAAACATTCGAAATTACCTTCATTTCCGTAGCACGAAACGTACCTCAGAACAAGAAACTCGACATCCTTAAAACCATATGATGTTCCAAACAGCTCGTTACGATGAAAATTGACCTGTATTTCAACCGTTTGATTCACGATCTTGTTGACAGGCTCTACCTTTGAGCCGTCATTGTGAACGAACGGCTGGTCGTACAAAGCTGCAGATGGTCTTAAAAAATTCTTAGGAATAAACTCTATCTAAATATGAAATAAAAAAAACATACCGTTCTATATGAATTTTTCGAGTTGTCGATGTGGTCAATATTAAGTGTTCTACTGTTTTGGGTCTAAAAACATGTAATTCTTTGAACTTGATACAACGGGTTAATTCCATAACTAATAATCCAGACGTAAGCCATCTGTTGTCCTCTTATGGTTCGAAGGTCTCGGCAAGCTTCCTTCTTCTTGCAAATTGACTTTAAAAGATGGAGCAATTCCCGTAATTGATGCTCCCAGAAAACTACCCTTAAAAATTCAAGAAAAAGTAAAGTCTGAACTTGCTAGAATGGAGGCAGATCAAGTACTTAATTTGTAAAGTAAATGAACCTTTGGATTGGGTTAGATCTATGGTTGTGACCACAAAAAAGTCTGGTGATCTCAGAATATGCTCCACGAAACTTGAACTAGAATTTAAAAACGGAACATTTCCAGCTACCCACTTTAGAAGATATTAGGGCAAAAATAAAGAAAGCATCGGTGTTCACTACTCTTGATTTGAATCGATTGGTAATGTAGATTTAATAAATAAATCACAACTTAAAGCTATAAAATCAAGTTCCCATTGGTTGCAGTTGAGGTAACATGATACAATAAGAAGGTCTCTTTGAACCACCTTAATAACAATTATTGTTATTAAGGTGGTTCAAAGAGACCTTCTTATTGTATCATGCAACCAATGGGAACTCAACTGCAACCAATGGGAACTTGATTTTATAGCTTTAGATTGTGATTATAAAATAAGAATACAAATTGTTGTAAATTAATTATGAATAAGTCAATAGCATGTTAAATTAGCCTTAAAATAAGTAAACAGATTAAGCGATACTCTGTCAGACGGGCATAGCCCATTGACTATTCATGTATCTATCCATATGTTATTTTTGTCGTTGATATTGTTCTAATAAATCTCTTCTTTTCTCTCTCTCTCTCACTACTTTTGATGCTAATTCCGGTTTTTGGATAGTCCCTGTAGATCAAGAGAGTACCAGATATCTCACTTTTAACACTCTCTGGGGTAGGTACAAGTTTCTCAGACTCCCCTTTGGCATATCAGTGGCAGGTGACATTTTCCATGCAAAAATGCAGCAAATATTTGGAGGACTCCCAGGGGTATGTGTGTTCTTAGACGATTTACTTATTTTTGGAAATTCTATTCAGGAGCATAACGCTTACAAGCTGTACCTAATAGGGCTAAATCCTACAATATCAAGTTCAATAAAACGAAGTGTAAATTTGCTCAGACGGAAATTAAATACCTTGACCACAAGTTCTCAAAAAACGGAATACGTCCCGATGACACTAAAAGTAAGGCAATTTGTGACATGCCAGTCCCTAAAGATAGAAATGATGTACAATGCTTTTTAGGCATGATAACCTACTTAGGTAGTTATATCAATAATGTGTCAGAAAAAACTGAACCTTTCCGATTACTGATCAGGAAAGACAGTGAATGAAAATGGGAGGTACGTCATCAAAAGGAATTTGATCGGTTAAAAGCCGAAATTAATTCCGCACCAATTTTGGCGCATTTTGATGTTAATAGTACTATTACTCTAACAGGGGTTGCCTCAAAATCAGCTGTAGGCGCATGCCTTCTCCAAAACAACAAGCCTGTAGCGTATGCATCCCAAACTCTAACAAAAAGTCAACAAAACTACCCTCAAATAGGCAAAGAGTTGTATGCTGTGGTACGAGTAAAGAGTTGTATGCTCGTATTTGCATGCAAACGCAAATCAGTACATTCTACCCCCAAAAACAACTCCGTTGTAAAAACTGACCCGCCAAAAAACCTCAGCCGCAAAAAGGAATGATATCCATTTTGCCCGCCAGCCACATATATAGGATGCTCGGTGCTTCGCACCTCGCTGTTGAGTGTGCATATAGAAACCTGATCCTCCTACCCCTAACCTCCACCGTCAATGTTTTCCTGTTCCCTGTCTCCTTCCGACAACCCTTTCTCACCCTTAGTCACCCTCGGTTTCACCTAATATGTTTCCTCTGTTACACCAGCAGGGAGCTTTACGCTTCTTTCAATGCTGTTGGCGGGAGCTTTTTACCGGATGAACAAGCCTGAATTGAAGCATTACTATATTATAAGTATTACTGGTGGTCACGAGTAATCAGTGGTGGTACAACTATATCATCTGGCAAAAAGCTCCCGCCAACAGCATTGAAAGAAGCGTAAAGCTCCCTGCTGGTGTAACAGAGGAAACATATTAGGTGAAACCGAGGGTGACTAAGGGTGAGAAAGGGTTGTCGGAAGGAGACAGGGAACAGGAAAACATTGACGGTGGAGGTTAGGGGTAGGAGGATCAGGTTTCTATATGCACACTCAACAGCGAGGTGCGAAGCACCGAGCATCCTATATATGTGGCTGGCGGGCAAAATGGATATCATTCCTTTTTGCGGCTGAGGTTTTTTGGCGGGTCAGTTTTTACAACGGAGTTGTTTTTGGGGGATATCACATCTCTTTGCATGGCTAGTTTTCGAGCGGTACTTATACAATACGGTTCAATTTAACAAAAGTACCTACGAGGTAACTAGTAAATGTTTTCCTAAATGAAGTTTTATCCTAGTCAAAATTTAGTAAAAAATTAGTACGCCTACTAATTTGCCTTTGTTGTTTCTTCTTTTTGTGACAAGAATAATTATTTTTTGGAAATTATTGTTTGTTATTCCACCAGGTGACCGCCGCAACGGCTAAGTATGTGAAAAATCCTTTCACGCCAGCGGGTATTGAACCCAAGATCTTACGCATCGCGGACAGACGCGCTTGTCCACGAGGCTACCGGCGGCCACAGAAAGTTTGCAAAACGTAAAACGCAAGTTTTTATACCAAAAATCGCGAATAACTCGAGAACCGTTGGGAAAAGTGGCAAAGTGTGCTACCCTCATTCGAAAGCCCATTAAATTTCCTATCGATCCTTAAACAGGCGCCACTCTACGACAATTTTTCTGACCACCGTTCAACTTTGATGTTTTCGGAAATTAGCCAAATCAGTAGATGTGGAATTTATTCACGTATTTTTGGCTGTGGATTAGTCAAATCGATTGAGATTTAGTTCAAAATTATTGAGCATATTCTAGACAACCTAGCGGACATTTTAAGACCAACCGCACCAATTTTCATCAATATTTGCGGCAGTTGTTGTTGAAAATAGAAAAATCACCATAACTCCTTTATTTTTCCTTTTAGGAAGCATTTTTGATCTCAAATTAAACAGTTTGAAAAGCTGAACACAACTAAAAAAGAAAATCTGAAAAAGCTTCAATTTTGAAGGAGTTATGACCATTTGAAATTCCTAAAAAACACTATTTCCCCCCTAATTGGGGGGGAAATGGGGGGAGGGAGAAAAAATGGTCAAAAGGCACTCCCTTGGAGCATAACAAACGTGTGTGCAAAATTTCAGCTCGATCCGATTTGTCTGCTGGGCTGTAGCCCCGTCAATGAACAACAACAACGACAACGACAACAACAAGAAGAAGAAGAAGAAGAACACGAAAAACGTGAAAAATAGTGGTTTTAAAATTGTTATACCCCCGACACCTGATGTTCCCAAGACCTGAAATTTGTTTTACGTCCTCACGTGCCCCTGGAGAGTTGGTGTACAAAAAATCAACTCTCGAGACACTCAGGGGACCGAGCTACGGGATGGTGAAAACTCCAACTTGTTCCGTCGCGTAATCAGTGTCTCAGTCGCTTCGGTTTTCAGGGCTTCGGTTTTCTTGGCGGGCGGGACGCTCCCGCGTCCCTAGATCAGTACATTTTTGGTCAATCTTTCATCATAGAAACTGACCATGCTCCTCTTGTATCACGTAGTAGGAAACCTCTAGGAAAAGTACCACCTAGTCTACAATTAATGTTTCTTTCAGTTTCACTTCAGCCATTTGATTTGGCCATGGAAATTTATGTACATGGCAGATGCAAATCCAAGCCGAAACCGAAAACGATAACACATTAAAATTGATCAAAACTTATTGTGCATGTGGTTGGCCTGAGAACAAAAATCAGTTAGTGGAATCTGCCAGATGTTTCGGGAGTTTCCGTGATGAATTATCAGTAGTCAGAGATGTAATCATGAAGGATTCTAGCATCGGTATACCTAGAAGTATGGTGAATACAATATTGCACAAAATCGATATCAGTCATATGGGTGAGGAAAAAGTCAAAAGTTGGATTCTTGGTGTACTGTTTTGGCCTTAAATGGCAATTGATATAGAAAATTTCGTTAGCAATTGCTCTGATTGCATAAAATTTTAACCTAATCAAAGGTACGAGCCTTCGATTCCTCACGAGATTCCCAATTTACCATGGCAAAAGTTAAGTGCCGATTTTTTAAATTTTGAGTCAACAAAATATCTTGTCATGGACTATTTTTCTAAATACATCGAGTTAATAAAAGTTAATTCAACCAATGCTGCAACGACGATAATGAACATGAAAGCTATCTTTAGTAGGCACGGAATTCCTATTGTATTACAAACAGATAACGGTCCACCTTGGGATTCCAAAGAGTTCAAAGGTTTTGTGAATGATTGGGAGATAGAACACAACACAAGCAGCTCTAATTGTGCACTTAGTAATGGACAGGCGGAAAGCGGTGTCAAAATAGCTAAAAACATATTATTAATATGTTTTTAATATTAAATAAAAAGTGTAAAGAGGCGAATAATGATATCTTCTTAGCTCTGTTACACTACACAAATACGCCCAAAGGTAAAATGGGTTCGCCTGCTCAAATTTTAATGTCTCGGTTTAACTGGTGTGTACTACCAATTTATCAAAAATTATTAGCCCCTAAAATGTTGTCCCCTGAAAGTCAAAGGAAGTTGATCATCAATAATTAAATGAAATACAAAACTCATCATGATAAACACTCTCACTTACTCGACGATTTAAGATTAGGTCAAAAAATGTATTTCAAGAAAACTCCCAAATCCCATTGGGAAGAAGCAACGGTTGAAAGACATGCAGGTTCTCGGTCATACTTCGTCAGAAGTATGAATGATAGGCTTTATCGCCGCAATCGGGTGCATATATTCGATGGCCCAGCTCAGGGTCAAAAGCAAAACGCAAACGATCAGCAAGTATCCGCACAAAATCAAAGTTCGCCAAAACCTCTTTCACCCATTTGCCACCGGAACCCAACACAGTAACTCCCTCAGATCATAGCATTGCACAACCGATATCCCTTCACACCTACCCTTCATACCTACTGTTGATATAACACAAAAAACATATTTATCCTTGGTTATGTAAACATTTGTATAATAAAAATATAATAAAAGAGCATGTTTCATTGAATATTATTTAATTAAACTAACTATAAAGTACCTAAGTATTAAATATTATAATATAAGAATAATAATTACAATAATATAAAATTCCAATGATAACTTGATGATGCACGAGAAGGCCGTGGCATTACGGATGTGTTACGGGGATTGGACTTCTTGTATGTATCAGTTATATGGCTTCCTGAATAAATAAGTGATTTATGAATCTCCAATCATCCTGTGAGTTTTCATTTCAACACATTCAAAATTTGAATCGCCTTGTCTCGGGTCAGTGTGGAACGGCCGAATGCCATCACGCGAAACTCGGCCATTATGGGGCATCTGGTTAGAATGTGGAAGGTATCCTCTCTCTCATTCAGGTTGCACATCGAGCACTCCTCCCGGGAACCAGAGATGAATGGCCTAGCATTTAACAGTAAAAGCTCTGTTCGAGTAAGATCTATCTCATCTCGTGCAAAGGTACCGGGTGGTCGTCGCGCAGAAGACTGGCACATTTAATCCAAGGATCTAGCTCCCGGTACAAGATAAACCTGGCCGATTCCTGAGCTCTTCTTCCAATGTGCGCCCTTTTCTGATGTATAAATCGTTGAAGTAGCAGTCCCAAATCATCCTTCAATAAGAGTGGATCGAGAGTGAGTAGGTTGTACTGCACCCCCGTGCACTGCTGCTAGACCCTTCCAGTTCTCCGCCCAGTACACCTCGGCCCTTATTACCTCCCTCGTAGTATTTTGGGCAGTCGTGTCTCAGGCGTCCTTGCCACTTTCAAAATGTACTGGAGATGCAGGCGCAGTGTATAAACATACACTGGGTCCAGCTCAGTTTCCAGGAGTAACAAATTAACCGGTGCATATTGAGGGAGATGAAAAATCCTCTTCAAAAATAGCAATAAAACCCATTCAGCAGCCAGATATTCTTGGTATCTCCGTACCTGTGCAGCGTAACTCAGAATAGGCCGGACGATAGCGTTGAAAACCTGTAGCTTCACCTGAAGAGGCACCACTGGGCTAGCAAATGCATTCCCCAGACATAATTCAACACATTCTTTGCCACAGATGCCTTCCTCATGGCGTGCTTTTGTGGAGGGTTTTAAATAAAACATAAAACTCTTTTTGAATTGATTTTATTGTACGAATTGAACGAAGGCAGAGAGGTGAGAATAGAGAATGACTGGAGCGGGGGAGGGATGGGCGATGGAAGGAGAGGATGGTGGGAACAGCAGGCAGTCCCGCATTTCGGGTGTTACACTGTAGCAAAAGTCCGTAGATGGGGAACTTTCTTTCATAGGTTTCAACACCTCCCCTTGAATGGAAGTTTACCATCAAGAAAATTTTGCAATTTCAACAATATTGCACTCAAATTACTTTTATATCACAGAGAATGTTCTTAGTCCATTTTTCACTTGAATAAATTCTTAGATCTATTTCACAGATACTTGAGTATTCAGAAAAATAAAATATCTGGAAAGTATAACAACACAACGAATACAAATACAATTCATACAAATAAATAAACGGGTACGAATTAACAGAAATAGGAACTACGAATAATCAGGTACATATTAGACCACGATGTTTAGAGAACATTTCGTGTTTTCCTCTTGTTGCGGTTTAGTTAAATAATCGGCTATCATTTTCTCCGTTGGTAGGTAATATAATATTTTTGTCAACATGAGAGCGTATAAAGTGATGCCTAACATCAATATGTTTTGACCTCTGACTAGTTACATTATTTGTGGCTAAATGCATTGCGCCCTGATTGTCGCAGTTAATTTTAAATGGTTTTTCAGCTAAATCAGGTTCTATTTCTAATGGGAACGGAGCCATAGAATTTCTTGAGCCAAAGATTTTCTTGAGTTGTAAAACAAATAGCCATGTATTGGGCTTCGACAGTGGACAAAGAAACTGTAGTTTGTTTCTTTTTTTTTTTTTTTTTTTTTTTTTTTTTTGGGGGGCTTTGATAGGCTTATGCCTTTGGTCACGTAGACCTCGGAGTGGGTCTATTGTGACATTGTGCCCCTGTTCCTACACTACAACATTGGTAGTGAGGAGACGGTTTACAGCCTCCTCCCGGATGAAGTGGAGCAGGCTGTTGTCATCGATTTTTGCAACCTCGGAGGGACTGAGGATGCCCTTACCAAGGTGCTTAAATCTTTTGTATGCAAGCGCTGGACAGTTACAGAGTATGTGTTCCGCTGTCTCTGGCTCGCAGTCGCAGAGTCGACAGTCATCTGTCCTGCATATTCCCATCTTTTTGAGGTGGTATTTGACTGGACAGTGGCCAGTTAGGAGGCCTGTAACGGCCTTTATGTCCTTCCGGCTGAGGGAAAGGAGAGCCCTGGCTTTCCTTCTGGAAAAGCATACGAACTGCTTGGCTTGTCTCATTTTTGGAGCGCCTTGCCAATGCTTTGTTCTCTGCTTGTCAACCCACTTCCCCACTTCTCGGGCTATGAAGCTCTCTGTAATGCCGAGGAAAGGTTCTGGTCCCGTGGGGTTTGACATGGATGCCTGTTTGGCGAGGCGATCCGCCTCTTCGTTGCCTTCTATACCCTCATGACCCGGCACCCACAGCAGCGTCAATTTGTTGCCATGGGCAGCCATCTTGAGGGAGTTTAGGCAGCTCCAGGTGAGCTTTGATTTTATGGAAAAGGCCGAGATGGCCTTTAATGCTGCCTGGCTGTCTGATAGAATATAGATCTTTGCGCCCTTTAGTCTTTTCCTGGCGATCTCCTGGGCACAAATATCTATTGCATGGGTTTCTGCTTGAAAGATGGTGGCCAAGGCCCCAAGGGGCTTAGACAGGCTAAATCTGGGGCCTTTTATCCCCAGGCCTGCTTTTTCATCCATCACTGACCCATCTGTGAACCACAGCAGTGATCCTGGCTCTAATTGAGGCATGCCTCCTTTCCAGAAATCACGATCTTTTATTATTACTCTGAATGGAAGATCAAAATTCATCCTCTCTGGCATTTTGTCAGAGATTGATGAAACCACTGGGTCTACCTTAACAAAGTCAAGGATGGACGCATGGCTATTTTTCCTGGCAGGATGTTTTATTGCTCCTGCTTGCAGCATCCTCATGGCCCCCAGGTAGGCCACCCTCTGTATGTGTAGATGGAGGGGTTCGAGGTCAAGTAAAACCTCTAGTGCTGCAGTAGGGGCGGTTCTCATTGCCCCTGTTATTCCAAGGCAGGCCTGTCTTTGGAGTTTTGTAAGTTTCTCCATAGTCTTTGCCTGACAGGTTTTCTGCCACCATACCGTTGAGGCATAGGTGATCATGGGTCTGACAATGGCTTTATAAGCCCAGTTGGCCCTCATTGGTGCCAGTCCCCACGTCTTCCCAAGCATTTTGTGGCAGCTCCACATTGCTTTTGTGCCTCTTTTTAGGGTATAGTCTAGATGCTTGTTCCAGTCTAATTTCTGATCAAGCATGACTCCCAGGTATTTTACCTCCCCTGAGAGTGGAATGCTCTTACCTCGGAGTTTGGGAGCCGTAATATTGTATTTCCTTCTGTTGGTGAAGGCAACAATGGTGGTTTTGTCAGGGTTTACATTCAGATTCTCCTTACGACACCACCTTTCAATAAGTCGCAGTTAATTTTAAATGGTTTTTCAGCTAAATCAGGTTCTATTTCTAATGGGAACGGAGCCATAGAATTTCTTGAGCCAAAGATTTTCTTGAGTTGTAAAACAAATAGCCATGTATTGGGCTTCGACAGTGGACAAAGAAACTGTAGTTTGTTTCTTACTATACCAGCTAACTAGAACACCCATATATTTTACACAACATTCAGTTATTGAATTACGATTGGTAATCGAATTGCCCCAATCAGAATCACTGTAAACATCAGGTATGCCTAAAAACGGCAGTCGGACGGAAATTCAACCTTAAATGGTTGCTTACTTTACTTTACTTTACTTTACTTTACTTACTTTACTTTACTTACTTTACTTTACTTTACATCAGGTATACAATTTCTCTTATTGTTCAAGGTTAGTTTCCAATTAAATGAGCTCTTTAGGTATCGGAAAATAATTTTTAACATGCCAGTGAATCAATTTAGGATTTTGACAAAATCTACTCACTTGGTTCACTGCGTAGGCTATATCAGGCCGAGGGGTTTGTGATAGGTATAACAGGCTACCTACGGCTTCGTGATATGGCACATCACTCGGACACTTTTCACTCTTGTCGTTCCAGTGGGTTTCAGGTTCCATTGGAGTAGCGACGGGACGACATTCGGACATGTTAAACTTCTGGAGGATGGAGTTGATGTAACCATGCCGTATTGTTTGTATATATATCGTGAAGTTTTATTTTTATTTTTTTGTAAATAAACTATTTATCTTTCTATCTATCTATCTAGTCAAGCAACTGTGATTGCTTGACTAGACACAACCACACGCAAGCAACTGTGATTGCTTGTGTGTGGTTGTAAAAAACAAAATACCTACCTATTAATATTGGGAAAAACTATGTAAATTTGAATATTGCTTGGAACTTTATTATGCGCTATGGGTGAAAACATTAAGGGGATAAAACGGTCGCTTAATAGAATTTCTAATGGAATCACGCTATTGTGATGGATTATCAAGGTCTAGAACATGCATTATCAATCAAAGCAACTCCTTCACATTTCATCTACTTCGGAAGTAGTGCAATGCACGTTGCAAGAATTTCAAGCCAACCTCAACAGCCGTGTCCCCACCACCGGAGCATCGAATAACAAATGCTGTTTGCCATTTGCCGACAGGGTCAACCACCTGGCTATGGACATCCACGTTCGTTCGTTTGAAAATGTATCACGTTGGATGATTTGATTAATGACAGTCATGGAGGTTTACAGTCAATTCCACATACACAAACATCCAGTTTCCCCAAGAAAACGGTTATGGATCAACCCCCAGCCTCGCGCGGGTCGATTAATCTCCGAAAATTTACCATGGAAAGAGGTTTGTAACGCTAATCGACCTCGATCCTCCTGCAGAATCCCCATCAAACGACCCACCCGACCACCAGCCCGCTTACATTTACGACTGACATAACTGGCCTCAGTAACGCTAACATACGCCTCCTGCCAACAGGATAAAATGCGTCTTCCTTTAGGACCTGTCGCATTGATACTGACACAATCAATCTTGCTACTGAGCATTACTTAATTGGTGTTGTTTTCCTTTATATCTTAGGCGTTGTGGATTTTGTGGGTTCAAAATAAATGTTCAAATTTTCAAAACGTCATATTTTCTCATTTTCAAACAGAAGAGTTGTCTGTTAAAATTTTAATAGATTTCAATTTAGAGCATTTTAAGACATTTAGAGCGTTTTATGACCAACCGTTTCAAAATTAGGGCTTAAAAGTGAAACGACGAAAACAATGCCAACATGTGCGTGATTCTCATTGGTGACCAGCTGAATCAAACAATACATGATTTTGTGATATCATGTTCCTTGTTCTGAGAAACATTAAACGCCTACAGACAAGAAGGTGATTTCGCAGTCGTAGTTAGGTAAAAACCCAGAATCATATCAATACAAATTAATCCTAAATAAATGTTTCATATAACCATAACTGAGCTAGTTACTGACTCCCCCCCACCCCACCCCTTTGCACCGATATGACCATCTAGTATCCAAACAATATTCAAATAGTCGAACAATATTTTAGCATATAAATTCATTGTTTTTGTTTTTGTCCACAGAACAGTGATATAGAGCGAAGAGTGATTTGTAAAGAAGATTATATACCGTTCTTTAAAAAGGTTATTGTATATTTTATTTTGTTTTTCCTCTTTTCTTTCACTATATTTGAGTACACGAATACGATTTTAATTTCAAATACGATTCAGTATTCCAATTTGCATATTGGGCATCCCCCGTTGCCTAAAAAATACAACAGAATACGAACGTTTAATGATCGCTGGTAATCGGGATTTTCCTCCGTTGAGAGCGCATTCAAATTGCTTTTCGATAATTTAATCTGTTTATCGTACGTGGGGTTTGTACTCTGTAAACACGGTAGGTTTTCCTATTTAAAATGACAAATTTTTTCAATTTCCAAATTTTGTGCGCCAAAATTACTCGAGTCCAATACTTTGGTCTCATGCATAAATTGTGCAGAGCCAATTTCACGTTGAATATTGACGACTTTTCCGCACATGTAAGTCCCTTTTAGTTCAATACTCAGGGTGATAAACCAGTACCACCGCCTAATTTACTGTTCGGTATTGACACTCATATCACACCAATGCGACCGATGTGAAAAAAAAAAAAGGTTTTTTCTATTTTAACAAAGTTCTGAAGAAAAATTATATTAGTTGAAGTCAAACGTTTCTGTTTAGTACCAAAGGATTTCGTATTCTCTTTGATAATGGAACGCTATTCCACTAGGGCTGAGAGCTCAAACCACGGGGGTCACGTTGTCCTTCCTCGTTTGGCCTTCTTCTTACGCTTGATTGATGCGGTGTACGTGCCAGTGAAATTGAATTCATTTCTCCCCTCAGTCTTGGGCAGTATTTTGGTATGTATATTAGAGATACGCTCGGAAGAGCGTTGGATGGTAAATAATTGCAAATTTGAACCATCTTGACATTTGATTACCAGTCACTAAGTCATACAATATCGTTATTGATATTGAATGCAAATTGACTTGTTATATTGTTTTGAAGAACATGAGTAAAGTTAAGTTAGTTTCAATGGGTATAAATGAAGGATTTCCGGTGAGTAATTTTTTTTTCCTTTTTTTTAATGGCTTAGGCCTTTATTTACCATTTGCCAATATAATATGTTATACAACACAATACATTATATTTGCTTTTGTATATTAAATATACAAAATTTATGTATGTATAAAATGTATGTATAACATTTTTATGAAATGATGAAATAAATCATTTTCAGGGATTATAGTCTATGTGGCTCCAAGTACGGTCTGTTGCAGACTATAATGATGGGCAAGATCAGTGGGCGTAGGGGAGTTGGAAGGAAGCGTGCGTCCTGGTTGTCAAACATACGCAGTTGGACAGGAATCAACCGAGCGGCAGATCTATTTCACCTAGCACAGGACCGCGTGAGTTATGCAGAAATGATCGCCAACCTTCAATGATGGAGAAGGCACTTGAAGAAGATAGTCTATGTCGGTAAAAAACTTGAACGCTGCTATATAAACTGTTTCCTTTTGGGATGTGAGAATGGTTTAAAACTCCGTCAAGATTCGTTGCAGGGAGTTTATCATGGGTCCACGTCTTCGGGCTAGGGGTGGACATTCCAGCAGCACATGTGCGATCGTCTCCTCCGCCCCCGAGCAGAACCTGCAGGCGGCGGAACTCACCGCCCCAATTCGGCTCAAATACGCGTCAGTTACGCCAGTTAGGTACGCCAGTGTCGCGTCGC
The DNA here is from genome assembly GCA_963920205.1 of Stenodema calcarata. NCBI lineage: Eukaryota > Metazoa > Arthropoda > Insecta > Hemiptera > Miridae > Stenodema > Stenodema calcarata. Next base: position 10,252,809 of record OY986057.1, on the reverse strand, counting down.
AGTCTTGAGAGGCACTTATAAAACTTTCTGTTTGTGTTTTCGAAGTTGTAGAACCATGGTTGTCGAGGAGGAGTCGGGAACATCTGTACGTACTTCTTTCCTGCTTGGTACGTTTTATACGCGTCGTGCCATGTCTTATAAGCCTCTTTTGGTTTATTATCTTCGATAATGAACCATTGGAATTGCCCAAAGAAAAAATTTTTTTAACCCCCCCTCAAAATTTTTTGGTTTACGTTTCAAGATACGTAGATTCAGAAAATCGAATAAAAAAAATCCGTCCGTCCGCCGTCCGCGGCACTTTGCCCAGTTAGCGTTGAGTTAAAATTACGAAATGTTTTTTATGGGTTCCGACCAACCCCACAATGGTCCTCGAAACTTTTCATAACCCTAGGTCAAGGGGAAGGGGTTCAAAACGAATTTTGAAATTTTGAAAATTTCAAAACTCGAAAAATTCCCATCAAACGGTATGTTTTTTATTTCATATTTAGATAGAGTTTGTTGCGTAGAATTTTTTAAGACCATCCACAGCTTTGTACGACCAGCCGTTCGTTCACAATGACGGCTCAAAGGTTGAGCCTAACACACGATCGTGATTCAAACGGTTGAAATACAGGTCAATTTTCATACTAACGAGCTGTTTGGAACATCATATGGTTTTAGTGATGTCGAGTTTATTGTTCTGAGGTACGTTTCGTACTACGGAAATGAAGGTAATTTCGAATGTTTGTTGGTAGGTACTTCTTTTATAGAAAAATTATTACCGACGTAGTATTAAAAACCCTAGAATTATATCGTATTAATTAATCATAATTAATAATGATTATTATTAATAATAAATAAAAATTATTAATACCTAACAATAAATAAGTGGCAGAGAGATCTCCATATCGATATTCAACGGGAACCGGCTCATTCCACCTGATGATGTCGTAGATTCATCACATAATCTGTGAATGCTCTTGTCGATATCCTGAGATTGAATATCTGATGGTAATTTCCTAGACTTTCAAATCACTCTAACCACCACTGTGAGGTAGATTTTTCGCCGCTGATAAGGGATTTTTCAGTTTTTAACCCATTTCATTCCTCTTAATCTCCTGTTCGCCTAGCCTCTTGGTCCTGGTCTAAAAGATGAGTTCATACGGTATAGGGGTAACGGGAAGGGACACGCATGAAATAATGGGTAGAATTAATAAGTTATTAAGCAGAAAAGCGGAGTTGAACGCGGGCCTCTTGTCACACATGAAGCAGAAGCTGCGTGTGGGAGGTGAGTTACACCCAGCCGGTCACTGTGGTGGTGACGATGACAGATGGCCGAGAGACATACGGGGCCGCACCGCGATATTCCTACCTGTCAAATGCCCGTCCTCACTCACTCGCTACAGGCTACTTTCTCTGTCCATGCAGAATATCCATGTTCATATTTGCTACTACAGTACGTTGCTCAGAACATGTGAAAGTTCGCCAACATGTGAAATACTTCACTTTTCAAACAGAACAGAACAATACCGGGAATTCATGATATTCCAAAGTCACAAAGCAAACTACCGCAAGTAATTAAGCTACTCATTTGTCTATGATTCCATCTATCTGGGGAATCTATGTTATTCCCTCTTACCTTCTAGGAGTTGGAAGCATGAAATGAGGATTTGCCCAATGAAAATAGATTATTCATTAGTACTAGTAGGTAGGTGCAGTACATGCACCCAATCCAACATACTGTTCCGAAACCAATCGTTATGCAAAATTCAGCAAATATGTCAAAAGTAGGCAGTAACTGCATTGCTGAAATATATTGGATCATTATAGATACCACAACGACGACTCATGTTATTTAAGCTAGTTACTTGGTGTAACTATTACTCATATCACCTACGATTTTCAGCTCTGGTTTCATGTATTACTCCGTCCTACAAACTGAAGCCTTTTTTCGCATGGCGTATCTTGAGATCAAGTTAGCTTTCAGCTCGATTTTGAAACCCTCAGTCAAGGGTGGCTGAAATGGGATACTGCCCTGTAGTGCCGGTGAGGTATGGTAGTTATTATGGGTCCTTGTAGTCACCTATTAACAATTAGTTAGACCAATATCGAACATATATTTTATTGAAATGTACCTATAAATGACCGGACAAGAGGTTTTATTTTATTGAAGTGGCTGTTTATCAAATAACATTAACAACTTCCACAATTGTCGTTGATTTTGGTTTCGATTAGATTGCAGCGATTTTTCGTTAACAATTTTTGATGATGATCCAGTGCAATCGACCAAAAAAATATTGTCTTTAACCACCCTCAGAATAGTCCTGAAATTTCCAAATTCGGGTCGCGGAATTGAATCAGCCCCAGGATATTGGACAAAGGTTCAAAATCAACTAGGAAATTTTAAAAACGTCGCATCTCGCAAATTTCAGGTAGAACGGTATAGTTTTCTGTACTAATTTGAACCGATCTTTTAACAAACTAGTCAGAGGTTTGTACGAGCAGCAGTTCGTTCACAACGAGGGCGTTAAGGTGGAGCCGATTAAAAATCTTCATCAAGAGCGTGAATCAAACGGTAGGACTCCAGGTCAATTTTCATACTGATGAACAGCTGATTCAAAACATATGGTTTTGTAATGTCGAGTTTATTGTTCGGAGATACTTTTCGTGTCTATAGACAGAAGGGAATTATTTAAGGTAGGTATTTTTTGTTATGCATTATCGTCGACGTTGGTAGGTACAAATGAAACCCCAAAATTATGAAAATAAAAGTAAATTATAAACTATTTATGGTCATATTCTATTTATTTTGTATAGTTATGGGACATACAAGGCTATCGTATACAGAAGAGTGATCAAGACACAAGGATGATCCGTACAGAAGATAATAAACCGTTGTGGAAATTTACAGTATTTTTTCTTTCATTCGCATGCACCGTACAAAGCAGTGCCCCGTGCTAACTAAGTTATAGAAAAGAAAGCCTAAGTTGATGATTGATTGTTGTAGAAGAGGAGAATGGCGATGGTTACACGAACCAAGTTAAGAGGGTGAATCAAATGGGACAGCTCGTTCATTCCGACTGGGGACTGAGGGTTGATGCTCGCCAGCTCTGATTTACCGTCCTCCAGCCAACACATCAACTTTCCAGGCCATTTCCAGTAGGGAGCGAGCGGACTCGAAATGATTTATATCGCCAAGTGGGACGATGTGTCGGCGCGCTATGGTCCGCCGAAGAAAACCCTCCTCTTGTATCAAATTAGAGGTGGTAGCACCTTACGTAATTAATAACTCTAATTGATATCTGTCGTACAGTTCATACTCACTCACAATGGCTCATTCCCAATTTCTTGAACTCAACACCCTGAATTGCTAGGTTTTCAAAATGCAATTGTTTTAATACAAGTACATTGAAAAATTAAGCTCTAGATTAATCGATACCTAATCGCATTAAATTTATTCCCAGGTCCGCGTAGTGGGAGCTATCCTACAATTACTATTATAGTAATTAAATTTGTTTTGTTATGGTATTCACATTCCTTGGACCACACCACTAGAGTGTAGGTAGGGAAGAGTTACTGTTACGTTTGGCAAATGAAGATGATCTAAGGGGTGAAGTGATTAAAGACGAGAGATTGCTCGAAAGCAATTGCTCGCTAGAAGAGCATTCTCTCAGATTCGGTGTGAATAAGAGTTTGCTATTTCTCACAAGTAAGAGCTTATCGACGTATAGCAATTGCTCGTAGACGTCAAGCAATTGCTCGCATCGTGAGCTTTTACTCGATTAATTGGGTGCCAAACTCAGCTGTTCGCGCGTTTCATCTGGTTGATAACAGCTTGGTGGATTGAATAGATAATTAAATATCCGTAACTTTATACCTAACTAAAAATATTCAAGTGGTCTTATCGGACGTTTTTAGTGTTCGTGGTTTCAGTGGTTTGTTGAAATGTCTAGTTGTTCTGAAGATGAAACTACTTTCGAGCAGTCCCAGGCAACAGCAGGCCGGGCTCTATTAGTGAGTTTGGTGCAGAGATATCCGATCGTGCTGGGTAAATCGATGTTACCCAACGCGATTTCAAGAAAAGAAAAAGCCTGGAAAACCAATAAAGCTGGAACAACTAAAGACGATTTTAAGTAATATGAAGAGATCTGTGAAGAGGAAATCAGATGTTCTTACAACAGGTAATAAACAAATCAAGCTGATTGAATGGCAAAAAGCATTCTTGAAATGTTTACAATCCGAGAAAAACGCAGTTTTCTCAACGGTACCGGGGCGCTTGGCAGTTGGTGCATTACCGAATTCTGTTGAAGCACATTCGAGTCAAAGCGAGGATCCGATCTCTCACATGTTTTTTTTTTTTCATCATTCAACCCGATCGCAAAACGGAGTCCACCTAATATGGTTGAGGATGATCAGGGGAGAACTAATTGAAATATTGCTCCAACAAAACGCTAGCGTCTTATTCCAGGGGAAACTGAGTAAACAGCATCTATGTCCACTTCCGAACTTCATAGGCTCGTCCTCGTGGAGCAGCTCAAACGTATTCGGCTGCAGACCAGGAGAGAGAGTTGAGAGTTGAAATTGGGAAGAATAGGAAGTGCCAACTCAAACATGATTTCCTCCTCGTCACCACTCTCTTTTCAAAACCAAGACTATTCGCCAAAATAGGAAAGCGTTGTTTCAATTGACCGAATACTCTTTCAATTATGACCCTCTCCTTCTTGTGATTGCTCGTACAACTGCTCTTCGGGTGTAGACGGCTCTTTGGAGGGTGTTAAAATCCAAGGAGAAATCCCATATCCACTGTCTCCAAGAAGGCTTGCAGTTCCATTTGATTGTCTTACATGCGATTGTTCGATCAATTCCCATATCTTCTGCAACCCCAACTTGAAACTCAGGGTCGCTAACTAATCGAAGAAACACTTCCATTTCCTGGCGCGGTCAACGCCACGACTCGGCATTTTCAGGCAAAAATGTTGATTATCTACGGTCGACGAGTCAAAACGTAATAGATGCTTGCATCGTGTAACTTCCGTAGATCTTCGGGATCTGTACATTTTTCTTCTACGTACATGCATGAAAACAGCCATTAGAAACTCAGAAGAACAAGCTTGTAACCTCAAACAATTTATTTCGAACAAACTCGAACGAAATAATTCTACAAAATTCTACAAATTATATTAGAATTTGTAGGTTTCTAACCAACAAGTCAGGTGAGCTGCAAGCTCGTGGAATGACAAGAAATCTCTTCTAGAGGAAAGCAATCACTTGTCTTTATTCACCCGAAATTTGAAGCAATTACTAGCATCGTCAAGTAATTGCTCGCGGAAAAAAACAATTGTTCGTGAGACTCAACTTTATTCACTTCCTCGCAAGACAATACTCGAAATTATGCGAGAAAAAGCAGTTGCTCGTCTTTACTATACATATTCAGTTGTTGATATTCAGTTGTTGATCATGAAAAAGTAAGGGTTTATGGATGGTGTTTCCATTATCATCTGGAAGTTGTTTTGAAGTCGGCTATTAAAATAATCAATGAACAGAGTGTCAAACTTTGGAGTTCAAATCAGTATCAGAATTTTTAACGAAAATCGATGTTCTGACCTTTTGAGGCTGATGTAATTAGCAATTTATTTGTTTAGGTACATGTTTAGTAGTTCCCACGAAGCAAACTTGAAGGGTGAATGTAGGAATACCGGACCGAACAAATCATTCCGTCCAGACCCCATCAGCATGTTCGACGTTTATCTAGAAGAACATACGCACCAACAGAGGGTAAATTCAGTTAGGTCAACCAAGATGTCGGTTACCCCGTACCAGTTGTTTTCATCAGGGTTTGCTCGACTGGTTAGTTACTAGTACGTACAATTTTTAGTGATGCCACTAGCCATTAGCATCGTTGACCACCGGTGAATATCGTCTTGTTTGACGACCTACTCCAATAGAATAGGATTGTTTTTGTGAAATTCAAAAACTGGTGTTAAAACCACTGTGACAACACATTAAAAATGACCTATAATCCTAATCGGGAATAATTCAAATTCCTTGTTGGGTGAAGCTGGAATCCTGAAGGATTATCATTAATCTAGAGTTTTAGACTACTCAATTGACTTCATCAGTTCCAATAGTCCGGAAGACATTCCATTTTACTGAATTGCGACATCTTCCTTATAATCTTAAATTAAATTCTATATCGAGCTAATACGTCGGAAGAACTAAGATTAATCACCGAGTGATCGCATACTCGATTTCCAATCGCCCGCTTAATGAAATACCCGTGAACTCGAGAGAGATTTTTATCGTAATGAACGAGTTCATCGATCTGCAAGATCGGAGGTGGGAGGTTATTACCAACTTTTTTCATTTTCTACCGAGTTGATATCAAAGCCGTTTCACATCTATTTTAGCGAGTACTTATTTGCAAAACTGTATTAGGCACCTACGTAATATTGTGATCTTTATTTTTCATGCGTTTAGGCGTACCTATGTCATGTACGTGCTTATGGTTCGTGAAAAGAGTCCACTCATGTTTGAATCATTTTGATACAAATTAAACAATCACATTGTTTTCACCCTAATGATATTCAATTTAAAGTGGGTCTTTCCAATTCCTTATGTTCGAGGAAATAATTATTTGCTCAGCTAATTCCCCTTCACTTCTACTTCCAGTTCACATAGGATTTAATTTTCAATAACTCAAACTTTATAAGGTTCGGAGAAGATGCAATTAGAACATCAAAATTCAATTCCAAGGAACTTACTTCGTCATCTTTAGAACCGTTTACTTCTTGAGTATGTAAGTTTCTTTGGGTGAGTGAGCCATCCTCTAAAAGATGAATGGAACGAGCTAATGATTTTATCTACAGCTGCAAGCCATGAGAACCAATCCCTTTGAGCCAATGGTTTTTCGTGATTTTCATGTTCCGTACGTTCTAATGGAAATTACCAGTTTCAATTGGAATAACGATGCAAATTTGTCGGGAGTATACCCAAAGCCTCCCATGTTTCAGGTAGGTAAACTGAAAGATAATGTACCCCTAACCTCCTGGAAGTAATATATTTTCCTTCATAGACGGTTAGACCTTCATAGACCCTTAGGAAGAAGTTGGTAGTGCAGCTGGTGAGTTTTGTGTTCGGTTTACCACTACTGAAAATCGACAACATGAGCGTGCATCCAACGGTAGAACTCAAGTCCAATATTCATACTGACGCATTCGAGATCACTAAGCCATGTGTTGTTTGAATCATTTCTTTTTCTGAGATACTTTTCATGACCACGGAAAGACGGTATTTGCGAATATTTATTGGTAGGTACTTCTTGATAGTTATGGGACATGGATGGATAAGAGTGATCTCAACAGAAGAGTTATCTGCACAGAACCAAAGTTGTATCGTTTTTTTATCGGTTCTACCTTTGTTCTACATTGGGTGGAGTGAATAAAAACTAGTAAAAGCTCATACTCGTCCAATTTTGAGTAAATTCTTGCGTCGGAGTGAATAAAAACTAGGCTTTACTTGTCCGCAAGTAAACACTCGCATCTGTGGCGAGTAAATTCTCGTTCAGCAAGGTCAACGTAAAAAAACGAGGCAATACTTCATTTGGTGTGAATAAAAACTAGTATTTACTAAAGGCAACGAGTAAACTCTTGAATTTTTGCAAGGTTAGTCAGCTGTTACCTCGCGAGAGAAAACTTGCTCGGATTTAGATGTTTTAGGAGGCCAGTAGGCTAATTTAAGTGGTGCGTTATTCCTTCTTTATTCTTGCGATGTCTCAGCTCGTCGGGGTTCGGTCGGTTAAGTAAGCTTTATCGTGATCGGAGGGATATAGAGCCGGATATTATGAAGAAACTTCTAAGATTTGAAAATGCGAATGTGGACTTTTTGACGGAGGCTCTTCTTCCTCTAACGGACGAGAAAACACGGGGGGGGGGGGGGGGTCGCGTTTCCTGTAGGGAAAAGGATGGAGGCATTTCTCCGGTATATAAGTGACCCCGGGTTTTAGATTGCCGTGGAAAGTGACTTCGGAATCGACAGAACCACAGTGTGTAAGATTGTTGGATTTGTGTCGGATAGGTTAGTGGAAAAAGCTGATCAATGGATTGTTTTCCTTTCATCGGAGAACACCATGGATAAGCTAAACATTTGTGGCAGTCCAAGTACTATAATACTATAATATATATAGTAATATGTAGTACTGTATATAGAATATAACACATTGTAAATAAATAAAAAATAAATAAAATAACAAAACAATTTGGTAATGACTACATCAACAGGAAAAATCAACCATCTATCAATGTTCAAATGACCTGCGAAAAAAAACCAAGCGTTGATGTGGAGTGGCCAGGAAAAGTTCTTCAGGAATGAGCTACTTTACTGGCTGACTCTGGATAGGGTCCCTTGGTTGCTTACCTACTCCTTTCAGGCGACCCCAAACAGATTTTGAGAAAGGATAATATCATAAGGAGTATATTATAACACTCTACATTGCAAGGAGAGAGTCGTCATAGAACGCATTTTTGGCCAGTTGAAACAACGGTTCCCAACCGAAATCAAACAAGCTACCTTCTCGGTACACGCACTAAAATCGACGACGTGTGAAAGGGATTAACAAAAAAAGTGCCGCGTACAGCGGACGGACGGATTTTTTTTATTCGATTTTCTGAAACTACGTATCTTGAAACGTAAACCAATAAATTTTGAGGGGGGGTTAAAAAATTACTACAGCTGTTAGGGCGGGAGCACGGAGAACAGCTGTTTTATTGCGGGAATTCATAATCTAAACCAAAAACTAGTAAACCCTCGCAAGGTCAGCACAATTTCAACGAGGTATGCCTTGCGAGTAATACCTTGTTTTTATTCACCCCAAATTCGAGCATTTGCTAAGACTCGCGAGTAAATACTTTACTTGCGAGGCAACTCTCACAAGGCAATACTTCTTTTTATTCACTCCACCCATTATTTACTTTAAAGTTTCCAAGATATGAAGAAAACTTCTCAACATTGATGTATTACGCTTGATCCCACTGAGTGTCCAGAGTATCAATTCGAGCACACCCATTCCTCACCTTTTGACACGCCAATATTTAGAAGAAAACAAAATTCGTTCTCAAATGGGAGTCACTATGTTAGTTCCTTGGAATTTTTGATGAATGAACGTTGGTGAAGAACTTGGAAGAAATTTATGAGGATACAGTCTGCTATAATTATTGTCCCCAGTTCCAGTTGCTATAATATTTTGTTTATCTCGAATTCCCTGATTACCAATTTCATTTCTCGCCAAGTTATTGCTCAATAAAGCCTTTTACTATCGTTAAGGTTTATCTCAATTTATTGAGAAAAAAAAATCTTGAGAAAAGATGGCGAAATTCCTCAAGCCTGAACGCCTCGCAATCGACCCTGCAACATCAGACGCGGCAACAAAATGGGCTCATTGGAAGGGAACTTCAGCAACTTTCTGGCTCGCCAACCTGGGGTGCCTGAAGACGAGGTAAAACTAGAACTTCTGATAAATCACGTATCGTCAGAATTTTATACGCATAATATCATAGCAGCTAGCACCACGTACACTGACGCGATCGAAACTCTGGAGGCTATCTATGTGAAACCTATAAACGAAATATATGCACGACATTGTCTAGCTACTCGTCGTCAAAATACTGGGGAAACTTTAGATCTAGAAACGCGGTAGCGTTCCGCCCCGCCAAGCAAAGAAGTTGAGAAAACGAACGGTGCCGAGTGTATGTTTACCGGACGTCACGAAACGCGTTTTCGAGGTATCCATATCTCGGCTCCTATTTGACCGATCAACTTGAAAATTAGTGTGGGTCTTCTTTGAGTGGATATTAGAAAGCCCTGAAAGTTTCAAATCGATAGGTCTAAAGGGAGCCGAGCTACATAACTTCAAAAACCCGGTTTTTCGGCCTTATATTGTTCTTCTCCTTCTTCTTCTTCTCCTTCTCCTTCTCCTTCTTCTCCTTCTCCTTCTCCTTGTTCAGACAGGCAAGGCTGGAGCCTCTCCACGTTCACCGATTGACTTGAAATTTTGCACAGAGTTTCATTTAACCTTGAGACAGAGCCTTATATAAGATTTAACCCATTATCTCAACCCAAAAAAGTTTTAGAAACAAAAAAACAGAAACTTTAGGAAAATTCTGTCCACTTTGACGAGTCTACAGCCTGGGTAAAAGGACCAATCGACTTGAATTTTTTTATATACCTTCTTTATAGCATGTCTCAGTGCCATTTGAACGAAATAACCCATTATCTCAACCAAAAAAAAAAAATTAGGGACAGAAAACTAAATTTAGGGTAATTTAGGCTAATTTTGGCCATATCTCGGCTCCTAGTTGACCGATCAACTTGAAATTTGGTTTGGATCTTTTTGATGTTGATAATAGAAAGCCCTGAAAGTTTCAAGTCGCTAGGTCTGAAGGGAGCCGGGTTATATAACTTCAAAAACCAATTACCATGTTTTTCTACTTTTTTCAGTCGGTCAAGGCTACAGCCTCTCCACCTTCGCCGATTGACTTGAACTTTTGCACGGAGCTTCGTTTCAAGTGTAGCAAGTGCCTTTTGAAAGATTCAAATCGATATCTTTAAAGGGAGCCGAGTTATATAACTTCAAAAACCCGGTTTTTCGGCCTTAGATTGTTCTTCTCCTTCTTCTTCTTCTCCTTCTCCTTCTCCTTCTCCTTCTTCTCCTTCTCCTTCTCCTTGTTCAGACAGGCAAGGCTGGAGCCTCTCCACGTTCACCGATTGACTTGAAATTTTGCACAGAGTTTCATTTAACCTTGAGACAGAGCCTTATATAAGATTTAACCCATTATCTCAACCCAAAAAAGTTTTAGAAACAAAAAAACAGAAACTTTAGGAAAATTCTGTCCACTTTGACGAGTCTACAGCCTGGGTAAAAGGACCAATCGACTTGAATTTTTTTACATACCTTCTTTATAGCATGTCTCAGTGCCATTTGAACGAAATAACCCATTATCTCAACCAAAAAAAAAAATTAGGGACAAAAAACTAAATTTAGGGTAATTTAGGCTAATTTTGGCCATATCTCGGCTCCTAGTTGACCGATCAACTTGAAATTTGGTTTGGATCTTTTTGATGTTGATAATAGAAAGCCCTGAAAGTTTCAAGTCGCTAGGTCTGAAGGGAGCCGGGTTATATAACTTCAAAAACCAATTACCATGTTTTTCTACTTTTTTCAGTCGGTCAAGGCTACAGCCTCTCCACCTTCGCCGATTGACTTGAACTTTTGCACGGAGCTTCGTTTCAAGTGTAGCAAGTGCCTTTTGAAAGATTCAAATCGATATCTTTAAAGGGAGCCGAGTTATATAACTTCAAAAACCCGGTTTTTCGGCCTTAGATTGTTCTTCTCCTTCTTCTTCTTCTCCTTCTCCTACTCCTCCTTCTTCTCCTTCTCCTTCTCCTTGTTCAGACAGGCAAGGCTGGAGCCTCTCCACGTTCACCGATTGACTTGAAATTTTGCACAGAGTTTCATTTAACCTTGAGACAGAGCCTTATATAAGATTTAACCCATTATCTCAACCCAAAAAAGTTTTAGAAACAAAAAAACAGAAACTTTAGGAAAATTCTGTCCACTTTGACGAGTCTACAGCCTGGGTAAAAGGACTAATCGACTTGAATTTTTTTACATACCTTCTTTATAGCATGTCTCAGTGCCATTTGAACAAAATAACCCATTACCTCAACCAAAAAAAAAATTAGGGACAAAAAACTAAATTTAGGGTAATTTAGGCTAATTTTGGCCATATCTCGGCTCCTAGTTGACCGATCAACTTGAAATTTGGTTTGGATCTTTTTGATGTTGATAATAGAAAGCCCTGAAAGTTTCAAGTCGCTAGGTCTGAAGGGAGCCGGGTTATATAACTTCAAAAACCAATTAACATGTTTTTCTACTTTTTTCAGTCGGTCAAGGCTACAGCCTCTCCACCTTCGCCGATTGACTTGAACTTTTGCACGGAGCTTCGTTTCAAGTGTAGCAAGTGCCTTTTGAAAGATTCAAATCGATATCTTTAAAGGGAGCCGAGTTATATAACTTCAAAAACCCGGTTTTTCACCCTTACCTGTTCTTCTTCTCCTTAATCAGTTACGCCTTTCCACCTTCACGGATTGACTTGAAATTTTGCACAGAGCTTCGTTTCAACATCAGCCAGTGCCTTTTGAAAGTTTAACTCATTATGTCAACCCAAACAACTTTTAGAAACAAAAAACTGAAATTTAGGCTAATTTTGGCAACTTTGTCGAGTCTACAGCCTGGGTAACCGGACCAATCGACTTGAAATTTTGCATAGACCTTCTTTATAAAATGACCCACTTCAACAACAAAAAGATGTGATATCCCCCCAAAAAACACTCCATGTAAAAATCACCCCGCCTCGCAAATATCATTCTTCAGAGGCCGGAAAAAGTTATGATATCCACTTTCCCCGCCCGCCCTTTTCCTCATTAGGAGCTAAGTATAATGAAAAGCTTAACCACTTCACAAGCACCGTACCCCTTTCGAAATCTCCCCTTGGCGCTATTGCGAGACGTTTTTATTACTTCCTCAAGCAACTAATACTTGTATAAAAAGTTTGTAGTATTGTTATTACTTTCACTACCTACAAACCTGATCCTCCTTCCCCTAACCACCACCATCAAGTATTAGTTGCTTGTGGAAGTAATAAAAACGTCTCGCAATAGCGCCAAGGGGAGATTTCGAAAGGGGTACGGTGCTTGTGAAGTGGTTAAGCTTTTCATTATACTTAGCTCCTTACTGAGGAAAAGGGCGGGCGGGGAAAGTGGATATCATAACTTTTTCCGGCCTCTGTAGAATGATATTCGCGAGGCGGGGTGATTTTTACACGGAGTGTTTTTTGGGGGGATCAGTATTTACAGGCCCAAAGACTGTAATTTCCGAGCTGTTTCAGCACAGGATAATAAGGATGAAAGCATCAGAGACGCGTTTATTGCTGGCTTACAATCACAGGCCATACGACAACGACTCTTCAAGCTGACCCTGAAGGACGCATTCAACCAAGCAAGAACACTAGACATGGCTCAACTGCAGTCTCTAACCTATCAGACTACAAAAGTACCTCCCGTAAGTTCTATTGCACATAGAGACCACACTGAAGTCGGCCAACACCAAGAAACGTGTACTGTTGGGGCAATCAGCATGTTATTTCTGTGGGGGAAGTCGGCATCCTCGCAAGATTTGTCCTGTACTAGACACCGCCTGTTCACACTGTGCAAAAAGAGACACTACCCAAAAGTTTGTCTTTCAAAAAACGCCCATCTTCAATACAGACAACTTCAGCAATGGGATCGCTAGCAGGAGCTGCGCCCTCACTAACAATAACAACTGTTAATGTTCCCTGAGCTTCATTGAAGAAACATTCACAAACAATAAATCTATGATCAGAGTTCCATTTGATGGACAAATCACGGTGGCATCGGTTTCACTCGCAACTAAAATACACTCATAGGTACTGCTCCGGCACCGTCGAAATGAACACCAACGCTTATGATAACATGCGACTTTATGTAATGAAGGACCTTTGCTCTGATCTAATTCTGGGAAATGACATTTTGCGTTCTCATCAATCAGTAGAATTTTATTTTGGAGGAGAAAGTCCAGCTCTCAAAATCTGTGGGAGTGTAGGGGCAGCCAAAGCAGAACCCATTAGGATTTTCAGTCATCTATCTGAGAACTACAAACCAATCGCTGTTCGGTCTCGTCGGCATTCTAAAGACGGCCTAGATTTCATAAAAGCAAAAGTTGAAAGCCTACTCAAAAGCGGCATAATCGAACCAAGCGATTCTCCATGGAGAGCTCAAGCTTTTGTAGTTAGTGCCACTAACTTAGTGGGCGAAAGCAAAGGATGGTAATCGAGATCCAGAACCATCAACCGATTCACACTTCTCGATGCATTTCCTATTCCGAGAATGGAGGACATCGTGGAGAATGTGGCACACTACAAGATTTACAGCCAATTGGACTTGGAGAGTGCCTATCATCAGGTACTCATAGCACAAGAATACAAAATTTATACAGCTTTCGAAGTAGCTGGACTACTTTACCAATTCAACAGATTACCATTCGGTGTAACAAACGGTGTTCCCGCATTCCAAAAGTTCGAACACTTGAAATATGATGATAGTCGTAATGATCATTACGACTATCATCATGAAAGGAAAACTAGAAGGAACATTATACAAATCAGAATCCTGAAGTCGCCTTAGCTGCTACGTTCAGCCAAAAGGGCAGACCTGTAGCATTCATTTCACGAACCTTGAATTCATCCGAACTGAACCATTCTATCATTGAGAAAGAGGCATATGCCATAGTTGAGTCTGTACGCAAATGGCGACATCTACTGATGGGTAAGCATTTCAAGTTAATTACAGATCAGCAAAGCGTTCCCTTCATGTTCAAGAAAAAACACACAAGCGAATAAAAAACAAGAAGGTAATGAGATGGAGACTTGAACTCTCTGTTTACTATTACAGCCTAATAGCCTTATTACAGTAATAGCCTTTACTCCTACGACATTGTCGGCCAGGGGAAGAAAACATAGTGGCAGACCTGCTATCACGTGACTCTGGGGCAACGACCGCGACCGGGAGTCACTCGATTCTACCATTGGGCCAGAGCCCGCAACATGCCGTACTCAATCGATGATATCAAGAGAATCACCTCATCTTGTACCACATGTGCCGAGCTGAAGCCTAAATTTTTCAGACCCACTCAAACCCACTCAAAATAATTGAAGCGACAAGGTCATTTGAGAGGCTGAGCATGGACTAGAAGGGACCCTTACCAACCACAAAAGGAAGACCTTATATATTGGTAATTGTGCATGAATACTCAAGATTTCCTTTTGCTGTACCATGCTCAGATTTCAGCTCTTCCACTTTAATCTCGAACTTGAAACATCTTGAGCATGCCCTCTTACGTCCACTCGGATAGAGGAGCAAACTTCATGTCGAAGGAACAGAAAACATTTCTTCACAACCAGTCGCACCAGTCGAACGACTCCATACAATCCGCAAGGAAATGGACAGGTTGATTGGTACAATGGAATACTGTGGAAAGCTATCCAACTTGCCCTGAAAACGCACAATCTATCCACCAGCCAATGGGAAGAGGTCTTACAGCAAGCCTTGCATTCCATTCGTTCTCTTTTGTGCACCGCCACCAACCAAACCCCCCCATGGTTCATTCTCCCTAGAAAATCATCCAGTGGGGAAGCTTACCAAGTTGGCTCCTTGAACCTGGAAAGGTTCTACTGAGGCGGCAAGTTCGTTCCAGCAAATACGAACCGTTGATAGACGAAGTTGAGTTAGTTGAAGCAAACTCGCAGTATGCACACATTCGATACCCAGATGGACGCGATTCAACGGTTTCGATTCGGCATTTGGCACCGGTAGGCGAGTCAAGCCCGACAGGCGACCAACATCTATCAGAACCTACAGCAGAGTCAGGCCAGACCCAAGAGGTGACAGGGACCCCAGCAAAAATGCATTCAGAGCAGATAACGTCCGAACCGCTAAGTGAGAAGACTGTTTCGAGACGAAGAGAACGAGCAAGGCGCCCTCCAGCTTACTTAGCAGATTACGTGACAAGTTCCACCCAAGCGGCGGAAAATGTGCTATAATTATTGTCCCCAGTTCCAGTTGCTATGATAATTTGTGTATCTCGAATTCCCTGATTACCAATTTCATTTCTCGCCAACTTTTTGCTCGATAAAGCCTTTTACTATCGTAAAGGTTTATCTCGTGCAGAACATTAAATTTCATGTGAACCCTCAACAAGTACCTATTAGCCCAGCGATCCATAGTTCCCCGGAACAGAGGGTCTCGGAAAATTCACCATCAGGTTATGATCAACAAAGGAAGTTAATGATATCATTAATGACATTTTCCGGCGGTTGGCTCCATTTGTAAATGTTTATCTTTCTTACTGTCGGTAAACTAATCATCCAAATTAGCAACCGTCTGGATTCCAGACGGTTGCTAATTTGGATGATTAGTTTGATTCTTGATATCCAGACTCTGGATATCAAGAATCAAATGGGCAAGGAAGGTGAGATGGTCTGATTCGCAAAAAACCTATAGACATGGACCAATTTCGGATGGAAAGTGATGTGATCACATCAATGGTAACGGACCATGCGAGTCGTAGAACAAATAGTGCACAGAGATATTAAATTGCGTCTCAAAGTTAATACTCGATTTGAATTTAACACGTGGATTATATTCAAAGCCCTCCAGTCCGCATTCTCAGCTTCCGTCCCACTTTCAGTGATCATTTGGGCTATTCCTTCCGCAGAATCGACCCACCTCCTTAATTATACAACAGGTTAGGTTCTAGACTGGAAAAAACGTATTACGAGAGAGAAAGGGAAGCAATGAAGTAATTTTTAATACACGAAGGAGCGTGGTAATGAAGTTATCAAACGAAACGATCTTAAATATTATAAATTGTGAAGCATTTTCGAATTCAGTGGCAGGTCTCTGGTGAACGTGTAATCGGAAAATGTTTCTAACACCTCATCGTCAATTTTTGCGGAAAAAGGATCATTGCCCTAGACTCGAAATACTGGGATAGGAAGGATTCAATCTGGAATCCGTTTACAAGAGTAAGTTACGAGAAATAAGATTTCAGCGGCTACAGGCCTTCAGCAAGTGGGTTGAAATGAGGTACAATAATTTCGTTGGAGACGTTTCCAACTTCTTGGATTACCCACGAAATGAAGTTATCCTCAAACATATTACTCACACCTTATGTGTTAGATGTTACTTATTTTTTCATGCCATTGACATGATACCTCCTGGAAAGAAATCTTGTAACATCTAACTTCGATGAATTCATCTGAATTCAATAATGGATAATATCCATATTATGGTGATCTCACCTAGATTTACCCCGACATCGCATCCCCATGCGATAACGCGGCAAACCCCTTAAGCTACGGTAATCGAGTCTGATGAAAATGGTAATTCATGGTCCTCTGTAGTAAGTTCTACAACATGGAACAAATTACACCAATTCGATATCCGTTTGATCTCCAATATCATGTAGAATACGGTTGTTTCCCGAACTTTCTTTGTAAGTAACGCAATGGTTTTAATATCCTACAATAAAGAATGATCATTAAATTTGATATGGTGTTTTTCCCTTTTGAGGGCAAATACCATAATATTAGTGCTTGGATAGAGTTAAAGTTCATGTAACCAACTCACGAAGGACCTACTCCTCTCGAGTCCAAATACTCATTATGTTGTAATTCTGAATCATAGTGTATTGCGTAACGAGCCGATTTTTTACATAAGTGTGAGATCAACAGAAGCGAGTATCAATGTCATCCTCATCGGACGGTTATTGCAATAAGTTATTGCATGGATACTTTGCTAGTATCCATGCTGCGGATTTTCTTTATCATTTCCCCCTTCCTCCATGATTTCGCCCGCCACTTTTCAAATTTGAATCGATTCATGCAGAAAGGGACTTAAGTCCACTGACAGCTGAGAGAAAAACGAAAAAACTGAATAACTTTCCGAAAAAACGGAATTACTGAATGAAACTTTCAGTAAATACTCAACTTTCCATCCCCGTAGAAGTTTCCTTTCCGCATAAAACGATGAAACGACCCCATAAACCCCAAAACAAGCCATTTCTTATTTCGTCCAGGAATTGGACTCAAGTCCCTTTCTGCATGAACCGATTCATTTATTTCCCGGGTTTTTTCAAATATTCCGCCCCATCTTCCCCTCCAGTCAGTGATATAGATGAATCTCCCTCCTTTTTTTCAAACTATCATTTTCCCCCTTCCCCCATGAAGCCAATATATTGAACCATTGGAATCGCCCAAAGAAATAAATTGTTTAACCCCATGTCAAAATTTGTTGGTTTACGTTTCAAGATACGTAGATTCAGAAAATCGAATCCCATGTAAAGAAAAAAAAAGGACGAGCTCAACTTAAGATTCAGAAAAATGTATTGGTTGATAGGGAAACACTATGAACTATCAACACACAATAAGTTGCTTCTATACCAGCAAGTAATCAAACCAATCTGGACTAACGGGTGCCAACTGTGGGGTTGCACAAGGAAAAGTAATACCCCCAAAAAACACTCCGTGTAAAAATCACCCCGCCTCGCAAATATCATTCTACAGAGGCCGGAAAAAGTTATGATATCCACTTTCCCCGCCCGCCCTTTTCCTCATTAAGGAGCTAAGTATAATGAAAAGCTTAACCACTTCACAAGCACCGTACCCCTTTCGAAATCTCCCCTTGGCGCTATTGCGAGACGTTTTTATTACTTCCACAAGCAACTAATACTTGTATAAAACGTTAACCACCATCAAGTATTAGTTGCTTGTGGAAGTAATAAAAACGTCTCGCAATAGCGCCAAGGGGAGATTTCGAGTGGTTAAGCTTTTCATTATACTTAGCTCCTTAATGAGGAAAAGGGCGGGCGGGGAAAGTGGATATCATAACTTTTTCCGGCCACTGTAGAATGATATTTGCGAGGCGGGGTGATTTTTACACGGAGTGTTTTTTGGGGGGATATCACATCTTTTTGTTGTTGAAGTGGGTCATGTTATAAAGAAGGTCTATGCGAAATTTCAAGTCCATTGGTCCTTTTACCCAGGCTGTAGACTCGTCAAAGTTGCCAAAATTAGCCTAAATTTCAGGTTTTTTGTTTCTAAAAGTTTTTTGGGTTGAGATAATGGGTTAAACTTTCAAAAGGCACTGGCTGATGTCGGAACGAAGCTCTGTGCAAAATTTCAAGTCAATCCGTGAAGGTGGAAAGGCCTAACTAATTAAGGAGAAGAAGAACAGGTAAGGGTGGAAAACCGGGTTTTTGAAGTTATATAACTCGGCTCCCTTTAAAGATATCGACTTGAATCTTTCAAAAGGCACTTGCTACACTTGAAACGAAGCTCCGTGCAAATTTTCAAGTCAATCGGCGAAGGTGGAGAGGCTGTAGCCTTGACCGACTGAAGAAAGTAGAAAAACATGGTAATTGGTTTTTGAAGTTATATAACCCGGCTCCCTTCAGACCTAGCGACTTGAAACTTTCAGGGCTTTCTCTTATCCACACCAAAAAGATCCAAACCAAATTTCAAGTTGATCGGTCAACTAGGAGCCGAGATATGGCCAAAATTAGCCTAAATTACCCTAAATTTTGTTACCCTAAATAAAGTTTCTGGTTTTCTGTTTCTAAAACTTTTTTGGGTTGAGATAATGGGTTAAATTTTATACAAGGCTCTGTCTCAAGGTTAAATGAAGCTCTGTGCAAAATTTCAAGTCAATCGGTGAACGTGGAGAGGCTCCAGCCTTGCCTGTCTGAACAAGGAGAAGAAGAAGGAGAAGGAGAAGAAGAAGGAGAAGGAGAAGAAGGAGAAGAACAATCTAAGGCCGAAAAACCGGGTTTTTTAAGTTATGTAGCTCGGCTCCCTTTAGACCTATCGATTTGAAACTTCAGGGCTTTCTAATATCCACTCAAAGAAGACCCAAACTAATTTTCAAGTTGATCGGTCAAATAGGAGCGGAGATATGGATACCTCGAAAACGCGTTTCGTGACGTCCGGTAAACATGCACTCGGCACCGTTCGTTTTCTCAACTTCTTTGCTTGGCGGGGCGGAACGCTACCGCGTTCCTAGATACAACTTATACAAACGTTTCAAAACAAAGTTCTGCGGTGTATTGTCGAGGCACCTTGGTACGTACGGACAGCTGATCTCCATCGAGACCTACAGATGGAGACTGTTGGCGAAACAATAAAAAAACTTGCGATGGAGCAAGAGAGCCGGCTCCACAAACATCCAAACGTCGAAGTACTGAATCTACTGGACAACAGCGGAGACATACGGAGACTGAAGAGGACCAAACCATTGGACCTTGTCATGACTCACTAGTGTGGAGTGATGTCTGATGGATGAGGTAGTGATCTATATACCACAGAAACGCTCTATTGTATTAGAAAAACGTTGCTAGATGTTGTAATACAGTTGCAACATAAATAAATAAATGATTTAAAAAAAAAACATGGCAGACTTTCATTTTTCGGATGAACCCCCCCCCCCCCTCAGCTTTTGGACATTTCAACGCTGAACACGATGGTGAAGTCAGAATTGGGATATCGCATTCCGTCACCAGATTAGAGCAGACTAACCATGAAGAATATATCAAGGTTCAACCACGTTTCTTCATCTTCAAAGTACTGAAGTTTGAGAACGAAATGAGATATCGCAATAATTGGAATTATTCCGACTTCACAATCGTATTCAGCGTGTAAAAACCTTTAAAATAAGGTGTCACTTGTCAGACTTTCATTTTTCGAGTGAAAACCTCCCTCACCTTTTCAATTTTTCAACTGTAAACACGACAGTGAATTTGAACTTTTTATCTCAATCCTATCGAGAGTTATCGTCTGGAATGACACATACATATATATACATATATATATGTTGTATTAAAATGACCAAGCTAGTCTTTTTTTCGTGTTTATTTTCTCACGACGTTTCGGCAATGGAACAAAGCCCTATTCATTTGAGGTTACATGTAGAAGTGAAAAGTTTTTACGTTAACCTGAAGAAATGTTGTGGAGAAGTCTTCACTTCTCCACAACATTTCTTCAGGTTAACGTAAAAACTTTTCACTTCTACATGTAACCTCACATGAATAGGGCTTTGTTCCATTGCCGAAACGTCGTGAGAAAATAAACACGAAAAAAAGACTAGCTTGGTCATTTTAATACAACCTGCTTCACACTAGTCAATCCCATCAACACATATATATATAGTTATATTAGGTCCTCATTAGCCACCACCTGCTCGATAGCCAGGGAAGAAGTCGGGAAGTCTTATCATTTCTTGTACGGCCACGACGAATATATTCCCTTTCCTTCTGGAGGAGCCTAACAGGCTATCGACATCTCGCATTATCTTTTCATTCAATTTCATGTTAGGTGGAGGGGGAAATAGAAATTAAAAAATCCTTTCTGTTTGTTTTAGAGTGGGAGAAGAAAAATCTGGAAAAAAGTCGAATAGACTAGGAAAATTCCTTTGACATCGCGCATTGTCTTTTCATTCAATTTCATATCAGGTGGTGGGGGAAATGGAAATCGAGAAATCGTTGCCGTTAGGTTCAGAGTGGGAGAAAAAATGTAGAATAAAGGCGGATAGACTAGGAAAATTCATATGATATTGCGTATTGTCTTTTCATTCAGGTCATTGTCTTTTCATTCATTTAGTGTCTTTTGGCAGTGGATTCAGGATGGTCTGAAACGGATTTCGTATGAAAATTTTTCGAAAATTCGAGTTTTAAAAATTTTGGACCGAGAACAATAGCTACATTTTCTTCGAAAATTCGCTAAAACAAGTTCGATCGACTCTTGAGTTCGTTCATGTTTGAAGCATCTCTGTGATTATAAAACAATAGCTACATTTTCTTCGAAAATTCGCTAAAAGTACCTCGCGTAAAAATAAAAGCTTTTTCCTGAAAATTATGCGACCAACCTCCAATATGAACATAAAGTTGATTGACATGTACATACGAGTATTATGTGAGTTTCCAGCTGAACGTTCCCGGAGAAATGGAGACGTATAATATTGCAATGAATGTGACAAGCGCGTTTCTTGCTCCCAACGTTCACAAGTAAGGATAACAGACAAGTCATTTTTCCACGTGTGTCCTTGAATGCTTTTTTCTTTAAATTCTCAAAATGTCCTTTTCTCTACCCTATCCACAGGGCACTCAGCTCATTGCCAATGCAGCTCATAACACCAATACATTGGAGAAACAACAGAGTTCTTCCCATCAAACATTAGTGACCCCCCCCCCCCATCAAGTAAGTCTACCCTTAGTACCGACCACGCTTTCGTTAAAGCTGACATCCCATTCCACAAACTCAGCAAACCTGCATTGAAGAGTTTCTTGAAGGCCTAAACTACTTTATAAAAACTACTTGGAGTACAATTACTAGGAAAGCCTTCGCAAAATTCGGGAATAAGTTTTATTAAAGATGGACTAATGACCACGGATGTTGAGAGTAGGTATGTTCCCAATGCTGTTGTCGGTAAACTTGGAGTTCACACAACTTTGAAAACATTCCCTCTGAACTGCCAAGTTCTTGAAAAATGCAATCTCGCCACACACTATGCGGGTCGAAGGCCCTATTGTTCTCCATCATAGTCGAGAGGAGGAATACGTTCTTTCGTGAGCAGCTTCGTGTACCAGTATATGGAGCTACTGTTAGCACTGACCGCTGACAAAATTTGATTGAAAGGCACTTTCAATTCCTCCGTTGTTCTGTTCTATGCGGTTTATCACGTCTGTATTGAGTCTGCTCACAACGAGACCTGCATGCTTTCTTGATGGCGAGGAGACTACTTACATGAGGAGACATAGCCATCTTCTGAATACGCCGGGGTTGAGTGGACCCGGAGGCTGAGGCCAGTGGTGCGGAGGTACGTATGGCATTAGTCAATTTGGCTAGGGCAGTGTCAAGTGGTAAATTAAGTTCAATATGAGAAGTCGTTTAGTGCAGCCAATATGTGCTTCCATTTTGGTTTTGTAGATCGACCGATCAAATATTTAACGAATTTCACACATTTTGAGGAAACAAATACATTCTTATGTAACATATTTGGCATTTTTAAATACATAAACATCCTAGCCCTACTTATCGACTTTACTAACGATTGGAAAATTATGTGAATAGCCCTAGAAAAATACGTTTAATATTAGAAAACAAACGTCATCTTGAAAAATCACATCACTTGGAATCAAACACCTGTACCTTTGTATATGTAGGTATATATTTTAAATGTTAGATAGAAATAAAATAACAAACTCTGCAAATTCTTGACACAACGGTTCATTATCTTCTTTGTACAGATCACCCTTCTGTCTAGATCACTAGGTCTAAATGTCTAGATCCTAAATGTTAGATTAATTATTATTCTCAATTATCACTAATTATTAACAATTTTATCAAGTACCTACCTAGTGAAAATTATTATAATTTATTGTTAAGTATTAATAATTCGTATTTATTATTAATAATAATTATCATTAATTATGATTAATTATTACGATATAATTCTGGGGTTTTTAATACTACGTCGGTAATAATTTTCTATAAAAGAAGTACCTACCAACGAACATTCAAAATTACCTTCATTTCCGTAGCACGAAACGCACCTCAGAACAACAAACCCGACATCACTTAAGCCATATGATGTTCCAAAGAGCTTGTTAGTATGAAAATGGACCTGTATTTCAACAGTTTGAGTCACGATCGTGTTGTGAGGCACAATCTTTGAGCCGTCATTGTGAACGAACGGCTGGTCGTACAAAGCTGCGGATGGTCTTAAAAAATTCTACGAAACAAACTCTATCTAAATATGAAATAAAAAACATACCGTTCTATATGAATTTTTCGAGATATGAGATTTTCAAATTTTCAAAATTCGTTTTGAACCCCTTCCCCTTGACCTAGGGTTATGAAAAGTTTCGAGGATCATTGTGGGGCTGGTCCAAACCCAGAAACCAAATTTCGTAATTTTAGCTCAACGTTAACTGGGCAAAGTGGCGCGGACGGCGGACGGCGTACGGCGTACGGCGGACGGACGGATTTTTTTTTATTCGATTTTCTGAATCTACGTATCTTGAAACGTAAATCAACAAATTTTGAGGGGGGGTTAAAATTTTTTTTTCTTTGGGCGATTCCAATGGTTCATTATCGAAGATAATAAACCAAAAAACTCTGCAAATTCTTGACACAACGGTTTATTACCTTCCTTGTGCAGATTACCCTTCTGTCTATACCAGACTGTGTTGCAAATCGGCACCATACCATATTCTCACCGTACTCATACCATACCATACGAATTTCTTTTCTATCTTACCAGACTGTACTAAATCATACATACAATAATATACCTTACCATACTCATACCATGTCATACAAACCGAGTGTATATTGAAATGTCATCCATTTCTGACCTATATTTAAAATTTCAAGTATATAGCTCATCATCAAAATTTAATTTGTTTAAACAAATAGGTATTATTTAAACAATTTTACAGACAAGAAACCGAGTGAATATTGCATTGTGATCCATTTCTGACCTATATTTAAAATTTCAAGTATCTAGCTCATCATCAAAATTTAATTTGTTTAAACAAATAGGTATTATTTAAACAATTTTACAGATGAGAAACCGGGTGAATATTGCATTGTGATCCATTTCTGACCTATATTTAAAATTTCAAGTATCTAGCTCATCATCAAAATTTAATTTGTTTAAACAAATAGGTATTATTTAAACAATTTTACAGATGAGAAACCGGGTGAATATTGCATTGTGATCCATTTCTGACCTATATTTAAAATTTCAAGTATCTAGCTCATCATCAAAATTTAATTTGTTTAAACAAATAGGTATTATTTAAACAATTTTACAGATGAGAAACCGGGTGAATATTGCAATGTGGTCTATCCCCGACTCACGGTTAAAATTTCTAGACTGTAGTTTACCGGGAAGATGAAAAAAGGAAGTTTTATTCTGGGCGTCTGGAGGTTGACCCACGTAGCGGCCGTTTTCGACGCTAACGTTTAGTGTTTTTCCTAAACCTTTGCGCGCTCACTGTGAACGAACGGCTGGTCGCACAAAATTCCAATTGGTCTTAAAAGATTCGTAATTTTTCAGGTCATTCAAAAGTGAACTAAAAATTACACGATTCAGTTAAATATTTTGAGATATGACATTGTCGAAATTTTAAATTTCGGTTTGAACCTCTTCCCCTTGACCTAGGGTTATGAAAAGTTTCGAGGATCATTGTGGGGCTGGTCCAAACCCAGAAACCAAATTTCGTAATTTTAGCTCAACGCTAACTGGGCAAAGTGGCACGGACGGCGGACGGCGGAATAGCTTACAGGGTAGTAAGGGAGAAAGTGGGGCCGCAAACCGCCCTTATGGCACTGGAGCGGGGTGGTATGAGAGCAACCACGCTACATCAGGCTTGTCACATGTTCCTTGAGGACATGTTCCCTGCAGATGATCTCAGCGTGGATTCGGCTGCTGACCAGCTGGTCAGGCAGCACGTGCAGCTTCCCCCACACACCGAGAATGCTCCGCCCTGGGACAGACATGATCTGGACAGGGCAATTGCCAGTTTTGGTAGGACCAAAGCCCCGGGTGTTAATGGGGTGGACATGGCAATGATAAAAGAAGCGCCAGATGACTATAAGGCAGCCCTGCTAGACCTCTACAACCTGGCCTTGGATAGAGGAACATTCCCAGACGATTGGACGGCGTACGGCGGACGGACGGATTTTTTTTTTATTCGATTTTCTGAATCTACGTGTCTTGAAACGTAAACCAACAAATTTTGAGGGGGGGTTAAAAAATTTTTTTCTTTGGGCGATTCCAATGGTTCATTATCGAAGATAATAAACCAAAACTCTGCAAATTCTTGACACAACGGTTCATTATCTTCTTTGTACAGATCACCCTTCTGTCTAGATCACTAGGTCTAAATGTCTAGATCCTAAATGTTAGATTAATAATTAATCTAACATTTAGGATCTAGACATCATTATAATTATTGATAATAATTATTATTATTATCAATTATCACTAATTATTAACAATTTTATCAAGTACCTAGTGAAAATTATTATAATTTATTGTTAGGTATTAATAATTCGTATTTATTATTGATAATAATTATTATTAATTATGATTAATTAATACGATATAATTCTGGGGTTTTTAATACTACGTCGGTAATAATAATTATTAATTATTATTAGAAAAATTCTTTTTCTATAAAAGAAGTACCTACCAACAAACATTCGAAATTACCTTCATTTCCGTAGCACGAAACGCACCTCAGAACAACAAACTCGACATCACTTAAGCCATATGATGTTCCAAAGAGCTTGTTAGTATGAAAATGGACCTGTATTTCAACAGTTTGATACACGATCGTGTTGTGAGGCACAATCTTTGAGCCGTCATTGTGAACGAACGGCTGGTCGTACACAGCTGCGGATGGTCTTAAAAAATTCTACGGAACAAACTCTATCTAAATATGAAATAAAAAACATACCGTTTGATGGGAATTTTTCGAGATATGGAATTTTCAAAATTTCAAAATTCGTTTTGAACCCCTTCCCCTTGACCTAGGGTTATGAAAAGTTTCGAGGACCATTGTGGGGCTGGTCCAAACCCAGAAACCAAATTTCGTAATTTTAACTCAACGCTAACTGGGCAAAGTGGCGCGGACGGCGGACGGCGTACGGCGTACGGCGGACGGACGGATTTTTTTTTTATTCGATTTTCTGAATCTACGTATCTTGAAACGTAAACCAACAAATTTTGAGGGGGGGTTAAAATTTTTTTTTCTTTGGGCGATTCCAATGGTTCATTATCGAAGATAATAAACCAAAAAGGGGTTACAAGACTCACTTGAGACGCGTTTCGTGTTTACGTTATCAATCAAATGATTCCTCCTGGTCATGGTGGTGGTGAGCATGACAGCAAGCGGCAGGTAATCTAACATTCTCTCAGTTCTTGACTTCATACATGGAGGAAGTTGAGAGTCTCAGGAGGTAGGTAGGTACAGATACAGGTATAGGGATTTTGGTTGGGGATTGAAGGAGGAAAATAGGTGATAGTTGGGTTGAATGGTAGAAAATAAAAAATAAAGATAAAATAGGAACAAAAAATAAAAAACCAAAGATAGAAATAAAAATAGGCAAATAATAATTTAAAAAATAGCAAACAACGGAAAAGAAATCGATGAAGTGAACGTGGAAAGTGAACCCTTCTGTCTATACCAGACTGTGTTGCAAATCAGCACCATACCATATTCTCACCGTACTCATACCATACCATTCGAATTTCTTTCCTATCATACCATACTGTACTATATCAAATCATACATGCAGTAATATACCATACCATAATCATACCATGTTCTACAAACCGAGTGAATATTGAAGTGTCATCCATTTCTGACGTATATTTAAAATTTCAAGTATCTAGCTCATCATCAAAATTTAATTTGTTTAAACAAATAGGTATCATTTAAACAATTTTACAGACAAGAAACCGAGTGAATATTGCATTGTGATCCAGTTCTGAACTATTTTCAAAATTTCATTCAATAGCTCATCATCAAAATTTAATTTGTATTATTACAAAAAGGTATTATTTAAACAATTTTACAGATGAGAAACCGAGTGAATATTGCAAAGTGGTCTATCCCCGACTGACGGTTAAAATTTCTAGACTGTAGTTTACCGGGAAGATGAAAAAAGGTAGTTTTATTCTGGGCGTCTGGGGGTTGGGTCACATACGGCCGTTTTCGACGCGAAAGTTAAGTGTTTTTCCTAAACCTTTGCGCGCTCACTGTGAACGAACGGCTGGTCGCACAAAAATCCAATTGGTCTTAAAAGATTTGTAATTTTTCAGGTCATTCAAAAGTGAACTACAAATTACACCGTTTCATGAGAATGTTTAGAGATATGACATTGTCGAAATTTCAAAGTTCGCTTTGAACCCCTTCCCCTTGACCTAGGGTTATGAAAAGTTTCGAGGATCATTGTGGGTTTGGTCCAAACCCAGAAACCAAATTTTGTAATTTTAGCTCAACGCTAACTGGCCAAAGTGCCACGGACGGCGGACGGCGTACGGGGGACGGCGTACGGCGTACGGGTGACGGACGGATTTTTTTTAATTCGATTTTCTGAATCTACGTATCTTGAAACGTAAACCAACAAATTTTGAGGGGGGGTTAAAAAATTTTTTCTTTGGGCGATTCCAATGGTTCATTATCGAAGATAATAAACCAAAAAAGGGTGTTTGTGGAGAGGGCCAGTCAGGTGTTGTAGATGTTCAGGCCTGGTGGGTGTAGGGCCCCCAGAACCCATATATGGGCCTGTTCAGTTAGATGCAGTTTGATTGGTGATGTTTTGTCCGGTAACTTGTTAAGAACCTTTAGCCGGTAGCATTGGTTGAATTGAAGGTTATGAACTGCTGCATGTTCGGCAACAGACTGACCCTCTCCACGACTCGTTGCACTGCGATGATTATTCATCCGAAGATTCAGCTGGCTTGCCTTCCCGATGTAGAAAGCGGAACACTGGGAGCACTCTAAAAGATACACGCAATTCAGTGATTGGCAGTGTGCCGAGCCCTTCACTGGGTATTCCTGTAGACCATTGGGGGTGTTGAAGGTGGTACATGGGGTCACAATTTCGCAGAGCTTGCAGCGCGGTTTCCCACAAGGCTGCAACCCGCAGAAAGGCTCACGCGGCGCCCGCTCCTGATGATGTGTTATATATTGATACATTCAACAGGTATATATTGATACATTCAAGAAAAATTTTCAAATCCCTGACGGAAAGTCCCATACGGATGTGATTGCATATTTTTCCAAACAATTATGTTGTAGTGAATTTTCTCCGAAATGTCTGTGTTGATAATACGAGTACTTTCTCTCTCATCTTGAAAACTCAAAATTATATCAGCGTGAAGTCCTCCTTTGACGCATAGCGAATTTATGTTTTGCAGTAACTGGAAGTCATTCCGCAACCGGGATCAGCCACCGGATTATAGGTAATACAATTTGTTCCCCATCGTTTCTACTTACAGTTGGGCTTTCAAGGTGAGGAGAGGGTTAAGATTGTGAACAGAAATATCGTGAACCTATCGAATTGATAAAGTGATCATATAATTTGTTCATCGTCCTGCGATTGCTGAGTGAAAAAACGAAAGTGGGTGGATTGGTAGCGTTCAAGTTGACAACAGAATGAAACGGACGAAAGGTTCAAAAAGAAGAGTGGTCATCAAAATGGGAAGAGAGAACAAACAAGAGCAATTCACAGTGAGGTCACGCGCTGGTTGGGCAGACAGATACGAAAATAATGCTTCATTTGCGTTCCCTCGAAGTATATCGGAGGATGAAGGGTGAAATTGAATTTCGTCGGCAGCTCACTCTCCCCTGGCCACAGATTACTGCACTGTCAGCTCATCCAATCCTAAGCGCTGCTTCTGAACTGCTCCGAACGACTAAAATTTATGTGGTCCTTTCATCTCGTGATCAATCCTCAGATAACCCCAGAGATTATGGTCAGCTTTCATATCATCGCGTGTGTTGTGTAGGTTATAAACCTTCGGTCGTTAATACTAATATAGATTAGAGGATAAAACCCATTAAAAATAATTACGTTAGTAGCGAAATAATCCCCTGTACGAGTAGAAACATGATGGTGATATCATTTTCTCATCAATTAGATATTTCGAGGCAGGTAATTATTACATTACGCCAACTTGAAGGAACTAAGCGACAACTTAATCCTCAGATGTAGGTAATGCTCTCAAATGAAATCTTCCCAAATACGCGTTCAAGATAGGTTTGATGCTGCTACATCGAACAAGAATGAATGGTAGGTACTAATGGAAAAGAAACAGGGATGCCAATTATTATATAGTTTAGTCAGAATATTGATTAACTATTTATATTCCATAAATATTGATGATTAGTTCGTGAATCACACGTTTGTTCACATCAATTTAAATATGTTCACAATTTCGTTGAAGCAAATCACTACAATAAATTACTTACCCCATTCAGTTCCTATCTACATTTTGGTTTACACTTTTCAATTATGAACCATCGGATTCAACCAAGTTGTTTCATTTGTTCATTTGTTTTACCTCCTCAAAATTACGTAGAATTAGGAAATAGAATGCACGTTTCTCTAGAACGGTTTATTATGTTTTGAATAGATAACCCTTCTAAATAGATCACTGTTCCGTATTTAGGATATCCTTACGAATCCAACTGTTCCGTATTTAGGATATCCTTACGAATCCCTAACTATACTAAATAATTGGAGAAACGAGCAGAATGTATTTGTGTCCGTTCGAGAAGATTTCAGGTGATGCTCTCCGAGTGACGAGAAGAGTGGATAATAAGTCTCTATCGTTTACGGTATGACGTTTTAATAATTTCAAACCCTATTTTCAAGCCCTTCTTATTGACTTGGGGTTATGAATAAAGTATTCTAGTTTAAAACTCATGCAAGTTTGGACAAAATATCCAAGAGATAGCTAGGTATTTTTATGAGATGTATCATCTGCAGGGAGGTTTTTTATTAAGGTCAGTAACGTGCTTCTATGTATCTTTGGGTAATTTTTGTTTGTAATTGTTTGTTTGTAGTAGAAATTATGAGTAGTATAAATATACCGGTTCTGCCCGGTTGGATCACTAGGATCAAAACAGTGGTGGGGGCAATAGCCTGCATAATGACGTCATTATAGTCGACCGCGAGGACAGATAATGAATTCGGGCGCATCCGGTGAGATATAAACAGGATGTCATTATGTATGCTATTGCCCCCACCACTGTTTTGATCCGTGATTCAACCGGGCAGAACCGGCATATTTATACTACTATTATGCTGAATAACGACAGTATTTATTTTATTCCGTAAGCATGAATAGAAAGGCGTTGGTTGAGGTTGAAGTACAAAATGTCAGAAATGTGGAACAATCCTTGTCCCTCACGTGGAAGTATCATTGTTCCACGTCACTGAGCATACTTCCACTTTTACGTAAAAATTGACAAAATCACTTCAAATCAAACAAACAAACAAATCACTTCAAATGGCTTATTATTATTTTTTAAATTTAATATATGACTTGCAGATTGGAAAATGGCACCTCCAAAGAAATTTACAGCTCAGCAGCTGAAGGAGTGGAAGCGTCTTGCTGGAAAAAGAGATGTGAAAGAAGAATAAATTTCCTTTAACTAAGGAAAGAAGACCAACTTAAACAACATATGAGGTATGGGGAGAGAAAAGAGATGGGGCTGAAAACTGCTGATTTCATCCTCACATCCTCAGATCCTTCATCCTGATTTCACGTCTCAGAGTAAAGCGTGCTCAGAGGAAATTGTGAAAGGAACAAAGGAGAAAATCCAGGACTAGGCAGAAAATCAGTATTGCTTCAGGAACAACTCCTGGGCCTTCTGCGTTCCCTATCTGCGTCCCATGGACACGCTCCTTCATTGGGGAATTCGAGAAAGAGGGCTGGACGGATGGAGGATTGTTAGTAGATATCGATCGAGACGTTCTCGAGATCGGCAAAAACAAAGAAGGAAGAAAATAAAAAATTGGCTACAGCATTTTGAAAAAGTTGAAAAGGATTTCCTCAGTCCAAACATCAAAGTGAACAATATTTTAGCGAACAACACCACGCCTGAAGGAAGGCAAATTTTGAGGAAAAGGCGCTTCACTGCACAAGTGGTACGTCGACAACTGGTTGACAGTGTTTCCAAGATGAATGGGCAGCAGAGGAAAACTTTCATTAAAACGATCGCTAAGATGAGATGTGGAATGCAACAGCAGTATACTGCAGATAATTCCAATGGATAGGTTCCTTTGTACATTGAAAAGTTCTGTCTCAGTCTAGCCGCCTCATGAAAATTGAAGACTATACCTAAATACATAGAGTTCCTTAAACAACGTTATTTTTTCCTTCGCTTTTCAGTCTTCATTTTATTCTGACTATTCAGTTCTAGTTAATATTTGAGAACATTTCTCGTTGTTTATGCATTCTTTTATATTGGTTCTTTATTACCCAAGCAGCACAATTGGTCGGATTTCACGACTTGCTACCTAATCTGTAGTATATCCGACGTCGGAAATCGGTATGTCAAATATTAACGTCATCACGACGTCGGTACGACGAGAGATTCGTCGGAAATCTATAGTACAGATAGACGAGGTCGCTACGACGTCGGATATTTGTATTACAGGTTGACGAGGTGGCCACAACGTCGTATATCTGTACTATATAACGCTGAGGTCGCCGCGACGTCGGATATCTGTAGTAAAGATAGACGAGGTCGCCACAACGTCGGATATCTATAGTGAAATGGCGATGGCGATAACACGCAGGTGGGACGCTACAGGCGCTCATTCTGTTGTACCGTTTGGGAACTACGTTACTATATATTTCTGTACATGTTTTGTACATCAGCCGACGAGAGGTAGACCTGGTCAGATCCTGTACAGATTTGTTACACAATCGTGTAACAATATCGGAACATCCCTAGTTCGCCATCTTTTTCCATTTCCATTACAGGTTAGGTTGAGGTTAGATATTAATTTAAATAATTTTCCAATATATTTATTTCTGAAATTCAAATGTAATAATAACTCTGATAGTTACCAAGGAAATACAGCAGTTTAATAGTGAAACCAGCGAAATAATAAGTCGTCATAACATTTTCACAATAGTTACCAAATTGAAAAAAATATTTACAACGTCTCAAATTCGGAGGGCACTGGTTTTTGAGAGACAGAATCGAGCATTTCACGTTAAATTTTTCTCCGCGGATGATATGAAGAGACATGAACTTACATACGGGAGTTGGTAGGTACCGTGTAATATTCACACCAAGTATTTCACCATCCACCATCTTAATGATTTCCGTGGAGAGAGATAACCTTCCTCGTCGGAAGATGTCGGTTTTGTATTGAGTCAGTTGAGGTCGGGCGGCGACGTCGGTACAACCAAGAAATCATTCCCCACATTGGTCGGCATTTGGTCGTGGTGAGGTCGGCACGACGTCGTCGCCCGACCTGAGGTCGGGCGGCGACGTCGGTACAACCAAGAAATCATTCCCCACATTGGTCGGCATGTGGTCGTGGTGAGGTCGGTACGACGTCGTCGCCCGAAGTCAGGTCGGATTTCCCGACCTCTTACGACGTCGGACCAACGTCGTTGTGCTGCTTGGGTAGTATTGACATTGTGAATTTAATATCAAGTGTGATTTTTCTTACGTCAGAAGCCTGATCACTCAAGTATTGTGGTGTCTACCTATTCAATAGCGTAGGTACCTAAATGGCTTCTTAGTTACATTTTTCAGAAAGTTCAGTCAAACAAAGATTTGCTTTTTTACTATTTTAAACAAAAATAAACATGCAATTTGGAATCTAGTTTTGATTCGCTCCTTATTTTATAAATCTCCAAACCTTATATTCGTCAGCCACGTGCAACTATAGTCAGTAACGTGGCCCTATTGAAATTTAAATTTTGCATTACAGGCTCAAAAATGTGTTTTGACCTCTAAAAACTAGTCTAAACTGTTGGGTTTCATTTAAGGAACCAACTAAAATCGAAAAAGATAAATTCTGAGTGTATGCATTTTCCTGAATTACTTAGTGCTGAAAATTCCCCTTTTCCTGAGAATTACTCATCTATGAATAATATATTATATTATAAGGAAACGGACCGACCCAGATGTGATTCCTGAGGTGTGATCTCTGATCCCTGATTGTGAAGCCATCTGAGAGTTGCACCAACTCCCACACGAAGGACACGGTCTGTCAGGTAGAACTCGAGCATGGTATCAGGCACACCAAATGACTAATTAATACATCTGCAAGAGGATTGGTCAACCTTATTAAAGGCCTTTGCAAAACGGTGTAGATCACGTCAGACTGCCTACCTGCGCTCCTCCCTTAGATGGGAGCAAATCCGAACTTTGCTAAATGAGTCCTAAGAGCATCAGCTTTCTCAGAACATCATTTTCCTGAGACCTGAGAAGAACCAGTGGGGGAACGGAAAGGGAAGTGAAAAGGTCGATTGCAGAGTACAGGGTAGTCGCAGAAGACGCCGACCATCCCATCCACCGTGGAGTAGTTCAGTAGTTCGGCCCAATTAGCTGACTGCAGTTATGTTTCCATTTCTTGATAGTCCCGCCTGCTGAAAGCGTAATCCGTAAGGACTTCCAGATGAAGTCACGATTGGGCCCCAGCCCCAATCAATCTCTGAGTGGGGATGTTGAGAATCCTCAGCCAGAATGGCTCCTGCCCTTCTGCAGGCCACAGCATCAGTATTAGAGAGTGCCAGCTCCAATGCATGGCCATTTCTGTTCAGTACCTCTGATCTGGATAAACGACCGGAGACAAAAAGAATGGAGTAGTGGGTGAACCCGAGAAGAAAAGATGACTGCCGAGGGTGGGAATCCCTAAGGAAATGTTATGGTTAACGTTGATGTCCCTGGTGAACGTCCAACCCGCATTAGGCAGATTGTAGTCACCGGTGAGAAGAATGCTATGAAAAGAGTATCGGGCGAAGACCGCTCCGCATCACAAGCATCTTGCTCGCAGAACGACGAGGGAGGGCTATGGGAACCAATCTGGAATAACTCAGCAGGTAGTTTGAGCCGGATAGAAAGAATTGTTCGAACTGGTAATCGGGAGATGGGAGCTCCACACAGAGGGAACAGTTCGTTACAGCCACGAGTACCCCACCTCCAAGAGACTTTGTACACACTCGTAGATCCAGGTTTCTGTCTTTCCAAAAAACACTATTATAGTGTACTATAATAGTGGTCCAGGCCCAACTCTGAATTAGACGAATTAATCAAGCAAAGTTTTCGTAATTATGACAAGGTCAGAGCTCAAAGCTCATAATGACAATGAGAAACCCCAATTTTTAAATCTCGAAGTTTGTACTGGATCCTTCGAGCGAGCATTCAGATAGTAAAATTTAAAGCAGAAGACGTTGGACAATTCTTGGTATGCCTTGGACTTTCCTAATCACAAAGTTTTCATATTTATTATGACGAAGACGGAGTTCGTGGGTTTACCATTTCGCACGCTGGGAGCAATGCTGGTACAAAAATATGATTGTTTGGAGTAATACAGGTATAAGTATAAAAGCAGAACTTTGGGGAAGATTTTGGAAATGGTTGCTCATGGTTGTTCATGGTTGAGATGGTATTTTGCGATTCTAATCTTTCCACGAGGCCTCTTTTTTGAACTATCATAAAACCCTTAAGCTCGCCGAGCCCAATCCGATGGAAATCGACGATTTCGGGCTTATACCAGTATTGCTCCCAGCGTGCGGTTTGTCCTCACGTTCGAGCTCCGTGCAATCCTTCCCTTTGTGAACTCCGTTGTCATTGAAAAACTTCCAGCGATGTAAGAGCAGAGGAGGGTCACCGGGATCATAGAAGACAACTATTCCCCAACCGATAAGTCCAGATCTAGGGACGCGGGAGCGTCCCGCCCGCCAAGAAAACCGAAGCCCAGAACACCGAAGCGACTGAGACACTGATTACGCGACGGAACAAGTTGGGGTTTTCAGCCTACCGTAGCTCGGCTCCCTGAGTGTCTCGAGAGTTGATTTTTTGAACACCAACTCTCCAGGGGCACGTGAGGACGTAAACCAAATTTCAGCTCTCGGGAACATCAGGTGCCGGGGGTATAACAGTTTTAAAACCACTATTTTTCACGTTTTTCGTGTTCATCTTCTTCTTCTTCTTGTTGTTCATTGACGGGGCTACAGCCCAGCAGACAAATCGGATCGAGCTGAAATTTTGCACACACGTTTGTTATGCTCCAAGGGAGTGCCTTTTGAACATTTTTTCTCCCTCCCCCCATTTCCCTCCCAATTAGGGGGGAAATAGTAATTTTTAGGAATTTCAAATGGTCATAACTCCTTCAAAATTGAAGCTTTTTCAGATTTTCTTTTTTAGTTGTGTTCAGCTTTTAAAACTGTTTAATTTGAGATTACCACCACTGATTACTCGTGACCACCAGTAATACTTATAATATAGTAATGCTTCAATTCAGGCTTGTTCATCTGGCAAAAAGCTCCCGCCAACAGCATTGAAAGAAGCGTAAAGCTCCCTGCTAGTGTAACAGAGGAAACATATTAGGTGAAACCGAGGGTGACTAAGGGTGAGAGGGTGTTGTGGGAAGGAGACAGGGAACAGGAAAACATTGACGGTGGAGGTTAGGGGTAGGAGGATCAGGTTTCTATATGCACACTCAACAGCGAGGTGCGAAGCACCGAGCATCCTATATACGTGGCTGGCGGACAAAATGGATATCATTCCTTTTTGCGGCTGAGGTTTTTTGGCGGGTGATTTTTACTTCCACGAAATCCGGATTTTGAGAAAGAAATCCGGTGGCGCGCCAGTTGCGGACGTGCGATTTGCAGACAACTTGTGTTAGCGTGGGCAAAATGGGGAATTAGAGGTATAATCGATTAATCGATGAATAAATTATTTCAAAATCCGCAGTCATGCGGCATGACTATGAGAGCGAATTTTCTAGGAAATGATTGGTTTTATGTAAAATGTCTCTGTAAAGAACTTTCCATGAAGAACATTTCAAGTATCAACCACGTGTCTTCATCCATGTCCGTAACCAAATAAATCTGGTGCAAAAACTAAGTCCAATATTTATCGTGAATGTCTTTCAAAAAAAGAAGTTTGTTGGCCAAGTCGTTGGTAAGCCGGTTCCTCTGTTCCCTCAGGATTTGGCCAGCTTCAGAAAAAAACCTTTCTGAGGGAAAAGAGGTCGCCGCCGCTGACACACATTTCAATGCAATTTTTGACACCGCAGGGAAAGTCTCCGTGGGAAAGATGTTCCTGATATAAAACTGGGGTTGGTTGGATCGTTTCCTGAAATGCCAGTGAAGAAAAAAGTTGATTAATCGTTACAAATTAATCAATTACTCGATACCCATCCCTAGTTCTAATAAATTATAGGTTAGGATTAGATTACTCAGTTTTTACACTCTGTTTAGAATGATCACAATGTAGATATGCTATTTTAGAACTATAGCGACGATATATGTATAAATAATGTACAACGTAATATATTTATAAAGCCAAGAAGGGAGCGAAATGGGGCCAAATAATCGTGCAGGTTGTTGATGCGGAATAATCTTTACATGCGCGAACGTGAAATTCTATAGTCAGCTATATTTTCCTCTATTTGCCTTTAGACGACCCTCCCGAATGAGTCAAAAACTAAAATTGTTAGTTCGATTTATTAAAATTAATAAATCGAATGAACAATTTTGATCATCAGTCTTCTGAGTATAGGATGAGATTACTGGCGTGATTATTGTTTTGAATTTGTAGTCTGTTCATCTGGTTTAGTTCTACCAGCAATTTCAATCTTAGCTCACTCACATAGGTAACGTATTTTGGTAGTATTTTGGAGGTTGGTAGTAATATCAATTTACTTAATAATTAATATACAACGTTAAATGTTAATTACAATTATTGACGGGAGTCAACATCATCGCGTTAATTGTGAACATACAGTCTACTTTCTCTGGTGCCTAAATTCCCGTTTATACCACTGTATTTTTTCCCCCGTCATAAAGATAATTTCTCCATTAAACTGACTTGGAGACACGCCAACTTTTGCGAAGTTTGATCAGGGGTGGAATAAAGTTGAGAAGTGGTTCTCATCAGATTCACAAGGTTTTCCTCTAATGCTTTTGTCGGTCACGTCCTCGAAATTTGATCTCCCTCCCTCGTCTACTTTCTTCCAAGTGTCTTGGATTCCAAACTCCTCCTCAAAAGATGAAACTTCATGAAGAGAGAAAAAAAATGAGGAAAATGAAGACCATGCAAAGCACAACCCCTGACAACTTACTTTGAACTTGAGAGAAATGTAAATATTTCAATATGGCGGCAACAATACTGGATTCCCCTGACGTTATGCCTATTTATCAAAATAATATCCTAACATTCCCACCCAATAGCGCGGAAGAGACATTGAGAATTTTTCTGAGTCAGCATTATACTCTTGGTTGGTACAAATTCAACTTCCTTCATTCAAAATAAATAAACCCATGAAAGTACCTACTAGGTAAGTCGATGGTAGATCCCTCTAAATAATATAAATAAAGAAATATTCCTGAATTTAGATCATGTTAGCAAGTAGAGTGGCGGTAAAAAAAGAAGAAAAAAATTTTTAGACACGCAGCAACGTACCTAGTCAATCACCACTTCCACTTACAAAATAGAAATTCAACAATAGACCTTTCAATGTTATGATAATGAAATTATTGGCACCATTACTGGCAGGTTCCTTGGAGTCATTTTTTTGACATCTACAGGAACAGTGAGTAACATTTAACGCTTTGGCATTCAGCGTTCGACGCTCTCCCTGTAGAAAATCCCCAGGAGCTGATCACATAGTTCACTGATCACTTCTCATTCATTTTCCTCGCAAAACCATAGTACTTCTAACACAAATCTATAACTCCAGTGTACGGCTTGTCTACTTTCCACAATCATGGAAACATGCCATAGTACTCATGATGAAAAACTCTGCAAATTCTTGACACAACGGTTTATTATCTTCTTTGTACAGATCACCCTTCTGTCTAGATTACTGAATGATAGAATAATTATTATTATGAATGATCATTAATCAGATATTAATCATTATAATCAAGTAGTGTAAATTATTAATATTGATTGTTGGTTATGAATAATTTTTATGGTTCATTATTAATAATTATTATTAAATATTATTCATTAACTCAATATTTGAAAACCATGTGCTGTTTGAATCAGCTGGGCCAGTTTGAAAATGGACCCAACGATTCACTCCCATGTTGACGATTTTCGATCCGCTCCAACTTAGAGCTATCATTGTGAACAGACGGCTGGTCGTACAAAACATTTTTTTAACCCCCCCTCAAAATTTGTTGGTTTACGTTTCAAGATACGTAGATACAGAAAATCGAATAACTCTGCAAATTCTTGACACAACGGTTCATTATCTTCTTTGTACAGATCACCCTTCTGTATTATTATAATTTATTGTTAGGTATTAATAATTTGTATTTATTATCAATAATAATTATTATTAATTATGATTAATTAATACGATATAATTCTGGGGTTTTTAATACTACGTCGGTAATAATTTTTCTATATCTAGGGACGCGGGAGCGTCCCGCCCGCCAAGAAAACCGAAGCCCTAAAAACCGAAGCGACTGAGACATCTAGGGACGCGGGAGCGTCCCGCCCGCCAAGAAAACCGAAGCCCTAAAAACCGAAGCGACTGAGACACTGATTACGCGACGGAACAAGTTGGTGTTTTCACCCTACCATAGCTCGGTCCCCTGAGTGTCTCGAGAGTTGATTTTTTGTACACCAACTCTCCAGGGGCACGTGAGGACGTAAAACAAATTTCAGCTCTTGGGAACATCAGGTGTCGGGGGTATAACAATTTTAAAACCACTATTTTTCACGTTTTTCGTGTTCTTCTTCTTCTTCTTCTTCTTCTTCTTCTTCTTCTTCTTCTTCTTCTTCTTCTCGTTGTTGTTGTTGTTCATTGACGGGGCTACAGCCCAGCAGACAAATCGGATCGAGCTGAAATTTTGCACACACGTTTGTTATGCTCCAAGGGAGTGCCTTTTGACCATTTTTTCTCCCTCCCCCCATTTCCCCCCCAATTAGGGGGGAAATAGTGTTTTTTAGGAATTTCAAATGGTTATAACTCCATCAAAATTGAAGCTTTTTCGGATTTTCTTTTTTAGTTGTGTTCAGCTTTTTAAACTGTTTAATTTGAGATCAAAAAATGCATCCTAAGGGAAAAAATAAAGGAGTTATGGTGACTTTTCTATTTTCAACAACAACTGCCGCAAATATTGATGAAAATTGGTGCGGTTGGTCTTAAAATGTCCGCTAGGTTGTCTAGAATATGCTCAATAATTTTGAACTAAATCTCAATCGATTTGACTAATCCACAGCCAAAAATACGTGAATAAATTCCACATCTACTGATTTGGCTAATTTCCGAAAACATCAAAGTTGAACGGTGGTCAGAAAAATTGTCGTAGAGTGGCGCCTGTGTAAGGATCGATAGGAAATTTTATGGGCTTTCGAATGAGGGTAGCGCACTTTGGCACTTTTCCCAACGGTTCTCGAGTTATTCGCGATTTTTGGTATAAAAACGTGGGTTTTACCAGTTGCAAACTTTCTCTTTCCTCTTTCTCTTCGACACCAATAATTACAATTATTGTAATGATTCTCAACAACAAAAATTTGCACAATCCCCAAGAAAAAATGCAATCAAATTTCAAAGAATTTCTAATTCAAATTTATTCAAATTTCTAATTCTTTCTATTTTTTTAAATTTAGTAATAAGAATAATTGTACTAAATTTTAGTAATTGTTTTTAAATTGTTGATTGTTTTAATTAATCGAAAATTTTAAAACTAATATTTAACCAATTCGCAAAAATTTTAAAACTACTTATTTTTCAAACACATTTCAGATAACAAACAATAATTTCCAAAAAATAATTATTCTTGTCACAAAAACAAGAAACAAAAAGGCAAATTAGTAGGCGTACTAATTTTAACATGAATAATGTTTTTGCGGTGGCCTACCAGAGTTGAAAAGCGTAACGAAGTTTAAGTCACGAAATTATGTCACGAAGATTTTTAATGATTTTCACGTACAACCGAGCCGTTTCTAGGGAAATGAAACTTCTTTAGTTTTCAACGGACAAAAATCGTTCTCCATTCGTTGGAAAGCCTTTAATTTATGCATAAATTATATACTGCCAAAACCGCTGTAAATATCGATGAAGCTGAGATACAGCCCTGAGTAAATAAAAAAACTAATAAATTTTCCGCACATTTCTTAATATTTTCCATACAGACAAAGAAAAGGGATAAGGAAAAGGGGAAACGGGACGCAAAAACATTATTCATGTTTTGCATAGCAAATACCTCGTTCTATACAAAGTATAGAAGAGAGAAGATCCGGGGGGTCCAGGGGGGCTTGCCCCCCTGGCGAGGCGCGAAGAGCCGAGTTTTACTAAATTTTGACTAGGATAAAACTTCATTTAGGAAAACATTTACTAGTTACCTCGTAGGTACTTTTGTATTGTATAAGTTGTTGAACCGTATTGTATAAGTACCACTCGAAAACTAGCCATACAAAAAGATGTGATATCCCCCCAAAAACAACTCCGTTGTAAAAACTGGCCCGCCAAAAAACCTCAGCCGCAAAAAGGAATGATATCCATTTTGCCCGCCAGCCACATATATAGGATGCTCAGTGCTTCGCACCTCGCTGTTGAGTGTGCATATAGAAACCTGATCCTCCTACCCCTAACCTCCACCGTCAATGTTTTCCTGTTCCCTGTCACCTTCCCACAACCCCCTCTCACCCTTAGTCACCCTCGGTTTCACCTAATATGTTTCCTCTGTTACACCAGCAGGGAGCTTTACGCTTCTTTCAATGCTGTTGGCGGGAGCTTTTTGCCAGATGAACAAGCTAACATAAGTATTACTGGTGGTCACGAGTAATCAGCGGTGGTACAACTGTAATGAAGTAATGCTTCAATTCAGGCTAGTTCATCTGGCAAAAAGCTCCCGCCAACAGCATTGAAAGAAGCGTAAAGCTCCCTGCTGGTGTAACAGAGGAAACATATGTGGTGAAACCGAGGGTGACTAAGGGTGAGAGGGGGTTGTGGGAAGGTGACAGGGAACAGGAAAACATTGACGGTGGAGG
Source organism: Stenodema calcarata (assembly GCA_963920205.1). NCBI lineage: Eukaryota > Metazoa > Arthropoda > Insecta > Hemiptera > Miridae > Stenodema > Stenodema calcarata. The sequence goes on along the minus strand of OY986057.1, from coordinate 10,211,420 downwards.
TTAGGGGTAGGAGGATCAGGTTTCTATATGCACACTCAACAGCGAGGTGCGAAGCACTGAGCATCCTATATATGTGGCTGGCGGGCAAAATGGATATCATTCCTTTTTGCGGCTGAGGTTTTTTGGCGGGTAAGAAGTACCTACCAACAAACATTCGAAATTACGAGTACCTTCATTTTCGTAGCACGAAACGTACCTAGAACAAAAAACTCGACATCACTAAAACCATAATAAAATCATATTATGATGTTCCAAACAGCTCGTTAGTATGAAAATTGACCTGTATTTCAACAGTTTGATTCACGATCTTGTTGACAGGCTCAACCTTAGAGCCGTCATTGTGAACGAACGGCTGGTCGTATAAAGCTGCGGATGGTCTTAAAAAATTCTTAGGAATAAACTGTTTCTAAATATGAAATAAAAACTCTGCAAATTCTTGACACAACGGTTTATTATCTTTCTTGTGCAGATCACCCTTCTGTCTATACCAGACTGTATTGCAAATCGGCACCATAACATATTCTCACCGTACTCATACCATACCATACCATACGAATTTCTTTCCTATCATACCATACTGTATTATACCAAATCATACATACAATAATATACCATACCATACTCATACCATGTCATACAAACCGAGTGAATATTGAAATGTCATCCATTTCTGACCTATATTTAAAATTTCAAGTATCTAGCTCATCATCAAAATTTAATTTGTTTAAACAAATAGGTATTATTTAAACAATTTTACAGACAAGAAACCGAGTGAATATTGCATTGTGATCCAGTTCTGACCTATTTTTAAAATTTCAAGTCAATAGCTCATCATCAAAATTTAATTTGTATTATTACAAAAAGGTATTATTTAAAAAGATTTACAGATGAGAAACCGAGTGAATATTGCAATGTGGTCAATACCCGACTCACGGTTAAAATTTCCAGTCTGTAGTTTACCGGGAAGATGAAAAAAGTTAGTTTTATGTCGGGCGGCTGGGGGTTGACCAACCTAACGGCCGTGCTAGACGCGAAGTGTGTGCGCTCACTGTGAACGAACGGCTGGTCGTACAAAAATCCAATTGGTCCTAAAAGATTCGGAATTTTTCAGGTCATTCGAAAGTGAACTAAAAATTACACCGTTCAGTTGAACTTTTAGAGATATGACATTGTCGAAATTTTTAATTTTGTTTTGAACCCCTTCCTATTGACCTAGGGTTATGAAAAGTGCCAAGGATCATTGTAGGGCTGGTCCGAACCCGGAAACCCAATTTCGCCATTTTAGCTCAACGCTAACTGGGCAAAACGGCGCGGACGGCGTATGGCGCGGGTTTTGGTTTATTATCTTCGATAATGAACCATTGGAATCGCCCAATCGCGGCGTTCGGCGGACGGACGGATTTTTTTTTTTTTTTTTATTCGATTTTCTGAAATTATTCATCTTGAAACGTAAACCAACAAATTTTGGGGGGGGAGGGGTTAAAAATTGGTTTTCTTTGGGCGATTCCAATGGTTCATTATCGAAGATAATAAACCAAAACCCGCGACATACGCCATACGCAGTCCGTGCCGTTTTGCCCAGTTAGCGTTGAGCTACAAATTCCGAAATTTTGTTTCCGAGGTCGGGCCAGCCCCACAATGGTCCTCGAAACTTTTCATAACCCTAGCTCAATGGGAAGGGGTTCAAAACGATCTTTGAAATGTCGACAATGTCATATCTCGAAAAATTTAACTAAACTGAATTTTCAGTTCAGTTTTGAATGACCTAAAAAAATACGAACTTTATAAGACCAACTGGATTTTTGTACGACCAGCCGTTCGTCCACAGTGAGCGCGCAAAGGTTTAGGAGAAACACTAAACTTTGCGTCTAAAACGGCCGTTAGGTGGGTCCCCAGCCACCCAACAAAGAACTACCTTTGTTCATCTTCCCGGTGAAGTAGAGATTGGAAATTCACCAAATTGACCAAATTACAATATTCACTCGGTTTCTGATCTGTAAAATTGATTAAATAATACTTATTTGTTTAAACAAAATAAATTTTGATGATGAGCTGGAGACTTGAAATTTTAAATATAGGTCAGAACTGGATGACATTGCAATATTCACTCGGTTTGCATGATATGGTGTGAGTATGGTGTGGTATATTATTGTCTGGTATGATTTGGTATATTACAGTATGGTATGATAGGAAAGAAATTCGTACGGTTTGGTGTGAGTACGGTGAGAATATGGTATGGTGCCGATTTGCAACACAGTCCGGTATAGGCAGAAGGTTGATCTGCACAAGGAAGATAATAAACCGTTGTGTCAAGAATTTGCAGAGTTTTTAAGACCATCCGCAGCTTTGTAAGACCAGACGTTCGTTCACAATGAGGGCTCAAAGTTGAAGCAGATCGAAATCCGTCAACATGCGAGTGAATCGTGAGGCAGCCAATCAGGTCAATTTTCAAACTGGCTCTGCTGATTCGAACAGCACTTGGTTTTCAAATTTCGAGTTAATTATTAATAATTAATAATTATATTGTATTCAAATTGTTAGGTCATAACCAACAGTTATTATTAATGCTGCACACTACTTTATTATAATTATTAATAATTAATTACAATAAATCTATCATGCAGTGATCCAGATGGAGGGGTGTTTTGCGCAAAGAAGATAATAAAACGTTGTGTCCAGAATTTGCAGAGTTTTTCAACGTATTTTTGTTGTTTTGAGGTTTTTTCCTTGTTCTTCATTCAAGAATTTTCGGATTGCTTCGACAAAGAATAACGTGCGCCTTCCGAATTTCTCAACCTATCGAACCGTTTTAGGTGCCGACCTGTAATGGATTGAGAGCCTCCCACCGAAGTCTTGTATCTGGGTTCCGAAATTGTCCCGTTCCGTTATATTGCTATAGAAATAAGGTAGTTCTGAACAATATTCCACGACCGTAGGGAGTACCACAGTCTATGTACTACTACCGATAGAATTACTCGTCACTATCGGTTGCCTAAACTATGAGCTTTGAGACGAATAAGTTCGCACTTTTTGAACCATAATGCAAATATTTTTAATTTGTATATATTTATTTCGTGGCTTCACCCTCACTCTCCCCTGCGTTCAGTAACATCACAATGAATTCCTACAACTTCATTATTATAATATCGGCGTTAATAGAAGGGGGCTTCTGTACTGGAAGATAAACCCCTCTTTTCATTGACCATTTACAGACAATTAGTATTAATGGTAATATAATTATAATATAAATTAATACTAATTTCCTGTAAATGGTCCATGGAAAGAGGGGCTTATCTTCCACTACAGAAGTTCCCTTCTATTAACGCCGCTATTAATAATGCAGTTGTAGGAATACATTGTAATGTTACTGAACGCAGGGGAGAGTGAGGGCGAAGCCACGAAATAAATATATACATTTATAAATGGGTGGACACATTCTCATAGAATAGTGTACTAATTTGCTTCATTACAAATGGGTATTGTCTCTGAAAAGTGCACACAAAGTATCTCGCGGTTTTAGACAAGTGGGATGTCCTTGTCTCGAAATGTTCAACATTCTTTCGTAATTATGAAATTCACCCTTGGAACATGACATGAATAAGCATAATTTTGATTCTAGAAAGCAGAAATCGAGGTGCCAGAGGAATTGCGTCGGTACGTTATACAAGAATGTTATACCTCAATATTCCCCGAAGTGTTTGCTTGGTTGCGTGTTGAAGAAGAATAGCCTCCTGAGAATTGGTATTGTTTAGAACCGTCTCCTTTGTCGTCGACTAATACCACAAAAGCTCTCGATCGCAGTCCTTAATGGAATCAGTAGTATCCTACATTGAAATACATAAGTTTACTTGTATTCAAGGTAATATCGAAATTCAACTTATTTATACCCACTGGAGTGGTAGGTACCTACGAAGGAATCAATAACCACAGTTTGCTGTAGTTGGTTATTATCCGAAGAGATACTGATATTAGTAATATTATCATGAAACGTTGTTATATGCCGCAAAACTATTTGAATGTTTGGTAGCACCTTGCGATGAAAAAAGATCAGGAATTATCTTATTGGATATAGCTTCAACAGCGAAAGAGTTCCTCATAACTGCAATACCATGTTGTGCACAAACATCCAAAAAATTATTCACAACCGAAAAATAGAAAATAGAAAATGATGAATAGTAGGGGAGGTGACTTGGAAAGAAAAGAGACAGTAGTGGTGTTTCTGTGAAATTACCAAAGTTCCTCACATATAGCCAATCTAGCTAACATCAGCTACAATTAGTTGCACAAGTACAAACAACACTGAATAGGAGAGTTGAGAACCACTGGAGTGATTAGCGCGGCAAAGTTGGAGGATGCGTCGTCGGCTTCCGAATCTTTTCATTTACACGAATCTCTTCCGACAGTTTATGCCATTTTCCACCGTTTCCAACAACCCCGCAAGCTATCTTCTAGATAACAGGGAACGGAACTTCCTCGAGTTACAGTTGGTGTGTTAGAGGGCTCTTCCTCGCTCACTCCCCTTCCGAGAATTCTCGTTTCTAGAATTAAAGAATTAAATAAAACTCTGCAAATTCTTGACACAACGGTTTATCATCTTCTTTGAACAGATCACACTTCTGTCTAGATTACTGAATGCTGGATTAATTATTATTATGAATGTTATTGATTATTAATAATTATTATCAAGTAGTGTAAATTAGTAACGTTTATTGTTGGTTATTAATAATTTGTACGCTTCAATATTAATAATTATGATTAAATATAATTTATTAACGCGATATTTGAAAACTATCTGCTGTTTGAATCAGCTGAGCCTTTTTGAAAATGGACCCGACAGGCTGCCTCACGATTCACTCTCACGTTGACGATTTTCGATCAGCTTCAACTTTGAGCCGTTATTGTGAACGAACGGCTTGTCGTACAAAGCTGTGGATGGTCTTGAAAAATTCGAAGGAATAAACTCTATCTAAATATGAATTAAAAAATACACCGTTACATTCAAATTTTTCGAGTTTTGGAATTTTCGAAATTTCAAAATTCGTTTTGAACCTCTTTCCCTTGACCTAGGGTTATGAATAGTTTCGAAGATCATTGTGGGGTTGGTCCGAACCTGTAATAAAAACTTCGTAATTTTAGCTCAACGCTAACCGGGCAAAGTGCCGCTAACAGCGTAAGGTGGACGGACAAATTTATTTTAAATCCGATTTTCTGAATTATGTACCTATCTTAAAAGGTAAACCAACCAATTTTGAGGGGGGATTGAAAAAAATTTTCTCTTTGGTCGGAAAACCAAAAGTGGAAATCGTTGGCTTGCAAATGTTTTGGAGTTTTAGTGGCCTGTAAGAAAATATATCGGTAACCGAGGTATTTAAGTTTGGCTTGAGGTGGAATAATGTAGAGAGATATGGAAATAAATCGGACCTTATGAAACTTACGGAAATATGTAAACATGGTATAAATCCAAAGTAAAAAGGTTTTTCTTCCGTCATTTCGCAGTCTGAACGTTGTTCAAGATGATTATTTTTGCTCCATATTGGTATCAACAAAACTTCAAAATGTTTGTATAGTAGGTACATGGTGTCTCTACTTCCCTCACACTACTGAATCAGAACTGCTCGTTAGCTATACAGAAGGTTCGAGAAATCGATGTAGGTGTTTATTGAAGTTAATACTATCCTATTCCAATAAAAATCTGCGGAAAAAACTGAACTAATGGTTTTCGCGCCTTTCAAATCAGTTACACAAGTAAAATTTGAATAAGCTCGTCTGGCCGTTCAATTCCGACGCTTATTTGCCATGTGGTTAAACTTTAGGCTTGAATCATTCCTCGGTATTGATTTATTCCCCTCAAGTCGTAGGTGCAGGTCAGGAAGCTATCGAATGGGATTGACAAACTCCCACCTGTAGTACATACGAACTAACCTCGGGAATAAAATGGATCCACTCCACTCTTATAGCGTCCTGATTAAATGTCCTTTTATCGGTTGATGGAAATGGAAAGATTTTGGAAAAACTTGAAGCGTTTGTTAGATTCTTTAGTAGGGCGTAGTATTGTACCCCCCAAAAAACAATCCGTGTAAAAATCACTCCGCCTCGCAAACATCATTCTACAGAAGCCGGAAAAAATTATGATATCCACTTTCCCCGCCCGCCCTTTTCCTCATTAAGGAGCTAAGTATATTGAAAAGCCTAACCACTTCACAAGCACCGTACCCTTTCGAAATCTCCCCTTGGCGCTATTGCGAGACGTTTTTATTACTTCCACAAGCAACTAATACTTGGTGGTGGTGGTTAGGGGACGGAGGATCAGGTTTGTAGTGAAAGTAATAAAAATACTACAAATACAAACTGTTTATACAAGTTTGTTCCTAATTTTTTCTTTGGGTTGAGATAATGGGTTATTTCGTTCAAATGGCACTGAGCCATGCTATAAAGAAGGTAGGTATGTAAAATCATTTAAGTCGATTGGTCCTTTTACCCTGGCTGTAGACTCGTCAAAGTGGACAGAATTTGCCGAAAGTTTTGTTTTTCTAAAACTTTTTTGGGTTGAGATAATGGGTTAAATCTTTTATAAGGCTCTGTCTCAAGGTTAAATGAAGCTCTGTGCAAAATATCAAGTCAATCAGTGAACGTGGAGAGGCTCAGCCTTGCCTGTCTGAACAAGGAGAAGGAGAAGAAGAACAAGGTAAGGCCGAAAAACCGGGTTTTTGAAGTTATGTAACTCGGCTCCCTTTAGACCAAGCGACTTGAAACTTTCAGGGCTTTCTAATATCCACTCCAAGAAGACCCATACTATTTTCCAAGTTGATCGGTCAAATAGGAGCCGAGATATGGATACCTCGAAAACGCGTTTCGTGACGTTCGGTAAACATACACTTGGTACCGTTCGTTTTGGTTTATTATCTTCGATAATGAACCATTGGAATCGCCCAGAGAAAACAATTTTTTAACCCCCCCTCAAAATTTGTTGGTTTACGTTTCAAGATACGTAGATTCAGAAAATCGAATAAAAAACTCTGCAAATTCTTGACACAACGGTTTATTATCTTCCTTGTGCAGATCACCCTTCTGTCTATACCAGACTGTGTTGCAAATCGGCACCATACCATATTCTCACCGTACTCATACCGTACCATACGAATTTCTTTCCTATCATACCATACTGTACTATACCAAATCATACATACCATAATATATCATACCATACTCATACCATGTCATACAAACCGAGTGAATATTGAAATGTCATCCATTCCTGACCTAATTTAAAATTTCAAGTATCTAGCTCATCATCAAAATTTAATTTGTTTAAACAAATAGGTATTATTTAAACAATTTTACAGACAAGAAACCGAATGAATATTGCATTGCGATCCAGTTCTGAACTATTTTTAAAATTTCAAGTCAATAGCTCATCATCAAAATTTAATTTGTATTATTACAAAAAGGTATTATTTAAACAATTTTACAGATGAGAAACCGAGTGAATATTGCAATGTGGTCAATCCCCGACTCACGGTTACAATTTCCAGTCTGTAGTTTACCGGGAAGATGAAAAAAGGTAGTTTTATTCTGGGCGTCTGGAGGTGGACCCACGTAACGGCCGTTTTCGACGCGAAGTTTAGTGTTTTTCCTAAACCTTTGCGCGCTCACTGTGAACGAACGGCTAGTCGCACAAAAATCCAATTGGTCTTAAAAGATTCGTAATTTTTCAGGTCATTCAAAAGTTAACTAAAAATTACACCGTTTCATCTGAATTTTTAGAGATATGACATTGTCGAAATTTCAAAGTTCGTTTTAAACCCCTTCCCCTTGACCTAGGGTTATGAAAAGTTTCGAGGATCATTGTGGGGCTGATCCAAACCCTGAAACCAAATTTCGTAATTTTAGCTCAACGCTAACTGGGCAAATTATTATATATAGACAACGTAAAAGTTTAAAGTGAAAAAGAAAGCAATAAAATTTTATTTTTGTCAAAAATTTCTACAAATAAAAGAAAAACTATATTAACGCGAGTTTCGTATTCACAAAGGTCCTGAATAGCTGAATAGCTGAATAGCTGAAAAAAGAAAAAAAAAAAAAAGAAAAAAAAAAATTCGTATGGTATGGTATGAGTACGGTGAGAATATGGTATGGTGCCGATTTGCAACACAGTCTGGTATAGACAGAAGGGTGATCTGCACAAGGAAGATAATAAACCGTTGTGTCAAGAATTTGCAGAGTTTTTTATTCGATTTTCTGAATCTACGTATCTTGAAACGTAAACCAACAAATTTTGAGGGGGGGTTAAAAAAATTTTTTCTTTGGGCGATTCCAATGGTTCATTATCGAAGATAATAAACCAAAATCCGTCCGTCACCCGTACGCCGTACGCCGTCCGCCGTCCGTGGAACTTTGCCCAGTTAGCATTGAGCTAAAATTACAAAATTTGGTTTCTGGGTTTGGACCAGCCCCACAATGATCCTCGAAACTTTTCATTACCCTAGGTCAAGGGGAAGGGGTTCAAAATGAAATTCAAAATTTCGACAATGTCATATCTCTGAATATTTAACTGAACCGTGCAATGTAGAGTTCACTTTTGAATGACCTGAAAAATTCCGAATCTTTTAAGACCAATTGAATTTTTGTGCGATCAGCCGTTCGTTCACAGTGACCGCGCAAAGGTTTAGGAAAAACACTAAACTTTCGCGTCGAAAACGGCCGTTATGTGACCCAACCCTCCGACGCCCAGAATAAAACTACCTTTTTTCATCTTCCCGGTAAACTACAGTCTAGAAATTTCAACCGTGAGTCGGGGATAGACCACATTGCAATATTCACTCGGCTTCTCATCTGTAAAATTGTTTAAATAATACCTTTTTGTAATAATACAAATTAAATTTTGATGATGAGCTATTGACTTGAAATTTTAAAAACTCAGCAAATTCTTGACACAACGGTTCATTATCTTCTTTGTACAGATCACCCTTCTGTCTAGATCACTAGGTCTAAATGTCTAGATCCTAAATGTTAGATTAATTATTATTATCAATTATCACTAATTATTAACAATTTTATCAAGTACCTACTGAAAATTATTGTAATTTATTGTTAGGTATTAATAATTCGTATTTATTAATAATAATAATTATTATTAATTATGATTAATTAATACGATATAATTCTGGGGTTTTTAATACTACGTCGGTAATAATTTTTCTATAAAAGAAGTACCTACCAACAAACATTCGAAATTACCTTCATTTCCGTAGCACGAAACGCACCTCAGAACAACAAACTCGACATCACTTAAGCCATATGATGTTCCAAAGAGCTTGTTAGTATGAAAATGGACCTGTATTTCAACAGTTTGATACACGATCGTGTTGTGAGGCACAATCTTTGAGCCCTCATTGTGAACGAACGGCTGGTCGTACGAAGCTGCGGATGGTCTTAAAACATTCTACGGAACAAACTCTATCTAAATATGAAATAAAAAACATACCGTTCTATATGAATTTTTCGAGATATGAAATTTCCAAAATTTCAAAATTCGTTTTGAACCCCTTCCCCTTGACCTAGGGTTATGAAAAGTTTCGAGGACCATTGTGGGGTTGGTCGAAACCCATAAAAAAAATTTCGTAATTTTAACTCAACGCTAACTGGGCAAAGTGGCGCGGACGGGGGACGGCGTACGGCGTACGGCGGACGGCGTACGGCGGACGGACGGATTTTTTTTTATTCGATTTTCTGAATCTACGTATCTTGAAACGTAAACCAACAAATTTTGAGGTTTTTTTTTTTTTTTTTTTTTTTTTTTTTTTTTTTAATTGGCTTTAAAAACAAGTTTATACAGCCGCATGTACTAAATTAATCACATCACATCATAATAATATTATGATTATACATATTATGTTATATACTTGAATAGCAAATTGTAATGAATTAGGTAACTGTACAAACTAAACTGAAATATTCACTTTTTTGATAAAGTCATATAATATAGTATATATGCCGGTATCGTTCTGGGCCAATATGGTGTCGAGATTGAACGGGCTAGGCACCTTTGGGTGAAGCTCCTGCAAAAGTGGCACACGGGCATTGTGATGGACGGCGCACTCCAAAATCATGTGTTCGGGAGTTTCGTCCGCCCGCAGGCAGAATCGGCAGAGAGGAGAATCTATATTTCCAATTGAGAACTGGTACATATTAGTGTTCCAATGCCCATTGCGGAGTCGGCAGATTGTTCTGTAGAAAGTCTTTGGCTTGACATCAACAACGAGATCAAACCAAGTAGAAAGCTTTGGTGGAGGGAATAGGGCCTTGTAACGGTTTCCTGAAGGGTAATCCCGGTGTTCTTGTCTCCAGCATCTTAGCATTTTCGCACTGATAAGTGGTTTTAGATCTGAAGGAGAGTATATGGGGGTTGGATCAGGCTCAGGTAGAGTCGCAGCGCGTTTTGCTTCTGAGTCAGCAACGTTGTTCCCGATGGTGTGTGAGTGACCCTTGATGGTGCAGAAAATTACTCTTCTTCCGCGGCTTCTGGCTAGGTGGATTTGCTGGGCTATATCTGCTTCCATGTGGTTGAGGCGAGAGGTGACCTTCAGTCCTGATATTTTCAATATAGCACTTCTAGAGTCTGATAGTATCAGGATTGTGGTGAAGCTGCTCACGGTATTATTTGCATAACGCAATGCCTGCAGGATAGCAAAGCATTCGGCCACATATATTGAGGCTACATTCCAGAGACTGTACGCTCGTGTTTCATCGTTGATGGCATCATAGAAAGCACAGCCAGTTTGGCCGTTTTGCCGGGATCCATCAGTATAGAGGGCCAGACTGTTAGGCCATCTAGAAAGAATAAGTTCCTGAAAACTACGTGGGTTCGAACGATTTCCAGTGTAGAACGAATTTGGGATGTTGACTACTTCTACCGGCTTCTTAAAAAAAACAAATGGAATTGAGTAGGCGTAGGAGGTGCTTGTTCAATTCAGTGTAACTTTCGCATATCAGAGGAGATGGTTTCTTTATCCAGTACCGTTCTGTTAGGTCATCGACAGCCAATTGCGCAATCTTCTGCATACAGTCTTGGTCCTTGCTATAGGTTTTGAGGAAGAATCGGTCGGTTAGCATCCTGCGTCGGAGACTCAAGGGAGGCTCACCAGCTTCTGCCAATAGTGCGTTAATCGGGGTGGATCGTAGAGCTCCCATGATAATTCTTAATGCTCTGTATTGGATTTTATCAAGTATTTTCAACATTGATTTAGCTGCAGATCCGTACAGCACGCAGCCGTAATCAAATACAGACCGAATAGTCGATCTGTAAAAGAGCAGAGCAGTTTTAGGGTCAGCTCCCCAATTGGCTTTAGTGAACGTGCTCAGTATGTTTAAATAAGTTTCCACTCTCGAGGCAGTAGCGCGAAAGTGAGCGTTCCAGTTCAGTCTTTTGCTGAGCGTAATTCCGAGAAATTTAACCTGAGTGACACACTCAAAAGTTAGACCCCCCAGTGCTATAGTATTACCTATTGGAAGTCGTTGTTTACGAGAGAACGGGCATAATACCGACTTTTGATGCGAGAGTTGCAATCCCAATGAGTTGAAGAAAGTGGTGACTGCTCTGACGGCTGCGTCCAGCATGCCAATGCACGCCTCAGGGTCTACATCTGTGCAATAGAGACAAACATCATCAGCATATTGTGTGATCTTGACTCCCTCGGGAAGGTAGTCTTCTATGTCAGCTACATACAATATGTAAAGCAAAGTACTGAGAATTGCTCCTTGCGGTAGTCCTCTCCAAGTTTTCCGAGGGGGCAAAAGCTGTCCATCACACCAAACATAGATATCCCGTTCTTCAATCAAGCGGATCAGATTTGTTGAACATTTATGAGGTAATCCTAAGCCAAGGAGCTGTGAGTGCAAGAGTGGAAGGGTCACATCATCGTAGGCAGAAGAGATGTCCAGGAAAAGGCCCAGGGTTGTGTGGTTCCTTGTGAAACCATTTAACACGTCAGCAACAAACAGGTTAACTACATCTGTCGTCGAGCGATTAGCCCGAAATCCAAATTGACGAGGTGGAAGGCAGTTCCTCGATTCAAGCCACCACATTAATCGGGCCTTAATCATTCTCTCGAACGTTTTCATAAAGCATGAAGCCAAGGCTATTGGACGGTAGGATTTAGCAGTGTTTAGAGGTCTGCCAGATTTGTGCACAGGAATGACTATATATGCCTTCCAACTGTCCGGAAACTCACCACTACTCCAATATTGGTTGTAGAAATCGAGAAGTTTCCGTTTATACGGGAGTGGGAGTTTGGAGAGTACAGTATACGGGATGCAGTCCATTCCAGGGCAAGAGCTGGATTGCCTGTTTGCAGCGTCGTCGAATTCCTTCATCGTGAACAATGACATGAAGTGATCCTGATCCACATTCGGAGCTCCCGGGTTTGTTCCCTGCAGCGGGTGATAGACCCAGCAAGGAGTGATGTTGGCTAGGAATTCTTCTGTCCATAAACCATGTTGCACGTTGTTGGATGGCATTTTTGAGCGCTGCAGTATGCGTATCTGTTTCCAGATTTGTTTTATTGGTGTAGACTTGTTGAGGCTACTACAGAAGTTCGCAAATGCTCCCTTTTTGGCTTTGTTGAGAGTCCTTCTAGCAAGGGCAGTTAGGCGTTGAGCCTCTAGGAAAGTATTGTAACAAGGGTTCAGTTTGAAATCTCGGAACGCTCGTTTCCTGTTGCTGACTGCAGCAGCGCAGTCGCTATCCCACCAGTACTTGTTAGGCTTTCTGGTTCGCGGTTTAAGCAAGGGAATTGCGTGGTTACAGGCGTCCACTAACTGTTGGACGTAGTTGTTATACGTGATTGTGGTTGTATGCAACTGGGCTTCATGTTGGTGCAGGAATTGTTGAAATTTTTCCCAATCTGCTCTTGCGAAATTCCATCTCTTGTAGGGAGCAAGAGAGTTAAGGATATGCTCCTCTGAATCCATTGAGATTATAGCGGGAAAATGGTTAGAACCCATCGTATCCATGATTACACTCCAGTCTAATCTCCCTGCCCAATTGGAGTTTATGAAAGCGATGTCCACCGCCGACGTGTGTCTGTGGTTAATTGCCGGGAGTAGTGTAGGTGAGCCGTCGTTCAGAAAGGAGAAGTCATTGTCAGATGCTGCTTCAAAAAGGGCTATACCGTGGCGATCTGTGTACGAACTACCAACAGCAGAGTGATGGCAGTTGAAGTCACCCATAAATAGGCATGGGGTTGGTAGACATTGGAATAGTGCTTCCCATTGCGGTTTCGTTATTTGGTTTCCGGGTACATTATATATTGAAAGAATGGAAAACGTTGTGGAACGGTTTAAATTTAACGTAGCGCCAACCAGGAATACGCCGTTGAGTTGTACCGTTACTTGTAGCGGCACGTACCTGATCCCATGCTTGATGAGAAGGGCAACCCCCGCTCTACCGTCTGATCTATCGTGTCTGAGAATATGGTAACCTGGAAAACGGTAGTGCCTTCCTGGTTGAAACCAGGTTTCGGAGACAGCAATCGCGGTAACCGAGGTTTCAGTTAAAAAATTTTCGAGGCTCGCTTTATTTGCAACGAGAGATCTGGCGTTCAATTGCAAAAAACTGATGTTGTTACTACTTGAGGGGGGGTTAAAATTTTTTTTTTTTCTTTGGGCGATTCCAATGGTTCATTATCGAAGATAATAAACCAAAATAGGTCAGAACTGGATAACAATGCAATATTCACTCGGTTTCTTGTCTGTAAAATTGTTTAAATAATACCTATTTGTTTAAACAAATTAAATTTTGATGATGAGCTAGATACTTGAAATTTTAAATATAGGTCAGAAATGGATGACATTTCAATATTCACTCGGTTTGTATGACATGGTATGAGTATGGTATGGTATATTATTGTATGTATGATTTGGTATAATACAGTATGGTATGATAGGAAAGAAATTCGTATGGTATGGTATGAGTACGGTGAGAATATGGTATGGTGCCGATTTGCAATACAGTCTGGTATAGACAGAAGGGTGATCTGCACAAGGAAGATAATAAACCGTTGTGTCAAGAATTTGCAGAGTTTCTTAACTTCTTTGCTTGGCGGGGCGGAACGCTGCCGCGTTCCTAGATCCTCGATTCCTTTCTATAGAATTTAAATTTGGAACGTCCTGAAGATATATCACGACTGTGCGTTGTCTCGAACGAAATGTTTGAAACTCAATGAAAAAAGGATGAATAAGGCAAACGCTGTAAGTTTTTCCAAAATGGTTTGAAATTTTTTCTATAAATCAACCTTGAATACCATTGTATACACAAAAGTGATCTAAACGTAAGGGTGATTTCCACAAAAAGTAATTAACTGATATAGAAATAGAAATATTTTTTCGCTGCACAAATTGGTAAGATGGTTGATTGCCAGATGTGCCACAGATCTGAAAATTTGCGTGTTTTTTGAATATGGCGAAATCAGAATCATTTTTGCGAGTAGTTCCTATCGGAGTTGGAGTGAAGATTCTCCAATATCTGGTAGAAAGGATGGTAACGGAGTGGAGTAATCAAATTGATGAACGAAGGACCTTTTATCGGATTTATATAGCCTAATGACAAATGATGGATACAACTTCCAGAACAAGTGGCGTAAAAACGCAACGTAGACCGCAAATAAACGACAATTCGGAACTACAATAGGACTCCGAAAACGGCAATCAGATATATAATAATTTCACAATTCACATAACTGAATCAAATGGACGCACACGAGTTACCATCAATACTCCAGGGACTCCAAGCAGTATTAAAAACCTAAATGGGATTTCTTTGTTTCAAGTATAGCGCAGGCCCCGGGTATTTCGTTTCGAAGTTCCACACTTGCGAGTCTTTTGAATGAAACCCAACCCTCAAATCATTGATAAATGTTTGTGAATAATACAATAACATAATACAATAATAGTCAAGGAAGTAATTCGGAAGCAAGCCATCAAACACATCGTGAGGCTTCAAGATCACATCAACGAGGAGGTAGTCCAACTCCTTGACACGGATGATCTACTAAGACGACTCAAGAGGATCAAACTACACGAGCTGATCCAGTTGGTGTTTACTGCTATTATAAGAGCCAATGAGAACAATGAGAACTAAGTAAAGTACTCTAGGTCTCCATTAACCTCCCAAATATTGTTAAATGAATATTGCTTATAAGTAGATTCTGAATTCACTTTGTGTACATATTATTACTTGGTGCAAATAAAGAAATATCAAAGAAAAAAAATTATTCTACAACGCTAATGGATTTGTGTTCATGCGAGTTCAGGTAATGACGATTCATTAAAACTTGTTTCCACAACACAAATTTATGGTTATCAATAAAAATATTATACCGAGAGAACGTACGGTATCGGATTCAAACTTCCTATTTGAAACGATTGTCAATTATGGAGAAAACCTTATAATTATAATCTCTGTATTTATCCACCAACACGGAAGGTATAATAATACCTTACCATCTCTCACCGTCATTTTGTTCCCTCACTTATTCCGAACCATTTTCATATCATATTATTCATTCTTCTCCCCTTCCGACCTCAGTGCCTTCTCTCTCAGTGAACAAATATACAGACGTAAAGAAAAAAACATCTATACAGTGGTGCCAATCGTCTTTGAATGGAAACGAAAAACATACAATTCCGTGATTATGATCAGTTCACAGATAAACAGCATTACGATTTTATTATTATACTTAAATGAATTTAAAAAAAATGAGAACAGTTTCAACGAACAATATAATATTTCTAGCTCTGAAGAATGGTAAGTTAGTGAGGCGTGGTCAAGAGTGAACCTTGGCAAAATATGGGTAAGAGCAGTCACTCATCCAGCGCCAGTTGTCTTCAAATACCATGAATTGAAACAGAAGCACTAAATATCGTGATTCAGATCAATTTCAGACAGGAAGAATTAGGGTTCTTCTTGATAATAGCTTCTGAACCACGGCTTCGATCGAGTCAAGGGCGGTTGCCGTGGCAAAACTTGGGAAATGTTACTGCTCGTAGTTCGAAGTTAGAACCTGTTGAATTGAGATAATATCAAAACATAGCGACTGGAGTGGAGAACTGACGGAATCAACCTTGTTTCGAGAGCTCCAAGAATATTTAATAACTTCTTTTTGGCGCGTAATCCCGGTGGGAAATTCCAAAGGCCAATACGGAGTTTCGTTTCATTTTTTTTTCTTCACAGCTTTTGTCGGGGATTGCTCTTTCTTCGAGTGAATTTTATCTTTCCAAGAACTTGTGGTTAGTGACTGTCTATGTAGTAACTTATCACGCTCTTCACAGAATATTTGGGGAGGAAGAGAGCTATTAGGTTGCCAACAGTCGTAATATTTTTCCTAGGGCCATGTTTCAGGAACAGCTGCTTCATCCAGATAATAGGTACTTCTAATAAGCTACATCCAGACTATGACGAATGAAGTCGATCGACTCCGTTAGATTCGACTGACTCGATCTACACGTTGGATTCGTCACACGTCACGCGCCCACACTACTTTATATATTATATAAAGTAGTGTGGACGCGTGACGAATCGAACGTGCCGACTGATTCAGTAGAATCGGTGTTGTCCTTCCAAGTGTTCAGCAATTTCTGTGTTCATGGATGAGGAGGCAGATACCCTAGCTGATGCTGCAGGTGCAGTAGTGCTGGTGGAAACTCAACGACGCTATTTTCGCCCTCGAAGATTTATGAAGGGCCTACTCCTGGATGAACAAGCGGTTTATACATGGAGACGAAATGTCGTAGGATTCAGGAACTTTTTTGGGTGACAAGCTCGGAGGTGTTACTTAATAAACTTCAACGTTTGCTCGTCATTATTCTCCATATTGCACACTTTCGCTACACAAACGCCTGCAAAACACACTAAAAACGAGAGAACAACGGATGACGAACGAGAGAAGTCGATCGACACGTCCACACAGAGGCGACTCCATTCGATTCACTTTGATAGGACCGACTTTTTCTGGGTCGCAATAGATTCTAATCGATTCTATTGTTCAGCACGTCCACACATCGACTTTTGATTCGACTCAGGTCAATCGACATGATTCGCTTTCAATTCGTCATATTGTGGACGCACCTTTAGAGCTCAACACGTCACAATCGGCATGTTGAGACTACGCGACTCCCTCTTATATCTAGTTCGAAGGACCAATGTTAAATAACCGGGATATAAGATAATGGAAATTACTAGGTTGAAAAAGTTTATCAAAACATCAAAAATCAATAATCAAAATGCAGGGTCCAGAATTGTTACCGCTAAGGTTGTCTGACTGGAACTGGTTTGATCTCGGATATAGAGGTTGTAGGGATTTCGTGGTGAATGTTACATACCAATGCTGTTGTTCTGTACGCCTCTCAAGTCAAGATCCTTGTGAGGTTGAACTATAGCGTTTTTTGGGAGTGCTTGTTTTGGGTAGATGCTTACGCTAGCACCGCAATCGAGGAGATCTCCATTAGTAAACAAACTTTACACTAATACTTTAACAATTTTTGTTATGCCAAGAAAATAGAAGTAGGGAAGCAATTTCAGACTTAAGTCTTAGTTATATTTCAACATATTATCATTTTACCATAAAACTCATTCATTCTTATACCACGCATAGTTAATAATGCATAGCACAGTTAACAATGATGCAGAGGTATATACTTCATGTCATGAAGAATACGTTACTTAACAATATTAATCTGGAACATTTTCAAAACCTCCGTCAGAACGAATACAACATTTGAATTTCCACCTCAGTTTTAATTGTATTTGTACATTCAATTGTATTGTCTTAATTGTACCTAATTGTATATTCAATTGTATTTTCTTTTTAAAAGTATTCATTACCATACTAAATTGCTCTCAAAATTTAACATAAACACAAGTGAAATCAGTGCCCAGTGAAATCGTACCCGCACGTACCGTACCGCCACGCTAAAATAACCAACCGGGGAACTAAAAATCTGATTTGGCTACATCATCGACGGCAACGTCTTCACCCGTCGAGGCCTCAACCGAGTTCTTTCACGTACTTCGCCCTGAAACAACTCTTCTTTCGGGGGGAGAATATATGTCATCAGCGATTGAACATAAGTCGCTTCTAGATTATTCCCACCATTCGTCGAGCCAAGGAGAAAAGCCTTGGCCAGCACATCTCCACCCGGCAAGCGCCCGAAGGTATAAAAACCATCTACGACCGGCAATCGGGGTTCATTGGTGCAGTTTTACTCAGACTCAAGGACTCAGTTTTACTCATACTCAGACTCAGACTCAGACTCAGACGCAAGGACCGCCACGTCAACCTCCTGACGAGTTGACGAGTTGGAACTTCCGACAAGAGACGGGACCAGGACTAGCCCCCTGTTCGAGATCTAACCCTGCCAGTTTGGACGAAGGTTTTGGAAAACAAGTTACGTCAAAACCAACATCAGTACTCCCCTCGCGAATCGGTACGCGCTTCCGCGACAACCGCGCTTCGGACAACGCATCAAGGCCTTTTAAAAGACCAAAGACATTTTGAATACCCATGTTGTTCACGACGTATTATAGAATAAACTATAGTTATTCTATAATACGTCGTGAACAACATGGGTATTCAAAATGTCTTTAGTCTTATAGCTATAAGATTGCGTCCCAAGTAGCACAAATAGCCCAAATAGCTGCTATAGCTATAAGTATTTTGCTTGTTTTCTCTTGATTTCCAACCTCAGGCTCCATAGGGCAAACATATTAAATGTCACCAACGTAAAGTGTTAAAGCTTTACGTGACAGTTTCTAATGTTTAAAATTTAAAAAAAAAAAGTTTGTTTTTGGAAATGTTCAAAAAATTAGCTACCTACCTAATTGATCAAGTTGTTTGTAACTTCTTCACTTCATTAGAAAATTCTCTAAAACACGGTTTCCTTGATGGATCGAGTGGGATTGGAGAACAATCCTGATTTAAATTACATTTAAAGTACGATTGATTGCCTCAATACTCTTCATTAAGACAATCGGATACTGGTGGGAAAAGAAGCGCCCACACTGTAAGAAAATGTTAGGCTTTCTTCATGGATCTCCACCTAGTGGGTTGGAATTGGTACTCGGTCCTTAATGGAACCCAACAAGTACGTACGTACGTCCACACTGCGTCGGCTTTAGTGTGGACGCACCTTCTAGCGAATTTTCGAAGAAGAGGAAGCTATAATAATTGTACAATAATAATTATCATAGTACAATTATTGTACTCGGTCCAAAATGTTTAAAACTCGAATTTCCGAAAAAAATTGTATACCAAAATCCGTTTCAGACCATTCCGAGGGGGGAGGGAGGAATCTATCTAACTAAATTTAGAAACGATTTTCGTGTTCCTTGGGTATTTTCGAAAAATGTCTCTACAGTTATTCGTTTAGCGTGAAATGGAGTCACTCCCGGATCCGATGCATAGGGGTGGGGGTTTAAGGGGAAGCCGAACTATAAAAATTTTAAATTCCCGACAACGGCTCAATGATCGAACTTTATCCCGTATTTAAATGTTTCTGTGACCGGGAAAGGACATAGGGTGTTCACTTCCGGATCCGATGCATAGGCGTGGGGTTTTACCTATAGCGAAGCCGAAGTATAAAACTCTTAAATTCTTCCTTCCCGTGAGACAGATGAATATTATTTTTTGGTATTTAAGATTATAGGGGTTTGTAAAGGGACATGTAAGAGGTATCCCCCCAAAAAACACTCCGTGTAAAAATCACCCCGCCTCGCAAATATCATTCTTCAGAGGCCGGAAAAAGTTATGATATCCACTTTCCCCGCCCGCCCTTTTCCTCATTAAGGAGCTAAGTATAATGAAAAGCTTAACCACTTCACAAGCACCGTACCCCTTTCGAAATCTCCCCTTGGCGCTATTGCGAGACGTTTTTATTACTTCCACAAGCAACTAATACTTGTATAAAACGTTAACCACCATCAAGTATTAGTTGCTTGTGGAAGTAATAAAAACGTCTCGCAATAGCGCCAAGGGGAGATTTCGAAAGGGGTACGGTGCTTGTGAAGTGGTTAAGCTTTTCATTATACTTAGCTCCTTAATGAGGAAAAGGGCGGGCGGGGAAAGTGGATATCATAACTTTTTCCGGCCTCTGAAGAATGATATTTGCGAGGCGGGGTGATTTTTACACGGAGTGTTTTTTGGGGGGATATCACATCTTTTTGTTGTTGAAGTGGGTCATTTTATAAAGTAGGTCTATGCAAAATTTCAAGTCGATTGGTCCGGTTACCCAGGCTGTAGACTCGTCAAAGTTGCCAAAATTAGCCTAAATTTCATTTTTTTTGTTTCTAAAGGTTTTTGGGTTGAGATAATGGGTTAAACCTTTCAAAAGGCACTGTCTGATGTTGAAACGAAGCTCTGTGCAAAATTTCAAGTCAATCCGTGAAGGTGGAAATGCCTAACTGATTAAGGAGAAGAAGAACAGGTAAGGGTGAAAAACCGGGTTTTTGAAGTTATATAACTCGGCTCCCTTTAAAGATATCGATTTGAATCTTTCAAAAGGCACTTGCTACACTTGAAACGAAGCTCCGTGCAAAATTTCAAGTCAATCGGCGAAGGTGGAGAGGCTGTAGCCTTGACCGGATGAAAAAAGTAGAAAAACATGGTAATTGGTTTTTGAAGTTATATAACTCGGCTCCCTTTAGACCTAGCGACTTGAAACTTTCAGGGCTTTCTATTATCCACGCCAAAAAGATCCATACCAAATTTCAAGTTGATCTACTACCGAGCCGAGATATGGCCATAATTAGCCTAAATTACCCTAAATTTCAGTTTTTTTGTCCTTAATTTTTTTTTTGGGTTGAGATAATTGCTTATTTCGTTCAAATGGCACTGAGCCATGCTATAAAGAAGGTATGTAAAAAAATTCAAGTCGATTGGTCCTTTTACCCAGGCTGTAGACTCGTCAAAGTGGACAGAATTTTTCTAAGGTTTCTGTTCTTTTGTTTCTAAAACTTTTTTGGGTTGAGATAATGGGTTAAATCTTATATAAGGCTCTGTCTCAAGGTTAAATGAAGCTCTGTGCAAAATTTCAAGTCAATCGGTCAACGTGGAGAGGCTCCAGCCTTGCCTGTCTGAACAAGGAGAAGGAGAAGAAGGAGAAGAACAATCTAAGGCCGAAAAACCGGGTTTTTTAAGTTATGTAGCTCGGCTCCCTTTAGACCTATCGATTTGAAACTTTCAGGGCTTTCTAATATACACTCAAAGAAGACCCACACTAATTTTCAAGTTGATCGGTCAAATAGGAGCCGAGATATGGATACCTCGAAAACGCGTTTCGTGACGTCCGGTAAACATACACTCGGCACCGTTCGTTTTCTCAACTTCTTTGCTTGGCGGGGCGGAACGCTACCGCGTTCCTACATAATCTGTAACTCTACAGGTAAGAGTGACAGATGTTTCCATCCCGAGTTCTGCCCATCCGAGGCAGGTAATAGAGGTAGATGGACACACTCTGAGTTCTGCCCGTCAGCAACGGGCCCGACAGCTAGTTACCCATAAATTCCCAAAATGAAACAGTCTCACATGTGACACCTCGTCATAAAGGTTTTCTTTTCATTTCGCACGCGTCAATCCCCTATGAGCTTCATCTATATTTGAACTCTCCACTTTGAAAAATTCAACAGAACCTCTTGGCATTTTGGATTTTCAACGAAGGATACATATCATAACCTTCATGGTGTAGTATTTAAATGTGTACCTGTAGTCGCCTCCTCTGTTCCCGCGGAGAGGCTTTTTCTCTCAAGCGGGTTTAATTTTGAACCTTCTTAGAAAACGCCTTGTCGAAGATATGGATGCAAAACCGCTTTCTTGCAATAAAATTAATCTTAATCTTAATCTCCAACAATAAAATTAATCTACCTACCTGACTGTCAATAATTTGGGTAATATACTTTATAACTAATATTTAATTTCCGGTATGAAGTATTATAAAGTATATTACCCAAAACATTAACAGCTAGGTAGGTACTTCTATTTAAGTATGCCACGGAAAAACATTTTTATTCGATGTTTTTTAGACATCGTTGTTTGCAGTAACAAAACATCGATGTTTTTCCAACCGATACCCATCCCTACTGCTTAGTCGTAGCACTCTGCTTGGGTGTGGTGAACTAGTAACTAGGGTTCAGTTTTCTGGTTGAGGTCAGGGTGGCGTTTCCATTTTAATCTGCGGAGAGGCATGTGGATTGAGATGGTCCATCAACCTGTGATGGAATCGGGAATACGAGCAAACTGTTGCGAGGCTAGGGATTGCTCCACTTTTGCATCGAAAAACACCTATCACATACCATTTATCTCTGGGTTCCTTCCTCTACTTTTTATAAGTAGGTATCCAAGGATTCAAGCGAGTATACTTAAGGAGGTAAGTCAGATTACATGATGACAATTTTTCAGTCTTTATTGGTGAGGGAAGTTCACGAGAGAAATGCTACTAGCTTCATTCTTTGATCGGCTTCTCAACGGATCATCAAGTCGATTTCCAAGGATTTAGTTTGATTTTCCAATTGGTGGCCCATTCATTCAGATCATGAGTGTTGCTCTTTTCCCCCCACCTAGGAGAAACACTCAGAAATGCAGTGGCATCTGCAAACTGAGCTATTGTGATGCTGGAGGACGTCGGTATATCTACGGAATACACAAGGTAAAGTAAACGGGCCGAGGACACTGCCCTGCGGAACTCCGGCAGTGATTGAACGCGATCTAGACATGGCAGCCTGGCACCTAACCGAGAATTTGTGACCCGACAGATAGGCGAGTATCACTCGATAGTGAGGGTCTGGGAGAACGGTTTCAATCTTTTACAGCTTTTGGAAGAGAGAGGAAGGATACTGATAGGGCGGTAGCTACTAGGGTCATTCTTTACAGGGTTTTTGGTTTATTATCTTCGATGATGAACCATTGGAATCGCCCAAAGAAAAGAATTTTTTAACCCCCCCTCAAAATTTGTTGGTTTACGTTTCAAGATACGTAGATTCAGAAAATCGAATTAAGAAAAAAAAAAATCCGCCCGTCCGCCGTACGCCGCGACGCCGTCCGCCGTCCGCAGCACAGTGGGGCACATTGTGAATTAGCGGGACAAAAGACTTATAGCGAGAATCTAGACCTTGCAATATTTTTTATAATCCAAACTACTTCATAGTAGGTGTAAGAGACCGTTGAAATATTCCAAACCCTTTCTTTTGTATAAACTGTACGTTTAATTCATTTACTAAGAATATTATACAGGTAAGTACTGAACAGAATTCTTTTTATTTTATTTTTTTTTCGATATTCAGAAGTATTGCAATTTTAACAAAATTTGTTAAAATTGCAATACTTCTGAATATTGAATATTTTTAATAACACATTTAGTATTATAAAAAAAAAGAAGAATATACAATAAAAATATACAATAAAAAATGGAATAATGGAAAAAATATACAATAATTGTAGAATCATAGAATATTCTTGAGACCGAAACTTTTTCTGCACTATTGACAATAATATAGTAGTAATAAAATATAATTATAATAAACAAAAATATAATAATAATTATGATTACTATTAAACGGGCAAAACGGGCAGATAATTTTGGGATACTTTGAGACCCGAGAGGTTACTAGACTCGCAGAAATAATCAACAGCTAATTCTAAGGACATCCTAGATAGTTGGAAACTGAAACGTGGTTTAATTTTTCTTTTTGTGGAGGTGTTAATTAACCCACTTTTCTAGTAAGTAAATTGGCTTACAAAAAAATTCTTAACACAACGATTCATCATCATCCTTGTACAGATCACCCTTCTGTCTAGATCACTAGGTCTGAATGTCTAGATCCTAAATGTTAGATTAATTATTATTATGAATTATCACTAATTATTAATAATTGTATCAAGTACCTATTGAAAATTATTATAATTTATTGTTAGGTATTAATAATTTGTTGAGGACACTGCCCTGCGGAACTCCGGCAGTGATTGAACGCGATCTAGACATGGCAGCCTGGCACCTAACCGAGAATTTGTGACCCGACAGATAGGCGAGTATCACTCGATAGTGAGGGTCTGGGAGAACGGTTTCAATCTTTTACAGCTTTTGGAAGAGAGAGGAAGGATACTGATAGGGCGGTAGCTACTAGGGTCATTCTTTACAGGGTTTTTGGTTTATTATCTTCGATGATGAACCATTGGAATCGCCCAAAGAAAAGAATTTTTTAACCCCCCCTCAAAATTTGTTGGTTTACGTTTCAAGATACGTAGATTCAGAAAATCGAATTAAGAAAAAAAAAAATCCGCCCGTCCGCCGTACGCCGCGACGCCGTCCGCCGTCCGCAGCACAGTGGGGCACATTGTGAATTAGCGGGACAAAAGACTTATAGCGAGAATCTAGACCTTGCAATATTTTTTATAATCCAAACTACTTCATAGTAGGTGTAAGAGACCGTTGAAATATTCCAAACCCTTTCTTTTGTATAAACTGTACGTTTAATTCATTTACTAAGAATATTATACAGGTAAGTACTGAACAGAATTCTTTTTATTTTATTTTTTTTTCGATATTCAGAAGTATTGCAATTTTAACAAAATTTGTTAAAATTGCAATACTTCTGAATATTGAATATTTTTAATAACACATTTAGTATTATAAAAAAAAAGAAGAATATACAATAAAAATATACAATAAAAAATGGAATAATGGAAAAAATATACAATAATTGTAGAATCATAGAATATTCTTGAGACCGAAACTTTTTCTGCACTATTGACAATAATATAGTAGTAATAAAATATAATTATAATAAACAAAAATATAATAATAATTATGATTACTATTAAACGGGCAAAACGGGCAGATAATTTTGGGATACTTTGAGACCCGAGAGGTTACTAGACTCGCAGAAATAATCAACAGCTAATTCTAAGGACATCCTAGATAGTTGGAAACTGAAACGTGGTTTAATTTTTCTTTTTGTGGAGGTGTTAATTAACCCACTTTTCTAGTAAGTAAATTGGCTTACAAAAAAATTCTTAACACAACGATTCATCATCATCCTTGTACAGATCACCCTTCTGTCTAGATCACTAGGTCTGAATGTCTAGATCCTAAATGTTAGATTAATTATTATTATGAATTATCACTAATTATTAATAATTGTATCAAGTACCTATTGAAAATTATTATAATTTATTGTTAGGTATTAATAATTTGTTGAGGACACTGCCCTGCGGAACTCCGGCAGTGATTGAACGCGATCTAGACATGGCAGCCTGGCACCTAACCGAGAATTTGTGACCCGACAGATAGGCGAGTATCACTCGATAGTGAGGGTCTGGGAGAACGGTTTCAATCTTTTACAGCTTTTGGAAGAGAGAGGAAGGATACTGATAGGGCGGTAGCTACTAGGGTCATTCTTTACAGGGTTTTTGGTTTATTATCTTCGATGATGAACCATTGGAATCGCCCAAAGAAAAGAATTTTTTAACCCCCCCTCAAAATTTGTTGGTTTACGTTTCAAGATACGTAGATTCAGAAAATCGAATTAAGAAAAAAAAAAATCCGCCCGTCCGCCGTACGCCGCGACGCCGTCCGCCGTCCGCAGCACAGTGGGGCACATTGTGAATTAGCGGGACAAAAGACTTATAGCGAGAATCTAGACCTTGCAATATTTTTTATAATCCAAACTACTTCATAGTAGGTGTAAGAGACCGTTGAAATATTCCAAACCCTTTCTTTTGTATAAACTGTACGTTTAATTCATTTACTAAGAATATTATACAGGTAAGTACTGAACAGAATTCTTTTTATTTTATTTTTTTTTCGATATTCAGAAGTATTGCAATTTTAACAAAATTTGTTAAAATTGCAATACTTCTGAATATTGAATATTTTTAATAACACATTTAGTATTATAAAAAAAAAGAAGAATATACAATAAAAATATACAATAAAAAATGGAATAATGGAAAAAATATACAATAATTGTAGAATCATAGAATATTCTTGAGACCGAAACTTTTTCTGCACTATTGACAATAATATAGTAGTAATAAAATATAATTATAATAAACAAAAATATAATAATAATTATGATTACTATTAAACGGGCAAAACGGGCAGATAATTTTGGGATACTTTGAGACCCGAGAGGTTACTAGACTCGCAGAAATAATCAACAGCTAATTCTAAGGACATCCTAGATAGTTGGAAACTGAAACGTGGTTTAATTTTTCTTTTTGTGGAGGTGTTAATTAACCCACTTTTCTAGTAAGTAAATTGGCTTACAAAAAAATTCTTAACACAACGATTCATCATCATCCTTGTACAGATCACCCTTCTGTCTAGATCACTAGGTCTGAATGTCTAGATCCTAAATGTTAGATTAATTATTATTATGAATTATCACTAATTATTAATAATTGTATCAAGTACCTATTGAAAATTATTATAATTTATTGTTAGGTATTAATAATTTGTATTTATTATTAATAATAATAATTATTAATTATGATTAATTAATACGATATAATTCCGGGGTTTTTAATACTACGTCGGTAATAATTTTTCTATAAAAGAAGTACCTATCAACAAACATTCGAAATTACCTTCATTTCCGTAGCACGAAACGTACCTCAGAACAAAAAACTCGACATCATTAAAACCATATGATGTTCTAAACAGCTCGTTAGTATGAAAATTGACCTGTATTTCAACCGTTTGATTCACGATCGTGTTGACAGGCACAATCTTTGAGCCGTCATTGTGAACAAAAGGCTGGTCGTACAAAGCTGCGGATGGTCTTGAAAAATTCTTAGGAATAAACTCTATCTAAATATGAAATTAAAAAAAAACCGTTTGAAGGGGAATTTTTCGTGTTTTGGAATTTTCAAAATTTCAAAATTCGTTTCGAACCCCTTTCCCTTGACCTAGGGTTATGAAAAGTTGCGAAGACCATTGTGGGGTTGGACGGAACCCATAAAAAAAATTCGTAATTTTAACTCAACGCTAACTGGGCAAAGTGCCGCGTACGGCGGACGGCGGACGGCGGACGGACGTATTTTGGATTCTTCGAATCGCCCAAAGAAAAAAATTGTTTAACCCCCCCTCAAAATTCGTTGGTTTACGTTTCAAGATACATAGATTCAGAAAATCGAATAAAAAAAAAAAAAAAATCCGTCCGTCCGCCGTACGCCGTCCGCGGCACTTTGCCCAGTTAGCGTTGAGTTAAAATTACGAAATTTTTGTTACGGGTTCGGACCAACCCCACAATGGTCCTCGAAACTTTTCATAACCCTAGGTCAATGAGAAGGGGTTCAAAACGAATTTTGAAAATCCCAAAACTCGAAAAATTCATATAGAACGGTATGTTTTTGGTTTATTATCTTCGATAATGAACCATTGGAATCGCCCAACCGACGTAGTATTAAAAACCCCAGAATTATATCGTATTAATTAATCATAATTAATAATAATTATTATTATTAATAAATACGAATTATTAATACCTAACAATAAATTACAATAATTTTCAGTAGGTACTTGATAAAATTGTTAATAATTAGTGATAATTGATAATAATAATTAATCTAACATTTAGGATCTAGACATTTAGACCTAGTGATCTAGACAGAAGGGTGATCTGTACAAAGAAGATAATGAACCGTTGTGTCAAGAATTTGCTGAGTTTTTAAAATTTCAAGTCAATAGCTCATCATCAAAATTTAATTTGTATTATTACAAAAAGGTATTATTTAAACAATTTTACAGATGAGAAGCCGAGTGAATATTGCAATGTGGTCTATCCCCGACTCACGGTTGAAATTTCTAGACTGTAGTTTACCGGGAAGATGAAAAAAGGTAGTTTTATTCTGGGCGTCGGAGGGTTGGGTCACATAACGGCCGTTTTCGACGCGAAAGTTTAGTGTTTTTCCTAAACCTTTGCGCGGTCACTGTGAACGAACGGCTGATCGCACAAAAATCCTATTGGTCTTAAAAGATTCGGAATTTTTCAGGTCATTCAAAAGTGAACTAAAAATTACACCGTTTCATGAGAATTTTTAGAGATATGACATTGTCGAAATTTCAAAGTTCGTTTTGAACCCCTTTAGAAGCCCTGAAAGT
Source organism: Stenodema calcarata (assembly GCA_963920205.1). NCBI lineage: Eukaryota > Metazoa > Arthropoda > Insecta > Hemiptera > Miridae > Stenodema > Stenodema calcarata. The sequence goes on along the minus strand of OY986057.1, from coordinate 10,183,274 downwards.
TTTCGGCCTTAGATTGTTTTTCTCCTTCTCCTTCTTCTTCTCCTTGTTCAGACAGGCAAGGCTGGAGCCTCTCCACGTTCACCGATTGACTTGCAATTTTGCACAGAGCTTCATTTAACCTTGAGACAGAGCCTTATATAAGATTTAACCCATTATCTCAACCCAAAAAAGTTTTAGAAACAAAAGAACAGAAACCTTAGGAAAATTCTGTCCACTTTGACGAGTCTACAGCCTGGGTAAAAGGACCAATCGACTTGAATTTTTTTTACATATCTTCTTTATAGCATGGCTCAGTCCATTTTGAACGAAAAAAGCAATTATCTCAACCCAAAAAAAATTAGGGACAAAAAAACTTTAGGGTAAGAAATTTAGGGTAATTAAGGCTAATTATGGCCATATCTCGGCTCCTAGTTGACCGATCAACTTGAAATTTGGTATGGATCTTTTTGGCGTGGATAATAGAAAGCCCTGAAAGTTTCAAGTCGCTAGGTCTAAAGGGAGCCGAGTTATATAACTTCAAAAACCAATTACCATGTTTTTCTACTTTTTTCAGTCGGTCAAGGCTACAGCCTCTCCACCTTCGCCGATTGACTTGAAATTTTGCACGGAGCTTCGTTTCAAGTGTAGCAAGTGCCTTTTGAAAGATTCAAGTCGATATCTTTAAAGGGAGCCGATTTATATAACTTCAAAAACCCGGTTTTTCACCCTTACCTGTTCTTCTTCTCCTTAATCAATTAGGCATTTCCACCTTCACGGATTGACTTGAAATTTTGCACAGAGCTTCGTTTCAACATCAGACAGTGCCTTTTGAAAGGTTTAACCCATTATCTCAACCCAAAAACTTTAAGAAACCAAAAACTGAAATTTAGGCTAATTTTGGCAACTTTGACGAGTCTACAGCCTGGGTAACCGGACCAATCGACTTGAAATTTTGCATAGACCTTCTTTATAAAATGTCCCACTTCAACAACCAAAAGATGTGATATCCCCCCAAAAAACACTCCGTGTAAAAATCACCCCGCCTCGCAAATATCATTCTTCAGAGGCCGGAAAAAGTTATGATATCCACTTTCCCCGCCCGCCCTTTTCCTCATTAAGGAGCTAAGTATAATGAAAAGCTTAACCACTTCACAAGCACCGTACCCCTTTCGAAATCTCCCCTTGGCGCTATTGCGAGACGTTTTTATTACTTCCACAAGCAACTAATACTTGATGGTGGTTAACGTTTTATACAAGTATTAGTTGCTTGTGGAAGTAATAAAAACGTCTCGCAATAGCGCCAAGGGGAGATTTCGAAAGGGGTACGGTGCTTGTGAAGTGGTTAAGCTTTTCATTATACTTAGCTCCTTAATGAGGAAAAGGGCGGGCGGGGAAAGTGGATATCATAACTTTTTCCGGCCTCTGAAGAATGATATTTGCGAGGCGGGGTGATTTTTACACGGAGTGTTTTTCTATAATACTGTTCTATATGCAATACAGAAATTTAGAGAACGCATTGCTTGGTAAAACTACGTCATCTCCAACCATTGTAGTTTGAGTGTCCGATCACTTGAATTATACCTTCCTCTAATCTTCTATACTTCGCTGTCAATTGATACAAATTCGTCGATTTTACAATCATAACTCATTCAGCCCTTCCTGTCTTCTTCTATCCCAATTCTCAAACAAAAAATAATTGACCCTATATATTTCCCCGGTTGACCTGTTGAATACTGCAGGCTTTCCATAATTTAGAAAGGCCACCCACCGATGTTTCTAGCGACTTGGTTACACAATATAAACTTATGTTTTTGTATTCGTAACTCATCTTGGAATGAGGATGGTAATCTGTGCTTGCATTTACTCTTAGAAGGGACCATTCATTTACATACGCAACTGTTACGTCGTAAATGTAAGTTTCGGAAATCAATGGAAACACCTTTTTTAAAGATGGCTGGATAAATTTTATTACATAACCTACCTTTGTCTTTGTTAGGTACCAGGTTTTGACTATTTTCCTATAAAATGTACATTTTTCGGGTGTCGTTGAATTTTCAGTAGGAAGGACATCTTAGGGAAGGGCGCAAGACACTCTGCCACCGATCTATTGTGACGAGGTGATTAGCGACTTCTACATTCTGTCACCTGTGTGAACGTGACATTCTGCCACCTCCCTGGAACCAGTGACAGCGACTCACTTTGCTCAGTAACTGGCAGCTCGACATGGCGGAACAATTGAGAGTTGTGACCTCACGCGTAGGTTCGCAAATACTGTATTTCGAGTGTTTTCGCTACACGAAGCATAGAACCTATAAAAATGGGAATTATTATTCCCCCCATCAACTGATTAGTACTATATGGATTAGTTGAACATATAGATTAAGTGGACGTGGTTGCGGAATAAAAACATCCCCTAATCAACTGATTAGTACCATATAGATTAGTAGGACATGTAGATCAAGTGGACGTGGTTGCGGAATAAAAACATCCCCCCCCCCCCCCAATCAACTGATTAGTACCATATGGATTAGTTGGGCATGTAGATCAAGTGGACGTGGTTGCGGAATAAAAACATCCCCCCAATCAACTGATTAGTACCATATGGATTAGTTGGTCATAAAGATCAAGTGGACGTGGTTGCGGAATAAAAACATCCCCCCTATCAACTGATTAGTACCATATAGATTAATAACTGATTATTATTCGTTATAAGATTTGCGAATATGAAATTAACGAATTGAGTTTCCACTTTCTGAACGTCATGTGTTTGTATCGTAGATACAAAGAAATGTAAAGAGGAAGGCCTTGAATGATACCACGACCAAACCCAACAAAATCATCCAGAGAGAAATATGTGACATGAACCACGCTACACCCTGCACCAGTCAAAACCTAAGTCAGATGATTTATCGAACAAGGGAGACAATTGCGGAACGTTCTCCAACATCTTTATCGGATGCGATTAAAGTAAGCTTGATAGACTTTGTTGTTGTTAGACACCTTTATGTTCCTGTTGTAACTGGTTGCCCAAATAAATTAATGGTGATAGCAGCTTGAGAGCGGTTATATTTCCCCCTTATTCCTTGGTGAAAGAATGTATAGCTGTTCCCCTCGGAGAACAGTTACGGAGAACGGTTACATTTCCCCGTTATTCGTAGGTGGCAGAATGTAAAACTTTTCCCCTCGAAATCGGTGGCAGAATGTAGGGTTTGAAAAAAGAGCTTAACGGATTATCGGTGGCAGAGTGATGATCGCCACTTAGGGAAACTCCCCTCTGTCGACCATGCTGAACTCGTCAAGTGATAATTGTTGTTCTTCTCACAACTACTTAGCTAGAGTAGCCTCGAGTTCCCGAGTGAAATTCCCAAATCTTTCCCAAACATTCTATGGCGAGTTTTCGATGATATGTCGCCGACGTGGTTTCGCCATGTGACTCGTTGATCCATGGTCATGCCCAGATATTTAACATGGGTTTTCAGTTGTAGTCTGAGCCCATCCATTTCGACGGGTGGTATAGTGAGTTTACGTTTGTAAGTGAATACCGTCAAATTCGATTTGGAAACATTTAGTTTTATACGCCACTTTTTAGCCCAATCACTTACCTCATTGGCAATTGACAACTGAGCTGACATCGTCCGATCATCATCGAAGATGGGCACATCATAGATGTAAAATATGTACAGCAGTGGTCCGATCGCGCTGCCTTGAGGAACAGACATAGTATAGGCAATTCTCTTGATGTAGCCCCCTCCACCCAATTTGAATTTTGAATTTGTGTCTTTAGGCTGACTTTTAGATTTCAGTGGAACCTTTCTATCATCCCGTTGCTTTGTGGGTGAAAACTGTTGGTACGGTTTCTATCAATCCCCAAGGTTATACACATGTCTCGGAATATTGAACTTTCAAATTGGCGCCCTTGGTCGGTAGTGACGATTTTAGGTACTCCAAATCTTGTTATCCATTCCTTGTAGAGTGTATAGATACAGATCTGCTATTGTTTTGGCTTCAATATTCCGTACTGGGTAACATTCCGTCCATTTTGTGTTTCTGTCAATTACCGTGAGGCAGTAATTATAACCCTGTGACGTCGAAAGAGGTCCGATGATGTCGATGTGTATTGTTTCAAATTTTGTTCCTGTGTATATTGGATCTAAGGGTGCTTTGACATGTTTGTGGGTCTTAAAACACTGGCATCTGTCGCCAGCTTTTACCCATAAGGTGATATCTTTATGCATGTCTGGCCAATAGTACCTATCTGCGATTAATTTGCGCGATGCTTTTACGCCTGGGTGACTGAACGAATGTAGTTTTTCAAATATAATCTTGCGTAGTGAAGTAGGTACGAGAGGTCTTGTTTTGTCGTTTTCCGTTTCGCAATATAGGGCTTTTCCAGTGTTATTGACATCCACCAGTTTTACAGAAGGTTTTTTTGATTCATATTCTTGTATTTCTGTGTCCTTCGATTGGGCTTCGTGGAGTAATGTTTCGAAATTGGGCATGGATATCGCGTCAATACGGCTTAGGGTATCTGCCACAATGTTCGCTTCCCCTTTATTGTATTCAATGTCTGAGGTGAACTGGCTTATAAAGTTCATTTGTCGAATTCTTCTGGGGCAGGCTGTTTTTGGATTCTGTACGTTTTGTGTCGCTATTGGCTTGTGGTCAGTCCTTATTTTTATTTGACGGCCTTCAATGAGGTCTCGAAAATGGCGTATTGACTCGAAAATCGCTAGTAGCTCCCTGTCATAAGTGCTTTTGGAAAAGAACGAAATTGGCTCGAGTTTACTTTCGTTAAATTGTTGTAGTACCCCACCAATTCCTGTGGCACTTGCGTCCGTGTCGAGGATGAGTAGTCCTTCTGAATTTGGGTGTGCCAGCATAGTGACTGATGCAAGCGCTTGTTTTAAGTCGTTAAATGCCTTTTCCGCTTCTGAGGTCCAATTTATTGGGGTCTTGTCATTCTTTTTCGAATGATGTAGGTATTGGTTGAGTGGCCGTTGGATTGTAGACGAGTTCTTGATCCATCGTTTGTAGAAATTTACCATTCCAAGGAATGCTCTTAGACTTTTTACCGTTTGTGGCAATTTTATTGTTAATATTGCCTCTACTTTTTCAGGTAAGGGTCGTATACCATCTTTGTCAACCATATGTCCCAAAAATTTGACCTCTGAGCTCCTCCACGTACATTTTTGGTATTTAAACGTAAGCCATAACGCTGGAAGGTATGGAGCACTTTTTCTATGTGTTGTTTATGCTCTTCTTCAGATGTGGAAGCAATTAATACATCATCCAGGTAATTGAAGGCGAATGGGTGTTCTCTCATTATGTGATCCATAAATCGTTGGTACGATTGTGCGGCATTTCTGAGACCGAATGGCATCCGTAGGTATTCGTACAAACCAAAAGGCGTGATAACCGCGGTTTTTTCTATGTCTTCAGGTGCTACAGCGATGTAATGGAATGCCTTCTTTATGTCGAGGGTACTGAATATTGTCTTTCCTGCGAGAAGGCTGTTAAAGTCCCGTATGTTAGGTACATTATATCTGTCGGGCTTTGTTTGTTTGTTTAATGCCCTATAATCGCCACAGGGCCTCCACGTACCGTCTGGTTTAGGCACTAGGTGGATAGGGCTCGCCCATTGGGATTTCGATTGGGATGACCCCGTTTTCGATAAGTTCATCAAATTCTTGTTTAGCCGCTCTTAGCTTATCCGGTGCTAACCGTCGTGCTTTTGTTGTGCAGGGACGTCCTATGGTTTCCATATGGTGTAAAACCCCCGTATCCTCCTTGTACTTTGTGGATGCGTTGGGGGAAGTAACACTCGCAAATTTTGACAATATAGATGCATATCTATATTTCTTGGTGCACGAATTTAATTTCACTGTTTGCACACTGAATGCCGCCAATTGTTCCTGGTATTATTTTGCCCGAGTGTGCTACTATTAATGCTTTTCTCCTGAGGTCTACTTGAAGATTGTAGTGGAGGAGGAAATCGGCGCCGAGAATTGCCTTAGGGATGTTCGCTAGTAAAAATTCCCATTTGTATTCTGTGCCATTGAGCATGATAGTTGCCTGTTTTGTGCCGTACGTTCGAATTTGTGACTCGTTGGCAGCGTAAATTGTGCCAGACGGTTTCGATAGGCGTTTTAGTAGGCTAGTAGGTAGCACACTCGTTGTAGCTCCTGTGTCTACGAGGAAGGGCAGTTTTGACGTTTTGCAGTGAATGAATAGACGGTTAGCGACGTTGGTTTGTTTAAGAAGAGCGGCAGAATTTAGTTTTTTTGAAATTCGCAGGGTTTTTCGCATTTAAAGGCCTTTTTTCCAAATTTTGCATGAAATTTGCATACCTTGTTTGGTCCTGGCGTCGGGCTTCTTGTTCTGCTGTCTCTACTGTTGCTCCTGTCTCTCTCACCGCGGTTATCACGCCTTTTGGTTTGTACGAATACCTACGGATGCCATTCGGTCTCAGAAATGCCGCACAATCGTACCAACGATTTATGGATCACATAATGAGAGAACACCCATTCGCCTTCAATTACCTGGATGATGTATTAATTGCTTCCACATCTGAAGAAGAGCATAAACAACACATAGAAGAAGTGCTCCATACCTTCCAGCGTTATGGCTTACGTTTAAATACCAAAAATGTACGTGGAGGAGCTCAGAGCTCAAATTTTTGGGACATATGGTTGACAAAGACGGTATACGACCCTTACCTCACTACGCGTCATAATCAAGTTTGTTACTGTTCGATAAAAAGAAAGTGTACGTATGTAATTAGTAGAGAATTGGTTGCAAGATACAGCCAAAGATTTTGTTAGGTAGTAAGGTCCTCTCATCAGGGCAACAGTGGACAGTCTCTGAATCTCAACCATCTCAGATTTCAACTCTTCCAAAGGGCCCTCTCAAAAAAACACCTTCAACTTGGCGTCGTGGCGTCGCGACGCGTCGTTGCCCCCCACTGAACTGGCCGCTCACCAACATTCATTCACGGCGTTTTTGCAGGTGCAGATGTGGAGGGACCTAGAGATAAATGCTGAGCGATGGGGATGGAAATCCGGCCCAGATGGTTTGATGCCTGTACAAACCACTCAGCCTCCAGCGCCCAAAGCATTAGTAAATTCAGTTTCCTGCGCCTGCAAAACAGGGTGCAGAAATGCATGTTCCTGCAGAAAATTTGGGCTCAAGTGCTCAGCCATCTGCGCCCACTGCAAGGGGCATGCATGTCTTAATTCAGTCAGTGAGCAGCATGACATAAACATCGACTCCATGAGACGAAGATGATCTGGAGACAGATGATGGATCAGAAGTAGATGAGGAAGAGGAGCAGCAAGAACTAGAGTTCCCTGATCCCTCCCAAGAAGAAGAGTTCCATGAACAACCCGGACCCTCTACAAGGAGGACACATCTTATATGGTAAGGATCTTATATGGTATATTATTGCTATTGAGAATTAATTATTTTTGTTGTATAGCAGGTCCTGATAATCAGTATAATCAAACTATTGTTCTGCCTACAGGAGACGAGGTACTGGCCAAAAGAAGAAGACGGCTGCCAAAATCCCCCCATAATTATATGACCCATGTAAAACTCCCTGTTCAATTATAAATTCTAAAAACTCTTTTTAATTTGTTATAAATACTTTGATGTAATGAACAACTGTCTCATTTTCTCTTCCCTGTTCTATTCTTCTGCGATCGTCTGGGCACTCATTATTCCTTAAATCTCAATAAAAAAAACATTGAATATTTTGATTTGCCTAGATTATTATGGTTTTGCGTTTAAAAAATAACAATGGGATAGGTACATAAGGTGGACCTCTTCTATTTTACTGAAACAGCCGATGGATACCTTGTGGTTAATCTTTACACCATCATTCTTTTCCATCAAGAGGTTTGGATGGAACCATAACCCAGTAAGAAAAATATCACGATTGCAATATTTTTTGTGCCTACACGTTAAGCGACACCAGAAGTTTTCTTTTCCCTTTTGCTATTCAATTGGAGTAAATACGATTGCGAGCTCAAAGGGGACTCTCCGTATAATCGGGAAAAAGGGTGATGGAAACGGGTGGATTCTGTATAAACTCTCCAAGAAAACCAAAAGAAAATGTCCGACTGGAAGAAAGGCGCCGATCTGATCAGCTTCACAAAGATGGGAATACTTACCTATTTGGTACACACGTTTCGAGAAACGATGACATTTTGTTTATTTTAAATATTACAATATGAAATGTATACAGCTCTATTCAAACCAGGAGAATTCATTCAGAACTCGGAAGTCACGGAACAATAATGATAATTTTGCCTTGGCAAGACCCAAGGTTTTTCGATTACCCAAGAAACGATTTAGCACCAACAAGTCATGAAAATTTTGCCTTCTTGAACGTCAAAAGAAATTAATTAAAATAATACCATGCCCTTCAATTCAAATAAAACTGGTATGAAATAGAACTGGGATTTTATAGTTACCAATCTGACAAAATCGGAATCGCATATTCACCATTCCGAATGCGCCTAATAGCTACTCGGGCAACCGGACACAGGTTAAAAATATAACCTTGTTAAAATTGAAGAAAATCCTACAATATTATCCTACTTGTGGTTAAGATTGCTGTGTCATGTGTTGGTATTGTAGTTGTTGCTTACTCGTACACTTCCCAGTCCATTTGATTTTTTTTGGTCTATTATCTTCGATAATGAACCATTGGAATCGCCCAAAGAAAAAAAAATTTTAAACCCCCCCCCCCCCTTCAAAATTTGTTGGTTTACGTTTCAAGATACGTAGATTCAGAAAATCGAATAAAAAAAACTCTGCAAATTCTTGACACAACGGTTTATTATCTTCTCTGAGCAGATCACCCTAATCCAATTAACGAACTGTTAAATGAACCTCTAGCTCATCATCCAAATTAAACTTAAACTACCATACGAATTTATTTCATATCATATCATACTGTACTATACTAAATCATACGTACGATAATATACCATGTCATACAAACCGAGTGAATATTGCATTGTCATCCAGTTCTGACCCATTTTAAAATTTCAAGTCAATAGCTTATTATTACAAAATTATTACAACAAGGTATTATTTAAACAATTTTACAGATGAGAAACCGAATGAATATTGCAATGTGGTCAATCCCCGACTCACGGTTAAGTTTCCAGTCTGTAGTTTACCGGGAAGATGAAAACAAAGTTGTTTTAATGATGGGCGTCTCGGGGGTTGTTTTAGACGGTCGTTTTAGACGCGAAGTTTAGTGTTTCTCCTAAACCTTTGCGCGCTCACTGTGAACGAACGGCTGGTCGTACAAAAATCCAATTGGTCATAAAAAATTCTTAATTTTTCAGGTCATTCAAAAGTGAACTAACAATTACACCGTTTCATATGAATTTTCAGAGATATGACATTGTCGAAATTTCAAAGTTCGTTTTGAACCCCTTGACCTAGGGTTATGAAAAGTTTCGAGGATCATTGTGGGGCTGGCCCAAACCCAGAAACCAAATTTCGCAATTTTAGCTCAACGCTAACTGGGCAAAACGGCGTGGACGGCGTACGGCGGACGGACGGATTTTGGTTTATTATCTTCGATAATGAACCATTGGAATCGCCCAAAGAAAAAAATTTTTTAACCCCCCCTCAAAATTTGTTGGTTTACGTTTCAAAATACGTAGATTCAGAAAATCGAATAGAAAAAAAATCCGTCCGTCCGCCGTACGCCGTCCGTGGCACTTTGCCAAGTTAGCGTTGAGCTAAAATTACGAAATTTGGTTTCTGGGTTTGGGCGTAGTCACTACTATATATTACATGACTTGGAACGTGTGGCATTAGGTCCCCCCTCCGCTTTGGAGGGCTAATGCATTATTTTTATACAATATTTGTTGATGTAACGTAGAATAATAATGAATTAATATGATGGAGGTAAATAAATATGATAGGCTTAATAAATATGATCGGAGAATACATAAAAACAGATACAACAACTGAACATGATGAGTGAACACGAATTAACAATTGTGCAACAAGGTTGGTGATAATCTTTGGTTGTTTAGGAGCAGTTGTGTTTGGGAGATCGCTGTGCCATTTCCGTTTGAGCCTGCGTTGGTTTCATGGAGGTCGAGGCTCAACCGGGATTGTGCTGACGAGCGGGTTCTGGTGGTGAGACAGACGGCTGTCAGCGTTGTTGTATGTCTCCGTCAGTACGTCCACCACGAGAGGAAAGTTGAGGTCAGCGCGCAGTGTAGCATTGCGGACATACCAGGGAGCACCCGTTATTATTCGTAAATGCGATTTTGGAGGGTCTGAATCCTTTTAATTTGCGTGTTTGACGCTGAGCTCCAGATGCCGCAAGCATACTGCCAGACAGGTCGCGGAAGTGAGAGGTAAAGGAATCGTTTGGTGTGTAGAGGTAAAACTTGGCTTGCCAGTAGGTATTTTAGTTTTACGATTTTGCCTCGTTTCGTTCCTACCAGCGAACTGATGTGGGGATTCCAGTGGAGTTGACAGTCTAACGTGACACCCAGATACCTGACTGAATGTACTCTGCTCACTTGTTCACCATCGAGAATCAAGCGAGGCACAACGACATTTCGCTTGTACGTGAAACATACCATCTTTGTCTATGTAGGGTTGAGCCGAATTGTCCAATAGGTTGTCCAGTTGGAGAGCCTATCAATACACTCCTGGAGGATCGTGTGAGCTTGTTCAATGATGATTTGCCGTACCAGGACGGCTTGATCATTAGCAAAGAGAGCAGTGAGCACCGGGGATCTACGTAGGTAGTCGTATAGAATATATACAGTACCCCAGATACTCCCCTGCGGAACCCCTGCAAGAATGTTGTGGGATTTGGAAAGAGCTGATTGATTTTTGACAATATAGGTTCTATTGAGAAGGTAGGAGTGAACTATTCTATAGTAGGTATTGATGGGCCGTTTCACTGGTTTCATGGATCGGAACGTAGGTACTTTTTCCGTTACGATCCGGTATCGATCCCGAGTCAGGTTCCCCCTCCCAATTCCCAAGACTGGTGGGAGTCCACAGGGTCAAACAAATATGAAATGAATCAATAAAGTATTGAACTAAATTCCAAGAAAACAGTATTTATAGTAGGTAGAGGCGTGTATAATACATTTCTCAATCAATTTAGGTTTTCGGTAACTTTTTTCGAAGATCATTTTTGAAAATTATTAATAATTAATGATAATTCATGATAATAAAATTAATCTTTCGTATAGTGATCTAGACAGATATACTTAGTATTCATGGTTAGTCTGCTCTAAGCTGATGACGGAATGCGAAATCGCAATTCTGACTTCACTTCCATGCTTCATGTTCAGCGTTGAAATGTCCAAAAGCTGAGGGGGGTTTGGGGTGATTGGGGGGGGGGGTCAAAATCCAAAAATGAAACGGTCTGTCAAGTGAGATGTTATTCATGGGCATCGTGTTCTTTAATGGAGACATTTTACATAAAACCAATTATTTCTTTGAAAATTCGCTCCTATAGCCATGCTGCATCACTGTGGATTTTTTTTTTTTTTTTTTTTTTTTTTTTTGTTAGAGCTGCCTCCATCTCTCTTGTGGAGAAAGGTGATAATAAGAAGTTCACCTCCGCACCTGCATCGGTGGGGTAAGCTCCGTCTGCGCTCTCACTGGTACGTTGTTCGCGCTTTACGAAATCAGGAGACAAGGAGGTCAAAATTTCATCTATCCACTCTCCGTCTTTGAGACTTTGATCGTTCGCAGCCTTACTATTTTTTTAAGATCGGATGCGATTCCAGATTGTTGAAATTTGAGTGGATTTGTTTAGAGTCACACCGTAGGTGCTCCAGGATTCTCTTTTGGTTCTACGGATTACAGCCGTTGCTCTGGTCGTTGCTTCTTTAAAATTTATCATATTCTGTAGTGATGAATTTTGTTTGAAATTGCGGAATGCGGCTTTTCTTTCCTTAGTGGCCACTTCACAATCTGAATTCCACCAAGGGCTGTAGTATTTTCGGGAGAAAGTATTGTTTTTAGGGATAGCTTTCTCGCAAGCTTCATTCACTCTTGATACAAAGAGCTCGTATGTTAAATGATCCTCCTCCTCTGGAAGTGGATGAGATTGTAAATAGATAGAGCATTTATCCCGATACAGGTTTCGCAATACAGGTGACGTATTATATTGATTCGAACAAATTAGTATTGGTAAGTGATCCTATCATCTTAGATGATCCTAGCATCTAATTATTAGATGCTATGCTGCGAGAGGCAAAAGAAATATCCACAGCAGACTGTATCCGTTCTGTTCTAGACGGGATTAACGTAGCTTCCCCTGCATTAAGGTATACCAACTCTTGATGGTCTGAAGCCAGTAGCATGTCAGATCCAGCTCTATCTGTAAAATAATTTTCCCTGAGCACTTCTGGTATTTTCAAGCTAGGTGGCGGTGAAGAAGGAATTTTTCTTTTGAGTTCATGTGTATTTGCTCGAGGTGTGGCGTAATTACGGTCTCTCAAGTAGCGTGTATCTGGAATCGGAGGAAATTCCGATATATCCTGTATGGCTGGAGTTTTGGTATTGTTATGTTTCACCCACTATCACTCGCTTAGCTTCCCTGTATGACAAATTATATTGCGCCATATAATTTCTAATAGATTTCTCTTTGGCAAATTGTGGACATATTTTAATATCAGTTGATTAGTATCTTCCTGAGCCATGAAAACATTTAGGAGGGTCATTGCAAGTACGATTTAATCCCTTCGGTTCCCCGCATTTGTCAAATGTAATCTGTTTTGCCTTGCATTGGTCTTCAAAGTGTCCATAGAATCAACACTTCTTACATTGGATGACGTTCTGTGCGTCACAGTAAATTGTGTGTAAAACAGACGTACCTACTGCGACAGGTAATTCCTGACCTTTGATCGTAATTGAAACTGTAGTAGTAGGCATTTTTTCCGATGAGATGTCTCCTCAACGTCAATACCTTTAATGACACCCCGGCGTTGCAATAAAAATAATGGAATGCGTGCTTTTAAATTTCTTTCTGCCAACAGTTTGGATGTGAGTTTGGAAGTTCGCCGATGCTTGCGTAGTGAATGCAACTTGAACTCTTTCGTCCTATACTCTGTATTATTCCCGTTATGTATCGAGATATTGTAGGTGATAATGAATGTAGGAATTTGCTAACTGATAAAAATTGGAGCCGGTCATCCGTGAAATTCTAATGCTCGATAAGGAGTTTCTAAGGACCTTTGTCACGCGATGAATAGACATCAATATCCGGTAGCTTTGCGATATTTTGGCCGTTTTTTTTTCTTAATCTGGGACAGGAGTGTGTTTAGATTGAATCGTATTATCGTTTTGTTGGGACTTATCAACGATATTAATGGGGTTCCCCGCCCCGCTCTATCTGGCTCATCTTATCTCAATCCTCTGATCTATTTTACTAATTCAACAATAGACAAGGATATTCGTAGAGAAAAAGGAGAGAATACGTATCTACGATGTGTCGATAAGGAGAGCTGTCGGACGTCTGAACACTATGAAGGTTCGAACAAGACTGACCATAATAGTGCAACAATTTCTTCTTTCCGCGCGTGCACTACGGTAAATAAGTAACAGTTGAACATTTGCAATGCATCTCCGTCTTCCGTAACGTTAAAAGGATAACAGATTAATGGCTTTCATTAAAAATGCAAACGTAAACTTAAAATGGCTTAGTTATTTCAATGTTGCTGTAGATTTCCTTGAAAATGGGTAAATTATTCGTCAATACTTTGGAATAAATCGAACTCCACTAATGTTAAAAAGGATGTTGAAAAGGATATTCCTGCTTCCCCCTGCCTCTCCCTCAGCTGGATCCCATTATCTCTGTCGGGCTAACAAGATAATTGTTCCCCTTGGTTACAATTAGATTTAGATTTTACACACCTCCGTTTTGCAGTTACATCAGTACGGTATAATCGATAATGCAGTTAAATTAATGTTTTGAATTTAGCAAATTGCCAGTTTCATTTCTACCTCCTCTCAAACAACTTTCGAAGTCACCCGAGTTTAAACATATTTATATAATCAAATATGTATAGTAACCATACTAGATTTTGACACCTTTGAGAGGCAGCCATTTCATCCAGAATCAATAAGATTAATGTAATACGATGTTTTTAAAGCGAATGAACATACTACATTAGTGGAAGTAACAGGATTCGGAGACTCTCAAAAGGGCTTTTGGATTTGATGAAAATAGCCGCTCATGCCTGTATGAACCTTCGCTCTATTGGTACGAAGAATCCTGTGGAATCAAATGAGTTGCCCCACCTGTTTAGTTAACCGTGCGAGGGAAAGGCTGTAAATCTATTTGATCAAACGAGCATTAAATTTGGGCAGGGACATTCCGAGTGATGAATAAATCGAGATATCAAGCAACTAGAACATTTCACGTGGCCCCATTAAATTTGTGTTCATCATCAAAACCATTAGCCATAGGGACGATTAAAGAGGCATTTTTAAACATGATTCAGTTCTGAAATGTATAGCTTTGTCAAGTTCTCCGTTTATTTTCAATATAATGTAAGACAAATGGATTTATTTGATCCAAGCAGGAATGGTGTTCAGACGAGTTAGAGATTCAATGATTATAATCATTAAACACTGACTCATCTAAACACCATTCCTGCTTGGATCAAATAAATCCATTTGTCTTACATTATATTGAAAATAAACGGAGAACATGACATTTGAGAACAAAAACAGTCACACACAAAAATGTGGGTTATACCTTTGATGCCATATCCGTAGTATTTTGGCATGCTGAGCACGGATCCGCGACCGGAATTGAGCTATCACGGCTTGATTTTTTCTAAGCTCAAAAAATGGGATAAAAACAGAAAATCATGGAAAATACACTCGTGAAATCCGGAAAAATTGTATTTTTAAAATTTAAACCTATAGGTACCTATTTATAAGAATGTTTGTCAGTGTATTTTCGCCGATGTTCACTGTTTTAAATTTTTAAAGGTTTAAATGTTACCTACAAATAAATTTTATCCGAATTTTACAAGTGTATTTTCCACAATTTGTTTTTAACCCATTTTTGAGGTTAGAAAAACTCAGGATGCGATGGCTCAATTCTTGTCGCGGATTCGAGCTCAGCAGGTCTCAATATTAGCTGTGGGTTAGCTCCCAGAATAATCCATCCAAACAAACAAGATGAAAGAAAGAGGGATCCATACCGCTAAAACCCAAGAACCCGAACTCTATAACCCGTATTCTATTTTGTCCCCAAAACCGTTGTTTCAAGAATTTGTCGAGTTTTTTCCGAATTGTTTTCTGTGCCAGAGGAGCCCTGAGAAGTATATAAATTCAGTTTTTTTCCCATTCTCATTTTTTCTTTTATTCAGTTCTTATTCTCCCGTTCATCTTAGGAGTTTTATGTGTTCATCCCCACGCCTATTCAGGCCATAAGTATTTTCGTTTGGTACCTAATGGCACAATGCAAAACCAATAACGTAACCAGGTCATTCTTTTGTTAAATTTCTAGTGTAAGTTGAAAGTAGGGTGGTATCATTTGTTTTACAGCATGAGAAAACCTATTTCCCTAACGATATTGAGAATGAGAATATCCGGCAATTCTAGTATAAATTAAATAAGCAGTAATTACGTTTGAGGTACTTGTAGGTATATAAGCCCTATGTACCTACAAGTACCTCAAACTTAATTACTGCTAATATTATAGGGAGTCAAATAATGATGATTGATACCACACATCACGACGAATCTATTGAATAAAATAAGGTGAGATCAGATTTCCAAAAATGCGTTCATCTGTGAGAAAAATTTGATCAGGAGAGCGAGACTCTCGTTTCTCCTAACTCGGTCTTCCATCTTGTTGAGGTTGTCCAACCCCGAGGCTTATGCTATCGGCAGATGTTGATTACGGTCCAGCGTCCCGCCCAGATCCAATAACTTGTCAAGGAAGGTTCTGTCACAGATCTGATCAATGAGATGATGTATTATCAGCTATCTCGTTGAGATTGTATGAGCCACCTAGCTCTTTTTTTCATCGGTTGACCCTCCTTTTCCTAATAGAATTTCAGACCAGTGCGTTAAAATGTGTTTTACAGGAGACGGCTTGGCTCATACATACAAGATGAGAACGAAGATAAACTCTATCTCGAATTCCTTTCGACAGTACACCCATGTCCATCAGGAAATCAAAACCCTCACAATATATCACAGTGTTTCTAAATAGCGAAAGAGTAATCGAAAGCTCTCTTTTCAAACATTTTGTGAGCCGGTGAATGCATACAAGTCTTTAACAGAATAGAATTGAACTGATCTTTGAAGATACTTGAAAAAATGCTCACATTACCCTTGCGAACTTCACAAGATTTGAACCCTGACCTGAACGAGGAGGTCCATTCATAGGAATTTCAACATCCTGGAGTGGTCCCTGCCACTTCATCACAATAAGGAAAGCATAAGCAATCTATTTTGGTACAAAAAAGTTTTACGAATACCTAATGGGTCGTACGTTTACTATTCGTACTGATCATAAGCCTTTGTTAGGGGTCCTTGGTGAAAAACAAGGAATTGCGCAAATGGCAGCAGGTAGATTGCAACGTTGGGCTACATTTTTGTCGAATTTTGATTATAGGCTTCAATACATTAAAGAAGAAAAGAATAAAGCAGATGTACTTTCAAGATTACCAGTAAAAGATTCATTAAAATTTGAGAATGAGGATCGGACTTATTTGAATTTTGTAGAAGAATTTATACCTGTTAGTTATCAGCAAATAAAATTAGGAACTAGTAGGGATACAAACCTCAGTAGAGTGTATAATTTTATCCGAGATGGTTGGCCAGAATCAGTAGAAGAGGATGAGCTGAAACCTTATTTTAGTAGAAGATCCGAATTATGGATAGAAGAAGGTATAATTCTATGGGGATACAGAGTTATAATACCCCCAAAGTATCGTAATTCAATTTTGAAAGAGCTCCATGGTACTCATTTAGGCATTTCAAAAATGAAGGCCATGGCACGCTCAAATTTTTGGTCGCCTCATTTGGATCAAGAGATTACAAATATGTGTAAAAATTGCAAAGTATGCCTACATTCCAGACCTGAGCCTCCTAAAACATTAATAGGTAAATGGCCAGACACTAAGAATCCATTTGAGAGAATCCATTTAGACTTTGCAGGACCAGTGTTCAAAAACAAAATGTTTCTGATAATGATAGATTCATATTCAAAGTGGCCAGAAGTATTCGAAGTACCCAAAGCAGACACTTATCATACTCTAGTTAAGTTAAGAGAAGTACTTGCTAGATTTGGCCTTCCGAAAACCATAGTCACTGATAATGGTTCTACTTTTGTTTCCCAGATATTTGAAGAGTTCTGTCTAAATAATGGCATTACCCATTTAACTTCCCCACCTTATCATCCTGCAAGTAACGGAGCAGCCGAGAATTTTGTAAAGACATTTAAGTATTCTCTATCAAAAATGTTGAATGAGTCAACAAGTTCCACCCTAGAAATTAGGCTACAAAAGTTCTTGTTCGTTTATAGAAATGCACCTCATTCAACTACTGGTATTTCTCCATCAGAGTTAATGTTTAACAGAAAAATTGTAATCAGATTTGATCAGCTGAGAAAAACAAAATGTAAAAACATTGAGTATAAATCTTATTCGCAAAACAAAGTATTCCATTTAGACGAAAAAGTTTATGTCCGGGAATACAAACATCCAAATAAAAGGGGATGGATTCCCGCAAAAATAGTTGAATCGATGGGAAAGCACATTTTTCTATGTGAAACGGATGAAGGAAGAGTTTTCAAACGCCATACAGACCAAATCAGTCACTTTTCAAATAGGTCACTTTTTCAAAATGAAAAACTTAAGATACGAAACACGCAAGACGGATAACAAGAATGGTATGGAAATTTCTAATGAACAACCTAGTTCCCCAACAACCGAGTCAAGTATATTCATTTCGGCGAACGAAACTCCAAATATTCAGCTACCTGAACAGAACCCATTTACTCACGAAACCCCCCGAAAATCACGTAGGTCATCCACTAAACCCATCGATGTATATATACATCGATGACTAAACCTAACACTACTTCTCCTAGGGATGCTAATAGTCCCGAGAAATCACAAAAAGTTATTCCCCAGAAAAGTACCGAAATATCTTGGAGTATTGCTAAAGATAGGCCAAGGAGAGAAGTAAAACCTGGCGATCATCACTCTGCCACCGATAATCCGTTAAGCTCTTTTTTCAAACCCTACATTCTGCCACCGATTTCGAGGGGAAAAGTTTTACATTCTGCCACCTACGAATAACGGGGAAATGTAACCGTTCTCTGTAACTGTTCTCCGAGGGGAACAGCTATACATTCTTTCACCAAGGAATAACGGGGAAATATAACCGCTCTCAAGCTGGGGTGGGTGTTTTTATTCCGCAACCACGTCCACTTGATCTACATGTCCTACTAATCTATATGGTACTAATCAGTTGATTGGGGGATGTTTTTATTCCGCAACCACGTCCACTTGATCTACATGTCCTACTAATCTATATGGTACTAATCAGTTGATTGTGGGTGATGTTTTTATTCCGCAACCACGTCCACTTGATCTACATGTTAAACTAATCCATATGGTACTAATCAGTTGATGGGGGGGATGTTTTTATTCCGCAACCCCGTCCACTTGATTTATATGTCCAACTAATCCATATGGTACTAATCAGTTGATGGGGGGAATAATCAAGTCCTTCTGTAAACCAAAGGTGGCACATACGTCTTCAAGCTCTCTTTCTTGTTGACTTGGGCGATCATGGCAATGTTCAGTTTTCGATACCCTGATGACTGCAGACATTGAACAATTGGTAGTCAGAGCACCGTTGACACCGTTGCGGGTAAACGAACACCTCCACAAAATGTTCCCATTTTTATAGGTTCTATGCTTCGTGTAGCGAAAACACTCGAAGTACAGTATTTGCGAACCTACGCGTGAGGTCACAACTCTCAATTGTTCCGCCATGTCGAGCTGCCAGTTACTGAGCAAAGTGAGTCGCTGTCACTGGTTCCAGGGAGGTGGCAGAATGTCACGTTCACACAGGTGGCAGAATGTAGAAGTCGCTAATCACCTCGTCACAATAGATCGGTGGCAGAGTGTCTTGCGCCCGTAAAACCACCAGAAAGACTCACCTATGAGTAACATTTGATAAGGGGGATAAATTGTTAAGAGCACTTTCATTTGAAATAACGGGCACAGGTTGAACAAGTGCGAAGTATTGCAATAAGTAGGTATTTATTTTAGTATTCCAGGGCTTGTAACGCACTCCTTTTGTTTCACTCATATATCGATTCTGTACACTGTTATTTTCCGCACCTGTTCACAGATAAGATTTTGTTGTTTTTTTTTATTAGAATAAGTATATAACTGATGAATAAATGATAAAAGATGAATTTAATTTGTACAATAAAGGACGACGATAAGGTTTATAACCTACCGACAAACTGAATAGGTGTTATCACAATTCGCCTATTTGATGCATTGTTTATTCCTGTTTAGTTGTCCGCTGCGACGGACATAATCTCATTGGATTTCCCCATCATGAATGATGTCAACCAAGAGTAATTCAAGTTGTTTTCTTTTTTTAGGGGGGGGGGGGGAGATGTCATATATTATTTATTCATTTATTTGATTGATTGAAGTGGCAACACTGTCAACTATATATAGTCTGAAGAGACAAAGAATAAAGTTAGTTCACTTTCTACAAACCGCTTGCCTTTCTGTCTACCACCCGTTATCCAATTTTATCTTCATCAGTATTAGCCAGCATTATTTCATTTCAGTTCATTTCACACTTGCAAATTACTCATTTCCGTGTTTACAAAAGTTAAGTTTTTAGGCCTATATATTACCAAAACACTCCTATGGAATTCCCATATCGAATATCTTACTTCTAAAGCAGAGAAATATGTTAACATTATGAGATCATTTACGCAAACCAACTGGGGAGCATGTCCGTCAGTGGCCCTTCTCTTTTATAGAGCTACAGTGAAGAGTATTTTGGATTACGGTTCAATCTTCTTTGGTACAGCCTGCGATAATGAGCTTAGAAAGCTAGATCGCATCCAATACAAATGCGTAAGATTAGCTCTAGGAGCATTTGCTTCAACCCCAATCAATGCCCTTTTAGCAGACGCAAGAGAACCTCCGTTAGTATTACGACGCGATATGTTGGCAAATAGGTTCCTAGTCTCTGTAGCAGTAAGAGAAGGGATGGGATTTGAAAAGATAAGGGAATTAGCGGGATGGGATTTGAAAAGATAAGGGAATTAGCTATTAGCAATCTGACCGAAAGGTTTTGGAAATTTAGAAAGTTACTACTACTCTGTAAAAGTTTGCTAAACAACGCCAATCATATCCGGTGGTTATTAGCCTCATCATCGAATCCTCGATTACAAAGCTTTATCCCAGCAAGTTGCTGTAACATTTCTTCTTAGTACGAGAAATACTTCGTTATCACCAAACGCAGCGGTACTTTACGAACTACATAACAGATGGCCTGATGCAGCGTACATATTTACTGATGGCTCAGTGGGTGCTAATAGAGCGGGCTGTGCTTTCTACGATCTGTTAAGAGGAGTCTCCCACTGCTTCCGTTTGTGGGATCTTGCTTCTAGTTATACTGCGGAGTGCAGTGCCATTGTAAAACTGCAACATAGAAAAATAGTCATCTCCAGGAAAATAGTCAGCTCCAGGAAAATAGTCATCGTTTCGGATTCCATGAGCGTACTACGGAATTTGAAAGGCATCAGTCCGCTCTCAAACTTATCCCCACTAGAAGCACGTATACTTCGTTCATTACACAACTTGCGCTTATCAAATGCAACGACCTCCTTAGTTTGGATCAAGGCTCATGTGGGCATTCGGCCTAATGAATATGTGGATACCCTTGCAAAAAGAGGCGCGCAATTGGAACACTATGGCTCCACATCCATCCGATTTCCACGTACGGATATGAATAGATCATTTAAAACTATCATGAAACTTGAGTGGCAACAGCTATTCGACTCATACCCGGCGAGCTGGAAACCATTTTAACCCCTTCTGGGAGTACTGAATGGCGGGTATCTGAGTTTGCGACGGTTTCTAGGTTGCGCTTCAGATTTGGGAGCCTAAAAACCACGAAATTTTCGCAAATTTTTAATTATTTCGCTCACAACTCGAAAACTAGGCATCCTACAGAAAATCGTACGCATACCTTTTTCAAAGAGCATTACAGTTCGCGTCGAATGGCTTTTAGAACATTGGAATCAGTTTAGCCATTCAGCGACAATCGCCCGTTGTTGCGGCCACCTCTTATCTGTGTAAGGTTTAGGTCCAAGGATTGGGCCTATCTAGGGACGCGGGAGCGTCCCGCCCGCCAAGAAAACCGAAGCCCTGAAAACCGAAGCGACTGAGACACTGATTACGCGACGGAACAAGTTGGGTTTTTCACCATACCGTAGCTCGGTCCCCTGGGTGTCTCGAGAGTTGATTTTTTGTACACCAACTCTCCAGGGGCACGTGAGGACGTAAAACAAATTTCAGCTCTTGGGAACATCAGGTGTCGGGGGTATAACAATTTTAAAACCACTATTTTTCACGTTTTTCGTGTTCTTCTTCTTCTTCTTCTTCTTCTTCTTCTTCTTCTCGTTGTTGTTGTTCATTGACGGGGCTACAGCCCAGTAGACAAATCGGATCGAGCTGAAATTTTGCACACACGTTTGTTATGCTCCAAGGGAGTGCCTTTTGACCATTTTTTCTCCCTCCCCCCATTTCCCCCCCCAATTAGGGGGGAAATAGTGTTTTTTAGGAATTTCAAATGGTCATAACTCCTTCAAAATTGAAGCTTTTTCAGATTTTCTTTTTTAGTTGTGTTCAGCTTTTCAAACTGTTTAATTTGAGATCAAAAAATGCTTCCTAAGGGGAAAAATAAAGGAGTTATGGTGATTTTCTATTTTCAACAACAACTGCCGCAAATATTGATGAAAATTGGTGCGGTTGGTCTTAAAATGTCCGCTAGGTTGTCTAGAATATGCTCAATAATTTTGAACTAAATCTCAATCGATTTGACTAATCCACAGTCAAAAATACGTGAATAAATTCCACATCTACTGATTTGGCTAATTTCCGAAAACATCAAAGTTGAACGGTGGTCAGAAAAATTGTCGTAGAGTGGCGCCTGTTTAAGGATCGATAGGAAATTTTATGGGCTTTCGAATGAGGGTAGCGCACTTTGGCACTTTTCCCAACGGTTCTCGAGTTATTCGCGATTTTTGGTATAAAAACGTGCGTTTTACCAGTTGCAAACTTTCTCTTTCCTCTTTCTCTTCGACACCAATAATTACAATTATTGTAATGATTCTCAACAACAAAAATTTGCACAATCCCCAAGAAAAAATGCAACCAATTTTCAAAAAATTTCTAATTCAAATTTATTCAAATTTCTAATTCTTTCTATTTTTTTAAATTTAATAATAAGAATAATTGTATTAAATTTTAATAATTGTTTTTAAATTGTTGATTGTTTTAATTAATCGAAAATTTTAAAACTAATATTTAACCAATTCGCAAAAATTTTAAAACTACTTATTTTTCAAACACATTTCAGATAACAAACAATAATTTCCAAAAAATAATTATTCTTGTCACAAAAACAAGAAACAAAAAGGCAAATTAGTAGGCGTACTAATTTTAACATGAATAATGTTTTTGCGGTGGCCTACCAGAGTTGAAAAGCGTAACGAAGTTTAAGTCACGAAATTATGTCACGAAGATTTTTAATGATTTTCACGTACAACCGAGCCGTTTCTAGGGAAATGAAACTTCTTTAGTTTTCAACGGACAAAAATCGTTCTCCATTCGTTGGAAAGCCTTTAATTTATGCATAAATTATATACTGCCAAAACCACTGTAAATATCGAAGAAGCTGAGATACAGCCCTGAGTAAATAAAAAAACTAATAAATTTTCCGCACATTTCTTAATATTTTCCATACAGACAAAGAAAAGGGATAAGGAAAAGGGGAAACGGGACGCAAAAACATTATTCATGTTTTGCATAGCAAATACCTCGTTCTATACAAAGTATAGAAGAGAAAAGATCCGGGGGGTCCAGGGGGGCTTGCCCCCCTGGCGAGGCGCGAAGCGCCGAGTTTTACTAAATTTTGACTAGGATAAAACTTCATTTAGGAAAACATTTACTAGTTACCTCGTAGGTACTTTTGTATTGTATAAGTTGTTGAACCGTATTGTATAAGTACCACTCGAAAACTAGCCATGCAAAAAGATGTGATATCCCCCCAAAAACAACTCCGTCGTAAAAACTGGCCCGCCAAAAAACCTCAGCCGCAAAAAGGAATGATATCCATTTTGCCCGCCAGCCACATATATAGGATGCTCAGTGCTTCGCACCTCGCTGTTGAGTGTGCATATAGAAACCTGATCCTCCTACCCCTAACCTCCACCGTCAATGTTTTCCTGTTCCCTGTCACCTTCCCACAACCCCCTCTCACCCTTAGTCACCCTCGGTTTCACCTAATATGTTTCCTCTGTTACACCAGCAGGGAGCTTTACGCTTCTTTCAATGCTGTTGGCGGGAGCTTTTTGCCAGATGAACAAGCCTGAATTGAAGCATTACTTCATTACAGTTGTACCACCGCTGATTACTCGTGACCACCAGTAATACTTATGTTAGCTTGTTCATCTGGCAAAAAGCTCCCGCCAACAGCATTGAAAGAAGCGTGAAGCTCCCTGCTGGTGTAACAGAGGAAACATATTAGGTGAAACCGAGGGTGACTAAGGGTGAGAGGGGGTTGTGGGAAGGTGACAGGGAACAGGAAAACATTGACGGTGGAGGTTAGGGGTAGGAGGATCAGGTTTCTATATGCACACTCAACAGCGAGGTGCGAAGCACTGAGCATCCTATATATGTGGCTGGCGGGCAAAATGGATATCATTCCTTTTTGCGGTTTATACCGTCTGCGCATCACTTCTCCTGTGGTCACCCCTCTCCAAGAAAACGCGACACGTTGTTCCTCACTTCAACGGCGTATGAGTAACCTCGTAGCTCGTAGCTCTCACGAACTCTTTCCTAAAGGTCCCAGTATCCTTCTAGGCTCTCTTTTTGTTAATTATTCTCTATTTTGAGAATAACATCGAACTTCTACGGGTCCCTGCATCCCTAAGAAATCATCCAGCGTCTCTGTGAGTAAAAAATAAAATATTCTCCACGACCATGATGCGCCAATTGCCTCCCCATGTGCGTTTTTCCTGATGGAAATTATTATTGCTATTTGCAGCTTCCACTGCATCGTGTGTCCCGACCTGTGCCTTTCGTGAAGTCAATTACTCAACTTCGCTTCCGGATCTCGAGGATCGTCGTCATCCCTACTCGAACAAAGGCGCAGCATTCCCCGATCGCCGTGTGGGATTCGCTGTCACGGTCAGATCGATTTTTTCCCTCTAATTTTCCCCACCAACACATCGACTTCCAAAGAATTTACATATTATTTTATAGTGATATCACAAAGTTACATTTTGTTCATTCTCAGACAGTTAGGAGGAGCTCCATTAGGACCCCCTGTATTTTATTTTTCTTTCGTTTAGCTACCAAAAGCATTCAATTTTCATTTATCTATTTATCATTTTGTAAAAAATTGAATAGATCCCCACAAGGTGTTTGGCTGCGAAAGCTGGTCGCATTCATTTCAAGCTACCTTTTCCATGTCCAAACACCCGTCAAAGATGGGCCATTTTTACCAACTTGGCTTAAAAGTTGACAACCCTCTACTTCTAACGCCTGTAGGTCGAAAAGGGCTGTGCCGATCGAAAAATGTCATGAAACTAAGCGTGTAGGAAATTTAATTGTGAATCAGATGCGTTTTGCAATTTGAAGTTAACTTACTCCAGTGCTGAGATATGAATTTTAAACCGAAAGAGTTCGTAGCGCCAAATTTCCGCTAAGGCAGTCCCAACGCAGGAAACTTCGTCTAAACTCAAAACTTCTCAAGTTTTTGCATTTTTTCAAGTAAAAGTGTATTTAATTGAATTTCAATATCATTCAATTTCATCTCCTGTACCTTCTGTACACCAGCGATTTACCAGAAGTCGAACATAACACCACAGCAACATTTGCAGACGACACTGCTGTCCTGGCAGTTGGTGACAGCAATAACGAATCAATATCAAAACTCAATAAGTCCATCTCCAAAATCCGTCTTTGGACAACAAAATGGAGGATAAAACTGAATGAGGCCAAGTCGGTGCACGTTGATTTTACCAACCAGAAGATTAACTACATCCCTGCTTTCCTCAACAACGTGGCAATTCCCTACGCGAATGAAGCCAAATACCTGGGCATGACGCTAGACGCCAAGCTCAGGTGGAAGGAACATGTAAAAAAGAAGAGGACAGAGCTCGCATTAAAACTCAGAAGGATGTATTGGCTAATCGGCCGACGATCCACCATGACCATTGGTAACAAGCTGCTTCTTTACAATCAAGTACTCAAGCCAGTTTGGATGTATGGAGTGCAGTTGTGGGGCTGCACAGCTCCAACCAATAGACAGATCATTCAACGTTTCCAGAATTCTGTACTACGATGTATCACTGATGCGCCGTGGTACTTCCGAAATGAGGCACTCCACCGTGAACTTCAAGTTGACAGTGTGGATGTGGTGATCAAAAAGCGAGCAACGGCTCATCTTGCCAGACTAAAAGATCATGTGAATGAGGAAGCTGTAAAGCTCCTGGATGTGCAAGATCTAACTCGACGCCTTAAGCGTTTGAAACCGCATGAGCTTGTGTAGGAAGTGAATGTGATATGTTCGAGAGACAAGGGACAAAGTTATGCATCTTAGGTCCTGAATAGTGTGTTGTAGTAATGTAAGTCAGATTTGTATTGTTAATGAGATTACTCGGTGCAATAAAAGCCTTAAAAAAAATAAAAAATAAATAATAAAAATTCAATTTCATAATTGAGGACAAACGTTAATCAGTTCATGTGTTCAGAACACTGTATTCTCAAAGTTTCTGATTTTTTAGGAGTACCTACCTACCTATTTAGTTGATCACTACGCGTCATAATCAAGTTTGTTACTGTTCTATAAGAAGAAAGTGTACTTATGTAATTAGTAGAGAATTGGTTGCAAGATACAGCCAAAGATTTTGTTAGGTAGTAAGGTCCTCTCATCAGGGCAACAGTGGACAGTCTCTGAATCTCAACCAACTCAGATTTCAACTCTTCCAAAGGGCCCTCTCAAAAAACACCTTCAACTTGGCGTCGTTGCCCCCCACTGAACTGGCTGCTCACCAACATTCATTCAGGGCGTTTTTGCAGGTGCAGATGTGGAGGGACCGAGGGATGAATGCTGAGCGATGGGGATGGAAATCCGGCCCAGATGGTTTGATGCCTGTTTCACCTACAGCGGCACAGTGTTATCATAATATGAATTGTACTAAACTCAGTTTTAGGTTCCAGCTGTGCGAACAAAATCAAGAAGATAGAAATGTCAAAACTGAGGGTAGTCGAAGTGATTAAAATCACAAAACTGTCCGATTTACGTAATCTTTTGGTTGACCACCTTCGATAATAAATCATATTGGAATCCCAAAAACTGAACCAAGAAAAATAACATTTTCCGTAGGTATACAATATCCCCCCAAAAAAACACTCCGTATAAAAATCGCCTCGCCTCGCAAATATCATTCTACAGCAGCCGGAAAAAGATATCCACATTCCCCGCCCGCCCTTTTCCTTCCAACTAAAGCAGCGTACTCGTTTCGAAATCTCCCCAGGCGCCAAAAGCTCGTTTATCACGTTATACAACCTACCATTGTTTTAAAAGCCTCCTACAGTGTTATAGCTTTCTAAGATTCAACATAAATCCACAGTCATGCAGCATGGCTATAGAGCGAATTTACGAAAAAATAACTGGTTTTATGTATAATGTCTACATTGTACTGGTTTGATAAAAAATTCTGTTTCCTTTTTCCGCTGAACACGATGACGAAGTCAAAATTGTGATATCTCATTCCGTTATAAGATTAGATCAGATCAACTGTGAAGAACATCGCAATTAACAACCACGATCTTCATCTTCAACGTGCTCCAGTTTAAGAACGGAATGAGATATCCCCATTATCCACTCCACCATCTTGTTCAGCGGTAAAAAATCTTTAAAATGTTTCATTTTAGGAATTTATGGGTAGTTTCGCCCCTCTTAAAATTATGCTGAGCCCCCTTCTGCCCTTCTACGGACTTAGCCTTTCGATTGCCAAGACACATTTTCTGTGTAAATTTTAACTCTCTATCTCAATAATTGAATTAGAATTATTCTATCGAGAGTTATCGTCTGGAATTACACATACCTACATACTCGTAGATATAAACGTGGTTGCTACTTGAGATGCTCTTCACGGTTCATATGTTCTAATCTGATAACGGGATGAGATATCGCAATTTTGATTTCACCACCGTGTTCAGCGTTGAAAATTTTATAAACTGAGGTGTTACAAAAATCAAGACAACCTTTAATGTAAAACCAGTATGATGGAGACATTTTAAAAATTGCGACATTGTTCGAAAAGTAGCTCTTATAGCCATGCTGCATGCTAATATGCAATAATAAAATCAATTTATTAGATTAATAAATTAAGCAAGAATAAGAGAGAGGCCTTGCCTAACTGAATTTGAAGAAGCTCATGGTAAGGGTGAAGAACCGGATTGTTGAAGATATATAACTCGGCTTCCTTTAGACCTAGCGACTTCAAACATTGAGGGGCTTCTCCTAATATCCACACCAAGAAGGTCCATACCAAATTTCAAGTATATTGGCTGTGGACCCTTCAAAGTGGCCAAAGATAGCCTAAATTTTGGTTTTTTGTTCCTAAAATTTTCTTGGGTTGAGATAATGGTTTAAATCTTTCAGATGGCACTGGTTCATGTTATAAAAAGGTCTGTGCAACATTTCAAGTCGATTGGCCCTGTTACCCAGGCTGTAGACTCGTCATAGTGGAAATATTAGCCTCAAATTTATGTTTTTTGTTTTTAAAATTAGTTTGGGTCTAGTTAATCTTTTCAAAGGCACAGTCTGATGTTGAAACAAAGCTCTGTGTGAAATTTTAAGTCAATCGCTGAAGGTGGACAGGCTGTAGCATTGACCGTCTCAATAAGAAGGAGGAGGAGGAGAAGAAGAAGCTAAGTGCGAAAAACAGGGGTTTTGAAGTTATGTAACTCGGATCCCTTTAGACCTAGCGACTTGAAACTTTCAGGGCTTTCTATTATCCACTCCAAGAAGATAAACAAGAAATGTAATTGATCGTTCAAAAAGGAGGGGAGACATGGGTACCTGGAAAAACGCGTTTCATGACGTCCGGTAAACATTCACTTGGCACCGTTCGTTTTTCTCAACGTAGGCTTGGCGGGGCGAAACGCTACCGCGTTCCTAGATCCTTGTGAGTCTCATAACCACAGGCATTGAATGGAGTAATGAGCTAGAATGTTGCTACAATAGGCAACTAGGCGGTAATCACCAAATGGTGAAGATGAGGGGTGGGGGGAATAAGTGATAAGTGATGGTCTAAAATTTATTAATATGAACGATTAATGAAATATTCATATTGATGATAAATTATTTTTTATTCATATTGATGATAAATAAATTTTTAGTTTTGGTTTGCACCTATTGTTCCCCAGAATGGTGAATGGCATGTAGTTCCTGAATTCTATTTAATTCGATTTATGTTGAGATACGACTTTTTCAAAATCATTTTGGACCCCTTCCTATTGGCCAAAGGTTATAAAAGGTTTCTAGCATCATCCTCGGGCTGCTCCGAGCCCTCAACACAAATTTCATAATTTCACGACATTTTTCGTTTTGTCGTTTTCTTCCAAATGGTTAAAAGTTTAAGGATGGTAAAGTAGAAATGTTGGGTGTTAGTTGGTACCAATCAATTCTGATTTGTTTCCCAAACACTTTCTGATAGGTAGTGAATTTATTACTCGATCACAATAGAGAGAAAGACTAATTTGAAGACTCTAGCTCATCATCCAAATTTAATTTTTTTAACAAATCGGTAGGCATTGTTGATGTTAAAACAATTTTACAGACAAGAACCCGAGTGCATATTACACTTTCATCCAACTTCGAACCATGTTTAAAATTTCAAGACTCTAGCTCATCATCCAAACTCAATTTTTAAACCAATGGGTATTATTTAAACAATTTTACAGACAAGAAACCTAGTGAATATTGCATTGTCATCTAACTTTGACCCATGTTTAAAATTTCAAGACTAGTCAACAACAAAATTTAATTTGTTTAAACAAATAGAATTTGTTTAAACAATTTTACGGATAAGAAATCGAGTGAATATTGCATTATCATCAGGTTCTGACTTATGTTTAAAATTTCAAGTCACTAGCTCTTCGGGAAGTAGAAAAACAAGTAGTGTAAATCATTAATGATTGATAATTATCATAAATAATGATTATTGAACTCGATATCTGAAAACCGTTTGCTATTCGAATGAGCTGGGCCAGTAAGAACCTTGAACCGACAGACTACCGCATGATTCACCCTCATGTTAACGACTTTTGATCTTCTCCAACTTTGAGCCGTCATTGCGGACGAACGGCTGGTCGTCCAAAGCTGCGGATGGTCTTAAAAATCTAAATCTAAATGTGAACTAAAAACTATACCGTTCCATCTTAAATTTTCAAAAATTCCAAATTCGTTTCATAACCCCTTGGTCGAGGGTTGTGAAAATTTCAAGGATGATTGTGGGAATTGTCCGAACCCGTTAACCAAATTGCGTAATTTTAGCTCAACGCTAACTGGGCAAAGTGCCGCGGACGACGGACGGACGGATTTTTTTTTCTTTTTTTGATTTTTGGAATCTACGTATTTTTAGACGTCAACCCTCAAATTTTGAGGGGGGGGGGGGATTTTGTTTTCTTGGGCGATTACAAAGATTCATTATGGAAGATAACAAACCAAAATACTCGTAGATGGGTGGGATCAACCCCATAAACTAAGGTCTATGAAGTATAGGTTGTTATTGCATGACGCTCGGTAAATGCAGATGGTTTGATAAAGTTGGGAATGTGCTATATTCATACCTAGATGTTCTATATACATTATGGTGCATCTGAATTTCGACGTTTGGCAGAGAAGGAGGAAGTTGAGAAGGAGTTGAACGACTAAATTGAGTGAAACGAGATACCAATTATAATATAAAATCAGGGAGAGGTTCGGTAACTCAATTCAATAATTTGGAAAAGGCCAACAACGGAGTTGAGGATTATACTGGATATTATTAGAACAGTGAGCGTTTGATTAAGAAATTCGGTTTCAAGCGATTGTTATGACTACTTGATGATGTAGAACTATCTTTCCAATCAGCTCACCTTCGCATATTTAGTTTGGATATTTTAAACCCTTTCGTAACATCGATTTGACTCTGAGGAGTAGAACTATATTATGTAGAGCATACAAAATTAGGAGGAGCGACCATAAGTTTTTACAACTCAAAATGGGTTCCTCTTCAACTCCACTAGGGTTCGCTTTATAGTTACATGGAATTAACAGATTTTTTTTGTGATTTATTTATCTATATAGATTTTGCGTTGAAATTCCCCGATATTGTCGTTAGCTTCCAAAATATTCAAGAACTTGAACATTCTCGTAGTAGAAAATCTTTTGCTGGATCGAATGATGATGTCAGAAATTGAGTTTCTCCACCAGGTAACAAAAAAGCCGTTCGAATTGCATTCTCGTATTGTGGATTAAAATCAGGGATAATTTACAAAGCAAGAAACTCGTATCTGCAGTTTACCTACTTACCGTTTTCTACGTATTTGCCATACATAAGAGTATTTGAATAGCAAATTGCAGTTGCGGTTTGGTTTTGCAAGCAAAGATACTAAGCTGAAAACCCGTACCTGTTTTTTGTTTTTTTTTGTGTTAATTATCTCCAATAATAAACATTTGGAATCACCCAAGAAAAAAAAATTGCCCCTTCCAAGATTGGCTGGTTTGCTTTTCAAGATACGTAGATTCCAAAATTTGAATAAAAAAACTTGCAAATTCTTGACACAACGGTTGTTACCTATCTTCTTTGTGCAGATAACACTTCTGTCTAGATCACTAAATGATAGAATAATTATTATTAATTATTGTTAATGACTATTAAATATAGTTAGTTATTGATAATTATTATTATTTATTATCCTGTTCGAATCAGCTGGCCCAGTGTGAACATTGACCCCACAGGCTGCCGCATGATTCACTGCTCCAACTTTGAGCCCTCATTGTACAAAAGCTGGTTGTACAAAAAGCTCCGAATGGTCTCGAAAACTTCTGGAATCGATATACCTATATTTTTTTTATTCCTACTCCGAAAATTCTTGACACAACGGTTCATCATCTCCTTTGTGCAGATCACCCTTCTGTATAGATTATTAAATGATTGAATAATTATTATTATGAATTATAATTAGTCCAGTCGTCTGGTGAAAAAAAGGGGTGGTAGCTTGTAAAAATTCCGAACTTTCCGCAAATTTGGTGGGTTGTTCCTACCTATCCAGGAGTGCTATAGCCAAAAATGTGGACAAATTAACCTTGTGTTTACTTCAGGAGGGCCGAAAAACCGCGATTGTTTCGCACTTTTTTCAGTTTTTCAGCAATAACTCGTAAACTAAGCGTTTTATCCAGTAGACCACTCTTACATAAATTAAAGTAACAGAAACAGCCTGAAAAATGACACCTCACTTTAAAGGGTTTTGTACGCTAAACACGATGGTGAATTCAGAATTGCGGTATCTTATTCCGTTCTCAAATTGGAGCGCTTTGAAGATGAAGAAAAGTGGTGGATCCTTGATATGTGGTTAGTCTCTTCTAATCTGATAACGGGAAGAGATATCGCAATTCTGACTTCGCCGTCGTGTTCATCGTTGAAAAATCGATAAGCTGAGGGGTGTTTGGAGATTTGGTGGGAGGGAGGGGGGATTACCCATAAATTCCTGATATGAAACAGCCCGATTAGCGAAACCTCATTTTAAAGGGTTTTTTTATGTTGAACACGATGGTGAATTCAGAATTGCGGTATCTCATTCCGTTCTCAAACTGGAGCACTTTGAAGATGAAGAACGTGGTAGATGTCTTTCTAGTGGACATTTTACATAAAACCAGTTATTTTACAAAAATTCGCTCTTACTGTCATGCTGCATTGCTGTGGATTTTTTTGTATCTAGGGACGCGGGAGCGTCCCGCCCGCCAAGCAAACCGAAGCCCTGAAAACCGAAGCGACTGAGACACTGATTACGCGACGGAACAAGTTGGGTTTTTCACCATACCGTAGCTCGGTCCCCTGAGTGTCTCGAGAGTTGATTTTTTGTACACCAACTCTCCAGGGGCACTTGAGGACGTAAACCAAATTTCAGCTCTCGGGAACATCAGGTGTCGGGGGTATAACAGTTTTAAAACCTCTATTTTTCACGTTTTTCGTGTTCTTCTTCTTCTTCTTCTTCTTGTTCATTGACGGGGCTACAGCCCAGCAGACAAATCGGATCGAGCTGAATTTTTGCACACACGTTTGTTATGCTCCAAGGGAGTGCCTTTTGACCATTTTTTCTCCCTCCCCCCATTTCCCCCCCCCCCCAATTAGGGGGGAAATAGTAATTTTTAGGAATTTCAAATGGTCATAACTCCTTCAAAATTGAAGCTTTTTCAGATTTTCTTTTTTAGTTGTATTTAGCTTTTAAAACTGTTTAATTCGAGACCAAAATGAGCTTCGTAAGGGGTGAAATAAAGGAGTTATGGTGATTTTTGTATTTTCAACAATAACTGCCGCCAAAATTGATGAAAATTGGTGCGGTTGGTCTTAAAATGTCCGCTAGGTTGTCTAGTATATGCTCAATAATTTTGAACTAAATCTCAATCGATTCGACTAATCTACAGCCAAAAATACGTGAATAAATTCCACATCTACTGATTTGGCTAATTTCCGAAAACATCAAAGTTGAACGGTGGTCAGAAAAATTGTCGTAGAGTGGCGCCTGTTTAAGGATCGATAGGACATTGTATGGGCTTTCGAATGAGGGTAGCGCACTTAGTCACTTTTCCCAACGGTTCTCGAGTTATTCGCGATTTTTGGTATAAAAACGTGCGTTTTACCTTTTGCACTTTCTCTTTCCACTTTCTCTTCGACACCAATAATTACAACCAAAAAACCTCAGCCGCAAAAAGGAATGATATCCATTTTGCCCGCCAGCCACATATATAGGATGCTCAGTGCTTCGCACCTCGCTGTTGAGTGTGCATATAGAAACCTGATCCTCCTACCCCTAACCTCCACCGTCAATGTTTTCCTGTTCCCTGTCTCCTTCCCACAACCCCCTCTCACCCTTAGTCACCCTCGGTTTCACCTAATATGTTTCCTCTGTTACACCAGCAGGGAGCTTTACGCTTCTTTCAATGCTGTTGGCGGGAGCTTTTTGCCAGATGAACAAGCCTGAATTGAAGCATTACTACATTACAGTTGTACCACCGCTGATTACTCGTGACCACCAGTAATACTTATGTTAGCTTGTTCATCTGGCAAAAAGCTCCCGCCAACAGCATTGAAAGAAGCGTAAAGCTCCCTGCTGGTGTAACAGAGGAAACATATTAGGTGAAACCGAGGGTGACTAAGGGTGAGAGGGGGTTGTGGGAAGGCGACAGGGAACAGGAAAACATTGACGGTGGAGGTTAGGGGTAGGAGGATCAGGTTTCTATATGCACACTCAACTGCGAGGTGCGAAGCACTGAGCATCCTATATATGTGGCTGGCGGGCAAAATGGATATCATTCCTTTTTGCGGCTGAGGTTTTTTGGCGGGCCAGTTTTTACGACGGAGTTGTTTTTGGGGGGATATCACATCTTTTTGCATGGCTAGTTTTCGAGTGGTACTTATACAATACGGTTCAACAACTTATACAATACAAAAGTACCTACGAGGTAACTAGTAAATGTTTTCCTAAATGAAGTTTTATCCTAGTCAAAATTTAGTAAAACTCGGCGCTTCGCGCCTCGCCAGGGGGGCAAGCCCCCCTGGACCCCCCGGATCTTTTCTCTTCTATACTTTGTATAGAACGAGGTATTTGCTATGCAAAACATGAATAATGTTTTTGCGTCCCGTTTCCCCTTTTCCTTATCCCTTTTCTTTGTCTGTATGGAAAATATTAAGAAATGTGCGGAAAATTTATTAGTTTTTTATATACTCAGGGCTGTATCTCAGCTTCTTCGATATTTACAGCGGTTTTGGCAGTATATAATTTATGCATAAATTAAAGGCTTTCCAACGAATGGAGAACGATTTTTGTCCGTTGAAAACTAAAGAAGTTTCATTTCCCTAGAAACGGCTCGGTTGTACGTGAAAATCATTAAAAATCTTCGTGACATAATTTCGTGACTTAAACTTCGTTACGCTTTTCAACTCAGGTAGGCCACCGCAAAAACATTATTCATGTTAAAATTAGTACGCCTACTAACTTGCCTTTTTGTTTCTTGTTTTTGTGACAAGAATAATTATTTTTTGGAAATTATTGTTTGTTATCTGAAATGTGTTTGAAAAATAAGTTTTTGCGAATTGGTTAAATATTAGTTTAAAAATTTTCGATTAATTAAAACAATCAACAATTTAAAAACAATTATTAAAATTTAATACAATTATTCTTATTATTAAATTTAAAAAAATAGAAAGAATTAGAAATTTGAATAAATTTGAATTAGAAATTTTTTGTAAAATTAGTTGCATTTTTTCTTGGGGATTGTGCAAATTTTTGTTGTTGAGAATCATTACAATAATTGTAATTATTGTTGTCGAAGAGAAAGAGGAAAGAGAAAGTTTGCAACTGGTAAAACGCACGTTTTTATACCAAAAATCGCGAATAACTCGAGAACCGTTGGGAAAAGTGGCAAAGTGTGCTCCCCTCATTCGAAAGCCCATTAAATTTCCTATCGATCCTTAGACAGGCGCCACTCTACGACAATTTTTCTGACCACCGTTCAACTTTGATGTTTTCGGAAATTAGCCAAATCAGTAGATGTGGAATTTATTCACGTATTTTTGGCTGTGGATTAGTCAAATCGATTGAGATTTAGTTCAAAATTATTGAGCATATTCTAGACAACCTAGCGGACATTTTAAGACCAACTGCACCAAGTTTCATCAATATTTGCGGCAGTTGTTGTTGAAAATAGAAAAATCACCATAACTCCTTCATTTTTCCCTTTAGGAAGCATTTTTTGATCTCAAATTAAACAGTTTGAAAAGCTGAACACAACTAAAAAAGAAAATCTGAAAAAGCTTCAATTTTGAAGGAGTTATGACCATTTGAAATTCCTAAAAAACACTATTTCCCCCCTAATTGGGGGGGAAATGGGGGGAGGGAGAAAAAATGGTCAAAAGGCACTCCCTTGGAGCATAACAAACGTGTGTGCAAAATTTCAGCTCGATCCGATTTGTCTGCTGGGCTGTAGCCCCGTCAATGAACAACAAGAAGAAGAAGAAGAAGAACACGAAAAACGTGAAAAATAGTGGTTTTAAAATTGTTATACCCCCGACACCTGATGTTCCCAAGAGCTGAAATTTGTTTTACGTCCTCACGTGCCCCTGGAGAATTGGTGTACAAAAAATCAACTCTCGAGACACTCAGGGGACCGAGCTACGGGATGGTGAAAACCCCAACTTGTTCCGTCGCGTAATCAGTGTCTCAGTCGTTCGGTTTTCAGGGCTTCGGTTTTCTTGGCGGGCGGGACGCTCCCGCGTCCCTAGATTATTGTAATGATTCTCAACAACAAAAATTTGCACAATCCCCAAGAAAAAATGCAACAAATTTTCAAAAAATTTCTAATTCAAATTCATTCAAATTTCTAATGCTTTCTATTTTTTAAATGTAATAATAAGAATAATTGTTTTAAATTTTAATAATTTTTTTAAAATTGTTAATTGTTTTAATTAATCAACAATTTTAAAACTACTATTTAGCCAATTCGCAAAAATTTTAAAACTACTTATTTTTCAAACACATTTCAGATAGGTAGGTAACAAACAATAATTTCCAAAAAATAATTATTCTTGTCACAAAGTCTCAGTTCGACCTCCGAGTAGTCAACATCTCAGTGAGTGAACGGCTAAGAAGTGTAAATACAGACCCGACCTCGGGCGCGTTTGTGTAAATAAACCGCGGGTTTTCCTCATAACGCCGAGGTGGAAATATGGAAACTGATGACGAAGGTGAGTTCTCAGTTTATAAGGAGGCAATTATTAACGCCCGTGAGGGCCTATCAAAAAATTATTTAGTGCCTGCGGATGAGCAGCTAAAAGAAGAATTTAAAGCATATAGGGTATGCGTATCTTATCTTAGCGATTTACTGGAGAGAGCTGTCAAAGAAATCTCCAACTTAAAAAATACTAGTCAAGGTATTTGTGCCTTAAACCCAGGTGTTATTAAAATAAAAGAATATCCCTCTGGACCTAGTAATTGTGCATCTGGAAGCAAACAAAAAGATGAAGAATATTATACTGATGAAGAAATGTTAGAATATGAAACAGGAGATTGGAAGAAGCAAGAAAACAAAAAAAGGAAAAAGGGAAATAGTTCCTCAAAAATTGATCATCAGAGTATTGGAAAAAAACCAGAGACAAGGTCAGAGCCAAAACCTCCCCCCATTTACATAGAAAAAGTAGAATCATTCCCAGATCTAGCGTCCGTGGTAAAAAGCAAGGTACAAAATGCTATCATCACTTCGGTGGGAAAAAATACTGCAAAGGTCAACACTGAGACCTCTGACGAATACCGTCAAATAAGCAAACTGCTCGAAGAAAAAAAATACGCTCACTACACCTTCCAAAATAAACAAGATAAGCCAATCAATATCATGATCAAGGGTATCCATAAATCTTGGGAGGAAGATGCTGTGTTGGATGAATTACGAAAACAAAGCTTCAATGTGGTCAAAGTGACAAGAAAGCTAGCTTGGAAAACTAAGGAACCACTTGATATGGTTATGGTGGATTTCCACCACAGCGAAAAAATTGATAGAATCTATGATATCAAAGTACTGATGAGTGGTCGCGTTAATGTTGAACCGATCAGGGCATCAAAGATAATCCCCCAGTGCAAAAAATGTCAATTCTTTGGACATACAAAGAACTATTGTGGTCGGGAACCTAAGTGTGTCAAATGTGGTCGGGACCATGAAACTATAGCCTGTATAAAGCCTGCTGACGTCAGCCCAAGATGTGTAAACTGTAAATCACACGAGCACACAGCTAATTATAGAGGATGTCCTGTGGCTATTGAAGCACAAAAAGCCCGGGACATGAAAACCAAGAGGAATCACAACAGCCAATCCCAATCAAAGTTTCAAGCGAAAAAACCCACGATGAATAATCAGAAGAAAGTTGAGTGGAACCCACAATCAGATACCAATCTTAAATTCTATGCAAATGTCATGAAAAACCTACAAAAGATTCAGCAAGCACCAGCCCAAGAAGACCCGCTTCAAAAAATTCTTGAACAGCTGAACCGTATGGAACTGCAAATGATCAACATGAATAACAGAGTCGGGGCTCTGGAAAGCAGGTCTGGACGAGACCGTACCAACAAATCATGAACAGTCTCAAAATAATGTGCTGGAATGCCAATGGCCTCCTCTCCCGGAAGGATGAGCTACTGGTTGCCCTAAACACAAATTCCATTGATATCTGCGTTGTATCTGAAACACACTTTACTAAGGAATCCTTCTGCAACATGAAGGGGTATAGGTGCTACCACGCAATGCACCCCAGCAACCAAGCAAGAGGTGGGAGCGCGGTGATAATCAGAGACCACATATCCCATCATGAGCTAATAAAAATAGAAAATGAAAAATTCCAAGTAAGTGCAATCATGATCAAAACTAAAATATACCAGATGGCCGTGGCGAGTATTTACTGTCCACCAAAACCAAAACTCAAAACTACAGATTTTGAGGCGGTTTTTAACCACCTAGGCAATCGTTTTATACTAGGAGGAGATTTCAATGCAAAGAGCATAAATTGGGGATCACGACTAACTCTACAAAGAGGACGGGAACTGCATCAAGCTGTACTTACTAGCAGCTGTCAAACCTTTTCTTCGGGAAAGCCAACCTATTGGCCATCAGATCCAAATAAAACGCCGGATTTAATAGACTTTTTTATCGCCAAAAACGTATCGTCAAAATACATCCTTGTGGAAGGTAATTGCGACCTGAGCTCGGATCACTCTCCAATAATAATGACTTTTAGTGAGCAGGTGATTTACAGACCTTACAACCCTGCCCTGGCTAATGACAAAACAGACTGGGAAGGATTCAAAATTGATTTATGCAAAGAATTACACCTGAAGGAGCCTCCACAAACACTAGATGACATAGATCGGGAGCTCGAACAACTTGTATGTTCTATCCAAGAAGTGGCATGGAAGAATACTCCATCAGTTAGAAGAAGACTCAAGGGACTTAACTACCCGAGAGAAATAGTTGAAGCTATAAAATTAAAACGGAAAGCAAGAAAAAAATGGCAAAGTACCCGAATGCCAGAACATAAAACCGAATGGCATAAGGCAGCTAAGGAATTGAAAGAGATGATTCAGATGATTAAGGATGAATCAACTGAAAAGTACCTCAGAGAGTTAACCAGTGACCACCACACTGACTACTCCCTGTGGAAAGCTGCCAAATATCTCAAGAGACCTATAGTTCAAGCACCACCTGTTAGGGATGATAGGGGTAAATGGGCTAGTGACAGTAAAAGCAAGGCTGATTTGTTTGCGGAACACCTTACTAGTGTATTCGCACCCAACTCCAGGTCTCCGGGTGAGCCTACCTTGGAGGAGACACCGCCGCTCGAGCCAGAAGTAAAAATACCGTATGTCACAATAAAAGAAGTACAAAAAACTATTAAAAAGGAGATAAATCCTAAGAAAGCTCCTGGCTTTGTTCTTATCACAGGAAAGATTCTGCACCAGTTACCTCGAAAAGCTATTGTCAAAATCACCCAAATCATTAACGCTGCCATCAAACATCGGTATGTACCCCAGCTATGGAAGATGGCGGAGATCATCATGATACAAAAACCTGGTAAGCCAGCTGATCAAGTAACATCTTACAGGCCCATCTCATTGTTGCCTGTGCTATCCAAAGTTTTCGAAAAATTAATCAGTAAGAGACTCCTCGTCATAATTGAAGAACGGAAGCTAATTCCCAAGCATCAATTCGGATTTCGACGTCAGCACTCGACCATAGATCAAGTCCATCGAATCGTCAATATCATTGAAGAAGCGCTGGAGCAAAAGAAAGTCTGTTCGGCTATCTTTCTTGACGTAGCTCAGGCTTTTGATAAAGTGTGGCACGAAGGCCTAAAACATAAACTCAAAAAGATGCTTCCCATCCATTACGTGGATCTACTGGATTCCTACTTGTCAAAGAGGTATTACCGCATCAAACAAGATGAAGCGTATTCAGATCCAAAAATAGTTAACGCTGGTGTCCCACAAGGCAGTGTGTTAGGCCCCCTCCTATACATACTGTACACGAGCGACCTACCTGACCTAGAATGCAACACAACAGCAACTTTTGCAGACGACACTGCGGTTCTCTCGGTTGGGGAGAACAACAATGAATCTATCAGCAAACTGAACAGATCAATCTCCAAAATCACTCGCTGGACCGCTAAGTGGAGAATCAAACTGAACGAGACAAAGTCGGTGCACATTGATTTCACCAACCGTAAGATCAACTACATCCCGGCTTTTCTCAACAATGTGGTGATTCCCTACTCGAATCACGCCAAATACCTGGGCATGACGCTAGACGCCAAGCTCCGGTGGAAAGAACACGTCAAAAAGAAAAAGACAGAACTTGTCTTAAAATTCAGGAAAATGTACTGGCTCATCGGCCGGCGATCAAAAATGTCACTTCAAAATAAACTGCTCCTGTACACTCAAGTACTTAGGCCTTCGTGGGTCTACGGAGCACAACTGTGGGGCTGTACGGCTCTATCAAACAGGCAGATGATACAACGCTTTCAGAATACCGTACTAGGATGCATAACCAATGCGCCGTGGTATATCCGCAACGACGCTCTACATCGCGACCTTGAGATGGAAAGCATTGACCAAGTGATAAAGCAGCGCGCTAACGCTCATCTTGAGAGACTTAAAAACCATGTCAATGAAGAAGTTGTCCAGCTTCTCGAAGTACATGAGTTGACGCGGCGCCTCAAGCGCACTAAACCACATGAGCTTGTGTAGGGAGTGAGTGTGTGCAATAAATCATAAAGACAAAGGACTAAGTTATGTATCGTTAGCCCTAAATGCCAAGTATTGTAATATAATTAGGTCAGACGAATATTGTTAATGAGATCTATATCTTGGAGCAATAATAAAATATATATTAGAAAAAAAAATAAAAATAAAAAAAAATAAAAATAAAAAAAAATAAAAAAATTCTTGTCACAAAAAGAAGAAAAAAAAGGCAAATTAGTAGGCGTACTAATTTTTTACTAAATTTTGACTAGGATAAAACTTCATTTAGGAAAAAATTTACTAGTTACCTCGTAGGTACTTTTGTTAAATTGAACCGTATTGTATAAGTACCACTCGAAAACTAGCCATGCAAAAAGATGTGATATCCCCCCAAAAACAACTCCGTTGTAAAAACTGGCCCGCCAAAAAACCTCAGCCGCAAAAAGGAATGATATCCATTTTGCCCGCCAGCCACATATATAGGATGCTCGGTGCTTCGCACCTCGCTGTTGAGTGTGCATATAGAAACCTGATCCTCCTACCCCTAACCTCCACCGTCAATGTTTTCCTGTTCCCTGTCTCCTTCCCACAACCCCCTCTCACCCTTAGTCACCCTCGGTTTCACCTAATATGTTTCCTCTGTTACACCAGCAGGGAGCTTTACGCTTCTTTCAATGCTGTTGGCGGGAGCTTTTTGCCAGATGAACTTGCCTGAATTGAAGCATTACTTCATTATAGGTGTACCACCACTGATTACTCGTGACCGCCAGTAATACTTATAATATAGTAATGCTTTAGTAATGTTATAGTAATGCATCCATTGCCGATTCACCTCCATTGCAAATTGTTTGTAAACCAAGTACGAAAATATAGCCTTTTTTCTCCGGTAGAACTCCATCTCCGTTGACATCTGGACACAGACTGCGGCTTTTCTGACGCCCACGTGTGCACCGGAGGACGCGGTGGACGCGCGTTACCGCAACGTTGCCGCGCGATAATTGCCGCTCATGTGCACCAGGCCTAAAGAAAAAATGTGTGTGCGTGTTTATGTCTTTTCAGACGACCCTGAAGATTGGAGATGTGTCCTAAACATTAGTAATTAGGTACCCAAAAAAAATGAACTTAAATATGAGCAATTTCGGAAAAAAATAAAGAGGTCATATGATTTTTAGCGTTCCAAAATACCCGAAAATAATACATTAAATCTATGTTCCCAAGAGCATATTTTGATCTAGGAACGCGGTAGCGTTCCGCCCCGCCAAGCAAAGAAGTTGAGAAAACGAACGATGCCGAGTGTATGTTTACCGGACGTCACGAAACGCGTTTTCGAGGTATCCATATCTCGGCTCCTATTTGACCAATCAACTTGAAATTTGGTGTGGGTCTTCTTTGAGTGTATATTAGAAAGCCCTGAAAGTTTCAAACGATAGGTCTAAAGGGAGCCGAGCTACATAACTTCAAAAACCCGGTTTTCCGGCCTTAGATTGTTCTTCTCCTTCTCCTTCTTCTTCTTCTTCTCCTTCTTCTTCTTCTTCTCCTT
Source organism: Stenodema calcarata (assembly GCA_963920205.1). NCBI lineage: Eukaryota > Metazoa > Arthropoda > Insecta > Hemiptera > Miridae > Stenodema > Stenodema calcarata. Next base: position 10,141,391 of record OY986057.1, on the reverse strand, counting down.
GTTCAGAGAGGCAAGGCTGGAGCCTCTCCACGTTCACCGATTGACTTGCAATTTTGCACAGAGCTTCATTCAACCTTGAGACAGAGCCTTATATAAGATTTAACCCATTATCTCAACCCAAAAAAGTTTTAGAAACAAAAAAACAGAAACCTTAGGAAAATTCTGTCCACTTTGACGAGTCTACAGCCTGGGTAAAAGGACCAATCGACTTGAAATTTTTTAAATACCTTCTTTATAGCATGGCTCAGTGTCATTTGAACGAAATAAGCAATTATCTCAACCCAAAAAAAAATTAGGGACAAAAAAACTGAAATTTAGGGTAATTTAGGCTAATTATGGCCATATCTCGGCTCCTAGTAGACCGATCAACTTGAAATTTGGTATGGATCTTTTTGGTGTGGATAAGAGAAAGCCCTGAAAGTTTCAAGTCGCTAGGTCTAAATGGAGCCGAGTTATATAACTTCAAAAACCAATTACCATGTTTTTCTACTTTTTTCAGTCGGTCAAGGCTACAGCCTCTCCACCTTCGCCGATTGACTTGAATTTTTGCACGGAGCTTCGTTTCAAGTGTAGCAAGTGCCTTTTGAAAGATTCAAGTCGATATCTTTAAAGGGAGCCGATTTATATAACTTCAAAAACCCGGTTTTTCACCCTTACCTGTTCTTCTTCTCCTTAATCAGTTAGGCATTTCCACCTTCGCGGATTGACTTGAGATTTTGCACAGAGCTTCGTTTCAACATCAGACAGTGCCTTTTGAAAGGTTTAACCCATTATCTCAACCCAAAAACTTTTAGAAACCAAAAACTGAAATTTAGGCTAATTTTGGCAACTTTGACGAGTCAACAGCCTGGGTAACCGGACCAATCGACTTGAAATTTTGCATAGACCTTCTTTATAAAATGACCCACTTCAACAACAAAAAGATGTGATATCTCCCCAAAAACACTCCGTGTAAAAATCACCCCGCCTCGCAAATATCATTCTTCAGAGGCCGGAAAAAGTTATGATATCCACTTTCCCCGCCCGCCCTTTTCCTCATTAAGGAGCTAAGTATAATGAAAAGCTTAACCACTTCACAAGCACCGTACCCCTTTCGAAATCTCCCCTTGGCGCTATTGCGAGACGTTTTTATTACTTCCACAAGCAACAAATACTTGTATAAAACGTTAACCACCATCAAGTATTAGTTGCTTGTGGAAGTAATAAAAACGTCTCGCAATAGCGCCAAGGGGAGATTTCGAAAGGGGTACGGTGCTTGTGAAGTGGTTAAGCTTTTCATTATACTTAGCTCCTTAATGAGGAAAAGGGCGGGCGGGGAAAGTGGATATCATAACTTTTTCCGGCCTCTGAAGAATGATATTTGCGAGGCGGGGTGATTTTTACACGGAGTGTTTTTTGGGGGGATTGTTTATACCACAGGAGACGACCAAACAAAATAGTTCTTCTGACTTCTAAGTTTGGGGGTATACTCTTGGGACTCTCGCAGTTCACTGTGCACCTTTGCACCCATTGGTGGCGCCTGACAATACAATTGTGACGGTTCCCGAATTTGTTATATAACTCTTTCAAAGCTGGGCGATGGCCTTGGAGGCCCACCGTCTCACTCCTCTCTACATTTGTGTGAGGAGGTATTGAACTAAGATGTATGGCTGCCACATACATAAGATTTTCAAACATACGGCAAGTTGGTTGTAGTACCATCACCGATGTATCAGTAATGACAGTATAAATACCTACCAGCTTGATAGTTTTAGCCCTGTGTCTTCCGTTACGTACACATTTTACACTTTGATAGTAGTTGGCCAATCCACTCGTTTTACAAGCAGGATGTTGACGAGTGGAGCTAGGTTGGATCTGAACAAAAGCATTGAAGTAGACAGTATGATCGGATAAGCTATGTAGATGAATTCATTGAATTCCCTCGATATACATGCGTGGACAGTTCCATCAGTCTCAGCGAGCGTGCTCATCGGACCGATCGCAATTATAAGTTTCCAGTAATCAACGTTCCATGTTCCACGTTATTGTATGTATGTCATCATTATTTTTGGTAGTCTTTCTAAACATCGCCACAAACACAGCTGCCTATACAGTAAGTATGAAGCAAACAGTCAATATAGTGTCAATTTTTGCATTACCTTCAAGGAACTTTACAGAGCCGTTTAAACGCACGGCAGCGATAAAATTTATTTGTCGCTATACAATATTGTACATTTTCGTCCCGCCCGCCAAGAAAACCGAAGCCCTGAAAACCGGATCGACTGAGACACTGATTACGCGACGGAACAAGTTGGGTTTTTCACCCCTCCATAGCTCGGCCCCTGGGTGTCTCGGGAGTTGATTTTGGTTTATAATCTTCGATAATGAACCATTGGAATCACACAAAGAAAACATTTTTTTACCCCCCCCCCCCCCCCCTCAAAATTTGTTGGTTTACGTTTCAAGATACGTAGATTCAGAATATCGAATAAAAAAAATCCGTCCGTCCGCCGTACGCCGTCCGCCGTCCGCTGCACTTTGCCCAGTTAGCTTTGAGCTAAAATTTCGAAATTTTCGTTACGGGTTCCAACCAACCCCACAATGATCTTCGAAACTTTTCTAAACCAAAGAGTCAAAGGGAAGGGGTTCAAAACAATTTTGAAAATTTCAAAACTCGAAAAATTCAGATGAAACAGGGTGTTTTTGGTTTATTATCTTCGATAGTGAACCATTGGAATCGCCCAAAGAAAAAACATTTTTAACCCCCCCTCAAAATTTGTTGGATTACGTTTCAAGATACGTAGATTCAGAAAATCGAATAAAAAAGAATCCGTCCGTCCGCCGTACGCCGTCCGCGGCACTTTGCCTAGTTAACGTTGAGCTAAAATTTCGAAATTTGTTACGGGTTCCGACCAACCCCACAATGATCCTCGAAACTTTTCATAACCCTAGGGGTTCAAAACGAATTTTGAAATTTTGAAAATTTCATAACTCGAAAAATTCATATAGAACGGTATGTTTTTTTGTTCATATTTAGTTCATATTTATTCCTTACAATTTTCTAAGACCATCCACAGCTTCGTACGACCAGCCGAACGGTCAAAATGACGGCTCAAAGGTTGAACCTGTCAACACGATCGAGAATCAAACGGTTGAAATACAGGTCAATTTTCATACTAACGAGCTGTTTGGAACCTCATATGGTTTTAGTGATGTCGAGTTTTTTGTTCTGAGGTTTTTATTCGAATTTCTGAATCTACGTAGCTTTAAACGTAAACCAACAAATTTTGAGGGGTGGTTATTCCTTAGAATCTTTTAAGACCATCAACAGCTTTGTACGACCAGCCGTTCGTTCACAATGACGGCTCAAAGTTTGAGCCTGTCAACACGATCGTGAATCAAACGGTTGAAATACAGGTCAATTTTCATACAAACGAGCTGTTTGGAACATCATATGGTTTTAGTGATGTCGAGTTTTTTGTTCTGAGGTACGTTTCGTGCTACGGAAATGAAGGTAATTTCGAATGTTTGTTGGTGGGTTCTTCTTTCATAGAAAAATTATTACTGACGTAGTATTAAAACCCAGGCGATTCCAACAGCCGGATATCGTATTAATTAATCATAATTAATAATTATTATTATTAATAATAAATACAAATTATTAATACCTAATAATAAATTAAAATAATTAAGAAAATATGTTACGCAGTTTATTTTTTCATGGTGATGGTGATAGTATGATTATTTGGTAACAAAGTGGTGGTCGTAGAGTTGCGCCTATTCGAGGATCTATAGGAAATTTTATGGGCTTTCAAATGAGAGTACACACTATGCCACTTTTCCCAAGGGTTCTCGAGTTATTCGTGATTTTTGGTGAAATATCGTGGGTTTTACGTTCTGCAAACTTTCTCAAATCTCTTCCACACCAATTAAGTATGGTAATGATTCTCTACAAGAAAATTTTTGCATAACTCCCAAGGAAAAATGCAACAAATTTTCAACGACATAATTCAATTTTTTTTCAAATTCAAATTTTTTGTAAATTAATTTTTTTTTTTTTTTTGAATTTTTTTGGAAACAGATGTGATATCCCCCAAAAAACAATTCCGTTGTAAAAAACTCTGCAAATTCTTGACACAACGGTTCATTATCTTCTTTGTACAGATCACCCTTCTGTCTAGATCACTAGGTCTAAATGTCTGGATCCTAAATGTTAGATTAATTATTATTATCAATTATCACTAATTATTAACCATTTTATCAAGTACCTAGTGAAAATTATTATAATTTATTGTTAGGTATTAATAATTCGTATTTACTATTAATAATAATTATTATTAATTATGATTAATTAATACGATATAATTCTGGGGTTTTTAATACTACGTCGGTAATAATTTTTCTATGAAAGAAGTACCTACCAACAAACCTTCGAAATTACCTTCACTTCCGTAGCACGAAACGCACCTCAGAACAACAAACTCGACCTCACTTAAGCCATATGATGTTCCAAAGAGCTTGTCAGTATGAAAATGGACCTGTATTTCAACAGTTTGATTCACGATCGTGTTGTGAGGCACAATCTTTGAGCCGTCATTGTAAACGAACGGCTGGTCGTACAAAGCTGCGGATGGTCTTAACAAATTCTACGGAACAAACTCTATCTAAATATGAAATAAAAAACATACGTTCTATATGAATTTTTCGAGATATGAGAATTTCAAATTTTCAAAATTCGTTTTGAACCCCTTCCCCTTAACCTAGGGTTATGAAAAGTTTCGAGGACCATTGTGGGGTTGGTCGAAACCCATAAAAAAAATTTCGTAATTTTAACTCAACGCTAACTGGGCAAAGTGCCGCGGACGGCGTACGGCGGACGGCGTACGGCGGACGGACGGATTTTTTTTAATTCGATTTTCTGAATCTACGTATCTTGAAACGTAAACCAACAAATTTGAGGGGGGGTTAAAATTTTTTTTTCTTTGGGCGATTCCAATGGTTCATTATCGAAGATAATAAACCAAAATGAAGTACGAGGTACGCGGTGTGGGTGTGGGAGGGGGCGCAGAGACATAAAAGATCTCGTCGTATGACGTACTTGTTGGCCTCCTGCCAGCCGTCTTATGTCATACGCTCGTGCGTCATAGGCTCTGACGCACTAGTTGGTCTCCTGCCAGCCGTCTTACGTCATACGCTCGTGCGTCATAGGCTCTGACGTACTTGTTGGCCACCAGCCAGCCGTCTTACGTCATACGCTCGTGCGTCATAGGCTCTGACGCACTAGTTAACCTCCTGCCAGCCGTCTTACGTCATACGCTCGTGCGTCATAGGCTCTGACGCACTAGTTGGCCTCCTGCCAGCCGTCTTACGTCATACGCTCGTGCGTCATAGGCTCTGACGTACTTGTTGGCCTCCTGCCAGACGTCTTACGTCATACGCTCGTGCGTCTTAGGCTCTGACGTACTTGTTGGCCTCCTGCCAGCCGTCTTACGTCATACGCTCGTGCGTCATAGGCTCTGACGTACTAGTTGGCCTCCTGCCTGCCGTCTTACGTCATACGCTCGTGCGTCATAGGCTCTGACGTAATGGCCCGCCGGTCGCTTGTGTTCTGACGTGATCTGAGGGAAAGGGTGAATCAAGGGAACAAATTTTTCCCGTTTCAGTTTATGTGCCAAAGCAAAGACATGAAAATGTCAAAAAAATATGTAAATAGGTACCTAAGCCCAACTGTAATGTCAATTTTCTGACAATGAGTTTTCGACTATAGTTTTCATACCTTTTTACTTAAGTACTTATTGCAATTTGAGACTGATAATGAGCTGTTTGCAAATAAAAAGTCTGATAACTACTTTATTACATCTTATTAATCTATTTTCAAGTTCCGATTCACAGTTGAATGTATTTTATTTAGATGTCGTAAAATTCGAAAACGATGGAATGACGAAACCTGTCGACTACTGACTCAAGTGATACTGTCGACTTCTAACACATGTAGGTCGACTACTAGTGCAAAACCATGTCGACTACTGAAGAAAATGTTGGTCACTGGTGTTGACTACTACCTAGAGCATTGGGATTTTTTACAAAACTTGTTTTTCCCTTTTCAAACCATGTTGAATAATATTTCCCGCTGCCAGGTCTTTTAGGGAAGGATCTTGGGTACACAATGAACAGATTTGCAATGAGAAAAAACTCTGCAAATTCTTGACACAACGGTTTATTATCTTTCTTGTGCAGATCACCCTTCTGTCTATACCAGACTGTATTGCAAATCGGCACCATAACATATTCTCACCGTACTCATACCATACCATACCATACGAATTTCTTTCCTATCATACCATACTGTATTATACCAAATCATACATACAATAATATACCATACCATACTCATACCATGTCATACAAACCGAGTGAATATTGAAATGTCATCCATTTCTGACCTATATTTAAAATTTCAAGTATCTAGCTCATCATCAAAATTTAATTTGTTTAAACAAATAGGTATTATTTAAACAATTTTACAGACAAGAAACCGAGTGAATATTGCATTGTGATCCAGTTCTGACCTATTTTTAAAATTTCAAGTCAATAGCTCATCATCAAAATTTAATTTGTATTATTACAAAAAGGTATTATTTAAACAATTTTACAGATGAGAAACCGAGTGAATATTGTAATGTGGTCTATCCCCGACTCACGGTTAAAATTTCTAGACTGTAGTTTACCTGGGAGATGAAAAAAGGTAGTTTTATTCTGGGCGTCTGGGGGTTGGGTCACATAACGGCCGTTTTCGACGCGAAAGTTTTGTGTTTTTCCTAAACCTTTGCGCGGTCACTGTGAACGAACGGCTGGTCGCACAAAAATCCAATTGGTCTTAAAAGATTCGTAATTTTTCAGGTCATTCAAAAGTGAACTAAAAATTACACCGTTTCATGAGAATTTGTAGAGATATGACCTAGGGTTATGAAAAGTTTCGAGGATCATTGTGGGGCTGGTCCAAACCCAGAAACCAAATTTCGTAATTTTAGCTCAACGCTAACTGGGCAAAGTGCCACGGACGGCGGACGGGTGACGGCGTACGGGTGACGGACGGATTTTTTTTATTCGATTTTCTGAATCTACGTATCTTGAAACGTAAACCAACAAATTTTGAGGGGGGGTTAAAAAATTTTTTTCTTTGGGCGATTCCAATGGTTCATTATCGAAGATAATAAACCAAAACGCCAAAAAACCTCCGCAGCCGCAAAAAGGAATGATATCCATTTTGCCCGCGAGCCACGTTTATTCTATGCTCAGTGTTGAGTGTGCATATAGAATCCTGATCCTCCTACCCCTAACCACCACCACCAATGTTTTCCTGTTCCCTGTCTTCTTCCCACAACCCCCTTTTCACCCTCCTCTGTTTCCTCTGTTGCACCTGAAGGAAGCTTTTCCCTTCTTTCAATGCTGTTAGCCGGAGCTATTTGCAAGGCTGCTGAGAATTAGATGATACATGTAGTAGTGGTTGTGATGACTACTTAGTGGTGGTACAATAGTAAAGTTGTGAGCCATTTCAGGCTGGCTGACTTCGCGAAAGCAAGGCGTCTAAGAATTATATAAGTATTACTGGTGGTCACGACTAATCAGTGGTGGTACAACTACAGTGAAGTTATACTCCAATTCAGGCGTGCTCGTCTGGCAAAAAGCTTCCGCCAACAGCATTGAAAGAAGCGAAAAGCTCCCTGCAGGTGCAACAGAGCAAACAGAGGAGGGTGGAAGGGGGGGAAGAAGACAGGGAACAGGAAAACATTGGTGGTGGTGGTTGGGCAAAATGGATATCATTCCTTTTTGCGGCTGAGGAGGTTTTTTGGCGGGCCAGTTTTTACAACGGAGTTCTTTTTTTGGGGGTTTAGTTGTTAGTCGATACGAATGAATTTATAGGGACTCTCGCTGGACAGCTCCCCCGACATACATCCCATAGTGCCTTATAATTATAATTAATAAAACATGAAGATCTATCTATCTAGATGAGACGTGGACTGACTCGATGTCGAACCAAGTTATCGCTTTCTGATCCTATCTATTCATAACCATCAAACTCCAAGTTGTTTGACAAAAGCTCTGAGCTCACTAATCTGTGTACTACAATTGCAAATGAGCTCAAATTTTCGCGGAGGGCACTTCCCCCAAATAACAACAATCGTTCTGATGGTAACCACAGTGAAGGCTTCATCTAATAACTTTGGTCCCAAGGAAACACGTGTAGAACATAATTAATTTGTTTTGTATCCACGTACAAAGATCCATATTTATTTTTCGTCGAGAATGAATCTGGTAAATTGAGAAAACACGCCTAATGGAGATGGCTATAACAAATCAGTCAGCAAATCATATGAAAATAGAAACTGTGTCAGTGGCTGCTGCGAATGCCCTCTCTGCATTTGAAAAGGTTTCAATGAAGGTTCAATGAATGAGAAGAACCTGACGCTCTCTCAATTATGAGGAAATTTTAGACGTGAAAGTATTTCACTAGTATGTCAGAAATGGCGAGGTCGATTCCTGATCGCATTGCGTTCTTCATATGGGTCCTATGTTGAAAACAAGGTCAATAGTACAAAATCGGACAATCAGAACCCCAGAAAATGGTGACTCACTTCAAAGACCCAACCCGGGTGTGCCCCCTCTTGGAATCAACGAGTCCATGGTACGTCGCGAGCATCGATGTATATACCTATACATCGATGTTCGCGAGGCGTCTTATCATAAAAAAAATTTGGCATTCAATCCCTACAAAATTCTAGTTCTTCATAAATGGTGAGCACAAGATTAGCAACAACGAACAATGGAACAATGGGCCGGGCTGCATATGCATTTCTGTGCGTGCGTAAACTTGAATTTCTAGAAAGTTTGCAAAGCTCCTGTAAAAGATAGTATTCACTCTGTTTAATATTCTTGACCTGAGTTCCTCAACGTAGTGTGGATTTTGTCTAACTAGGTACGAATCTGGAAATGTCTCTCAGCTCATTCAAATATCGGTCATCTAAATGAGGGGAAGCTTCCCTTCATTTACGAAGAATAGCCCAGCGAACGGGATGAAATCTGCGTTTGACACGACCCACCATGTATTCCTCTTTTTAAAGCTTTCTATTTTAGGAGTTTCGGGGAAGTTTATTTCAGTTTCAGTTTCAGCTCCAGGTTCAGTTATTCAGTTTGTACTCGGAGATTGTCTCCTCATCAGAACGTGGTAAGGGTCAACTAAGCCAACAGAGTTCGACAGAGTAGCTCGCTGTCCTCTCGCTCGTTTTCTGGTTCATCGACGATTTGGTTTATGAGCTAAGCATTGACATCAGAGTCGGAATTGCATGATTTGAAACGGCTCCAAAATCGAGATGAAAGAGGCACCCTAAGCCAGTGTTCCATACGCCAACAAGGGCTGTACGATAGAATAGGTTAAAAAAAAACTTTCTAGTTCTGGTTACTAAGCAGGTTATTACAGTGGACATCCTAACGCAACATTTCGTCAATAACGGTACCTAGGTATCTACTTTTACAACGTTCTCTATATTGGGTGGATACGTTGTTTTATATTTGTGCATTGACGCAGCTCAGAGTTTCTGCGCGTAACTTCGTGTAACCCAGGATCAAAACACAAATATTTACACTTGTTTGCTCAAGTGTAATAGAGTGGAAATTCAGGCACATTTCAATCGACAGCATGTTACGGTTTACCTGAAGATGTACCTCAGCGATGGAAGGAGCTTCGCAGAGGATAGCAAGGTCAATCGGCAAATAAATAAATATTTCCCAATAGTGGAATCCTCGAAACCAGGTTGAATGAGAAAGTACATGCATATGAACCGTCGATAGCGCATTCTATTGGAGTACACGTAAAATCGACGATGTCAATAATATTACAATATCTTATATTGTAATTTTTATTGATGTTTGATCACAAAAACGTCAACTCGCTAAAAAAATCGGCTCTCGTTGTTTATCTGAGCGCTCCGATTTGAAACTGATAAATGCCTTCAAATGGGGCACGGTTACTAGAAGAGAGTAACCGTGAAATGGGGTGAGACAGTTCCTCTACCGTTGTACTTATATGGGACTCCCATCAAGAAATTGATCATAATATGATCAATATAATATATATAATATAATATTGATATATAATATTGATCATAATATGATGTTGAGGGATGTCGAGGGTCGGTCAAATGAAAATTGATTTATGTGCCAACGTTTCGAAGAATATATTTCTTCATCTTCAGGGCAGGTTATGAAATAGAGTTAGACTCCAACAGGGAAGCTCCTTCCTCCAGATCACAGAAGTAATAACTTCCGTGATCTGGAGGAAGGAGCTTCCCTGTTGGAGTCTAACTCTATTTCATAACCTGCCCTGAAGATGAAGAAATATATTCTTCGAAACGTTGGCACATAAATCAATTTTCATTTGACCGACCCTCGACATCCCTCAACATCATTCTTACTGACGGTCAACCTAAACCACCACACTGATCATAATATGATATATTATATCATATCCGGTAAAGCCGACAAAGTTCCTCAAATATAGAAATTAGACAAGAAAACGGCGTGGTGGGTACTAAACGTCTCGACAAAGTTGAGCTGGTAAGGATACTTATTGCAGAGGCAAGTGATTACAATCCAGAAGACAATGCCTTGGTTTTGAGTTCCTGAATGATGATTTATGCTACTGAGCTCGCTACATCTTCCAGTGTTGCTTTTAGCGAATTAAATTGTAATGTTCCCTCATTCATTACTGTCCCCAACCAGTTGAGTAATCATGTCGCATTTAAAGAAAATCATTCAATTGTTGTCATTTCATCGCCCATTGTCTTCAGTCCAAAGACTGGAAATTAGAGAGAGGCAACAAATTCGTTGATAGGCATAGTCTTACCAAAACATTATATTAACGTTACATTTACAAAATACAAGATGTGGAGTAAAACTTGTTTCAACAAATGTTCTCATTTTTTTCCCCTCGAATAAATAATTTAAGCCTAGAGTTAAGCTCTAACTCAGCTGCAATGAAATGGCCGACTCATCAACCCTTGTTACAGGCTAAAAGTTGACTGGCGAGGGAACCTCCGTCGAATCCTACTACAAGCGAATCTACCATGCTTGCGGATGAGCTCATTCATTTTTGGTTTATTATCTTCGATAATGAACCATTGGAATCGCCCAAAGGAAACATTTTTTTAACCCCACCTCAACATTTGTTGGCTTACGTTTCAAGATACGTAGATTCAGAAAATCGAATGAAAAAAAATCCGTCCGTCCGCCGTACGCCGTCCGCCTACTTTGAGCTAAAATTTCGACATTTTTGTTACGGGTTCCGACCAACCCCACAATGATCCTCGAAACTTTTCATAACCCTAGGTCAAGGGGAAGGGGTTCAAAACGAATTTTGAAATTTTGAAAATCTCAAAACTCGAAATATTCCCATCAAACGGTATGTTTTTTATTCCATATTTAGATGGAGTTTATTCCTTAGAATTTTTTATGACCATCCACAGCTTTGTACGACTAGCCGTTCGTTCACAATGACGGCTCAAAGGTTGAGCCAGTCAACACGATCGTGAATCAAACGGTTGAAATACAAGTCAATTTTCAGTTTCAGTGATGTCGAGTTTTTTGTTCTGAGGTACGTTTCGTGCTATGGAAATGAAGGTAATTTCGAACGTTTGTTGGTAGGTACTTCTTTTATAGAAAAATTATTACCGACGTAGTATTAAAAACCCCAGAATTATATCGGTACATTTTATTTGTAATTAATTCATCATCTCTATCATTCAGGTTCTGCACAATGCAACCCAGGCGATTCCAACAGCCTGATATCGTATTAATTAATCATAATTAATAATAATTATTATTAATAATAAATACACATTATTAATACCTAACAATAAATTATAATAATTTTCACTAGGTACTTGATAAAATTATTAATAATTGATAATTCATAATTATAATTAATCTAACATTTAGGATCTAGACATTTAGACCTTTTTTTTAAAATATTTTTATTGGCGTCGTAATGTAATGCATTCAGCCTACTGATTATAAATTAAATTAACTGATTGATAAAATAATGAAAAAATGTTCAATTTACGTAAATTTAAGCAAAAATAATTTCAAACTTTGTGGTTGATGTCCTGGAGGAAACTGTAAAGTGCTCGGTATACTGTCCAGTTCTCTGATGCTACTAGGGAGTCCAAGTTGAACGGGGCTTCGACTTGGGGGGGTATATTTATCATCATGTTCTGTCTTTTGTCATCGTATGTAGGGCATATGAGACAAATGTGTTCCATGGATCCTTCGCCATCGTTGCATGCATCACAGTTGTTGTTTTCTACCATATTCAATTTAAATAGGTATGTTTTGCATATCGCATGCCCTGTTCTCAATCGTATCATCGATTTGAGGAAATGCGTGGTTGCGGTCGTAGATATTGACCTAAACCAACATTTTTTCGATGGCTGGGGGAACATCGATGTATACCGAAGTCCTGCTGGGTAATTAGCATGGTATTTCCTCCATTTACGTCTAAGATGTTGGTTGAACGTTAAGTTTAAATCCGAGGGGGGGGGAACATGGTGGTGTGATCATCCTTTGCGGTATCATGGTGGCATCCTTTGCTTTCTCGTCTGCAATTGAATTTCCCCGGATTCCGTGGTGTCCACGAATCCAAACTAAGTGGGTTGTCTTTCCTTGGTTGCGAAGTCTTATTGCTTTCATCATTATGTCCGCTTCGAGGTAAGTGAGACGAGAGGAAGGTGAAGTATTGCTCAATTTGTTGACTATGCTTTGGCAGTCTGTCAGTAAAACCAACCCTTTTCATGCCTCACCCATCTAATCAGCATAACATAGGGCCTGCACCAGAGCGAACGCTTCTGCCGAATAAACTGAGGCTCGATTTCAAAGACGGTAGCTTTTGTAGAAATTGTTGGAAGCATCGTAGAACGCACATCCCACCCGATAATTTATTTTGGAGCCATCAGTATAGATAATGGTAGCATCTGGCCATTTTTTTAACAGCTAAGATTCTAAGAAGTCCGTGGTAGAAGCTCCAAGGTTTTGGAATTCTGCCTGAGGTACATATGCTATTCTGAGGATGCTGAGCGTAGGTGAGTATGGAACTACGTATCGTAGGGGACGGCTCTGCTTTGAAATCCAGGGTATCTCTCCGGACCAATTCAGGAAGCTCTCACAGAGAGCTGGTGTCCTTCTCCTTATCCAGTATCGTTCGGTCAGCGTATCAATTGCTAGAGTTCTAATTTTTCCCATCATGGATTCGTTTCTGGAGTACACTGACATTAGATAGCGATTTGCTAGGAGCTCTCTCCTAAGCTCAAGGGGAGGTTCGCCTGCCTCGGCCAATAGTGCAGCAATTGGGGTACTTTTTAGAGTATGCTTTCACCAACATGGATCCGTCTTCGAGTGAATAGGCATATCTTTGACTTCTGGATGGAGATAGAAAGTCCCAGTCCGTCGAAAAAACAGACAGTAGAGTGAACAGCTTGCGATAGCTGTTCTTTACAGACATCGAAATCGGAGTGAGTGCAGTATAAGCAGACGTCATCCGCGTACTGCAAAATTTTAACGTTGTCGGGTAATACATCCTCGATTCCAGAAACGTAGACATATACAACAATGTGCTGAGCACAGTGCCCTGTGGCAATCCCTTCCATACTCTTCTGGGCCCGACTATGGCATCTTCCACCTTTACATAGATGTTCCTTTCGTCGATCATTCTGGTAATTAGGTCAGCAAAACGGCTTGGCGTTCCGATTTCTTTCAGTTTAGAGTTCAAAATGGGCAGCAGAACGTCGTCATATGCTGATTTTATATCGAGGAAAAGAGCCAAAGTAGACAATGTCATGTTCTGTTCTCCGTGAATCCGTTCTGTACAAAGAAGATAATGAACCGTTGTGTCAACAATTTGCAGAGTTTTCAATGTAAGTTGAACATCAAATTAATGAAGTGTAAAATTTTTGTGCAACAAAATTAATTATAAATTTAATAAAACTCCAATTGGTAGGAAGTTGATCAAGAAATATTTTCTGGTAGATATTAAATTGAATCAAATAAAAATTATTGCAGTCCCCCCAGTGTCACTTAAAGGATAAGGTTAAGGGATAAGAGTGGAGGTTTTCTGAATTTTACTTTTACGCCCATTACTGATTCTAATTTCGCTTTTCCAATAGTCTGAAATGAATCCATACCTATGGAATATATCATGATATACAAGGTGTTCACCACTTGGTGTGAAAGAAAGAATTGGGTAAAACTTGAAAATGGAGTAGAGCGCCGCCAACCGCACTTTTGTACCTCAATCCGTTCTCCAGATATGATTATTTAAAGTTTTTTGTTGTTGTCAGAACACCACGTTTATGCCATACAAACGCATGTTTCTTCACTTTGAAACAACTTTTTTCTATTTTTGACCATACTTTTGGGTCAGTGGTATTTCTTATATACGCCTAATGCACTAAATTTCCAAAAAAACGTGCTGGAAGCTGTCAAATCTCAGGAAAACTATCAAATTTTATCAGCTTCCTAATAGTATCATCAACTTTACAATTTCATGTCGATTTCATGGAGAAATTCAAGTTTGAATGCGGAAAAAGAGTAGGCAACCTACAAAAATACCAGTACCTACCAGAAAATTAACAAACGGATTCTAAATTTTTTGTGTTTGCCGTCGTAGTGATATGATTAAGATTAATAATTACAAGGATATCAGGGCAAAATGACATTCTCGTTTTAAGTCCGCGGTTGATTTAATGAATTTCAGTACAAAAATAAGGAGGTTAAAACAAAACGAGGTAAAAAAATCCACAGTCATGCAGCATGGCGATAAGAGCGAATTTTCAAAGAAATTGCTGGTTTCATGTCAAATGTCTCCATTGTAGAACATGATGTCCATGAAGGACATCTCAAGTATCAACCACGTTTCTTCAGCGTGTAAAAACCTTTAGAATGAGGTGTCACCTTTCGGGCTTTCATTTTATAGGTGCCCCCCCCGAACTCGTCACAGCTTTTAGACATTAGAGCAGAATTAACATGAAGAACGTCTACTTCATCTTCGAAGTACTCAAGTTTGAGAACGAAATAATGTATCCCAATTCTGACTTCACGATTGTATTCAGCGTGTAAAAACCTTAAAAATGAGGTGTGACTTGTCAGACTTTCATTTTTTTGGTGTATCCCCCCCCCCCCACGCATTACCAAACCCACCACCACACAACCCCCCTCAGCTCTTGGACATTTCAACTCTAAACACGACGGTGTTTTCAGAATTGCGATATCTTTTTCCGTTATCAGATTAGAAGAGACTAACCATGATGAAATCATCAGTCATGCCGCATGACTATAAGAGCGAATTTTCGAAGGATTAATTGGTTTTATGTAAATGGTCTTCGTTATAGACCGTGATGTCCATGAAGAACATCTCAAGTAACAACCACGTTTCTTCATCTTCAACGTGCTCCAGTTTGAGAGCGGAATAAGATATAGCAATTTTGAATCCGTTTCAGACCATCCTGAATCCACTGCCAAAAGACACCAAACATTACAATGATGCTTGACAATGATTTTTGTGCTTCAAAAATACATATTTATATAAATTCTGACTTCACCGTCGTGTTTAGAGTTGAAATTCCCAAATGATGAGAGGAGTATAGGGGTAGGAGGGGGGGGGGGGATTCAAAAAAATGAAAGTCTGACAAGTGACACCTTATTTTAAAGGTTTTTACACGCTGAATAAGAGTTTTAGGGGGGGGGGGGGGATTCCTCATAAATTCCCAAAATGAAACATTCTGACATGTGACACCTCATTTCAAAGGTTTCTTTTATGCTGAACACGATGGTGACAACAGAATTGCAATATCTCATCCCGTTCTCAAACTGAAGCACTTTGAAGATGAAGAAAAGTGGTGGATCCTTGATATGTGGTTAGTCTCTTCTAATCTGATAACGGAAAGAGATATCGCAATGCTGAAAACACAGTCGTGTTTAGAGTTGAAGTGTCCAAAAGCTGAGAGGGGTTTTGGGGAGTTAGGGGGGGGGGGGGGGGGTTAACTCACAAATTCCAAAAATGAAACGGGCTGTCAAAAATGAAAAACCTCATTTCAAAGGTTTTTACACGCTGAATAAGATGGTGAAGCCAGAATTGCTATATTTTACTCCGCTCTCAAACTGGAGCACTTTGAAGATGAAGAAACGTACGACTATGTACGTCAATTACTTCAAAATGCATGGGAACTATGTTGTCAAGGTGCTGAGGATGCCACAGTCTAGGTACCCGCGTCAAATCGCCGAGGAAGCCACCCGACTCAGGGCTAGCTGGTTCAGTGGTGGGAGGTGCTCAATGAGGAGTACTCAATAGGCGCGGAGCTTTTTGGGGCTGATGCAGCGCAATTTGAGGAATTCCTCACTGCCGTCATACCTACCTATAATGGAAACCAGACAGAATGAGATTTTCAAGAGAAAAGCACTCGAGTCAAACCACTTCCTGCTGTATGCAGCCTTAGATTATAACCCCAGCTACCTGAAAATTGAAGCGCGCAAAGTTGTCAGGCTAATAGCGAGAGCACGCTGCAAGCAGCTTGGACTCAATGCGAAACGGTGGAACCGTGATACGGAGGGAGCTGTACTACGATCTGTGCTGCGTGCAACAGGGTCGAGGAGGAGACGAGCCATCATTTCTTCTGCAGATCCCCATAATTGCAGAGTTCAGACTTCGGCATTTCGGAAAACCTTACCTTGAATCTCGGGAGATCATAAAAAGCCTGGACGGTGCTGATTGGTTCAGAGTGTATAACTTCCTTAGGAGGCCTTGGGATACTGTGCATTTTTGGTGCAAAATTTCAATTTTGTTGGCTGAACTCTATCGTATTATGTAATGTCCAAAAAAACGTAAAATAATAATTTGTTGTTTTCTTAATATTAATTATCGTGTTATATTAAAATAATGATTTTGTTACGTTAATGAAAATAATAATAATTCATATCATCATATTGTGTTCATCATCTTTGTGTAGAGAGCCGTAAATGTTTTCAGCAAATTTTTGTATGTATATTGGCTGTTGTTTAATAAACATATTTTCTATTCTATTCAAATGTGACAATCATATAAGTATCTCGAATTAGTTTACAGGTACTTGATCTCCTAATGCCTACACCTGATTTACATCAGGTGTAGGCTGATACGGATTCACCGCTTCACATTGAAAATCAGAGCGTGACTGTAATAATTACAGTGGCCAATAATTCATACGAAAATTATTTTCGTATGAATTATTGGCCACTGCATCATTGCCGAGATGTGATTGCATAGTTGAAATTTCGAGATAATCTACACAGTGAAGGCTGGATATGGATGATAAGATATGGAAGATGAAGCCCTGACGAACTCCCGATCTGTCAGTGTGCTGTTGTTTAGCGTCGTGTCGACCCAAAAATATTTTATTTGAAAAATGTATAATGTGCTAGGTTCTTCAATAGAACGGTAGATTGTAATAAATCCTACTCTAATGGATGGGTCAAACAGTAAAGCTCCATTAATCACTCCCTTGTCAACTTCCATCACGGCATCCGATGACAAACTCCGTTACAGGTCGTACGGTGGGTTCTCCTTCACTAAACCCATTCTATGATCCATGGGAAACCCCCCATTTACCTTCGAAATTCTCTAGAAATCGTATTTTGCATGGATATTTACAAGAGGCTAAACCGATAAATCGTAGGCCTATAAGTGATACCTCGTAAGTGAAAAACTCTAACTTTTCAGGGGAAGCAAAAAACTGTTTACTCGGGTATATTATGACATTTTTGGTACATAGCGAAGAGGGAACTCTCAACGAATCTCTACTTCTGCTTCCCTTCAAAGATTACCTAACGCCATCAAAGATTAAAACGCCATAAATATACTAGCAAAAATTAATTCCGAGGTGCCAGATCATATAACCAAGCCGCTACTGAACCACCTTTCAAGAAAAGCACTGATATGCGAGCATACATTAACAACAGCATTTTCAGCACCACCTATTATCCCTCCAACTGGAATCATGCCAACGTAATAATGTTTCTCAAGCCGCAGAAAGGTGCATGCGACCCAACAAGCTATAGGCCCTTCACTTCAGGCCACTTCTAATATTAGCCGAAATACTTCTGCTACCCAAATTGATTAGTACTAGTAAATTAGCACGAATCTCAGAGGAAGAATATGAGTTTGGCTCCAGGTCGCTGCATTCAATTCAATAGCCACTCCATCGTATGGTCAAGGAAATGTTGACATTTATGACCAGAATGAGGTGTGCCAAAGTTTGTTTCTTGATACCCAGTAGGTTTTGATAAAGAATGACATAGCGGCATCCTGTACAAGATCAAATCACTGAAAAGCCTACAAAAACATATGTTTTTTATTATCTGAAGCTTAAAATTTTCTGTGCCAACAGAAAAGTTTTCGGTGTTCTGGTTTCTATTATTTTCAATTCTTTTTGTGGTGGAGAATACGAATAAGAACTTGGATTTGTGATAAGTTGCATAGTTGCATAGTAGAGTAGAAAACATAAAAGTGATAGGAAACATAAAAGTGATAGGAAAAAATCGAATTGCAAATTCGGAATCTTCATTAAATTTCCTTTGAATACTGTCATTGTAATTTTTAAAATTACAAAAATGAGTTGGTAAAGAAATGGTATCCTGTACGGGAGAAACAGGGTAGTTCATCGCCTACATTTGGAGCCTTACATTTTGCCGAACTCGCCTTTTCTTCTTGTTCTACCTACCGATCCTAACTTATTTCTTAATCCTCAGCTAGGTCGACTACACATTCCAATCCCGGAAATGGGTATGTCATCTGGATTTTTTTGAAAAAAAAAGGTCACTATTAGGAGCTCATTGATGAACTCTTACAAACCTACAGGTTTAAACTTTTTGGAAGTGAGAACGAGAAAACAAGTCAATAGTATTTGGTCTTAAAATATTGAGAGAAAGTATTCTACCTCGCCTCACTGTGGCTCTCCAAAAGTAGTTATGGCTCCGTCCAAAGAAAACGTTGATTATAACTTACTACCGGCATATGGCGCACTCATACACACCTGAAAGCAAAAAATGCAATCAATCAGTAAACAATAATTTAAGGATTTACTGATTTTCTCACTCTAGAAATTCAATATCAGGAACAAAAACTCAACAAATTCATGACAACGGTTTATTATCTTCTTTGTCCAGATCTCCCTTCTGCCTAAATCACAAAATGATAGAAAATTATTATTATGCATCATCAATAATTATTAATTATTATTATCAAGTAGTGTATATTATTATTAATTATTGTTAATGGTTTATTTATTTTATTTATTTATTTGAGAAGTACGGGCGAGCCCAATTACAAGCGTATCATCAAAGGTACAATTAAATAGAGATTACGATAAAGGAACAGGTAAGTACTTGAAGAAACAAAGAATTCCTGGGACAGGTGATCGAGGACATAATCAAAGTGGTATGACAACGAAAAAAAAATACAGGTTGTATCAAGTTAGAGAGACATGAAAAGAAGCTACAGAACATTTTAGCTGTGACAATGAGTGGGAGAAGAAGTCGAATTCGGGGTGGAAACTTAGAAAAAGATTTGCGAAACGGGGAATTCTAACGAGTGGCCGGTTTTGCAAATAATTAGTTGGACTAAAAGGGATTTGGAAAAGATTAGATGACCGGGAGGAGAGACGTGGCACCAGAAGATTGATTTTGGATAGCAGAGATGGGCAATCGATTTTGTTGTTGAGCAGCTTGTGGAGAAACGTGAGGTCAGCCACCGAGCGTCTTGTGTCGAGCGGCAGAAGGTTGCAAGTGGTGAGGAGTTCCGAATAGTTTACGTCGCACTGGGGTATTCCACGCTTAAAAGCGATGAACCGCAGAAACTTATTTTGGACTCGTTCCCAGCTGTATTTGTGGATCGCATAAAAAAGTTGATAATTATGGTTGATAATCATTGGTTAAAAATAATTATTATTGTTTATTATTATAAGCTAATTGTGTATTATTAATTATTATTATTATTTAACTCGATATTTAAAAACCATGTGCTGTTCGAATTTACCGTTTACGACTTTTGATCTGCTTCAACTTCGAGGTCTTACAAACCTCCGGATGGTCTTTAAAAATTCTACAAATTACACTCTATTCGAATGTGAACTAAAAACTATAACTTCACGACGCATGAATTTTTCAAATTCAAGTTTCAAATTCATTTTGTACCTCTTTCCCTTGACCTAGGGTTATGAAACGATTCAAGGATCTTCGTGGGTGTGGTCTGAACCCGTATACCAAATTTCGTAATCATAGCACAACGCTAACTGGGTAAAGTGCCGCGGACGGCGTACGGCGGACGGACGGATTTTTTTTTTTTTTTTTTTATTCGATTTTCTGAATCTACGTATCTTGAAACGTAAACCAACAAATTTTGAGGGGGGTGAAACAAATTTTTTCTTTGGGCGATTCCAATGGTTCATTATCAAAGATAATAAACCAAAAACAAACTCGATGTCGATGCCATTCAATCACTTAAACAGGGGGTTTTGGGGAGTTTCAGGGGTGGGGGGATTATCAAAATTCCCAAAATGACACATTCTGACAAGTGACACCTCATTCTGAAGGATGTTTTACGCTGAACACGATGGTGAAATCATATTTGCAATATCGTATTCCGTTCTCAAACTGGAGTACATGATGAAGAAACGTGGTTGATACTCTTCATGTTTAGTCGGCTCTAACCTGATAACGGAATGAGATATCGCAATCCTGAATTCACCATCGTGTTCAGCGTTGAAAAATCTATAAGCTGAGTGGGATTTGGGGAGTTTTGATGGCGTGTATCTATGTATGTGACACACACGCGCGACTATCAACGTCGAGATGGAGGCGCGACTTTCGGAAGGTTAATAAAAACAATGTTCTACTCCTACTCGAGGATACATTATAACCGCTTTTAAGCTATTCTGGGGCACAATGACTAGTTATGATTTCTACCTATCTAAAAACAAATGGAGCAATTATAGTAGCAAGTAGTAATTCTTTTTATTTGCTTTTGATGATGGTCTGATCATCAATATCAATGTAATGAAATACTTTCCGATTCTAGTCCTTCAGTCTCCATTTATTGTAATTTCACCTTATCTTTTTACCTTGAACTTATCTTTCTCAGTGTATAACCCTTTCATTGTTAACGCTAATTCGATTACTGTTCCCCGGTTCTTTTCTTTTGAGGCGAGAACAAAAAGTAGTTACTAAAATATTATTCGAGGAAGCAATTGGTCCATTAGTCCAATGAGAGCCGAGTTATATAACTTTAAAAACCGTTTACCATGTTTTTCTTCAAAATGCAGACGGCCAAGGCTAAAGCCTTTCCACGTTCACTGACAATCTTGATAATTGGCCCACTTTGGTTTATTACCTTCGATAATGAACCATTGGAATCGCCCAAAGAAAATATTTTTTTAACCCCATGTGAAAATTTGTTGGATTACGTTTCAAGATAGGTACGTTGATTCAGAAAATCGAATAAACAAAAAATCCGTCCGTCCGCCGTACGCCGTCCGCGGCACTTTGCCCAGTTAGGGTTGAGTTAAAATTACGAAATTTTTTTATGGGTTCCGACCAACCCCACAATGGTCCTCGAAACTTTTCATAACCCTAGGTCAAGGGGAAGGGGTTCAAAAGGCATTTTGAAAATTCCAAAACTCGAAAAATTCAGATGAAACGGTATTTTTTTCATTTCATATTTAGATTTTAGAATTTTTTAAGACCATCCACAGCTTTGTACGACCGGCCGGTTCTGACTTACATTTAAAATTTCAAGCCTCTACCTGATCGGGACATTGGAAACAAGTAGTGTAAATTGTTAATACTTATTGTTGGTTATTAATCATTTTAAAGAATAATGATTAATTTACTCGATATCTGAAAACTAAGTGCAGTTCTAATCAGCTGGGCCATTATGAACCAGGCTGCCGCATGATTCTCCCTCATGTTGAGAGCTTTTGATATGCCCCAACTTTGAGCCCTCATTGTGAAAGAACGGCGGATCGTACAAAGCTGCGGATGGTCTTGAAAAATTCAAAAAAATAGACTCTATCTAAATATTATTTACTATTATTTAGCTTTGTACGATCCGCCGTAAACTCTATCCCCCCAAAAACAACTCCGTTGTAAAAACTGGCCCGCCAAAAAACGTCAGCCGCAAAAAGGAATGATATCCATTTTGCCCGCCAGCCACATATATAGGATGCTCGGTGCTTCGCACCTCGCTGTTGAGTGTGCATATAGAAACCTGATCCTTCTACCCCTAACCTCCACCGTCAATGTTTTCCTGTTCCCTGTGTTACCTACGTAATCAATCCCGGCCTCTGTTTTGTTTTGCACCGGGTCGCGCGAGCTTCAGCCGGAAGATTCGACTCTGACAACCTGTGACCCCTCCCCGCAAACTATTTACATTTTTTTTTCTCTCATATGATTCGGGCTCCTACGATTAGGAATAACTTGTCGTGACGTGGAAGTCTCTGGCTTCAGTTCTTTGTCGAAGGTTCAACGTAACCCGTACCTACTGCCATAGCAGGATATAATTTTTATTCGATAAAGAATATGTGGTTCTGAATTTCGTCACAGTGGTCACTGAAATATCAGGATTTATACCCGTGTACAGTTCTGTAGAACTAATTGAGGAGAGAATTGTAAGTAAATCCTATTTTACAGATCACAAGTTGGAATTATTTCGTTTTATTTGAATATCTTTGAGCATAGCCTGAATTTAGATTCTTTACTGGATAAATGATTTTATTCCAGAATCAGCAACCTATTTCTTTGATGCTTTGCAACCCCATCAGAATATTGGGATTTGCATCCAGACCAAAACCAAGTTTTACAAACCCCACACCGTTGGTATGTAATCTTTTAATTTTAATTTATCATTACCAAATGATAAGATTGATAGGAAATTTCAGTTTTATTTTAGTAGTTTTATTCACTCAGTGGATTCTGTAATCCTTACGGTAGCTTGGTGGATTTTCTGTTTAGGGGTTTTTCTTCTGTCCGGGCATCTGCATGCCTCTACTTGAACATCTGCCGACCGTCATCACTCCCAAAT
This sequence comes from Stenodema calcarata, assembly GCA_963920205.1. Lineage (NCBI taxonomy): Eukaryota > Metazoa > Arthropoda > Insecta > Hemiptera > Miridae > Stenodema > Stenodema calcarata. The sequence continues at coordinate 10,118,257 of OY986057.1, read as the reverse complement.
TTTGCCACGTAATTTAAGTTAATTAAGTATAGGTTAAGTTTAGAATAGGGCGAAATTTGCGGTGATCACCGTAGGTAGGATACAGTATTTGTTTTCAAACATTTTGTAAGAGCCCGAATCAATTCCCCGAATCAATTCCACGAATCAAACGTCGATCATCATTACACCTCACCTCATCAGCATCGAATCCACGACAACAATAAGAAGAAGAATAATTTTATTTATAACAATAACGATCAATTTGAATATAATGAATGTTTTGACTGGTGTGATTTAAACTATTTGATTAATTTTGAATCTGATTGCGTTTGAGTCAGGAACTGCAACATATTATTTGATTTATTGGCAAAAATTAAATCACATTAAATTGAGAGAAAAATTCGGTTTTATTTATTCATTTTGGTTTTATCATACTCTTTCCTCCCAGCTCAGGAACATTTTTATAGTAAACAAAACCTGCTTGAGAGTTTGTCCGCTTTTTCTCAGGCAATGCTATAGGTACCCTTCAAACGGACTGGCGCCCAATAAACAACCTACTAAATAATAATTTAGTAATCACCCTAGGACCACCCCTCCTCCGCTAGAGCTACCGAGAGCACGGGGCCAGACTGGGCTATGTGTACACCATCAGGAGTAGGGTGTAACACCTGTCTCCTTCCCACAACCCCCTCTCACCCTTAGTCACCCTCGGTTTCACCTAATATGTTTCCTCTGTTACACCAGCAGGGAGCTTTACGCTTCTTTCAATGCTGTTGGCGGGAGCTTTTTGCCAGATGAACAAGCCTGAAGCATTACTATATTATAAGTATTACTGGCGGTCACGAGTAATCAGTGGTGGTACACCTATAATGAAGTAATGCTTCAATTCAGGCTTGTTCATCTGGCAAAAAGCTCCCGCCAACAGCATTGAAAGAAGCGTAAAGCTCCCTGCTGGTGTAACAGAGGAAACATATTAGGTGAAACCGAGGGTGACTAAGGGTGAGAGGGGGTTGTGGGAAGGAGACAGGGAACAGGAAAACATTGACGGTGGAGGTTAGGGGTAGGAGGATCAGGTTTCTATATGCACACTCAACAGCGAGGTGCGAAGCACCGAGCATCCTATATATGTGGCTGGCGGGCAAAATGGATATCATTCCTTTTTGCGGCTGACGTTTTTTGGCGGGCCAGTTTTTACAACGGAGTTGTTTTTGGGGGGATATCACATCTATTTGCATGGCTAGTTTTCGAGTGGTAGGTACTTATACAATACGGTTCAATTTAACAAAAGTACCTACGAGGTAACTAGTAAATTTTTTCCTAAATGAAGTTTTGTCCTAGTCAAAATTTAGTAAAAAATTAGTACGCCTACTAATTTGCCTTTTTTTTCTTTTTGTGCCAAGAATAATTATTTTTTTGGAAATTATTGTTTGTTACCTACCTATCTGAAATGTGTTTGAAAAATAAGTAGTTTTAAAATTTTTGCGAATTGGTTAAATAGTAGTTTTAAAATTTTCGATTAATTAAAACAATTAACAATTTTAAAAAAATTATCAAAATTTAAAACAATTATTCTTATTATTAAATTTAAAAAAATAGAAAGAATTAGAAATTTGAATGAATTTGAATTGGAAATTTTTTGAAAAATTGGTTGCATTTTTTCTTGGGGATTGTGCAAATTTTTGTTGTTGAGAATCATGACAATAATTGTAATTATTGGTGTCAAAGAGAAAGTGGAAAGAGAAAGTTTGCAAAAGGTAAAACGCACGTTTTTATACCAAAAATCGCGAATAACTCGAGAACCGTTGGGAAAAGTGACAAAGTGCGCTACGACAATTTTTCTGACCACCGTTCAACTTTGATGTTTTCGGAAATTAGCCAAATCAGTAGATGTGGAATTTATTCATGTATTTTTGGCTGTAGATTAGTCGAATCGATTGAGATTTAGTTCAAAATTATTGAGCATATACTAGACAACCTAGCGGACATTTTAAGACCAACCGCACCAATTTCCATCAATTTTGGCGGCAGTTATTGTTGAAAATACAAAAATCATCATAACCCCTTTATTATACCCCTTAGAAAGCTCATTTTGATCTCAAATTAAACAGTTTTGAAAGCTGAATACAACTAAACAAGAAAATCTGAAAAAGCTTCAATTTTGAAGGAGTTATGACCATTTGAAATTCCTAAAAATTACTATTTCCCCCTAATTGGGGGGGAAATGGGGGGGGAGAGAGAAAAAAGGTTCAAAAGGCACTCCCTTGGAGCATAACAAACGTGTGTGCAAAATTTCAGCTTGATCCGATTAGTCTGCTGGGCTGTAGCCCCGTCAATGAACAACAACAACAACGACAAGGACAACGACAAGAAGAAGAACACGAAAAACGTGAAAAATAGTGGTTTCAAAATTGTTATACCCCCGACACCTGATGTTCCCAAGAGCTGAAATTTGTTTTACGTCCTCACGTGCCCCTGGAGAGTTGGTGTACAAAATATTGCAAATTGGCACCATACCATATTCTCACCGTACTCATACCATACCATACGAATTTCTTTCCTATCATACCATACTGTATTATACCAAATCATACATACAATAATATACCATACCATACTCATACCATGTCATACAAACCGAGTGAATATTGAAATGTCATCCATTTCTGACCTATATTTAAAATTTCAAGTATCTAGCTCATCATCAAAATTTAATTTGTTTAAACAAATAGGTATTATTTAAACAATTTTACAGACAAGAAACCGAGTGAATCCAGTTCTCTGATCCAGTTCTGACCTATTTTTAAAATTTCAAGTCAATAGCTCATCATCAAAATTTAATTTGTATTATTACAAAAAGGTATTATTTAAACAATTTTACAGATGAGAAACCGAGTAAATATTGCAATGTGGTCTATCCCCGACTCACGGTTAAAATTTCTGTACTGTAGTTTACCGGGAAGATGACAAAAGGTAGTTTTATTCTGGGCGTCTGAGGGTTGGGTCACATAACGGCCGTTTTCGACGCGAAAGATTAGTGTTTTTCCTAAACCTTTGCGCGCTCACTGTGAACGAACGGCTGGTCAAATCCAATTGGTCTTAAAAGATTCGTAATTTTTCAGCTCATTCAAAAGTGAACTGAAAATTACACGTTTCGGTTAAATATTTTGAGATATGACATTGTCGAAATTTTAAATTTCGTTTTGAACCCCTTCCCCATGACCTAGGGTTATGAAAAGTTTCGAGGACCATTGTGGGGCTGGTCCAAACCCAGAAACCGAATTTCGTAATTTTAACTCAACGCTAACTGGGCAAAGTGGCGCGGACGGCGTACGGCGTACGGGGGACGGCGTACGGCGTACGGGGGACGGCGTACGGCGTACGGGGGACGGCGTACGGCGTACGGGGGACGGCGTACGGGGGTCGGCGTACGGCGTACGGCGGACGGACGGATTTTTTTTAATTCGATTTTCTGAATCTACGTGTCTTGAAACGTAAACCAACAAATTTTGAGGGGGGGTTAAAAATTTTTTTTCTTTGGGCGATTCCAATGGTTCATTATCGAAGATAATAAACTAAAAAGTAAACTCTATGTAAATGTGAACTGAAAGCTATACCGTTCCATCTGAATTTTTCGAGTTAAGAAATGTTCAAAATTTCAAAATTCGTTTTGAACCCCTTCCCCTTGACCGAGGTTTATTAACGGCGGATGGACAGATTTTGGTTTATTATCTTCGATAATGAACCATTGGAATCGCCCAAAGAAAAAAAAATTTTAACCCCCCCTCAAAATTTGTTGGTTTACGTTTCAAGACACGTAGATTCAGAAAATCGAATAAAAAAAAACTTATTGTTAGGTAAAATATAATAAAAAATTTATTGTTAGGTATTAATAATTCGTACTTAAAATTAATAATAATTATTATTAATTAATACGATATAATTCTGGGGTTTTTAATACTACGTCGGTAATAATTTTTCTATAAAAGAAGTACCTACCAACAAACATTCGAAATTACCTTCATTTCCGTAGCACGAAACGCACCTCAGAACAACAAACTCGACATCACTTAAGCCATATGATGTTCCAAAGAGCTTGTTAGTATGAAAATGGACCTGTATTTCAACAGTTTGAGTCACGATCGTGTTGTGAGGCACAATCTTTGAGCCGTCATTGTGAACGAACGGCTGGTCCTACAAAGCTGCGGATGGTCTTAAAAAATTCTACGGAACAAACTCTATCTAATTATGAAATAAAAAAAATTCCGTTCTATATGAAGTTTTCGAGATATGAAATTTTCAAAATTTCAAAATTCGTTTTGAACCCCTTCCCCTTGACCTAGGGTTATGAAAAGTTTCGAGGACCATTGTGGGGTTGGTCGAAACCCATAAAAAAAATTTCGTACGCCGTCCGCGCCACTTTGCCCAGTTAGCGTTGAATTAAAATTACGAAATTCGGTTTCTGGGTTTGGACCAGCCCCACAATAGTCCTCGAAACTTTTCATAACCCTAGGTCAAGGGGAAGGGGTTCAAAACGAACTTTGAAATTTCGACAATGTCATATCTCTAAACATTCTCATTAAACGGTTTAATTTTTAGTTCACTTTTGAATGACCTGAAAAATTACGAATCTTTTAAGACCAATTGGATTCTTGTGCGACCAGCCGTTCGTTCACAGTGAGCGCGCAAAGGTTTAGGAAAAACACTAATCTTTCGCGTCGAAAACGGCCGTTATGTGACCCAACCCTCAGACGCCCAGAATAAAACTACCTTTTGTCATCTTCCCGGTAAACTATAGTCTAGAAATTTTAACCGTGAGTCGGGGATAGACCACATTGCAATATTTACTCGGTTTCTCATCTGTAAAATTGTTTAAATAATACCTTTTTGTAATAATACACATTAAATTTTGATGATGAGCTATTGACTTGAAATTTTAAAAATAGGTCAGAACTGGATCACAGAACTGGATTCACTCGGTTTCTTGTCTATAAAATTGTTTAAATAATACCTATTTGTTTAAACAAATTAAATTTTGATGATGAGTTAGATACTTGAAATTTTAAATATAGGTCAGAAATGACATTTCAATATTCACTCGGTTTGTATGACATGGTATGAGTATGGTATGGTATATTATTGTATGTATGATTTGGTATAATACAGTATGGTATGATAGGAAAGAAATTCGTATGGTATGGTATGAGTACGGTGAGAATATGGTATGGTGCCGATTTGCAATACAGTCTGGTATAGACAGAAGGGTGATCTGCACAAGGAAGATAATAAACCGTTGTGTCAAGAATTTGCAGAGTTTTATTATTCGATTTTTGGAATCTACGTATCTTGAAACGTAAACCAACAAATTTTGAGGGGGTGTAATTTTTTTCCTTCGGCGATTACAAAGGTTCATTGTCGATGATAATAAACCAAAATCGGGATGAGCTGGACACAATTTCATAGTTATTGAAACTTTGAGGGATTGTTTGGGGATAGTAGAGGGTATGTTTGCTAGGTTTTCGAATACGAAGACCTTGTGCACTTTACCACTTTACGCACGTTTTTCAGTTTTTGGCGTACAGCTCCATAAGTACACATCCTACCAAAAATGTCACTTAAAATTTTTTTAAAGAACATTAAAATCCGCGTCGGATGGCGTTTCAAACGTTGAAATCGGTCCAGCCTTCCAGCCGAACTAATGCGAGAAATTCTAAGAAATCTTGTTCCATTTCGCAACGAAGCGAGGAATGACGCCGTACTTCTTTTCTGGGACATGACAGATTGATTGTCAATGGTCATCCCTGGACCTGGGATGAACTTGGCTCGAATGTAGCCCAGAATTAACCGAGTGATGGAGTCCGCTCCCAAGTGAGCGGGGAGGCAATAGGAGGACTACTCATTTTGATACCGACCAAAGTTTACGAAGATGCTTTATTGTGGAAAACATCAAGATACTTTATTTTATGGTAGTGACAACCTTCAAGCTAGTATGAGGGAACATTTATATGAAAACAATGAAGGATTTCGAAGTGTTTTCATTCGCTTCATTAGAGATAATTGATCATGTGTTTGCCGAATATGGTGGATATAAATTAGTACTAAATAAATAGGAGACAAATTAGTAGGAGGTTGGAATGCAAGAGTAGGCTGCCTAAATCAAGGAGATAACATTGTGTTTCAGGGTACGGCGCGCCGTTATCCAGTTTTAGGGTGACACAAGATACATGTATAGATACTGTAGGGCGGAATGTGGAAGATTTACTGGAGTCGTATGGTCTCACTATTGTCAATGGAAGGAGGAGACCCGGAAGGGGGTGACACGTTCTTAGGTCATTTTGGGCAGAGTACCCTAGACCTCTGTTGGGTTAACAGAACAGCGATGGAATGCGTTCTTGATTTTTCGATACCAAATAGGCTGGGCGTAGTTTCCGACACTTGGAGTGCACCTTGTAATTGACGATTGGTAATATGAAGCTAAGTACGCAGTATAAACGTGTATAAGCTACGTAGGGGTACAATCACTTGTTCTATTTTCTCTCTAAAACACATGGAAACATTTCCAGTAACAAAAGATATTTCGTCATTTATTGGTTCGATACTTTTCGTTATAAACTATGGCCGACGTAGATTGGTGCAAATAAAAACCAATGAATTTCATCATTTGTATAAATAGATTGTAGACCATCACAGAACTAGTTGCCAAATTAATAAAAAATAATGAACCAGAAATACCTCGTTGGAAAAATATTTTTGGGCTAACCCGTCTTGAATTTGGAATTCTAGGATCTGACGAAATATCTCGCTGGATTTAGTTAATTGTGGTACATTTTCTAGAAGTACCTATCAATACTTTTATGTCCCTTGTCCGAATGACTACATTTCAATGGTCATACGTGAAGCTTGATTTTTACTAAATGCTGCATAATGGTAGGTAATAAATACATCTATACCACCATTACGCAACATGAAGTATGCGACATCTTCTACTGCTTCGAAAATGTTCGAAAATGCCTCTGTCTTGCTGAACCCGCTATCTTGCATTTATGAATCCCATGTTCCTACCGTACTTATAGTCAAAATGGTATCCAATATAAACGACTGGCTCTCTCTATCAAATACATTAAGAGTCTGACAAGTTGAAGATAAGTAAAGTTACGAATAACCCGATTCCGAAAAAAAACTACTTACCTAACCCAAGTTTGGTAGGAACTAGACCAATCACTCGTGCACCAACTTTTGGGGAAACTTATTTCAGCTGGGTGGGTGTGGAGAAAATTAAAGTGAAAACTACTTCGGGGCGTTCAGTATACGGGATAAAACTACGTAAGTTGACTCGGGCTGAAAGCTGGTCTCTTAGTCCTAACAGTGCCTACTGTATACGTCGGCTGCTTGATCACTACTACATACCCATCTCAAATGCCCAACACCCTGCTCAGAATTATTACCTATGATATCTTGGGTGCATCTGGCTAAAGCCGAACCTAGATTAAATTTCAATGGTTCATTATCGAAGATGATAACCCAAAAGATTGCTTTATTCCTCTGTTACATTTAGTAGATAAAAATTAATCAAGGAAATGAATGTTACTTTACTAGATAGATCAACCAAATAGTCTCACGAGAATAGGGACAAGAACCATAAGTACCAGAATAAAATATGTAAAGTAGATAAAACCTTGTGCCTATTAGTGCAATGGATAAGCCCAGTTAGAGCTTTCCGATCGGCAAAGAATTGTTCTGTCAGAGTCCACCGTTTCTGCTTTCATTTGCAGGCTGCGAGACGCTAGTCAGTCAGGATTAAACGTGTCAGCTACTTGATCACTACTCCCGTATGATTAAAATGGAAGCGGGAAGTCTGACGTAGATGAGAAACAAGTTACTGTGGGGAAAGTTCAAGCTGCATGGAAGGAATCCATGACATCACAGGAGACCACCAGGGCCGCCAAAACTAGAAGGGAGAAGAGGTTGGTGGAAGCACTATTTTGAGATTGGTGAACCTGATGGGGATGACAGGGATGACCTCTCCCCTCCCAAGATTATTCTCTCTCCGACCACTGTATGACAATCGTATGCAGAGAGAGCTTTTCCCCACCGTAATTCTGTCAGCATCTACCTTTATCGTCAAGTTATTAGTCCTTGAATAAAATGTCAGAGTTAATTAAGTAGTCAGTGTTTTGACTTATACCATTGTAATATTTCTCGTGGGTGTAACGCTAGTTGGCAAGGAGCGAAAATAGGAGTTGAAGTACAATTAGACCCCTCAAAATATTAACATCATTGAGTTGACACATATTTAAATCCAATTGGTCGTTATTCACATTTTATTATTGCGCACGGAGCGTATAAAACATTCACTAGCAGCCCTACCGTTTAATTCACATTCCGTCTCCTCGACATTCTGCGGCTATTTCCACGCTTATGGTCCCCCAGTACACCCCCTGAAGTGACTCCCCAAATTTCGTTAGAATCCCGCAGGGACCATGCCTTATCGATCCACCGATTATCAGCCCTTCCTGAGCCCTTGAAGGGTGAAAGTTGCCTTACCTGAGTTTTATTTCCCTACCTCCGTTGTCACCACTTTAATCATCGACTTGAAACTGAGACCCCCTTCGTTCGCGAATCACAAAGCAAACTCGTCCCGATTTGTAATTTATTCTTTTCAATACACAACTATGGGAAATGACCAAGAAAACAACTTGTGTAAGCAGCAGCACCCCCCCCCCCCCCCACCAAATAATGAAATGTTGTTGATTTACCATTTAAGATAAGTATAATCCGAATAACAAGTTTGATACAATCCGTCTATCACCAACTCCTGAACCTGAATATGATCGACTACTCTGGGTCAATATCCTGATGCTGCATGTTAACAAACTAAGTGAGAGCTTTTTCTTCCAATCGGTCGGATTTTCGTGGCGATCATTCTTCGGACATTTTCTCCATTCTTCCACAAACTACTCCCTTGGAATCGTGATATTTATACCCGAAAATCAACCAATTATATTCGATAACTCTCAAAACGCAAAAAATCGCATAAAAACGTGAATGAATATCAATACTAGAACGCTTAAAGAAATGGAAAACACAAGAATTCCCTTGGAAACTCCTGGCCGTGTGCTACTTTAACTCCAAAATGGGTCAACCCAGTAGTGGGCAACGTACCATGCATGTACCGGCGGAAGGGGTGACTTTGGGGGGCTGCTGGATCGAAACACAAGTGACTTTTGGACTCCCAAAGGTTCAAACATCAGTAGTGGCCTTAATTCGATTTCGATATCATAATAATAATAATAATCATAATAATAATAATTAATTATAATAAATAAAAATTATCAATAACTGACAATAATTATTAATAATTTTCACTACCAGATAAAATTATCATTAATCAATGATAATTCGTAATAATAATAATTATATCATTTACAGGTAGTGATCTAGACAGAAGGGTGATCTGCATAAAGAAGATAATAAGCCGTTGCGTCAAGAATTTGCAGAGTTTTTTCGTTGTTTGTCACCGCTTATTCAGGTGGTGGTATCCTTTTTCGGATTCAATTACTCGTAGAATGTTTTGAAATGGCGGACGAAAATTTGGATGTCTTTAGTGAAAAATCGCTATTTTTTCATCTTTATGAGTTCTAAATAAATAAAATGAGGCGATTTAAAATATTTTGGAAGCCTAACTTTATATTCTTTTTTTTTTTTTAATAATTCTTTCGACATGTATTTTTTTGCGCAATCATGGGGTTGCGCAACTTGGAGCGTTCAGGGAGACGGGTTGTGCGCGGTCAAATCGAGTGAGGGGTCGAACATTTATGGCATTTCACGTAGAATCAGAATCTGCAATAAAAACGTCGCACCATTGCTTACGTTTGCACAAAAAGATATTAAGATTTTTAAAAAATTGTATCCTCATAAATAACGATGGGTCAATTTTCATACTGGCCCAGCTGATTCGGACAGCGCATGGTTTCCAGATATTGAGTTAATGACTAATAATTCATATTAATCAATAACAGTTGATAATAATTAATGATACTTATTAATAAGAATTATTAACCCTGACGCCTTGTCCTACGTGGACGACCATAAAGCGAGAGCGACCGAGCGCGCGCTCGCGGAGCTAGTCACCACAGTAGGAGTCTGGAATCCACGCTAGTTGGTGAACTTTTGTGTTGTAGGCGTTTTCTTGTTTAATTTATGCGTTGTTTCGTGATTAAACATGAGTGAGGTCCGCATTTTCTGTAGTGCAGCCATTTTGCACTACATAGCGTAAAAATAAATCAAGACGGAAGACAGTCTCCTCAATCTAGGGACGCAGGAGCGTCCCGCCCGCCAAGCAAACCGAAGCCCTGAAAACCGAAGCGACTGAGACACTGATTACGCGACGGAACAAGTTGGGGTTTTCACCATCCCGTAGCTCGGTCCCCTGAGTGTCTCGAGAGTTGATTTTTTGTACACCAACTCTCCAGGGGCACGTGAGGACGGAAACCAAATTTCAGCTCTCGGGAACATCGGGTGTCGGGGGTATAACAGTTTTAAAACCACTATTTTTCACGTTTTTCGTGTTCTTCTTGTTGTTGTTGTTCATTGACGGGGCTACAGCCCAGCAGACAAATCGGATCGAGCTGAAATTTTGCACACAAGTTTGTTATGCTCCGAAGGAGTGCCTTTTGACCATTTTTTCTCCCTCCCCCCATTTCCCCCCCAATTAGGGGGGAAATAGTAATTCTCATGAAACGGTGTAATTTTTAGTTAACTTTTGAATGACCTGAAAAATTACGAATCTTTTAAGACCAATTGGATTTTTGTGCGACCAGCCGTTCGTTCACAGTGAGCGCGCAAAGGTTTAGGAAAAACACTTAACTTTCGCGTCGAAAACGGCCGTATGTGACCCAACCCCCAGACGCCCAGAATAAAACTACCTTTTTTCATCTTCCCGGTAAACTACAGTCTAGAAATTTTAACCGTGAGTCGGGGATAGACCACATTGCAATATTCACTCGGTTTCTCATCTGTAAAATTGTTTAAATAATACCTTTTTGTAATAATACAAATTAAATTTTGATGATGAGCTATTGACATGAAATTTTAAAAATAGGTCAGAACTGGATCACAATGCAATATTCAGTCGGTTTCTTGTCTGTAAAATTGTTTAAATAATACCTATTTGTTTAAACAAATGATATTTTGATGATGAGCTGAGGACTTGAAATTTTAAATATAGGTCAGAAATGGATGACATTTCAATATTCACTCGGTTTGTATGACATTGTATGAGTATGGTATGGTATATTATGGTATGTATGATTTGGTATAGTACAGTATGGTATGATAGGAAAGAAATTCGTATGGTATGGTATGAGTACGGTGAGAATATGGTATGGTGCCGATTTGCAACACAGTCTGGTATAGACAGAAGGGTGATCTGCACAAGGAAGATAATAAACCGTTGTGTCAAGAATTTGCAGAGTTTTTTGTACACCAACCCTCCAGGGGCACGTGAGGACGTAAACCAAAATTCAGCTCTCGGGAACATCAGGTGTCGGGGTATAACAGTTTTAAAACCGCTATTTTTCACGTTTTTCGTGTTCTTCTTCTTCTTCTCGTTGTTGTTGTTCATTGACGGGGCTACAGCCCAGCAGACAAATCGGATCGAGCTGAAATTTTGCACACACGTTTGTTATGCTCCAAGGGTGTGCCTTTTGAACATTTTTTCTCCCTCCCCCCATTTCCCCCCCAATTAGGGGGGAAATATTAATTTTTAGGAATTTCAAATGGTCATAACTCCTTCAAAATTGAAGCTTTTTCAGATTTTCTTTTTTAGTTTTATTCAGCTTTAAAACTGTTTAATTTGAGATCAAAAAATGCTTCCTAAGGGGGAAAATAAGAGAGTTATGGTGATTTTTCTATTTTCAACAATAACTGCCGCAAATATTGATGAAAATTGGTGCGGTTGGTCTTAAAATGTCCGCTAGGTTGTCTAGAATATGCTCAATAATTTTGAACTAAATCTCAATCGATTTGACTAATCCACAGCCAAAAATACGTGAATAAATTCCACATCTACTGATTTGGCTAATTTCCGAAAACATCAAAGTTGAACGGTGGTCAGAAAATTGTCGTAGAGTGGCGCCTGTTTAAGGATCGATAGGAAATGGAACCGTATTGTATAAGTACCACTCAAAAACTAGCCATGCAAAAAGATGTGATATCCCCCAAAAACAACTCCGTTGTAAAAACTGGCCCGCCAAAAAACCTCAGCCGCAAAAAGGAATGATATCCATTTTGCCCGCCAGCCACATATATAGGATGCTCGGTGCTTCGCACCTCGCTGTTGAGTATGCATATAGAAACCTGATCCTCCTACCCCTAACCTCCACCGTCAATGTTTTCCTGTTCCCTGTCTCCTTCCCACAACCCCCTCTCACCCTTAGTCACCCTCGGTTTCACCTAATATGTTTCCTCTGTTACACCAGCAGGGAGCTTTACGCTTCTTTCAATGCTGTTGGCGGGAGCTTTCTGTCACATAAACAAGCCTGAATTGAAGCATTACTTCATTATAGGTGTACCACTACTGATTACTCGTGACCACCAGTAATACTTATAATATAGTAATGCTTCAATTCAGGCTTGTTTATGTGACAGAAAGCTCCCGCCAACAGCATTGAAAGAAGCGTAAAGCTCCCTGCTGGTGTAACAGAGGAAACATATTAGGTGAAACCGAGGGTGACTAAGGGTGAGAGGGGGTTGTGGGAAGGAGACAGGGAACAGGAAAACATTGACGGTGGAGGTTAGGGGTAGGAGGATCAGGTTTCTATATGCATACTCAACAGCGAGGTGCGAAGCACCGAGCATCCTATATATGTGGCTGGCGGGCAAAATGGATATCATTCCTTTTTGCGGCTGAGGTTTTTTGGCGGGCCAGTTTTTACAACGGAGTTGTTTTTGGGGGGATATAATATATTGAGGAGTATATTCTATATTATACAATGAGAGAACAATATGGTGAATTCCAACATTTGTTCCCGCAACTCTGGAAGGATGGTGCGGCTTTTTTTGCTTACTCCAGGATGACTGTTTCAACTTTTTATTACATCGTTGAAAATATTGCAGGAGAATTTAATCAACAAGTGACAAATTTTCAAAGGCATGTAGAAACTCAGGAAAGGTTGATGTTCACAATTAGGTAAGTAGGTACACATGTAATATAATTAAGAAAGTATTCCTGAAGGCATCGAGGAGGGTCTCAGTCTTCAGGAACCACTGGCCCAGGCATTCCTCTGCCTCCAAAGTCTGTGATCACTCGATGGGCACTTGGCTGTCTTCTGCTTCATATTATGTGAAAGGTCTGGAAGACGATTCTGCTTCGGTAAAAACTGGCAAACTCCTCTATAATTCTTTTATTAATCGTCATTCGAATCTCGTAGAACGCAGCATTATTGGTGTAATCTAGAGGGGTTTGACTTCAAACGTGAAACAACCCGAATACGCCAGTCGTTGATAAGAGGTCTTAGCAAAAAACCCGGGTTGCCCCGTTATTCTATAATGACGGTTACTGCTTGCATGGCCAAGGGGAGCGCTAGTGTTAGTAGGAGTAGGTGTTGGGATGGGCGAGCAAGGGAGAGATAGGATGCAAATCAGCCGTGCCATTGGACTGATTACAACACAGCTTGGCTATATAGTTCCACATTGTTCGGGGAAATTGGTTTTTCCTTCTATTGTAGATAGGTATTGAATCTAACTAGTAGGTGAGCGAATTGTGTACTCTTAGGATGAAGATTGGAGGGGCTTCGCCATTATCCCTGACCAAATTTTGGTGGGAGCTGATCCATCCTTTCACGGTAATTATCACTATAAAATTATCCTTGAAGCTTTTCATAACCACTGGTCAACATGAAGGGGTGCAAAACACGGTTTAATATTTTCGAAAATACCATATGTCCCGCATTTTAGACAGAAGGTATAGTGTTTGTAACAATTCGAATGGATTCAGAAAACGACCCCTGGGGTTTTGTTCTCAATGAACTCAAAGGTAGAACCGATAAAACATTGTTGAAATACATGGGATTCAAACAACACATAGTTTTGGAGTGTCGAGTTTCTAGTCCCGAGATACTTTTCGTAGGTACCTACAGAGAGAATCTATTGCCGAATAATTGTTGGTCCTTCTTTTGGTTTATTATCTTCGATACCTAATGAACCTTTGTAATCGACCAAGAAAAAGAAATTCCCCCCCCCCCCCCCCTATAAAAAAAATTTGAGGGTTTACGTTTCAAGATAGGTTCCAGAAATCGAATAAAAAAAACTCTGCAAATTCTTGACACAATGGTTTATTATCTTCTTTATGCAGATCACCCTTCTGTCTAGATCAATAAATGATGTAGGTACCTACTTATTAATAATTATTACGAATTATCATTAATTATAATTAATTCTATCTGGCAATGAAAATTATTAATAATTATTGTTAGTTATTAATAATTTTTATTTATTATAATTAATTATTATTATTATGATTAATTAACTCGACGTCTGAAACCATGTGCTGTCCAAATCAGCTGGGCCAGTATGAATATTGAACTGATCGGGGCCTCGCGATTGACCATCATGTTGACGATTTTTTTTCTCTCTAACTATGAGCCGTCATTGTGGCTGGTCGTACAAAGCTGTGGATGGTCTTATAAAATTCTAAAAAATGAACTCTATCCAAATATTAGGTAACTAAAAAATACACCGTTACACCTGAATTTTTCAAGTTTTGAAATTTTCAAAAATTCAAAGTTCGTTTTGAACCCTTTCCCCTTGACCTAGGGTTATGAAATGTAACGAGGATCATTGGGGGGTTGGTCGGAACCCATAACAAAAATTTCGAAATTTTAGCTCAACGTTAACTGGGCAAAGTTCCGCGTACGGCGTACTGTGGACGGACGGATTTTTTTTTCTTTTCGATTTTCTGAATTTACGTAAACCAACAAATTTTGAGCGGGGGTTAAACAATTTATTTCTTTGGGCGATTCCAATGGTTCATTATCGAAGACAATAAACCAAAATCCGTCCATCCGCCGCAGCCGTACGCCGTCCACGCCGTTTTGCCCAGTTAGCGTTGAGCTAAAATTGCGGGTTCGGACTAGCCCCACAATGCTCTGTGAAACCTTTCATAACCCTAGCACAATGGGAAGGGGTTCAAAACGAACTTTGAAATTTTGACAATCTCATATCTCGAAAAAAGATAACGGAACGGTGTAATTTTTAGTTCACTTTTGAATGACAAATTTTTTTAAGACTAATTGGAGTTTTGTAAGACCAGTCGTTCGTTCACAGTGAGCGCGCAAAGGTTTAGCAGAAACACTGGACTTTGCGTCTAAAACGGTCGGTCAACGCCCCAGCCACCCAACATAAAACTACTTTTTTTTCATGTTCCCGGTAAACTACAGTCTGGAAATTTTAACCGTGAGTCAGGGATTTACGACATTGCAATATTCACTCGGTTTCTCATCTGTAAAATTGTTTAAATGATACGTATTTGTTTAAACAAATTAAATTTGAGTGTTGAGCTGGATACGTGAAATTTTAAACATGGGACGCAGATGGGTGCAACAACATTCAGTCGGTTTCATGTCTGTAAAATTGTTTAAACAATACTTATTTGTTTAAACAAATTAACTTTGGATGAAGAGCTAGAGTCTTGAAATTTAAATATGGGTTGAGGATGGATTACAATGCGATAATCACTAGGTCTCCTGTCTGTAAATTGTTAAACGATACGTTGTTTTTTTAATTACATTAGGATGATGAGCTATAGTTTCGTCAGTTCGTTAATTGGATTAAAGTGATCTGCTCAAAGAAGATAATAAACTGTTCTGTCAAGAATTTGCAGAGTTTTTTTTTAAATTATTGCCAATGTAGTGAGGTGCAACCCCATGAATTATATAAATACAAATAAATCAGAATAATAGTTTTCTAGCACCAGCACGATAGCATTCATCGTTCTTATGAATGAATTTCAAAAGCAAAATGAAATGGAGAGGACACTGGAAATGTTTAATCTTATCTCTTCGAGGGTCCTTCAAGGAGTGTTGCTCTAAGCGGGACGTTAAGTCTCAACTTCAGTTAAGTCAATGAGAGAAAATGAGCCCAGTTGGAGTGTGATCCAAAGGTTTCTCAATAAAAGGAGTTTGAGATCTCATTAACGACTCTCTCAATCGGAATATCGCAAGATATGTAAGGATTATAGGAAAATGACGTATCTATAAACATTTACAAGGCAAGCTGGCTCTATATTAGACAATGAAAAAGGTTTGATTGGATGAAAAGGTTGATTTGAGTTACGGAGCTGTCCTGTCGAAGTCGATCTGATATTTTTAGCGAATTTCAAACAACAGGAAGCTATTTTTCTCGGTCCAAAGTTTTTAAAACTCGAATTTCCGAAATATTTGCGTGCTAAAATCTGTTCAAGACAATCTTAAATTGTGCAATTCCTGTGATCGAAAGGCTGACTTCGTAGACGGGCGGAATTGGGCCGCTTTAAGGGGCGAAAAATTACCCATAGATTCCCAAAATGTTCGATTGTGACAAGTGACACCTCATTTAAAAGGTTTTGGTTTATTATCTTCGATAATGAACCACTGGAATCGCCCATTTTTTGTTAGTTGAGATGTTCTCCATGCATACATCTCAAGTAACAACCATGGTTCACCTGCTCTAGCCTAATAACGGAATAGAGATATCGCTATTCCGACTTCACCATCTTGTTCAGCGTTGAAAAATATACAAACTGAGGTGTTACTCAGGAAAAAATGGAAAAAAATTTATTATGAAACCAGTAAGATGGAAACATTTTACATAAAACCGCCCATTTCTTCGAAAATTAGCTCTTATAGCCATGTTTCATGACTGTGGATTTGGTTTATTATCTTTGACAAAAAAATCCGTATGTCCGCCGTACAACATCCGCCGTTCAGAAAAAACTCACTCATCGACGCACAAAAACCATCATAAGAGTTCAGGAGCTGTCTCATTTCTAGTTTTAAAGCCCGATTTTAGCGATCTGAGGTAATGTTGTAACAACACTGCTCACCGACTTCCAACTCCAAACTTTTCAAAATGATGTGGATGTATTGGCACCTAGTTTTATGTCCCCAGATCACCATATCGTCTCAGGACTCAATGGCGACAGGGGTGCAGAAACGCCTGCTCCACTTTACTATCTTATTACTATATTATTATTTTTCTTGTGCGAAGTACGTGGTCCGTGTAAGTTCCCGTTAAAATGCACACTGATAGAGTCCCTATCAGCAACGGTCAGTTGGACCTGCGCTTACTATTATAGTAATATAATATGCCTGGGACCTTGTTTCCGTGTCCCTCCCTGAACGATGAGTTTCTGGTTCTGCTCTTTGCTAGTTTGGAATTTTTTCAATTTTAAGATTTTTTCGTGTTTTCGATCTTATCACACTAAGATATAACTGGTTATAACTCCCCTAATTTATATGACAATTCAAATTTGATTACACCGTTGGAAAGAACACTAAATTTCCTAGCCCTCTAATGAAAAACAGATTTTTTTGAATCGTCAAAACGGGTGACAGATGAACTTGGAAAGGGAAATTGGTCAAAAAATTTTTCAAAGGCTCATAGACCCCTATAGTCCGGCACGAGAATTTTAGCCTGTAGTCCTAAAAGTTGCAAAAAAAATCTTACAATTGAAAAAACTCCATTTTTTGACTGGGTAAGAAAAATTGCAACAGGACATTTTCGACCTGAAATTAGCTGTAGAATCGATTCCTAGCCTGTGACCGTCAGAAATGATACACCCTGTATATCGCTCATTGTCTGTAATAGTGTCATATCTCCAAATTTGATGCTTCGGCGTAAGCGAACTTTGAAAACCATTTCACCTTTGGAATATTCCGCTACAAATTTTACAAAGCGAGTTTTTAAAGCTCCAATTTCTGACACTGTTGCACTCAATGAGCGATATATAATTTTTGGTGTCTTTTGGCAGTGGATTCCAGATAGGCTGAAACGGATTCTGGTATAAACAACGGTTTATTATCTTCCTTGTGCAGATCACCCTTCTGTCTATACCAGACTGTATTGCAAATCGGCACCATACCATATTCTCACCGTACTCATACCATACCATACGAATTTCTTTCCTATCATACCATACTGTATTATACCAAATCATACATACAATAATATACCATACCATACTCATACCATGTCATACAAACCGAGTGAATAATGAAATGTCATCCATTTCAGACCTATATTTAAAATTTCAAGTATCTAGCTCATCATCAACATTTAATTTGTTTAAACAAATAGGTATTATTTAAACAATTTTACAGACAAGAAACCGAGTGAATATTGCATTGTGATCCAGTTCTGACCTATTTTTAAAATTTCAAGTCAATAGCTCATCATCAAAATTTAATTTGTATTATTACAAAAAGGTATTATTTAAACAATTTTACAGATGAGAAACCGAGTAAATATTGCAATGTGGTCTATCCCCGACTCACGGTTAAAATTTCTAGACTGTAGTTTACCGGGAAGATGAAAAAAGGTAGTTTTATTCTGGGCGTCTGGTGGTTGGGTCACATAACGGCCGTTTTCGGCGCGAAAGTTTAGTGTTTTTCCTAAACCTTTGCGCGCTCACTGTGAACGAACAGCTGGTCGCACAAAAATCCAATTGGTCTTAAAAGATTCGTAATTTTTCAGGTCATTCAAAAGTGAACTAAACATTACACGGTTCAGTTAAATATTTGGAGATATGACATTGTCGAAATTTTAAATTTCGTTTTGAACCCCTTCCCCTTGACCTAGGGTTATGAAAAGTTTCGAGGATCATTGTGGGGCTGGTCCAAAACCAGAAACCAAATTTCGTAATTTTAGCTCAACGCTAACTGGGCAAAACGGCGTGGACGGCGGACGGCGGACGGCGTACGGCGTACGGGGGACGGCGTACGGCGTACGGCGTACGGCGGACGGACGGATTTTTTTTTATTCGATTTTCTGAATCTACGTGTCTTGAAACGTAAACCAACAAATTTTGAGGGGGGGTTAAAAAAATTTTTTCTTTGGGCGATTCCAATGGTTCATTATCGAAGATAATAAACCAAAATGTTCGGAAATTCGAGATTTAAACATTTTGAACCGAGAACGATAGCTTCCTTTTCCTCAAAATTCGCTAAAACTCAGCAGATTTTATTATCTTCTTTGTACAGATCTTCTGCCTGTATCACTAAATGTTAGATTAATTATTATTACAAATTATCAATAATTACCAATAGTTATCATCAAGTAGTGTAAATTATTATTAATTATACTTGATGACTAGCTGTCGGGCCCGTCACTGACGGGCAGAACTCGGGGTGTGTCCAACCACCTCTGATACCTGTCCCGGACGGGCGGAACTCGGGATGGACCCATCTCCCACTCTTACCTGTCGCTTCACGGATTATACCTCTTACATCTCCCTTTACAAATCCTTATAATCCTAAATACCAAAAATAATATTCATCTGTCTCACGGGAAGGAAGAATTTAAGATTTTTATGTTTAGGCTTCCCTATAAACCCAGCTGAGCTAGTATGAAAATCAGAAAAATAAAAAATCAGAAAATAACGACCGAACCCAGCAACAGGGCCAGCCTACAAGGGCTCAGGAACAACAAGATCCTCTTCAGCTAATCCTGCATCGGCTTGAACAAATGGACAACACATTTTTGCAACTGAATCAAAGAATTGGGGCTATCGAAGCCAAACAATCCAAAAGCCAACCAATAAAATCAAAATGACAAATTTAAGTATAATGACTTGGAATGCTAATGGGCTCGCAACGCGACTTGCGGAGCTTAAGACAGCGCTTGAAATCAATAAAATTGATAATTGCCTCATATCAGAGACACATTTCACAAAACACTCATATTACAAAATGAGAGGCTATAAATGTTACCACTCCCTCCATCCAAGTAATACCCCAAGAGAAGGGAGTGCGGCCCTAATAAAAGAATCTTTAGATAATCATTAATATATTAAAATTGAGACAGATATGTTTCAAATATGCGAAATAGAGATAAAAATGACTTCTCACTCAACTAGTATTTACATACCACCTAGACACCGAGTTCAAGAGACGGACTTTTTACAAACGCTTGAGCAACTAGGAAATCGGTTTATAATTGGAGGAAACTTCAACGCTAGAAACACGTATTGGGGATCACGTCTCACCACAGGTCGTGGACGTAAACTGCTTCAATACATGAACAACAACAGCTTTTTTCAAGCCTTTTCGAGCGGCAAACCAACATACTGGCCCTCGGATACCAATAAACAACCCGACCTCATCGACTTCTTCATTACAAAAAATATCTCTGCAAATTACCTGCTGGTTGAAGAATGTCTAGATCTAAGCTCTGATCACTCACCCGTAATTCTTACAATAAGTGACTGTGCCATTCATTCAAAAATCGTGCAATCCAGATCTGACCAATAAAAAAAACTGGTAGGTATAACTCAAGGTTGAAATAAACCAATTAATTTATCTCAATGAACCTCTTAACACCCCAGAAGACTTTGATCGAGAGCCCACGCAGCTTGTCTGCAGCATGCAAACCGCGGTCGCAAACAACACCCCAGCTATCCTGAAACGCCTCCAAGGATTTAACTATCCGACTGAAATTTTGGCTGTCATTAGAGGAAAGCGAAAAGCAAGGCAGAAATGGCAGAGACTGCGAACTAAAGAGAATAAATCTATCTGGTAAGCAGCTGCAAATAAACTTCGACAGATGATCAGAGAAATGAATAACGCCACCAATGAAGAATTCATCACATCACTCCCAAATCACAGAGACACTGATTATTCCCTTTGGAAGGCTACCAGGTACCTCAAGAGACCCAATGCTCACAAACCGCCAATGAAAAACGAGAAAACCAACCTGTGGGCCAGAAACAACCAGGAAAAAGCCGATTTATTTGCGGAATATTTGGTCAATATATTTACCGCGACTCCCGGCAACCCTCAAGAAGAAACTCTACAAGAAATACGGCCACTAAAGGATAACACTGGCATCCCCCTTGTCACATTTAAAGAAGTCCAGCAGACTATCCATGAAGAAATTAATCCCAAAACTCTGCAAATTCTTGACACAACGGTTTATTATCTTCCTTGTGCAGATCACCCTTCTGTCTATACCAGACTGTATTGCAAATCGGCACCATACCATATTCTCACCATACTCATACCATACCATACGAATTTCTTTCCTATCATACCATACTGTATTATACCAAATCATACATACAATAATATACCATACCATACTCATACCATGTCATACAAACCGAGTGAATATTGAAATGTCATCCATTTCTGACCTATATTTAAAATTTCAAGTATCTAGCTCATCATCAAAATTTAATTTGTTTAAACAAATAGGTATTATTTAAACAATTTTACAGACAAGAAACCGAGTGAATATTGCATTGTGATCCAATTCTGGACTATTTTTAAAATTTCAAGTCAATAGCTCATCATCAAAATTTAATTTGTATTATTACAAAAAGGTATTATTTAAACAATTTTACAGATGAGAAACCGAGTGAATATTGCAATGTGGTCTATCCCCCACTCACGGTTAAAATTTCTAGACTGTAGTTTACCGGGAAGATGAAAAAAGGTAGTTTTATTCTGGGCGTCTGGAGGTTGACCCACGTAGCGCCCGTTTTCGACGCGAAAGTTTAGTGTTTTTCCTAAACCTTTGCGCGCTCACTGTGAACGAACGGCTGGTCGCACAAAAATCCAATTGGTCTTAAAAGATTCGTAATTTTTCAGGTCATTCAAAAGTGAACTAAAAATTACACGGTTCGGTTGAATATTTGGAGATATGACATCGTCGAAATTTTAAATTTCGTTTTGAACCCCTTCCCATTGACCTAGGGTTATGAAAAGTTTCGAGGATCATTGTGGGGCTGGTCCGAACCCAGAAACCAAATTTCGTAATTTTAGCTCAACGCTAACTGGGCAAAGTGCCACGGACGGCGTACGGCGTACGGCGTACGGCGTACGGCGTACGGTGTACGGCGTACGGCGTACGGCGGACGGACGGATTTTTTTTTATTCGATTTTCTGAATCTACGTATCTTGAAACGTAAACCAACAAATTTTGAGGGGGGGTTAAAAAATTTTTTTCTTTGGGCGATTCCAATGGTTCATTATCGAAGATAATAAACCAAAAAGCACCCAGCTACGATAATATCGTTGAAAAATTTACCGCGAAAAACACTGGTGAAGATCACAATATCATAAATGCTTCCATTAGATTGCGATATGTACCTCAACTATGGAAGATAGCAGAATTAATCAAGATTCTTAAGCCAGGGAAACCGGAAACTGAACCTACATCGTACCGGCCCATTTCATTGCTCCCAGTGATCTCTAAATTATACGAGAAACTAATTTACAAAAAGCTCCTTCGAGTCATTGAAGAGCGTAAACTGATCCCAAAACATCAGTTTGGGTTCCGAAAGGCCCACTCTACCATAAATAAAGTTCACAGAATCACAAGCTTAATAGAAAAATCACTTGAGGAAAAGAAAATATGCTCTGCCATCTTTCTCGACGTCACCCAGGCGTTTGACATGGTTCGGCACGAGGGATTAAACTACAAAATTCAAAAAATGCTGCCTGCAAGCTATTCAGATCTCCTACAATCATACTTACCAGACCGCTACTTCAGGATAAAACAGGAAGATGCTTTTTTAGAACCCAAACGATCCAAGCTGGAGTACCACCAGGCAGAGTGTTAGGCCTCATTCTATACCTGCTTTACACCTGTAATCTCCCAGAAATAGAAGAGAATACCTTAGCGACTTTTGCAGATGACACAGCTATCCTTGCAACTGGCGACTCAAACATTGAAACAATTTCAAAACAAGCGAATCAAATATGAACCGGTGTACCTCAAAATAAAATTATCCCGTTCGCCAAAGAGGCTAAATACCTTGGAATGACGCTCGACGCGAAACTGAGGTGGAAGTCACACATCAAAAAAATAGAAGGCAGAACTCACTTTGAAATTTCGAAAGATGTACTGGTTGTTGGGAAGACATTCAAAATCGTCCATCCACAACAACCTCATCCTGTACAACCAAGTCCTGAAACCTGTTTGGACTTATGGTGCGCAACTGTGGAAATGCACCGCTCAGTTAAATCGCGAAATTATTCAACGCTTTCAGAATAATGTGTTGCGTACCTGCGTAGACGCATACAGATATTTCCGCAACAGACTTCACATCGAACTACAAATTGACTCTGATAAGGAAGTAATTCGGAAGCAAGCCATCAAACCCATCGTGAGGCTTCAAGATCACATCAACGAGGAGGTAGTCCAACTCCTTGACACGGATGATCTACTAAGACGACTCAAGAGGATCAAACTACACGAGCTGATCCAGTTGGTGATTACTGCTATTATAAGAGCCAATGAGAACAATGAGAACTAAGTACAGTACTCTAGGTCTCCATTAACCCCCAAAATTGTTAAATGAATATTGCTTGTAAGTGGATTGTGTATACACTTCGTGTACATGTTATTCTTGGTGAAAATGAAGAAATATCAAAGAAAAAAAAGTATGAAAACTGACACGACCGGCTACCGAATGGTTCAACCTCATGTTGATCTGCTCCATTATTGATCTTTTCATCACAAACGAACGGCAGGTTGTCAACCTTTGACCAGTTAGCGTTGTGCTAAAATTACGAAATTTGGTTTACGGATTCGGACCAACCCCACAATAACCCTATGACAAAGGAAAGGGGTTCAAAACGAATTTTGAAATTTTGAAAATTTCGTATCTCGAAAAATTGAGATGAATTGGTACAGTTCTCGGTTCACATTCAGTTAGAGTTCATTTTTTTAGAATCTTTTGAGACTATCCGCAGCTTGGTACGACCAGCCGTTCGTTCACAATGGAGGCTCAAAGGTTGAGTCGATATAAACTTGTCAACACGATCGTGAACCAAACAGTTGAAATACAGGCCAATGTTCATACTAAGGAACAACTGTTTAGAACATCACATGGTTTTTGCGATGTAGATTTGTTTGTTCTGAGGTACTTTTCGTGCTACGGAAAGAAGGTAATTTCGAATGTTTGTTGGTAGGTACTTCTTTTATAAAAAAAAATTATTGAATTCAAAACCCCGGAAATATATCGGTACATTTTATTTGTAATTAATTCATCATCTCTATCATTTAGTTTCTGCACAAAGAAGATAACAAATCGGTGTGTCAAGAATTACTATTCTCTAGTCTATTCTACCATGGGCTATTCCAGTGGTTCGTTATTGAAGAATAGGATTTGTGATATCTGTGATAATTGTTTGTCACAGACTGATCCTACATCAAACCTTCCTGACGGAAATAGAATGAGGGAAGGGCGGCATTTGTTGGACATCTAGTGAAATACATCGAATTAAAGGAAGTAAGTGGAATCCTCTACAGATTTGCATTATTGAACCGATTGCCTCGTACATCAGAAATTTGCCCCATGTTATTCAATGAAACGAATGAATGCCTACTTGTTGGCATCCAAAAAAGCAACTGATTTCATTGTTTTGTAGAAAGGTATGAATTCATATCAAACATTTTACAGTGGTGGTCGAAATACCGCACTACATTATTGAAACCAAAAAAGTCCTTACAAGTGTTGGAAGTTTTTCAATGTATGTTGGAGTTTGTGAGAAACCCTGAGGCGCACTCCTTGTTCATTGCAATTCATGAGTAGGAACAGAGGTTGGAATAATCATGGTATCAACCACAGAAGTTTAGGATGAGCCCAGGTGGGTTAGGAACAAGGTAAAATTGAGCTTATTAACTGCAGAAGAAGGAAATGAGGGCGTAGCCCGATGGCGGTGGGGGCTTCCGGACGTGATTAGCAAACAAAACACATCCCGTTCCCTTGTGTACTGGTAATCCTCGATCGTGATCACCACCATAAGCCTATTACTCGCTATATTCCACTATCTACCCTTACCAATAATGTAAATTTTATCAAGTAGTACCCAATGTTGTACCCTCAGTCCCCCTCGGTTTCAACTAATATGTTTCCTTTGTTGCACTTGCAGGGAGCTTTTCGCTTCTTTCAATGCTGTTGGCGGGAGCTTTTAGCAAGGCTTCTGCTAATTAGATGATAAATGTATAGTGGTGGTGGTGATGAGTACTTAGAGGTGGTACATGAGTAAAGTAATGAGCCAGGCCGGCTGATATCGCGAATGCGATTATATAAGAATTATATAAGTACTACTGGTGGTCACGAGTACACAGTTGTGGTACAACTACAGTGAACTTATGCTCCAATTCAGGCTTGTTAATCTGGCAAAAAGCTCCCGCCAAAACCATTGAGAGAAGCGAAAAGCTCCCGGCGGGTTCAACAGAGGAAACATATTCGGTGAAACCGAGGGGGAGAGATGACAGGGAATTGAAGATTTTTCAGATTTTCTTTTTTAGTTGTATTCAGCTTTTAAAACTGTTCAATTTGGGATCAAAAAGAGCTTCCTAAGGGGGAAAATAAAGGTGTTATGGTGATGTTTCCATTTTCAACAATAACTGCCGCCAAAATTCATGGAAATTGGTGCGGTTGGTCTTAAAACGTCCGCTAGGTTGTCTAGTATATGCTCAATAATTTTGAACTAAATCTCAATCGATTCGAGTAATCCACAGCCAAAAATACGTGAATAAATTCCACATCTACTGATTTGGTTAATTTCCGAAAACATCAAAGTTGAACGGTGGTCAGAAAAATTGTCGTAGAGTGGCGCCTGTCTAAGGATCGATAGGAAATTTTATGGGCTTTCGAATGAGGGTAGCACACTTTGTCACTTTTCCCAACGGTTCTCGAGTTATTCGCGATTGTTGGTATAAAAACGTGCGCTTTACCTTTTGCAAACTTTCTCTTTCCACTTTCTCTTCGACACGAATAATTACAATTATTGTCATGATTCTCAACAACAAAAATTCATTCAAATTTCTAATTCTTTCTATTTTTTAAATTCAATAATAAGAATAATTGTTTTAAATTTTAATAATTTTTTTAAATTGTTAATTGTTTTAATTAATCGAAAATTTTAAAATCACTACCTATTTAACCAATTCGCAAAAAAATTTAAAACTACTTATTTTTCAAACACATTTCAGATAACAAACAATAATTTCCAAAAAATAATTATTCTTGTCACAAAAACAAGAAACAAAAAGGCAAATTAGTAGGCGTACTAATTTTTTACTAAATTTTGACTAGGATAAAACTTTATTTAGGAAAAAAATTACTAGTTACCTCGTAGGTACTTTTGTTAAATTATGTGTTCATTATAGGTGTACCACCACTGATTACTCGTGACCACCAGTAATACTTATAATATAGTAATGCTTCAATTCAGGCTTGTTCATCTGGCAAATAGCTCCCGCCAACAGCATGTCCTATATATGTGGCTGGCAGGCAAAATGGATATCATTCCTTTTTGCGGCTGAGGTTTTTTGGCGGGCCAGTTTTTACAACGGAGTTGTTTTTGGGGGGATTCGGTTTATGTCCTCACGTCCACCTGGAGAGTTTGTGTACAAAAAATCAACTCCCGAGACACTCAGGGGGCCGAGCTACGGGAGCGTGAAAAACCCAACTTGTTCCGTCGCGAAATCAGTGTTTCAGTCGCTTCGGTTTCAGGGCTTCGATTTTCTTGGCGTCCCTAGATTTTCTCTTGAGTGAGGCTTGAAAAAACTAACTTTAAAATTACCTCAATAAAATTGGTTTTTTCAGCAGTGCGTTTAATAACATTTCGCCTAACTTGGTTGGAACGCTATTTTCATGTGTGCTCAGTAGAACGGGAATCAAACTGAATTTTGAAATGTTGAAAATGTCACATCTCGGGAATGTCCCTGTCCACTCCTAAGACCGTTTAAATTCATCCCCTATTTCTTATCCCCCCCTCTTCTTTTCCAACCCCCCCCCCACCATTTCCCTCTTTTTCTATGCCATAATAGTAATTGGGCTAATAATTAATTAAATAAATCACTTTGACTAAACGGTATAGTTTTCAGTATAAATATGTGTAGTTCAATTCAGAGAATTTTTAAAACCATCCGTAACGTTTTACGACCAGCCCTTCACAAGGTAGAGCCGGTAAAAAGTCGTCAACATGAGCATGAATCAAATGGCGGCACGTCGGGCCAATTACCATACTGGGGGACAGATGATTCAGAAAATGTTTCAAAACTCATTACTCAGGATGTGAGGATGGGTCCTCACCCCAAGGAAAATCCGTAAACCAGTTATTGGGTTGGACTTGCAGAGTGAATGCTTTTCAAAAAGTGTAATATTCCAATCAGTACAAGACTGTCGTACTTATTTCGTCACCTTGCACAACTTTGCTTGGTTACACAAAACGCCTATGTAAATTTAACATAGACTTTACACTACCACTACCATTACCTGCCTTACCACTACCATATCTACCTTTACACTACTTATGTAACTCAAATCATTTATTACAATACAAACTTTAATTTGTTTGTTCTTTTTAGGAAATTAATTTTAGGAAAAAACTCATGTTAACTAAGCCAAAAATCAATTATATTTTACATCATTCCGAAGAATGACGTCCATTCCACCCTGGTTAACACTCAACCATGTCTCGGCTAATCCCCGGAAACAATGTACACCTCCTCTTCTCTCACACCACTTCTACATCACTTGGGCTCGCAGGAATGCAATTTACCAGACAAGCGGTAAAATTGCTGTTCGAATAAAAAAATAAATGGAGGAAGCAAAGTTTTCTTTTCTCTCCTCGCTTTCCTTTGGGCCACACTTTCCTAAGAAGTAATATCCGGCGTCCTTTGGTATCTCGTTATGAAAGAATCCGTTTAGAAGATACAAGATAGAAGATACAAACCTTTCGATTTTGATTCAATGCGCCCTTACCCTCTCCTCTCACCCGTTATACCTCCAAACCAAAACTCTTCCCAACCACAGCGAATGTGTTCCAATGAAACCAGGATGACCTAATGCATGAAGTTTAGAGGCACCAGGTATTTTTTGGGAAATTTTACCTACACAAAAAGTAGGATTTCAGCAGTGCAGCTAGCGTACATCGGGTGAAAGTACAATACTTACATTATTGTTTCAAACTTCTTCGGTACAAAGTCGTTTTGGAGCACTCTAAATACATTTTAGCATATTTTAATAATTTTTTTTCTGAAATGGACGTGTGGGCTCATTATCTTTGATAATGATCCATTGGAATCGCCCAAGAAAAACAAATTAACTCCCCACCAATCAAAATTTGAGGGTATACGTTTCAGGATAAGCAGAGTCAGAAAATCTAATAATAAACTCTACAAATTCTTGACACGACGGCTTATTACCTTCTTTGTGCAGATCACCCTTATGTATAGATCACTAAATGATGGATTAATTATTATTAACACGATATCTCAAGACCATGTTGTGTTCAAATCTGCTGGGATAATTATTATGAAGTACTATAAATTATTAATAATTATAGTTAATTATTAATCATTATTCTTAGTGATTAATAATTATTCATTAACTCGATATCTGAAAACCATGTGCTGTTCATATCAGCTGGGCCAGTATGGAAATTGACCCGATAAACTGCCTCCGATTCACTCTCATGTTGACGACTTTAGCCCTCACTGTGAACGAACGGCTGGTCGTAAAACCTCGCCCTAAATGTCAACCAAAAACTACAATGTTGAATCTGAATTTTTCGAGATATGACGTTATTAACATTTCAAAATTCGTTTTGCACCCCTTCCCATTGACCTGGGGTTATCAACGGACGGAGTTTTTCTTTTTTTTAATTTTCTGAATTTTCGTATCTTGAAGCGTAAACCCTCAAATTTGGTGGGGGGGAGGGGGGTTCATGTTTTTTCTCGGGCGGCTCCAATGGTTCATTATCGAAGATAATTCACCAAAATACGGGATTGTTTTCTTACCGAGAACAAAAATGATGTTTCAACCCGAATATCTCAACTGATGAAAAAACTTTTCACTGATTCCTACCAAACTACTAATTTCCAGGAAGCGTTAATTCCACTGTTGTGGATAATAATTTAATATTACATGATTGCTCACTTTTGCGGCAAAAATAGCTAACACCTGGTGATTCTTCCAATAAAGAATGTGTTCTCTGGTTTGAGAGCGCTTCAAATGACTAATTCAACTTGGCAAAAACATCAGGTCATTTTCGCAAAACCCATTTGCTGGAAGGTTTTGATCATGCGAGACAAGGAGTTCAAGGAGTTGGATTTCTTAAACTGAGATGAAAAGAAATGAGAAGAACAGCTATTGAAATTGAAATGAGTGAAAAATGTTAGGTATGCGTAGAATGAAAATCTCGTGTTTGTTCCACCTTCCAAGAAGTCGGAGGAAGAATAACTAATATTATTTTCCGTTCTGAATGAGAAATGTACTCAAGGCACAATACTCTTTTATAATTTCATTTGAATCGTACGCCTACTTTACTTCTCACTGGTGATATGCAGGATGGGGCAGCGAATAGGGCGATTTTGAAATAACTGTCAAAACCAATGAACACTCCGAAAAACGATTAAAAGGATTGATAACATCATTGTCTCCATTAAAAAAAAAAGCATTCAATGTAAAGTACAAACATTGTTTGATATTGACAAATAATTTCGCTAAGGTGATATTTCAACTTGCATTCATCAAGGTGCCTCCAAACATTGCCCATGAGGTTTCGCAACATTAACTCAGGTATTGGTGCTGCATAGACCAAATTATTACCAATTATTGTTATTATAATTGGTAATTAGATGTCTCAACACCAATGTGGTATTTGAATCAGCCGGGCCAGTATGAACATGAACCTACAGACAAAAAAAAACTGTTCATACTTGAACATTACGCGGGGGCGGCTGTTTTGGATGTTCAGTTGGATATTTCTTTAGAGCTTAAATTATCGAAGGGAACCAGCAGTTTTACAGCGGAGGTAATAGGAATATCTTTTGTCTAATGTAGATCCGCTAGCAAATCACAAGGTGGTTGTCTGTACGGATTCATTAAATACGTTACAGACACTATCCAGTCCATACCTTAAAAATCTAGAACCCCTTTATTGCTACCATCATTACACTAATATCAACACTCAAGGACTCAGCCCGAAGTAATGTGTTAAACAGTCCCAGGCTGAGCTCCAACACGGGAAAGGTAGGTGAGGTTTTAGTGAGGTTTGAGTCCAACATAACCTGGAGGTGCGGTCGTATCTTACGAGATCCAAATGCCAAAAAAAAAAAGGAGCAAGGGGCATTCTAGAAGAAATTAAACCCGAAAATCAGCACAGTACCATGGTTCAAACGAATAGATGAACCTAAGTGATTTAGGTATACGCATTTTCTGCAGACTGAGAACTGAGCTATCTCAGTGTGTATCTAAACCGTATAAACCGTAGAGAAAATGCTATCTCAGAGGTAGCTCGGAACACCAGGTGATAGAATGCCCTACTTACATCATACCTGTTTCTTAGGTCACTGTCACCTGACCCGTCGCTTCTTCACAATATTATATATACTGTAGAAATGTATGAAACATGATTATGAAATGTATGTTTGAAGCGAATAATGGCTGGGAGGTAGTGAGCTTTTTTCGAATAATTCTGATACGATAAGGTTCAATTTAACAAAAGTACCTACGAGGTAACTCTGCGATGAACAATAAATGTTTTCTAATTAAACTTTTATCCTAATCAAAATTTAGTAAAAAAAAATGAGTAAGTACGTCTACTAAAATTTGTTGATTTTTTTTTGAATTGGGAAATTTGATATTTTTGTAGTTGAGAATAATTATAATAGGCGTGGAAGAGAATTAGAGAAAGTTTGCAGAACGTAAAGCCCGCGTTTCTTGACCAAAAATCGCTAATTACTCGAGAACCGTTGGGAAAAGTGACAAAGCCCATTACATTTCCTATCGATCCCTAAACAGACGCAACTCTACGACAATGTTTCACACCAGCGTTCAACTGTGATGTTTTTGGAAATTAGTGAATGTTGGATTTATTTACGTAGTGTTTGGCTGTGGATTATCCGAATCGATTGAGATTTAGTTCAAAATTATTGAGCTCATACTAGGCATCCTACCAGACATTTTAGGACCAGCAGGATCGATCAATTTTTATGGCAGTTATCGTTGAAAACAGGAAATCATCATAACTCCTTTATTTTTCTCCTTAAGAAGCTCATTTTTATTTCAAATTGAAGAGTTCAGTAAGTTGAATGAAACTAAAACAATCGGGAGGTTCCTTCAGTGTCGCAAAAACAAATTCTTGACACAACGGTTTATTATCTTCTCTGTACAGATCACCCTTCTGTCTAGATTACTGAATGATAGTTTAATTATTATTATGAATTATCATTCATTATTAATAATAATTATCAAGTAGTGTAAATTTTAATATTTACTGTTGGTTATTAATAATTTTTATGCTTCATTATTAATAATTATTTATAAATGTTAGGTATTTATTAACTCCATATTTGAAAACCATGTGCTGTTTGAATCAGCTGGGCCAGTTTGAAAATGGACCCGACAGGTTGCCTTACGATTCACTCTCATGTTGACGATTTTCGATCTGCTTCAACTTTGAGCCGCCATTGTGAACGAACGGCTGGTCGTACAAAGCTGCGGATGGTCTCACAAAATGCTAAACAATAAACTCTAACTAAATGTGAACTAAAAACTACACCGTTCTATATGAATTTTTCGAGATATGAAATTTTCAAAATTTCAAAATTCGTTTTGAACCCCTTCCCCTTGACCTAGGGTAATGAAAAGTTTCGAGGATCATTGTGAGGTTGGTCGGAACCCGTGAAAAAAATGTCGAAATTTTAGCTCAACGTAGGTAATTAGGGTGAAATGGTGGGTGGGGGACAGAAGGTACAAAGCCACTCCCTTGGAAGATAACAAACGTGTGTGCGAAATTTCAGCTCGATCCGTTTTGCCTGCTGGGCTGTAGCCACGTCAATGAACGGGAACAACGATAACAACAAGAAGAAGAACACGAAAAACGTGAAAAATAGCGATATTAAAACCTGATGGTCCCGAGAGTTGAAATTTGGTGTACGTCCTCAGGGACACCTGAGGACACCGAGCTACGGGGGTGAAAACCCCTCACTTGTTCCGTCGCGTACCTAATCAGTGCCTTAGGGCTTCGGTTTTCTTGGCGGCCGGACGGTCCCACGTCCCTAGATAACCGCCACTGCATGAATAGGGAAGAGTGAAAGTACCTATGTTACTGCACATGAACTTGGAGAAAACAAAGTTAGTGGTAAATCAGGTTATACAGTTGTCACATCGAGAAAGGGAAATGGCAATATGATCCGCCGTGTCTGTTTACCATAGGCGCTCCGGCCTCCGATTTCCATAATGGCCCGGAAATGTCATATATTTCTATCTTCTGATTCAGGGATCGGTCTACTTTCTATTCGTCCACACCGGGTGAGCATTGATGGCCCACTCAAGTCCTTGCGTTCTCTTGCCCATGAACAAACAAATGATTTTCTAAATGCATTTCCTTGTATTTTTAATTTTTACTGGAACTATATAGTCGGTAGGCGATATAGATAGTGAGCAGACGACACCAAGTACCATGTCCTCTCGCTTAGCTCTTTAGCCTCTGGTACGAAGCCATCTTTCACCTAGCAGAGCAACTTGATATTGTTCTTATGTTTTTTAACCCTGTCCTGCTTGGTCCTGCGGCCCCTAGTAGAGCTTGAGATTGTTTAGGAGGAGAATAAGCCACTGTGCCGCTGTCAAGAACATATAGAGCTGCAAAAGAGAGCGAATGAACTGAAACCCCGACTTAATGGTCCGAAACAGTTGCTTTGAATATGGGACGTTTCTGTGCTGTGCCCTGGGATTCACTGTTACTGTAAAGAGACCACTTCTCCTTTGGTTTCTTCTCTCGAGGCCAAGAGAAGAGGGAGCTCCTTTGTAATTATGATCATAAACTATTATGATTCACCGTAGTAGTGCAATTGACCTCCTTTGTTCCTAAGCATGTTCTTAAGGGAGACTAAACGTCGTTTGTCTACTTCTTACTCAAAAACTCTGCTTGAGTTCTTGAGTCAACGGTTTATTATCTTCTTTGAGCAGATCACTTTAATCTAATTAACGAACTGATGAAACTGTAGCTCATCATCCAAAGTTAATTTTTTTAAACAAATAAGTAGGTATTGTTTAAACAATTTTACAGGCAAGAAACCGACTGAATGTTGCATTGTCATCCATCCTGAACCCTTGTTTAAAATGTAAGAACCTAGCTCATCATCCAAACTGGATTGCGGATGGTCTTAAAAAATTCAAAAGAATAGACTCTATTCAAATATAAACAGAAAACTTTGCATTTTCTGAGATATGAAATTTTTAAAATTTCAAAATTCGTTTTGAACCCCTTTCTTTAAACCGAATGTTATGAAAAGTTTCAAGGATCGTTGTGGGGCTGGTCCGAACCAAAACTCTGCAAATTCTTGACACAACGGTTTATTATCTTCTTTGTACAGATCACCCTTCTGTCTCGACTTCTGAATGATAGATTAATTATTATTATGAATTATCATTAATTATTAATAATTATTATCAAGTACCTAGTTTAAATTATTAATATTTATTGTTGGTTATTATTAATGTTTATGCTTCATTATTAATAATTATTATTAACCTCGATATTTGAAAACAATGTGCTGTTTGAATAAGCTGGGCTATTCGTTTTGAACCCCTTCCCGCTGACCAAGGGTTCTGAAAAGTTTCGAAGACCATTGTGGGGTTGGTCGGAACCCCGTAACAAAAATTTCGTAATTTTAGCTGAATGCTAACTGGGCAAAGTGCCGCGTACGGTGGACGGACGGATTTTTTTAATTCGATTTCCTGAATCTACGTATCTTGAAACGTAAACCAACAAATTTTGAGGGGGGGTTAAAAAAAAAATTTTCTTTGGGCGATTCCAATGGTTCATTATCGAAGATTTACTTTTTTTAAAAAGATAAAAAACTCCGCAAATTCTTGAGACAACGGTTTATTATCTTCTTCGTGCAGATCACCATTTGGTGTAGATCACTAAATGGTACATTATGAATTATTATTAATTAATATGAAGTAGTGTAAATTATAAGTAGTATATTATAATGTTATTATAATTATAAATTTTAATAGCATAA
Organism: Stenodema calcarata; assembly: GCA_963920205.1. Lineage (NCBI taxonomy): Eukaryota > Metazoa > Arthropoda > Insecta > Hemiptera > Miridae > Stenodema > Stenodema calcarata. The sequence goes on along the minus strand of OY986057.1, from coordinate 10,084,030 downwards.
ATATTTTTGACCAAGGGTTCAAAAACATCAATTTTTAAAATCCTCCTGTTAACGGCTTTTATTTGAGCTGTTTGGAAAACCCTAATTATACCACCATACGAGCTACCTACCACCGAATTTTCTAACCTACCCCTAATTCCATAAACGCGGAACTCCATGGGACAGAAGAATGAATGTTCTTTGAATCAGAAGAACGTAAAGGTTGCCTCGACGTTTAATATGGATGCGTTTCACGCTGGTATGGATGCATTTCATTGGCTCAACCTTTGAGCCCTCATTGCGATCGAACGGCTGGTCGTAGAAACCTGCGAATACTCTTAAAAAATTCTAAAAAATAAAGTCTATCTAAATGTGAACTAAAAACTATACCGCTCCAATTTTCAATGTGTCAAAATTCGTTTTGAACCCCTTCCCTTTGAAAAGCTTATGAAAAGGTTATGAAAAGCTTCGAGGATCATTGTGGGGTTGGTCCGGACCAAATTCCGTAATTTTAGCACAACGCTAACTGGGCAAAGGGCCGACGGGCCTACGTATCTTGAAATGTAAACCCTCAAATTTTGAGAGGGTGACGAGGGGGGGGGGGGGTACCATTTTTTTTCTTGGTCGATTCCAATGTTTCATTTTCGAAGATAATAAACCAAACTGGATTGAGTGACAACTTAACAACCAAGTTACTAATTAATTTATTATTCCGATTGTTTATTGTTGGACCCATGCAAAAAAAGCAGTTTTGCAGCCATATATTCGGAGGGGTGATTTCTAGTAGGGTTCTAAATTAAACCTGCTTGCTTGGAAAAAAAAGTCACTCCGCGGGAACTCGTACTCAGGTACACATTTAATACTAAATCATATAGGTTAGGATATTTAGCTTTCATTTATATCCAAAACGGCAAGACATTTTGTTGAATTTTTTCGAGCGGAGTGTTCAAATATAGATGAAGCTCATCAGGGATTGACACGTGCAAAATTTGTTTCTTCATCTGCCACTTTTCGATACCGGTTCGGTATCCGTAGGATAGCACAATATAGTACAGGATAGTAAAAGCATCTTGAATTTGGAAAATGACCTCTCCATATCGGCTGAGGAGCAAGAAGCGTACTTCATCAATGGAACGTCCTTGGATGTCCATCCTTCAGGAAGATCTCCATCTTCTTATCCTTTCAGCCTTGCTGCAATTGATTTGATGGCCTTCCATGATGGATTCCGATGTAAGACGTTTTCCAGCTTTGTCTTGGCTTTTTCCCCTACAGGCACAAACCACAGCTCTTTGTATGTTCAACGACCTCAACGTGTATGCGACGGCCCTTCGATGGTTTCTTCCCATCTAACTTCCCTACGAGGACGTTAACAACGTTACGCCCCAATCGATTCGTTGTCTCGTCTACCCTGCACATAATATTCACATATTATGTGAGACTGTTCAATCTCCGATTTTATAACTCTAACAACGTTGGTGTACACTGAAGGTGTAACCGTTTTCCTAATAGTTTTGAGGCAGGGAATCGGATTTTTGTGGCAGTGCTTTTCCAAAAAATTTTCTCAGATGTGAAAAGTACTATAGGTACCCGGTATACCGTTCCTCGAACTTGTAATGGGGGGAGGGAGGAGTGGGACAAGTCTGACGATGACTGGAGTATCCATGAATAGTTCAATGAACGAGATAACGAGATCTCGAATAACTTTTCCCTTGGGATTATCGCAAGGCTCTATATTCGTCACCTAATCAACGGCCAAAGAACGTGAGCAGGTAAAAAAAGTTCGTTGAAAAAGAGAGTGGTCATTTCAGAGTAGCCCTGAAAACATCTAAAATATGTCGTTTTCTATGTCGTTTCCACTTTTTTGGTGATTTAGGTCATTTTTGAAAAAAAAAACGGCACATTTAGGTCATTTGCATCGGTCATAGGTCATTTAGGTCATTTACTTGTCTCTGGTTATTAGTTTTAGTTTTTCACGCTGAGATCGATAAAATATGAAGTAATAAGAAGACAAATACCCGTTTGGTCTTCTTGGCATTAATCACGATTATTCAAAAGTTTCGGAGGGATCGAAATTATTGTTTTTAATCGTGTGATCGACGCATTCTACAGGGAGCTGGTTTTATGGTGACCGTAGAACCCAGGTTAGCGTCAAGCACGTAGTTTCTAATGAAAAAGTTGAGAGTTTCCGGTCACTAGGGACCTCAATCAAGTTGTGCACTAATTTATACGCCAACAAGACGTCCATTCGACCCTGCAGTGCCTACAAACCACTACGTTTTCAAATGCTTCGAATGAATGAAAACGAACAACTTTCGTTGTACTCTTTCTACGAGATTTTGGGTATTATTGTGGTGTGTGGACACTAAATGGATAAAACAGTACAGTAGACGTTCAGCCACTTTGTTGTATGAATTGCTCAGTAGTTTCGTAGTGGCAGATCGGTTGCCAATGCTTTGTGATATCCACATGGTTCTTACTTTTGAATACACCAAGTTAGCGTATGCATTATGATAATTTTGGAAAAATCATTTTTTCTTCATAAAACAAATTTCCCAATCGCATTTTGCGTTGTATAATAATATAATAATAATTGTATAATATAATAATAAGTAAAATATCATGTTAGTTCTGAATTCCGAAATGGTACAATCCCAGGATTGTACTACCATTTTTTTTTTTTTTTTTTCAATCTGCAGAAGGTAGGTACATACCGCTGTACAGGTCTCGAACTTTCTACAAGAAAAGATCGTACGAAACTTTTTTTTAGAGGCCAAGGTTTCATTTGGTGTGCTTGCACCACGAACTGTACTATTAAACAGTGCCTTTGCCAAAGAAAAAATGTGCTGTGCAACTCTCGTAGCCACAGCAGTTTCCAACTAAATAAAGTGTGGATAAATAAATTGTGGATAAATAAATTCTGTATTCCATGAATTTCTAACTTTGTAGAAAGCTGACAACCAAATCGACATTATACGGCAATGTTGTACAATCCGTGGATTATGCTAAACATTTCGTGCAAGGTTGTACAAGTGGCGGTTGTACCATCCTAGGACAACAACAAGGTTGTACAACAATTTCGGACTTTCACGTGACATAATATGAATATTATTCATTTCCGAAAAGATTCAAACGATTCGTCTGTATGTCTTTAAATACTTACACAACCCCAACCTCTACAAAACTATACACAGATAGAATAACGAGATGTAATTGCAAAGGGTAGTTGTGGCTTGAGCTCTAGTTATATGACGAATTGAACACTGTAGACACTGTAAACAATTACAGTGTAAGACACTGTAACACTTCGATACAGTATTGAACTGCCCCTGGAGGAATTTTCATACATATCTTGAAGAAGCGGTAAGAAATCTACAGTAAGAGTTGTAGGGTTATATTGGGGTTATTTGTAGTGAAGATGTATTATTGTGAAAGGAACGCACCAAGTGATATAATATTATTGTTAACCAACAGATGTATAAATGGAGACCTAGTCTACGCTACAACTACCAACTTTTTTTTTTTTTTTTTTTTTTTCAATTCACTTGGCATTAGCGTGAGCCGTAGCCATGAATCCTTTTACTTTATATACTTTCAATATTTATAATGTATTCCAATATTTCCAACTAGTCACAATTTCTTCCTAGACAACAATATTACAGTCTTTCATGTACTGGTACACTATTTGGTAAACTTTAGGGTTATTTGAATAGATAATACTTGCAAAGTTCGTTGGCATTTCCACTAATTCAGTCAAATGTTTCAACTACCAACTACCAACTTCCCGTTAGACAGAAAACGACATACGGACTATGAATACCATAGCGTGAGCCAAGTTACTATATAGATCCTAGTACATATCATAGCACATAGGACAAATTGACCACTCGGACATTTCATGAGGTGGTGTGTAGGATTGAATTGTGATGTATTGATGACCGATGCCCTCAAACGACTATGGTAACATGGGTGAATTGGCACCTTCCGGTACTGAAGTGTATTCTGATAATTGCACGTTCGTGATTACTATACGCTTTTCAGACATCCACGTTGAACGTAACTGGGCATTTGAGTGGGGAATCGGAGACCCTTAATAAAAGATCTGAAGAAGAAAGGGCTTAGTAAGGATCCTTTTGGATCTTCTAAGCATCGGAGTACCAGCCTCGATGGGACGACCAAGAGAAAATAATTAATCCAGCTTCATTCCAACCTCTCAATACCCCCCTTCCTCATTTCATCGGCCTCCACCTTGCCAACTCAGTCGGCATCGCCTCTAACAATCTCTTCGGACAAAGGCTTTCCTCGCTGATTTTCGTTAATTGTTTCTCTTGCTATCTATTGTTCTGTACCTTACAAATTCTTATCAAATGATGCGACATTCATGTTTCTCCCATTATCCCTTATTAAAGGTGCACCCTAAAATAATTCTAATTGTCTCCAATCATCGTGAAGCAGGCTGCAGGATTGGTTGTTTTAATTTATGATGGGTTTGGCATTGTTGTCCTGTAAACCAATTGTAATACTTCCATGAAAATGCTTGTTTCTCTTCAGCTTGAGATGCAAAATCGGAATATCAACCGATTTTCAATTTGGTTTTGTGTCACCTGGTCGAATTTTTCCCCAGGGACCTGTCCATTTCACAGATCGTATTTGGACATCTTGCAATGTCCAAGCTAAGGGTTTTCACTAATTTCCATACTTTTTTCAGTCCCTCGACCCCAATAAATGATTTTATTCATTTATTTATTCACAGTTAGTCCCAATAATGATACACTATAAGACAACTTTATAATGTTGGTAGGTATATAGGTCAATGACAGTTTTCATGGGTATGTAGATTAAAAATTACATAAATTGCAATTGAAACTCATCCACACAGAATGAGTAAAGATGTTTTTCAACGCAACGAGCAGAGTGAAAAGCAAAAATGTAAAGAACTGAAGTTCGAGAATAGATTGCTAGGAGAAGTGGAGATGCTCTATTGGCAGAAGAAAAGAGGATTGTTCGGGGTTCTCGAGAAGTATTTGTCGTAAACGAAACAATCCTAATGTCATGGTTCTCTGGGCGGATTTCTATAACTTAGGGATCACTCCAATAGAATGGGGTACAATATCTGCGGAGAGTGTAGGGACATTAAGCTCAATGGCCTTCTCAGAGCATTACTGAGAATCCTGTGAAGAAATTACCCGTACAATCCGCACAATATCATACGGAATACTAATTGTATATGAGACGAATTTGAGGAATAACGAGTCTTTTTTAAAACAGTTTCATTTGATGGTGAGGTTTGACAAAGCACGAGCACCACGCTTAACAAGCCCAACGCTCGGAAAACCAAAGATCAGTTCGGATCGGGGGTTCACCCCCGACCTGGATCTCCGCAATAAATTGAAACGAGGTCCGCGATTAACAAGAAAAACAATCTATGTCACAGCGTCATCAATGTTGCTAGGTAGCCAGCGCCGCGTCATTCACCGTTGTCGTCGTTTTGTGTAGTCGGATTGTTGTGTGTGTGAAATTCCAGACTTAACAAATCAAGGTCGGGACAACCATTCATCTCAAAACTGAAATTCCCGGTTTCTGGAAAATTGCCACCTCAACATGAACGTGTCTGTAGTGCATCTTGTCCATATTCATGTGAAAGCGTGCCTTTGGAAAAGAGACGTCTCCACTTCAAAAGGTTTTATGAACTCACGTACGATGAACAATCACTCTATCTATAAACTGCATGCGGATTAAGGAACTTACTCGTAGATAAGAGGATCACTGATGCTACATCGAGAAACCGTTCACTATTTCCTGGGAAATATCAGGGTATGTAAAACCAACCTTATGGATAAGTTTTCTATAAGCCATCAACGTATCCAAACTATACAAAATAAAGTTAAAATGGGAGGTACATCGCCAAGAGACCACCAGCGTGGTAAGCGCATGTCGCGCCCGCACGCAAAACTTCTTGCAACTATAGAGATAGGAGCACATAAAAAGGTTTCCTGTGCAGGACTCACATTACAGCCGTAGAAAATCGGATAAGAAATATCTCAGTCCAGACCTCAATATTTCGAAAACATATAGACAGATTTAAGAAAAAGATCCTGCGGAGGACATTAGTAAAACAATATTCAGTAACATTTTCAACACTTTTAATTAAAGCTTTGGTCAACCAAGAAGTTACACATGTGATTATGACTATGTGATTCATTTTATATAAAACATAAATCAGAATCTGAAGGCGACCAAGAATATTGGACTGACGAAGAACAGTTAGCCTATGATAAGGGTGCAGGTATAATTTTTAAGCCCGTCCCTCCCAAAAAACGAAAGAGGAAAAGTTCTCCCAATAACAAAAATGACAATGTAACCAAGAATCCACAGAGAAAAGAGAAGGTTTACAAGCCCCCTCCCATCGAGCTTGAGCCTTTGAATGACATTGCAAGCTTTCTAAAGCTAAAAGATAAATTGAAAGAAATAGCACCCAATGCTATGACTTCAACATTGGCTGGTGGCCTAATCAAAATCAATGCCAGTGACTCAGATGAATACACTGCAATCGATAAGTATCTAGAAAGCATTCACTGTCTGTACTTTACTTATCAGAACAAGCAAACGCGGCCTTATTCAGCAATACTCAAAGGGCTTCCCGGGGGTATTGAAGAGTCAGTGATCCTGAGTACTCTCCAAAATGAGTACCCTGAAATCGGAGCGCTGAAGGTCAACCAAAAATTACAATGGAAGACCAAAGAAAAGCTTGACATGTACTTTGTCGAATTTAAAACAGGCTGCGATGTCAGCAAAATTCACGAAATTACCAGGCTGTACAACTGCAAGGTGAAATTCGAGGCCATCGGAACGAGTAAAATCGTTCCTCAATGCAAACGGTGTCAAGAATTTTCGCACACTCAGAACTACTGCAAGAAGCGCCCTAGGTGCGTGAAATGCGGCAAAAATCATGAAACCGCGACTTGTTTAAAACCAAAGTCGGAAGCCCCGACATGTGCCAATTGCAGTGGAGAACATACTGCAAATTACCGCCGGTGCCCAGTCTTCGTGGCTGCGGCTAAAGAACATATAGTTAAAATCAGAGCAGTAAAGGATCATCCTAGCTTTTCCAGTCAGCCGAGACATATTGGGAACAGTGCTCAGCCAACCGCTACTTCAAGTGGAAATCAGAAGAGCCCAGATCAAAGGGGAACTACTAAAAAGGTGAAATTTACTTCTAAAACCCCGATCTTAAGTGTAAATCGCTACTTTGGGCACACAAAATCATATGCGCAGGCAACAAAATCCGGCAATGCTCAGCCAGTATCTCAACAGCCAGCGAAATCCATGGAGAGCATGTTGCAGACTCTGGTCACTCAGTTTGGTCAAATGCAACAGCAAATGCTCTCCTTGAGTCAGAAAATAGAGGCTTTGGAGAGCAAGTCAAAGCCTAGCCGTTCTTCCAAGCAATCACAATGAATAGCCTCAGAATCATGGCTTGGAATGCTAACGGGCTCAATGGGCGGAAGCTAGAGCTTGAGTTGGTTCTGAACTTCAGTAACATAGATATTTGTTTAATTTCAGAGACGCACTTCACAAAAGAGTCATATTTTAAAATAAAAGGATACAAATGTTATAATGCCCTCCACCCTAGCAATAAAGCACGAGGGGGCAGCGCTATATTGATCCGTGAAAATTTGAAACATTATGAATGTGCAAAGATTGAGACGCAGATGTTTCAGATATGTGCAATTTCCATTAAAACCAAGTCTTATGAGACTTCGATAGCAAGTATTTACTGTCCTCCAAAGCACAATATCAAACAAGAAGACTACACTGATGCATTCGAACTCTTAGGAAATCGATTCATTATTGGTGGAGACTTCAACGCGAAAAACACATGTTGGGGCTCTCGTGTCACTACGGCAAAAGGACGGGAGTTGTCCCAATATATGGCCAGCCACAATTGTGAACCATACTCAACTGGAACGCCAACATACTGGCCCACCGACATAAATAAAAAACCTGACCTAATTGACTTCTTCATTATGAGAAATATCTCGGCTAACTACGCTCTTGTGGATGAGTGCTTTGATCTCAGCTCAGATCATTCACCAATCATCCTAACACTGAGCGAACAAATCATTCAGAAACCAAACAATCCAGTACTTGTCAATAAAAAGACGGATTGGGGTACATTCAAAATAGACATCAACCAGTACATCTATCTGAATGATGTCATTGAATGTCCTGCAGACATCGATCGGGAACTTGAACAACTCGTATATAACATCCAAACGGTCGCGTGGGAAAACACCCCTGAGGTGGTCAAGAAACTCAAAGGGTTCAACTACCCATGTGAAGTTCTTACCATGATCAAGAAGAAGCGCAGAGCTAGGCGTAAATGGCAGCAAACGCGTATTCCAGACGACAAGGCAATATGGTATCTATATGCCAGTGAACTTCGTGATATGATTAAAGAGATCAAAGAGGAAACGCAAGAAGAATTCATCACTTCCCTTGCCATCAATCGTGACGCTGATTATTCCCTGTGGAGAGCTACTAAGCATCTCAAACGTCCTATCGTCCAAGCACCACCAATCAAAGATGAAACTATCGGGAAGTGGATCAAGTCCAACCAAGAGAAGGCTGATGCATTTGCCCGTTATCTGGCCGACATCTTCAGACCAAATCCTGGAGACCCAGATGAGGAACCACTGGAAGAGGTTATTGTAACAGATCATGAAATCGAAATACCCCCAGTGACGGTTAAAGAAGTTCAAGAAACCATCCTTAATGAAATCAATCCAAAAAAGGCTCCTGGGTACGACCTGATCACGGGGCATATCCTTAAAAACCTCCCACGGAAGGCCCTAATGAAAATCACCAAAATAATCAATGCCGCTATCAAACTTCGTTATGTACCTCAATTGTGGAAATTAGCTGAAGTGATCATGATTCAGAAACCTGGTAAGCCAGCCGAAAAATTAACATCCTACCGGCCAATATCCCTTCTTCCAGTGTTATCAAAACTATTTGAGAAGCTCATCCACAAGCGGCTGATGTCAGTCGTAGAAGAACGCAATCTGGTCCCTTCTCATCAATTTGGTTTCCGACAAAAGCACTCTACCATTGACCAGGTGCATCGAATTACGAGTGTGATTGAGGAGGCACTAGAAAACAAGCATGTTTGCTCGGCCATCTTTCTCGACGTAACCCAAGCGTTTGACAAAGTTTGGCACGATGGACTAAACCACAAGCTCCGAAGAATGTTGCCAGCAAAATATGCTGAATTATTGCAATCCTATCTATCAGATCGATTCTTCAGGGTAAAGCATGAAGATGCCTACTCAGAAGTGCACCGAATACATGCTGGAGTTCCCCAAGGAAGTGTACTTGGCCCACTCCTGTACGTCCTGTTCACCAGCGATATGCCAGAACGAGAGGAGAATACAATAGCAACGTTTGCAGATGACACAGCTGTCCTTGCAGTTGGTGAAACAAATCACGTGACGATTCCCAAGCTCAGAAGATCTATTAAGAAACTCCAAGAATGGACATCAAAATGGAGGATCAAGATGAATGAAGCGAAATCAGTTCATGTCGACTTTACCAATCGTAAGCTCGACTATTTCCCCCTTCATCTCAACGGCAAGACTATACCGCACGCCAATGAAGCTAAATACCTGGGCATGACCCTGGATGCTAAATTGCGCTGGAAGGCGCATGTCAAGAAGAAAAAAGAAGAACTGGTGCTTAAGTTCAGAAAAATGTACTGGTTAATGGGCCGACGCTCAAAAATGTCGATCCAGAACAAATTAACCCTGTACAATCAAGTCCTCAAGCCTGTCTGGACTTACGGAGTGCAGTTGTGGGGCTGCACCGCTCAAAGTAACCGCGATATTATCCAACGTTTCCAAAACAATGTGCTGAGATGTTGTGTGGACGCCTACCGGTACACCAGAAATGTCCGGCTACACAAAGAACTTCGCATACCAACTGTCAATGAAGTCATCAAGGTTCAAGCCATAGCCCATCACAAGCGGTTACAAGTACACGTCAATGAAGAAGCCGTCCAGCTGCTCGACGTTGACGACCTACTCAGACGTCTCAAGAGAAAGAAGCCTCATGACCTGTGGAAGTGAGTGAAGGTGTTCTCGCGATAAGTCCGTTCAGTGAAATCAGTGATCGGTTTAAGTGCACGAAATTGCACTCCTAACTTTCAAAACTATAAGCGGCTTAGTTAAGTATCTAAGTTGTACTACAACCAATTCACATATATGTCAAAAATATGTTGCTAATAAGTTGTTACTTGGTGCAATAAATCATTTGAAAGAAAAAAAAAATTGTATATAAAACTTGAAGCAGCGAATTCGGAAGAAGAGAGGAACTAAATCTTGAGAGTGAACATCACCATATAAAAGCTGATCAAGGTACTCCACATTAAAAACAGATATCAGTAAAGCCAAAGAAATCAAAAATATCGTTGTGCTCAAATATCTCTCGTTTTAGGGCATAGCTTCTTGTCCTGTGACCGCGATTTCGCGCTAATGAAAAACTCTGCAAATTCTTGACACAACGGTTTATTATCTTCTTTGAATAGATCACCCTGATCCAATTAACGAAATGATAGATGAAACTTTAGCTCAACATCCAAATTTGATTTGTTTAAACAAACAGGTATTGTTCTCGAGAAGAGGGAGCTCCTTTGTAATTATGATCATAAACTATTATGATTCACCGTAGTAGTGCAATTGACCTCCTTTGTTCCTAAGCATGTTCTAGCATTTCATAAGGGAGACTAAACGTCGTTTGTCTACTTGTTACTCAAAAACTCTGCTAGTTCTTGAGTAAACGGTTTATCTTCTTTGAGCAGATCACTTTAATCTACTTTAATCTAAGTAACGAACTGACGAAACTGTAGCTTAACATCCAAATTTATTTTGTCCAAACTATGCTTAAATTGCTGGTATTGCTTAAACAATTTTAATGACAAGAAATGGAGTAATTATTGCATTTTCATCCAGTTTTGACTTATATTTAAAATTTCACATCCCTACCTCATCGGGAACTTGAAAAACAAGTAGTGAAAATTATTATTAATTAGGTATCGTTGTATTAGGTATTATTATTAATAATTTTTATGAATTATTTTTAATAATTATTGATAATAATTATTATTTACAATGAATTTATTCAATATCAGAAAACCATGGTCTATTAGAATCTAGACCCGACAGGCTGCCGCATGATTCACCCTCATGTCAACGAATTTTGATTTGCACGAACCTTGAACCCTCATTGTGAATGAACGGCTGGTCGTACAAAGCTGCGGATGGTCTTTAAAAATTCGAGATATGAAATTTTCAAAATTTCAAAATTTGTTTTGAACCCCTTCCCCTTAACCAAATGTTATGAAAAGTTTCAAGGATCATTGTGGGGCTGGTCCGAACCCGGAAACCAAATTTCGCAATTTTAGCTCAACGCTAACTGGGCAAAACGGCGTGGACGGTGTACGGCAGACAGTGTACGGCGTACGGACGGATTTTTTTAATTCGATTATCTGAATCTTACGTATCTTGAAACGTAAACCAACAAATATTGAGGGGGGGTTAGGAAATGTTTTCTTTGGGCGATTCCAATGGTTCATTATCGAAGATAATAAACCAAAATCCGTCCGTCCGTTAGTGTAGGTAGTGTTTCTCCTTTATTGTACGCCGTACGCCGCACAGTGGGGAAAACTTGGAAAAAACCTAAAATTTCAATATTTTTTTTAAAATGATCATTTGTAACTTTTAATGTAGCTTACATCCCATAGTTTCTCCCCGTAAAAGCTTTTTCAAAATACGAATTCGTAAGGCAATAGAAACGGCTTCAAATGTAGTGTCAACCGGAGTTGCCGATTACACAAGGTTTTCCGTATGGAAATGATCTTTGGAGATATTGATGTCTATATTTTTTGTCAAGTTTTTTAATGGCTTCTATCCATCAGGGGACCTCTAAAGTTGAACTTTATACATGTAAACAATTTAAAAAGAATTCTAAACTTGAGTACTTCAATTATATTGGTATGTTTCAATACACGAGTTTTGGATACTAGCTCCACTTGCCTCCTAGCTATCTCTTACAGGAGTATTTAGTAGGTAACTTGAGGTGAAATTTCCCATAAAAATCGCCACCGTATATCACCGTTTGCGACCGTAGTTGACCATTTTGTCAAAACAATCGCCCGAGCCAATAAACGGTTTGTTGTTGTTGGGTCTGGCCCCTTGTAAAATTTAATATTTAATATAACTTTGTTTACTTGATTTCTTGATACCTATGACTTTCCTTTTCAAAGGTGAAACAGCTTGAGAGCTTAAATAGCTCTCTAACTAAATGTTAGTAAAATTCGTGATTACATTACACTTGTGGATGTGGTAAAACAAGGAACTGGAACTACGGAAAGTGGTAACACGTCAAGACGGTTTTTCCAAAATTAGTCCCTTACTTCTGAAATTACAAATATCGATCAAAATTTAATAGAACGGTAGGCGATTATTTTAGAGGTAATTTGCAGCAATTGCTATGACGCCGACAAATTTCACCGGTACGCCCGTGAAACTGCCCGCATGGCTGTTGCTCTCTGCCCTTGGTACTACTTGCCTGCGACCGTTTACAAAATCCTACGGCACGGGAAGGAAATAATTGAAAACTCCGTTTTGCCGATAGGGTCTTTATCGGAGGATGCCCAAGAGAGCCGAAATAAAGATTATTGATTTTTCAGAGCTCTCAAAAGCAATAACAATAACAAAAACAATAACAACATAAATTTTAACATGTAAGCATTAATTCTGTTCTGATCTTATTGTAGGTACTCTCACATGAATAGGGCTTTGTTCCATTGCCGAAACGTCGTGAGAAAATAAACACGGAAAAAACTCTGCAAATTCTTGACACAACGGTTCATTATCTTCTTTGTACAGATCACCCTTCTGTCTAGATCACTAGGTCTAAATGTCTAGATCCTAAATGTTAGGTTAATTATTATTAATTATCACTAATTATTAAAAATTTTATCAAGTACCTAGTGAAAATTATTATAATTTTTTGTTAGGTATTAATAATTCGTATTTATTATTAATAATAATTATTATTAATTAATACGATATAATTCTGGGGTTTTTAATACTACGTCGGTAATAATTTTTCTATAAAAGAAGTACCTACCAACAAACATTCGAAATTACCTTCATTTCCGTAGCACGAAACGCACCTCAGAACAACAAACTCGACATCATTTAAGCCATATGATGTTCCAAAGAGCTTGTTAGTATGAAAATGGACCTGTATTTCAACAGTTTGATTCACGATCGGGTTGTGAGGCACAATCTTTGAGCCGTCATTGTGAACGAACGGCTGGTCGTACAAAGCTGCGGATGGTCTTAAAAAATTCTACGGAACAAACTCTATCTAAATATGAAACAGATCACCCTTCTGTCTAGATCACTAGGTCTAAATGTCTAGATCGTAAATGTTAGATTAATTATTATTATTAATTATCACTAATTATTAACAATTTTATCAAGTACCTAGTGAAAATTATTATAATTTATTGTTAGGTATTAATAATTTGTATTTATTATTAATAATAATTATTATTAATTATGATTAATTAATACGATATAATTCTGGGGTTTTTAATACTACGTCGGTAATAATTTTTCTATAAAAGAAGTACCTACCAACAAACATTCGAAATTACCTTCATTTCCGTAGCACGAAACGCACCTCAGAACAACAAACTCGACATCATTTAAGCCATATGATGTTCCAAAGAGCTTGTTAGTATGAAAATGGACCTGTATTTCAACAGTTTGATTCACGATCGGGTTGTGAGGCACAATCTTTGAGCCGTCATTGTGAACGAACGGCTGGTCGTACAAAGCTGCGGATGGTCTTAAAAAATTCTACGGAACAAACTCTATCTAAATATGAAACAGATCACCCTTCTGTCTAGATCACTAGGTCTAAATGTCTAGATCGTAAATGTTAGATTAATTATTATTATTAATTATCACTAATTATTAACAATTTTATCAAGTACCTAGTGAAAATTATTATAATTTATTGTTAGGTATTAATAATTTGTATTTATTATTAATAATAATTATTATTAATTATGATTAATTAATACGATATAATTCTGGGGTTTTTAATACTACGTCGGTAATAATTTTTTTATGAAAGAAGTACCTACCAACAAACATTCGAAATTACCTTCATTTCCGTAGCACGAAACGCACCTCAGAACAACAAACTCGACATCACTTAAGCCATATGATGTTCCAAAGAGCATGTTAGTATGAAAATGGACCTGTATTTCAACAGTTTGAGTCACGATCGTGTTGTGAGGCACAATCTTTGAGCCGTCATTGTGAACGAACGGCTGGTCCTACAAAGCTGCGGATGGTCTTAAAAAATTCTACGGAACAAACTCTATCTAAATATGAAATAAAAAACATACCGTTCTATATGAATTTTTCGAGATATGAAATTTTCAAAATTTCAAAATTCGTTTTGAACCCCTTCCCCTTGACCTAGGGTTATGAAAAGTTTCGAGGACCATTGTGGGGCTGGTCCAAACCCAGAAACCAAATTTCGTAATTTTAGCTCAACGTTAACTGGGCAAAGTGGCGCGGACGGCGTACGGCGGACGGACGGATTTTTTTTTATTCGATTTTCTGAATCTACGTATCTTGAAACGTAAACCAACAAATTTTGGGGGGGGGGTTAAAAAAATTTTTTCTTTGGGCGATTCCAATGGTTCATTATCGAAGATAAAAAACCAAAAAGACTAGCTTGGTCATTTGAATACAACCTGCTTCTTCACACTAGTCAATCCCATCAACACAATTATTGAGTATATATACTAGACGTCCTAACGGACATTTTAGGACCAACCGCACAATTTTGGTTAATTTTTACAGCAGTTGTCGTTGAAAACAGGAAAACCATCATAACTACTTTGTTTCTCTTCTTAGGAAGCTCATTTTTATAGCTGTGTACCCGCGCTTCGCAATGGTAGAACAGACACCCGTATCCCCCCTCCTCAACTGGTCAGAAACCTTGTCAATGGTCACACAACACAATGTCAATGTTTCACTCCAATTCGTCAAGTAGTTTTTGGATTGCCGGTAGAACTAATTGGTCAGAAACCTTCCCCAATTTGTGAATAAATAGGTGGAACTACAATATATTCGTATTATAGTTTATTGAAAATGATCGACGGTCACTCACCCCCAAACCGTTACTTATACCATAATCACCAAACAATGTATCAAACAGGCCGACTCCTTTTCCCATATTTCTCTTGGAACCCCGCAATCAGTTACTATTCCGCTCCCTTCCCGCAAGGGCTCCGCCGCTGTGCTAATAATGCGCCAACTCTAAACCACCTCTTTTTCCTCCGACATTTATATTGTATAGGTACCCGTATCACAGTTGAGCGTCAACTCTCTTTGTTAGTACTAACGCGATAGGCCGCATATTCGTATCTGTGGTTTAACCTTGGACTATCTATTGCTATACCCATCTGGATTCGGATTATTTCTGTCATCATTCAACTACCGGTAACCCCAGTTTTTCAGCAATTTTTTTCTGCTTTATTGCTTTTACATTTCTATCCATTCTGATCGCTGCAATTCATTGTTTATTTTTCGTTTTTGCTTGTCCAAGGAACATAGGTTAATTTAGTGTTCCTTGCCTCTTGGCGTTCTTGTTCTTCGAGTACCTATCGTAAAGTGCGTTTTTACCTTTTCGGGTTATTTTAAACGTTCACATTTTTTACCACAACGCTAACTGGGCAAAGTGCCACGGCGGACGGACGGATTTTTTTTTTTTTTTTAATCGAAGATAAAAAACCAAAAATGCTCCCATAACCTTCCTTCCTTGTGCAGATCACCCTTCTGTCTATACCAGACTGTATTACAAATCGGCACCATAACATATTCTCACCGTACTCATGCCATACCATACGAATTTCTTTCCTATCATACCATACTGTATTATACCAAATCATACATACAATAATATACCATACCATGCTCATACCATGTCATACAAACCGAGTGAACATTGAAATGTCATCCATTTCTGATCTATAATTAAAATTTCAAGTATCTAGCTCATCATCAAAATTTAATTTGTTTAAACAAATAGGTATTATTTAAACAATTTTACAGACAAGAAACCGAGTGAATATTGCATTGTGATCCAGTTCTGACCTATTTTTAAAATTTCAAGTCAATAGCTCATCATCAAAATTTAATTTGTATTATTACAAAAAGGTATTATTTAAACAATTTTACAGATGAGAAACCGAGTGAATATTGTAATGTGGTCTATCCCCGACTCACGGTTAAAATTTCTAGACTGTAGTTTACCGGGAAGATGTAAAAAGGTAGTTTTATTCTGGGCGTCTGGGGGTTGGGTCACATAACGGCCGTTTTCGACGCGAAGTTTAGTGTTTTTCCTAAACCTTTGCGCGCTAAATGTGAACGAACGGCTGGTCGCACAAGAATCCAATTGGTCTTAAAAGATTCGTAATTTTTCAGGTCATTCAAAAGTGAACTAAAAATTAAACCGTTTCATGAGAATGTTTAGAGATATGACATTGTCGAAATTTCAAAGTTCGTTTTGAACCCCTTCCCCTTGACCTAGGGTTATGAAAAGTTTCGAGGATCATTGTGGGGCTGGTCCAAACCCAGAAACCAAATATTGTAATTTTAGCTCAACGCTAACTGGGCAAAGTGGCACGGACGGCGGTCGGCGTACGGCGTACGGCGTACGGGTGACGGACGGATTTTGGTTTATTATCTTCGATAACGAACCATTGGAATCGCCCAAAGAAAAAAAAATTTTAACCCCCCCTCAAAATTTGTTGGTTTACGTTTCAAGATACGTAGATTCAGAAAATCGAATAAAAAAAAATCCGTCCGTCCGCCGTACGCCGTCCGCGCCACTTTGCCCAGTTAGCGTTGAGCTAAAATTACGAAATTCGGTTTCTGGGTTTGGACCAGCCCCACAATGGTCCTCGAAACTTTTCATAATCCTAGGTCAAGGGGAAGGGGTTCAAAATGAAATTTAAAATTCCGACAATGTCATATCTCAAAATATTTAACTGAACCGTGCAATGTTTAATTCACTTTTGAATGACCTGAAAAATTACGAATCTTTTAAGACCAATCGGATTTTTGTGCGACCAGCCGTTCGTTCACAGTGAGCGCGCAAAGGTTTAGGAAAAACACTAAACTTCGCGTCGAAAACGTCCGTTAGATGGGTGAACCTGCAGACGCCCAGAATAAAACTACCTTTTTTCATCTTCCCGGTAAACTACAGTCTAGAAATTTTAACCGTGAGTCGGGGATAGACCACATTGCAATATTCACTCGGTTTCTCATCTGTAAAATTGTTTAAATAATACCTTTTTGTAATAATACAAATTAAATTTTGATGATGAGCTAGATACTTGAAATTTTAAATATAGGTCAGAAATTGATCACAATGCAATATTCACTCGGTTTCTTGTCTGTAAAATTGTTTAAATAATACCTATTTGTTTAAACAAATTAAATTTTGATGATGAGCTAGATACTTGAAATTTTAAATATAGGTCAGAAATGGATGACATTTCAATATTCACTCGGTTTGTATGACATGGTATTATTGTATGCATGATTTGGTATAGTACAGTATGGTATGATAGGAAAGAAATTCGTATGGTATGTTATGAGTACGGTGAGAATATGGTATGGTGCCGATTTGCAACACAATCTGGTATAGACAGAAGGGTGATCTGCACAAGGAAGATAATAAACCGTTGTCAAGAATTTGCCGAGTTTTTTTTTAGACCATCCGGTATGACCAGCCGTTCGTTCACAATGACAGCTCAATGTTGGAGCGGATCCAAAGTCGTCAACATGAGGGTGAATGTTGCGGCAGCCTGTCGAGTCAATATTCATAGTGGCCCAGCTGATTCAAACAGTACATGATTTCCAGATATCAAATTAATTAACAATAATTAGTAATAATTATTAATAATTACTAAAAAAAAAAATAAGCGTTTCTGATGCATAATTTGTACTACTTATCTACTGAAAATCAGGACAGGTCACAGGCTCAGAAATCCACCTTAATTTTGGAACTATCATTATGCACTTAGACTGTGTACTGTTTTCTCGAATAAAAAATTTAATGAATAAGGTTCAAGACAGAACCTCTCAACCCCATCTACAAATCGTTTTTTTTTTTTAGAGGACAAGGGCCTCCAAGGCTTGAGAAGGGGTCGAGGCTTGAGACATTCTGGCATCTCTCTTAATTCATCTAATAAGCTGGTTATATTGGGCAGTGGCAATTTTCTAGGGATGGTTTCCCATTAGGTTTTTGAAATTGATGACCTCCAATTTACTGGAAGCACGGAGTTTTCTCATCGCGGCCCACAAGAGTGGGTTATAGGGTGAAAATGATGGTCTAATTATTTTTGTTTTACTTTGTATCCGGGTAATGTAATTTTGTTTAACCTCATTTTATTATTGAGATAACGATCGGATTTGAAAACGTATCTGGTAACTTGAATTTCATAGATAGTAGAAATCATTTGGTGGATTGTGAGGTGGATCTACGTTAACTACACAAATGCGCAAGCACAACCTGGCTTCGGGGTCGTCTGTTCGTGTTCAACGATTCGGTCTGTATTTGCTAGTTAAAGTAATTTGGGCCTCCAGGAAACCAATCATTGGGACCAAAAATTTACTGATGTCATTAGATGGATATCGATGCTTTAGGTAGTGGTTTTTTATTGATTGTGGCGGGACGAGAAAGTTCTGATTCAGTTGATTTGTGGCGGGAACGTCTGGTTGGAGAACCCTCGTGCATTTGTAGGTGGAAATAGGTGAATTTAGAATTAGGTAGCAACCAACCTTCCTACTGCTTTCAAGTTAGCAGTCGACAGTGATTGAATATGAAACCTGACATCCTCCAGCCTGCACTAACAACCACTCCTCAATGTTTCTCCTCGTACATTTTAACTCAAATAAAAACACAATAGAACATGGGACGATGATGCTTATGACCATTAACACTTAGAACGGAACATCCGTCTGTCAGACGGGTATAGTTATTGTTTACTCCACTAGGGACGCTCTACTTAGCCGTAGGGGTGTGAGGGCCTAGGGGAGTCTCCAGTAGTCTTTCTCGAGTGGTGCAGAGTGGTTGTGTTGTTGATCGGGTGCGTGTGACCTTCAAGAACGAAGTTTTAGCGCGAACCACCCCGTCCCACAGACGGATATTCCTCAAAATGGTGAGTCTTTTCTCCGTCCCACAGACGGATGTTCCTCGATACGCATATTTTTCTACAGTGTCCTTTTTTCTTTTCTTTTTTATGTTTGGATGGTTGTTTTTTTTTTATTCGAATATTATTTCTGCCTTCTTCTATCAAAGTTTTGTAATTTTTTTGCCAGATTTGGTGGCTTTTATATTCATGAAAATATTAGTTCAATTTAGTTTACGGCATTATCATGGACCATAAATTATATTTGTGATTATTCAGAAAAACAGTCCTTCTAGGCTAACCTACAAGAGGCTTTTCCTATTCTACCCCCCACCCCCCAACACCCTTATGTTTTTTTCTGTGCAGGGTAAAATGGCAGACAAAATACCAGCAAACGTCTCTCAGAGAACAAGGCGCATCATGCAATTAGTAGCAGCTCATCAGGATTCGGATGATTCTGACTCTGAGGTGGATTCCGAAGATTCGTACGTTCCGGATGAAGCTGATCTCTCAGATACCGATCACGACTCACATTCCGAAGTTTCAGAGGGTGATGATGAGGTTCCGGAGGTCCCAGAGGAGGTTGAAGATGAAAATCCTCTACCCCAACAAGATAATCCCGAGGAACCACCTGTAGAATTACCCGATAGAACCATCGATTACCACGGGAAAAGAAATTGCTTCTTGTGGAAGTCATCCCCGGTGCGCCATCCAAATTCAAGGTCTAGTCAAAATATTATAACTATAAGGATTTCCAAGCCAATTGGGCCAGCCATGCACATTGGAGAAAATCCCTCTCCAATTGATTTGTGGAGACTTTTTTTCACTGAGACAATTATTGAAGAAATTGTTCTCAGAACAAATGAAAAACTTCAGAAAATGCGGGAGAACATTCGGAAACAGGATGACCCCTCGTATAAAAATTGTACCCCGACAGAAATGGATGCATTATTAGGAATTCTGATTCTCTGCTCTATATTCAAATCGTCGAGGGAAAATTTAAAATCTTTATTTTCAACCGGAGTTACAGGACGGCCGATTTTTCGTAGTGTAATGTCGGAGAAAAGGTGCCATGTTTTGTTGCGAGCCCTTCGCTTTGACGATGCGACTACTAGGAAAGATCGTGAAGTTCATGACCCGGCAGCAGCCATTAGCAGCATCTTTTACGCCATTGTAAAAAACTTCCAACAAAATTACTCAATCGGAGCCTACGGTTGTATAGATGAAACGTTAGTTCCCTTTAGAGGGAGATGTAAATTCCTCGTGTACATGCCGAAGAAACCGGCCAAATACGGCATAAAGCTAGTGTGTTTGACGGATGCGCGCAACAGCTACCTCACAGATGCTGTTGGAGTGGGACTCGCAGAAGCTGAAAAAAAATTCCAGAAGCCAACGCAAGCGATAATACGGCGGACACAGTCATTAAAAAATACACACAGAAATATCACATGTGATAACTGGTTCACATCTATGGAATCGGCTGAATGGCTGTGGAAGAATGGACTCACCATTGTTGGCACCCTAAAAGCCAACAAACCACAAATACCACCGGAATTTTTGCCAAATAACAAAAGAGAAATTGGCTCAGCAATATATGGTTTTACCCCCGAATACACGTTAGTATCATATGTTCCTAAAAAGAAGAAGGCGGTGATCCTACTGTCGTCTATGCATCATTCGGAACACACTGATATGAGTAATGGAAAACCCGAAGTAATTTCATTTTATAATACCACTAAGGCAGGGGTAGATATCTTAGACATGAAAGTAAGCAACTATTGTGCAAATCGAAGGACACGGCGATGGCCGCTGGCAATGTTTTACCATCTGATCGCCGTGACCTGTGCAAACGCGTACGTTTTGCACGGACACTATAAAAATAAAAAAATATCCAGATTTGACTTCATGAAAAATCTTGGAATGCAGCTAATTGAGGGGACACTCAAAGCCCGCCTTACTATCCCTAATCTCCCGTCGGACTTGAAGGACTTGATAAAGAAGACCCTTCAAGATGAACCAGCCGCTCAGTCTTCAAGAGCACGAGGGCCACCAACTCCAAGAGGACAATCAAGTACTGAAGAACCTTTGGTGACAATAAAAACGGATAAATTGGACAAAAAGAAGATCTGCAGATACTGTCCTTATCAAAAGAACAGGATGACAGCTTACAAATGTGTCAATTGTGGGACCCCAAACTGCCTTGAATGCTCGAGAAAACTGTGCAATAATTATGTAAACTCTGTGTTAGAGTGATGTTGCCATACAAAAATGCTTTCTAAATAATTTTAAATTATTATTAATTATTACTAATTTATTAGTAATTATTACTAATTTATTAGTAATTTGGTAAAACGTTTCTATATGGCAATAAATCGTTTCTATACTGCTGATTTGACAAAGAGTTTTCATAAAATTGTACATTTTTTTTGTGAGGGGTGTTTTGGGTTTTAAATTTTTTTTTAAACATATATTTTATGCATATATATATATATATTATGCATATATATATATATATATATATAATATTTTACTTATATTTTAAATTTTAGATAGAAATAAAATAACAAAAAGGGGTTACAAGACTCACTTGAGACGCGTTTCGTGTTTACGTTATCAATCAAATGATTCCTCCTGGTCATGGTGGTGGTGAGCATGACAGCAAGCGGCAGGTAAGCTAACATTCTCTCAGTTTTTGACTTCATACATGGAGGAAGTTGAGAGTCTCAGGAGGTAGGTAGGTACAGATACAGGTATAGGGATTTTGGTTGGGGATTGAAGGAGGAAAATAGGTGATAGTTGGGTTGAATGGTGGAAAATAAAAAATAAAGATAAAATAGGAACAAAAAATAAAAAACCAAAGATACAAATAAAAATAGGCAAATAATAATTAAAAAAATAGCAAACAACGGAAAAGAAATTGATGAAGTGAACGTGGAAAGAAAAAAAAGGGTGTTTGTGGAGAGGGCCAGTCAGGTGTTGTAGATGTTCAGGCCTGGTGGGTGTAGGGCCCCCAGAACCCATATATGGGCCTGTTCAGTTAGATGCAGTTTGATTGATTTTACTTATGTGTACTCAATAAACTGTTTTGTCTCGTTTCAAAATTTTATTATATATTATATATTTTAACTTTATTATATATTATATATTGTATTATACTTCCCTGTATTCAATAAACTGTTTTGTTTCGTTTCAAAATTTTATCATTACTCCTGATAATATATATTCATATTCTTTTTCATTAAAAAAAGCAATGAAATATCAACATACATATCTATATATTTTATATTTGTAAGTGTGGAGGTATGTATGGGTTGATTTTTATGTATTACACATTTACAAGTAGTGTTCTATTATTGTTGATTTTATTACATTAATTGAACTGTTAAAAACCGGTCAAATAAGCCATAAATTCCCAGATTTTAGAGTACCCCGTCTGACAGACGGATGTTCCTCTTGGGGTACTTGGGGTAATGGGGTAAAAAAGGATGTTCCGCTCTAAAATTTACTGATGTCATTAGATGGATATCGATGCTTTAGGTAGTGGTTTTTTATTGATTGTGGCGGGACGAGAAAGTTCTGATTCAGTTGATTTGTGGCGGGAACGTCTGGTTGGAGAACCCTCGTGCATTTGTAGGTGGAAATAGGTGAATTTAGAATTAGGTAGCAACCAACCTTCCTACTGCTTTCAAGTTAGCAGTCGACAGTGATTGAATATGAAACCTGACATCCTCCAGCCTGCACTAACAACCACTCCTCAATGTTTCTCCTCGTACATTTTAACTCAAATAAAAACACAATAGAACATGGGACGATGATGCTTATGACCATTAAATATGATAGAAGTGACAAACCAGCCGCCTGAACAGCTTAGTTCACTGCCTCGCCTCACAAATGTAGAAAGTTGTAAGACGGAAGACGCAGAGGGTCCCTCCCAAGAAGGAACTCTATCGCCAAGCTAGGAAGGAACAACGGGTCCATTTTAGTGGAATCGTCTCAACCTCGAATGGTTCTATACAAAAATTCAGGAACCGTCAATGCCCGATTCTCGGTATAAGGGAACATGAAGATAGAAGAAGTTGGATAAAAGGTAGCGCCTGCAGTTAACATATAAATAATCGGAGGAATAATTTGTATCAATGGTTAGGTTTGAGTCAAAAGTCTCCTATTAGATGTTTAATCCCGTTCTTCAGTTTCGGAAGTTGGATTCCCATTACTGCATTACCAAGTCTGTTGATACGATACAAAAGGCCTCAGTTATTGGGTTTAGGGCTTGTACTCGTATCGCCATTACTTGCTTGAAGCTATGTTGGCGTCTCAGTTCATTATTAATGTAAGACGGGTCAGTTGTGGTGAGTAGTCCCCTAACTCCAACGGTGAAGTAACGGTTATCGTTCAGTTGAAAAGTCTGAAACCCTACTTCGTTAGTTGCCTAGTACGGCTTGGTATCCATTTATCGTTCACAAACATAATTCAATTGTTTTGTAGTCACTTTTATCCAACGCTTTAATTTCTCACAGAAACCTAATTCTCCATCCTACAGAATCGATATCTAGATTATCTAGAAGTGCGAATGAATATCGGTATATAAATTTGTTATTTGGCGGGGGTCCTATTCGGGGGCGTTTAGTTCTTGAATGACCACCAATCACCTACAAATAAAACCGAGGGCCGTCTAATTATAATACTTGAACATAAACGATAAACAATAACGACACATCGACTTGTTCATTCGCCGGCGTCTCTATATTTATTTTCAGACGCTTTAAAACGAGGTATTCCCATTCTCCAATCCAGCGTTCTTATCCATGGAGAATTCTAAGAAGCATAAAGACAGGTCTACTATGGTCTATGGTCTTATTCAGTCTAACACGTTGATTTAGGGGCTTGTGATAAACGTGAAAGCCAAAAGTGGAGGCAAATTACTTACCTGTTGTGACAGTACAGACACTTTACCTTTCCCGGGAACATTTAATCGAACACGCCTGAAGTCCCCCACGATGAAGTATCTGGAACTTCTGGCTTTGTAATTATAGCTGTACTTCGTGGGTTGGAGGAGGTGTCAAGGTGTCAAGCTGTCTATAAAGATGACGACCTCTTTGCCTCGCTTACGAAACTCGTCCATCTGCTTTCAAGACAGGTGCGTCACATCGTAGAGTGTTTGAAGGGGTCTTATTGCTACTTCATACAATAATACGACATTCCAGGATTGTCTAGGATGGCTGTTGGACGGACTGAGCTGAAGTTGGGAGGGTAGGCACTGGTGGTCGATCGTTTGCCTCGGTGACGTTTTTAATTTGACCAAGTGGCAGGGCTTTCGATATAACCACACCACTTGATGATAGCCGATCTCAAAAGATATAATCTTCAGCATTCCATTCCAAAAATACCGAATGAAGGCGGTTGAAAGAAAAGATCCAATGCGTAGAGATTCCCACACCTATAATTACATACTTATATTAGAAAAGTATATCTACATTCGTTTATAGTAACCTTTGAAAGTTCGACTTATCAAACCACAATTTTTTCTCGAGATCCTGTTCCTTATTCCTTCGTTGTAGTACTCTACCCGTATATACCAATATCTGACCTCTCCCTTAAACCATAATCACACGGCATCTTGAAACGATCATGGCTGGGTCCAGAAGTCCGGTCTGAGGCTAGGGCCACCCTCCTACTTCCGTCACGTGACAGAGTTATGACGATATGTAGCGTAAATTATCAACAAGTAACCTGACACAAATACTCCACCTCAAAACCAGTTACGATTATACTGCGGGAGAGGGACTGAATGTTTAAAAGCCTGCAGGGTTTTTATTGCCATAAAAACAGCTTTAGATATCTAAGTTCCGGTGTTATGCAGCTCCGAAATGGTTCATTTCTGCGGCCTAATATCTTAATGCTGAATTATACTAATACATACCTAGTTCTAGAAAGGTCCAATAAATATGATAGGGTCAAAGCCAGAGTGCCGGCCGAGAGATTACCAGTGAGATTATGTCCCATATTTAGTACCACACCCTGTGTGAAGATATCAGAATAATTGTAATATTGGTAGAAGAACAATCTTTAGCTTTTTGGTTATGACGAACTTACTCTCTCGCCGTGGATTTTGATAACTCATTTCAGTCTCCACGACGTCCCCTATACCTTTAGCCCCACGGTTGTCCACCTCACATGCGCTGTCCAGTGTATTTCCACTGAAGGCTGGTTTCTCTGAGGACTCTCTGCGTTGATTCTAAGTTGGTGATAGCCAGACAGCAGGTCAACAGTGCCAACTGGCATCCTTCCCACACGGCATGGGTATCTCGAGCCAGGGAATGGGCTAAGCATCCTTTGTAATCTTATTGCGCTCCTAAATGTCGTTGAACTAAGTCATATTCATTTATTTATTGTAAGAGTAACGAGAAGGAGTAGAACCTAAGTCTGTTTGGTGAGTAGAAGGCAGGGTTGGACGAAAAAAGTTGTTTTTCAATTAAATACAAAAAAGTTTTTTTTTTAACAGTTTGAAACTTTTTTTTCCTCTGTGAGACAAAGGTTTTTTTTTAGGCTGTTTTAAACTGTTTTAAACCAGTTTTTAAAGATCGCTCATCAAGCAGTCAAGCACTATGGCAACTTGTGAGTATACAAAAGATTGGCACAAAACATAGTGCGTTATGTAACAGGGCTGAGAAAGAAACCATCCAACTTTTTTTTTCAAACCATGGCATAATATTTTTAATACAATTTAACGTAGGAATAACCTCATACCTACCTACGACATAATTTGTTGAAAATGAAAATTAATTTTGAGAAACCCCAATCCCCCCAAAAACAACTCCGTTGTAAAAACTGGCCCGCCAAAAAACCTCAGCCGCAAAAAGGAATGATATCCATTTTGCCCGCCAGCCACATATATAGGATGCTCGGTGCTTCGCACCTCGCTGTTGAGTATGCATATAGAAACCTGATCCTCCTACCCCTAACCTCCACCGTCAATGTTTTCCTGTTCCCTGTCTCCTTCCCACAACCCCCTCTCACCCTTAGTCACCCTCGGTTTCACCTAATATGTTTCCTCTGTTACACCAGCAGGGAGCTTTACGCTTCTTTCAATGCTGTTGGCGGGAGCTTTTTGCCAGATGAACAAGCCTGAATTAAAGCATTACTATATTATAAGTATTACTGGTGGTCACGAGTAATCAGTAGTGGTACACCTATAATGAAGTAATGCTTCAATTCAGGCTTGTTTATGTGGCAAAAAGCTCCCGCCAACAGCATTGAAAGAAGCGTAAAGCTCCCTGCTGGTGTAACAGAGGAAACATATTAGGTGAAACCGAGGGTGACTAAGGGTGAGAGGGGGTTGTGGGAAGGAGACAGGGAACAGGAAAACATTGACGGTGGAGGTTAGGGGTAGGAGGATCAGGTTTCTATATGCATACTCAACAGCGAGGTGCGAAGCACCGAGCATCCTATATATGTGGCTGGCGGGCAAAATGGATATCATTCCTTTTTGCGGCTGAGGTTTTTTGGCGGGCCAGTTTTTACAACGGAGTTGTTTTTGGGGGGATATCACATCTTTTTGCATGGCTAGTTTTCGAGTGGTACTTATACAATACGGTTCAACAACTTATACAATACAAAAGTACCTACGAGGTAACTAGTAAATGTTTTCCTAAATGAAGTATCCTAGTCAAAATTTAGTAAAAAATTAGTACGCCTACTAATTTGCCTTTTTGTTTCTTCTTTTTGTAACAAGAATAATTATTTTTTGGAAATTATTGTTTGTTATCTGAAATGTGTTTGAAAAATAAGTAGTTTTAAAATTTTTGCGAATTGGTTAAATAGTAGTTTTAAAATTTTCGATTAATTAAAACAATTAACAATTTTAAAAAATTATTAAAATTTAAAACAATTATTATTATTATTAAATTTGAAAAAATAGAAAGAATTAGAAATTTGAATGAATTTGAATTAGAAATTTTTTGAAAATTTGTTGCATTTTTTCTTGGGGATTGTGCAAATTTTTGTTGTTGAGAATCATTACAATAATTTTAATTATTGGTGTCGAAGAGAAAGTGTAAAGAGAAAGTTTCTTCTTCTTGGAGTGCCGTATCCGAATTTCGGACGTTGGCGACCTCTCACATATAATCCAGTGATGCACGTCTTCACAAGTTATACGGGACCTACAGTTTATCGCCGGTTCCGAATGGCACTATTTGAGAGGCTGTACTAGGCAAATGATACTGGTGGTAGTTTGCCATTGCTTTCCACCAGGTGACCGCCGCAACGGCTAAGTATGTGAAAAATCCTTTCACGCCAGCGGGTATTGAACCCAAGATCTTACGCATCGCGGACAGACGCGCTTGTCCACGAGGCTACCGGCGGCCACAGAAAGTTTGCAAAACGTAAAACGCACGTTTTTATACCAAAAATCGCGAATAACTCGAGAACCGTTGGGAAAAGTGGCAAAGTGTGCTACCCTCATTCGAAAGCCCATTAAATTTCCTATCGATCCTTAGACAGGCGCCACTCTACGACAATTTTTCTGACCACCGTTCAACTTTGATGTTTTCGGAAATTAGCCAAATCAGTAGATGTGGAATTTATTCACGTATTTTTGGCTGTGGATTAGTCAAATCGATTGAGATTTAGTTCAAAATTATTGAGCATATTCTAGACAACCTAGCGGACATTTTAAGACCAACTGCACCAATTTTCATCAATATTTGCGGCAGTTGTTGTTGAAAATAGAAAAATCACCATAACTCCTTTATTTTTCCCTTTAGGAAGCATTTTTTGGTCTCAAATTAAACAGTTTGAAAAGCTGAACACAACTAAAAAAGAAAATCTGAAAAAGCTTCAATTTTGAAGGAGTTATGACCATTTGAAATTCCTAAAAAACACTATTTCCCCCCTAATTGGGGGGGAAATGGGGGGAGGGAGAAAAAATGGTCAAAAGGCACTCCCTTGGAGCATAACAAACGTGTGTGCAACATTTCAGCTCGATCCGATTTGTCTGCTGGGCTGTAGCCCCGTCAATGAACAACAACAACAACAACAACAACAACAAGAAGAAGAACACGAAAAACGTGAAAAATAGTGGTTTTAAAATTGTTATACCCCCGACACCTGATGTTCCCAAGAGCTGAAATTTGTTTTACGTCCTCACGTGCCCCTGGAGAGTTGGTGTACAAAAAATCAACTCTCGAGACACTCAGGCGACCGAGCTACGGTATGGTGAAAACCCCAACTTGTTCCGTCGCGTAATCAGTGTCTCAGTCGCTTCGGTTTTCAGGGCTTCGGTTTTCTTGGCGGGCGGGACGCTCCCGCGTCCCTAGATCACAATTTACAACTAAAGTAAAGCATAAAACACGTATAGGTACACAAATTATGCTCCAGAATTCAGGTGTTTCATCCCGGCCAAAAGCTTCCCGGCTTTGTCTACCCCCAGTCTATTCCGCAGTTTTGAATGAACCTCTCCGAATGTGGAGAACAGCCGTTCGATGCCTGCGGTGGCTGTGAAAAGTTGTTGGGCCAGTGACATGGTGACTTCAGAAATTTTATTCTCAAGTGCCTTCCACCATGTGTTTGGGGGCACACTAGCGGTCTGCTCACTGAAAATGAAGGCCTTGATGGTGTTTGTGTTGCCCGAAATTTCATGATATCAGGTATGGCTTTTGGGTAATACGCTTCAGCCATGAGCATGGCCCGTTCCTCTTCGTCCTCGCTGAGCTTTCCCCTCGGTATCGAAGATCCAGCAGATTTGCCAACAAGTAGCCATCTGTGATCATCATGTCGCGCCGATTTTTCAATTTTGGTTTATTATCTTCGATAATGAACCATTGGAATCGCCCAAAGAAAAAAAAAATTTAACCCCCCCTCAAAATTTGTTGGTTTACGTTTCAAGATACGTAGATCCGCCGTCCGCGCCACTTTGCCCAGTTAGCGTTGAGCTAAAATTACGAAATTTGGTTTCTGGGTTTGGACCAGCCCCACAATGATCCTCGAAACTTTTCATAACCCTAGGTGAAGGGGAAGGGGTTCAAAACGAATTTTGAAATTTTGAAAATTCCATATCTCGAAAAATTCATATAGAACGATATGTTTTTTATTTCATATTTAGATAGAGCTTGTTCCGTAGAATTTTTTAAGACCATCCGCAGCTTTGTACGACCAGCCGTTCGTTCACAATGACGGCTCAAAGATTGTGCCTCACAACACGATCGTGACTCAAACTGTTGAAATACAGGTCCATTTTCATACTAACAAGCTCTTTGAAACATCATATGTCGAGTTTGTTGTTCTGAGGTGCGTTTCGTGCTACTGAAATGAAGGTAATTTCGAATGTTTGTTGGTAGGTACTTCTTTTATAGAAAAATTATTACCGACGTAGTATTAAAAACCCCAGAATTATATCGTATTAATTAATAATAATTAATAATAATTATTATAAATAATAAATACAAATTGTTAATACCCATCAATGAATTATAATAATTTTCACTAGGTACTTGATAAAATTGTTAATAATTAGTGATAATTGATAATAATAATTAATCTAAAATTTAGGATCTAGACATTTAGACCTAGTGATCTAGACAGAAGGGTGATCTGTACAAAGAAGATAATGAACCGTTGTGTCAAGAATTTGCAGAGTTTTTTCTTTGGGCAATCCCAATGGTTCATTATCGAAGATAATAAACCAAAAATCCGTCCGTCCGCCGTACGCCGTACACCGTACGCCGTCCGTGGCACTTTGCCCAGTTAGCGATGAGCTAAAATTACGAAATTTGGTTTCTGGGTTTGGACCAGCCCCACAATGATCCTCGAAACTTTTCATAACCCTAGGTCAAGGGGAAGGGGTTCAAAACGAAATTTAAAATTTCGACGATGTCATATCTCAAAATATTCAACTGAACCGTGTAATTTTTAGTTCACTTTTGAATGACCTGAAAAATTACGAATCTTTTAAGACCAATTGGATTTTTTTGCGACCAGCCGTTCGTTCACAGTGACCGCGCAAAGGTTTAGGAAAAACACTAAACTTTCGCGTCGAAAACGGCCGTTATGTGACCCAACCCCCAGACGCCCAGAATAAAACTACCTTTTTACATCTTCCCGGTAAACTACAGTCTAGAAATTTTAACCGTGAGTCGGGGATAGACCACATTGCAATATTCACTCGGTTTCTCATCTGTAAAATTGTTTAAATAATACCTTTTTGTAATAATACAAATTAAATTTTGATGATGAGCTATTGACTTGAAATTTTAAAAATAGTTCAGAACTGGATCACAATACAATATTCACTCGGTTTCTTGTCTGTAAAATTGTTTAAATAATACCTATTTGTTTAAACAAATTAAATTTTGATGATGAGCTAGATACTTGAAATTTTAAATATAGGTCAGAAATGGATGACATTTCAATATTCACTCGGTTTGTATGACATGGTATGAGTATGGTATGGTATATTATTGTATGTATGATTTAGTATAGTACAGTACGGTATGATAGGAAAGAAATTCGTATGGTATGGTATGAGTACGGTGAGAATATGGTATGGTGCCGATTTGCAACACAGTCTGGTATAGACAGAAGGGTGATCTGCACAAGGAAGATAATAAACCGTTGTGTCAAGAATTTGCAGAGTTTTTTTTTATTTTTTTATTCCTCGAATTCCTGGTCGAGGAATTGTCCAGCTATTTGATGTCGGTTCGGAGGATTATAACCAGACATGCAGGCTGACAGTATTTTTCTGAAGGACAAATTGCCAACACAAATTGAGCTACACGACGATCAATCAATTACCTTCTTCTGAGATGCCGTTAACGCCACAACGAAGTTATCCCGAGTTTGCAATTTGGGCTTTTTAGCGACGACTTTGCTGTCTTGCTGACTCGTCGACGGGCCCACGCATTTTTCAATGTGTTTTGGTTTATTATCTTAAATAATGAACCATTGGAATCGACCAAAGAAAAATAAGTTTAACCCCCCCTCAAATTGCTATGAACTGATTCACTTTTTCCTTTTTTGGGTGCGAGAGTTAGGAAGTGTGTGTGTGTGTGAGTCGGTGGTGGGGGGGGGGGGGGATTTGAGTGCGGTACCCCATTGTCCAGAGCCACGCTGCGCTCTTGTATATTATAGGTACATTATCTAAGTAGGCACTAACACAAAAACCCAGTTAGAATCTAACCATGGATTTAGATGTTCGCAAAACGGTTTTGACTCGGACAATTCATTGGAGGTTCATGTTCTAAACGAATTGAAGCCATTTTAATAGCGTATGAGCTTCAATTATTCACTAAAAATGCTCGGAGTACCTTCTCGAAAATGAATTACGGCCAGATAAGGGCAACCTGGGAGTTATTAAAAGTTTGAATCCTGTCCTCTCAAGCGGATGAGACAGTGGGAGTCCTTGAACGTAATGATCATAATCAATTTTGATTCTCATTAGGAGAAAGCTCATTGCTTCACCCTGGAAGGGCACTTGGACTTAAAGCCCCGCATGTTATTCCGTGTTCACACATAGAGGTAAAACTATTATAGTTTTCTACTCCAATAAGAGATGATTGTTTGTCCTTTTCATCCCTACGGCTGGTCAGGATTTCGAAATTGCATCCCTAAAATTCCTGCACACCCTTCAGTAAGCAGGAGTTTTTAGTATTCAATCGGTAACAATGAAATTTATCTCGTGCAGAGAGGTTCATAAGCCATAAAATTTATCACGGTATGTGCTTCACTTAAATCTCAAACATAACTTTGAACGTAAAATGGATGCATAAACGGACAGTTATGACTAGCCGCTCATAGCCGGTCTTTTATGGGTATTCTCGGTTTCCGTCTCACATTCACTATCCATTTGTAATCCTTTTTCATCTTTCAATTTATATTTTCTTTAGCCGCCCTACGAATTTTATAAGCTGTTGTGGATGGGTTGTAAGTGTTTGATTTTATTCGCTGGAAAATTCTATTTCATAATCCAGAAAAAAGAATTTAAGCCAATGTTATTTTCCATTGAAACTTTGGATCTTATATTGCAGAGGTACCTGGACATTAGGGTGGTCATAAAAAGTCAACATTCAAAATTCAATCGTGGCAAAAGGTGCCATTTGACAAGAAAATGAGATTCGCAAAGTTTTAGGTCGATCGGATAACATTAACCCGTGCCCCATCGAGGTTGAAGTTTAGAAAAACTCACTTTTTTACATAAAAATATTATTTTTTCCTCAAACATAGTAACCATTTGTCCTAGAGACTTGAAATTGGTCTAATTTTATTTAAAATGTTATCTTCTTCAACTTTTACTCCAATAATATTTTCGCTAGATCCTATAGATTTTATGTTATTCAGCTTTTCCCATCTCAAAACGCTGGTCCGTTTCAGCAAATGTGCCTTTTTACGCATAGGTACCCCTAAAATCCACACTCCATTCAATGACATCGAGCTCTAGGCAATTTGATACTTCTTTATCACTCTGGTTGATTGAAAATTGATACATTTGAGTCTAATATATAATATATGGAGGGGGTCGTGGGGAGATGGGTGGGTGGTGGGTGCTATGAAATGCACAAAAAAAAGAGAAAAAAACAATAAAAATTATGTAAAAAGTGTTTTAATAATACAAATTGAAAGTTTTTTTTGTATAGAAAATAATAGCCTGGGACTTATTTTACAACACAATATATATCTATTCCAACACCACTGAATTTAGAACTACATTAATGGCTTAGATAGTGAGGCTAGTCGACATCAAGGTAAATTTTACTACATTCTGACACAACTTGTAATAAAAATTGGAGCTGTACTTCGTCTTTTGTCAAGCGAGAGTTGAAGTCTTGTATCAATTTCACTCCGCTTTCAGCAGTGTCGTAGACTACCCTTAAACCGTTCACTATGTTTTAGCATGCAAATAATGAGGACTTTTGTTCAGTAAGCGTGTATCGGTGTTTAAAAAATCTGTCTCTATGGAAAACCGCTTGAAAAAATTCAAGGTTTGAGAGGTGACAAAAAATCAAGTTGCTTATCCAAAATTTGCTCTACATGTGCAAAATCTAAAATCGCTTTTCTATTTCTACCATCAATTTCACTATCGGGTTCACCTAGGGAAAATAATTTCATGGCCATAATTTTTTCAATGTTGTCGTCTAAAAAGTGGTCGAAAAACGAGAACGCTATTTTCTCTGAGCTGAGGTACCACAGATGATTTACAAATTTTGACAAAGCCTTATCTGCTCATTCTGTGTCAATTTTCCTATACTCTACTAGTGCTTTCAACATTTCCAGATCTTGTTTTGGGGCCAAAGCAGGTTTGGGGGCATTGAACCATGCCTTGGCGTAAATATTTATTATAAAAACACAAATTTCTTCTATTCCTTTCATTTCTTTTTGAGTTAATAACAATTGATCTCTAAAAAGATGAATTTTGAGGCAGCAAATTGCTTTGGCCATGATGAATTGCCATCGATGATTCAAAGTAATAGAGATAACAGCGAATACAAAGCTAAAGGTCACACTTCCTTACCTTTCACCGGTCTAAATACCCTTCATTACTTAGATAAACGTATGATGGATGAATCACTGAATCAGTATTTCTCGACTTCTGTATTATCATTTGTAGAAAATAGATCAGAAAATGTTCAAAACCCGTCGATTATGTGTTTTGCTAATAATTACACACGTATGAATAACATAATGTTGGTAAGAAAAAGTATACTTCACAAATTAACTTTACGTAAATTTAGTTATACACTGGAACTTCGAAATGGTAATATAATACTAGGTACTATAATGAATTAAATTTATAATTGAAACAAACTTTGGTCCTGTTTTTTTTTTTTAATTTTCATTTTTTTAGACACAATCTTGTTTTTCTTATTTTTTTCTCAAATTTCACTTCATCAGTCGACTACCCCCCCCCCCCCTTATTACAGCCTCAACCTTTACATTTGTACCTGAAACATACTGGTTTATTGAAAATTTTTCAATCAACCAGAGTGATAAAGAAGTGTCAAATCGCCTGGTGGTTAACTGGAGTGTGGTTTTGCGTAAAAAGGCACATCTTCTGAAACGGACCACGTTTTGAGATGGGAAAAGCTGAATAACGCTGAAAAGCAAAAATATTATTGGAGTAAAAGTTGAAGAAAATAACATTTTAAATAAAATAAGACCAATTTCAAGTCTCTAGGACAAATGGTTACTATGTTATGAGGAAAAAAGAGTATTTTTATGAAACAAAGTGAGTTTTTCTGATCTTCAACCTCAATGCGGCACGGGTTAACGTTATCCGATCGAGCTAAAACTTTGCGAATCTCATTTTCTAGTCAAATGGCACATTTTAGGGGGGTTGCCAGAAGTGATTTTCTCAAAAAACATTTTTGCCTATTGCCTTGTGACCACCCTACTGGACATGTATTGGAAGTATCTGAAAGTCATCTGAAAGTGATTTTTGGTGCGACTATTATTAAATAATAAGTAAATTAAATTAATTATTTAAGTAAATTTTACTTACTGTTCAGTCGCAAGAAATAAGAACTTTAGGTCAAATTACTACGTTCCCTGTGTAATTAGCTCAACCGAAGGTACAGGCTTAACTGTAGAAAGATATAGAAAAACACTGGCATGAGTCACACAATCCAGACATTATAAAGTGCTACGGAAATATATAATGGTTGTGTAGATGGATAGGACCAAGTAAGTAAAATAAGTGAGCACTAAAATTTAAATACCAATTGAAATGAGTAAATTTCGACCAAATAAAAGAAGTGACATTTTATAACATAACACACAAAGAAAATAAACACTTATTTCAAGATTGGAAGTTCCTCTTCACAAATTTTTATTAGCGACATTGCGGATGGAATCAAATGCAGGTTCGTCATGCTCATTTTCATGATGAAATGAAACAACTAGGAATAGAGGGGATGAAATACCAAACTTATGATATTAAAAACAATGGGAGCATCACCGAAAGAGTTTAAAAAAAATACGTTTATTTCGTTAAGCCGTAACACGGGGATGGAACGCACAGTACGAACTTGTGCGAGTTTACTCGTATGTGGAGACGAGACTGGCCTGAGGGGCTTGAATACTCGCATTATAAACGTCAGTGAACTAAATAAGCATGAGTGAGCTTTTCGAGGAGAATGTTGCTAGTAACCAACTCCACCCATCTCGGAAATCATTCCAGAAAACTTAATAATAGTTTCGGGAGAAATTTAGAATAGAACTTTATATGAAGATGAAATTAGTATGGAAATTGGAACAACAATTGGTTTAAAATTGAATGACATTGGAATCAGCGGAAGGTTTAGACGTCCCATTATTAGTAAGATAGAATTTAACATGAATACAAATTTAAAAACATCCCCAGTCATGCAGCATGACTTTAAGCGCGAATTTTCGAAGAAATAATTGGTTTTATGTAAAACGTCCATTAAAGAACATGATGTCCATGAATAACATCTCAAGTAACAACCACGTTTCTTCATCTTCAAAGTGCTCCAGTGTGAGAGCGGAATAAGATATAGCAATTCTGACTTCCCCATCTTATTCAGCGTGTAAAAACCTTTAAAATGAGGTGTCACTTGACAGACCGTTTCATTTTTGTAATTTATGGGTGAACCTCTCCCCCCCCCCCCCCAACCACCTCGAAACCCCCTCAGCCTTTGGACATTTCAACGCTGAACACGACGGTGAAGTCAGAATTGCGATATCGCATTCCGTCATCAGATTAGAGCAGATAAACCATGAAGACAGGTAAGAGTGGCAGATGGATCCATCCCGAGTTCTGCCCGTCCGAGACAGGTAACTCGGATCACGGAAACATTTCAGTACGGGAGAAAAGTTCGATCCATTTTCGAGAATTAAATATTTTGGTTTATTATCTTCGATAATGAACCATTGGAATCGCCCAAAGAAAAAAAAATGTTAACCCCCCCTCAAAATTTGTTGGTTTACGTTTCAAGACACGTAGATTCAGAAAATCGAATAAAAAAAAATCCGTCCGTCCGCCGTACGCCGTACGCCGTCCCCCGTACGCCGTACGCCGTCCGCGCCACTTTGCCCAGTTAGCGTTGAGTTAAAATTACGAAATTCGGTTTCTGGGTTTGGACCAGCCCCACAATGGTCCTCGAAACTTTTCATAACCCTAGGTCAAGGGGAAGGGGTTCAAAACGAAATTTAAAATTTCGACAATGTCATATCTCAAAATATTTAACTGAAACCTGTAATTTTCAGTTCACTTTTGAATGACCTGAAAAATTACGAATCTTTTAAGACCAATTGGATTTTTGTGCGACCAGCCGTTCGTTCACAGTGAGCGCGCAAAGGTTTAGGAAAAACACTAATCTTTCGCGTCGAAAACGGCCGTTATGTCACCCAACCCTCAGACGCCCAGAATAAAACTACCTTTTGTCATCTTCCCGGTAAACTATAGTCTAGAAATTTTAACCGTGAGTCGGGGATAGACCACATTGCAATATTTACTCGGTTTCTCATCTGTAAAATTGTTTAAATAATACCTTTTTGTAATAATACAAATTAAATTTTGATGATGAGCTATTGACTTGAAATTTTAAAAATAGGTCAGAACTGGATCACAGAACTGGATTCACTCGGTTTCTTGTCTGTAAAATTGTTTAAATAATACCTATTTGTTTAAACAAATTAAATTTTGATGATGAGCTAGATACTTGAAATTTTAAATATAGGTCAGAAATGGATGACATTTCAATATTCACTCGGTTTGTATGACATGGTATGAGTATGGTATGGTATATTATTGTATGTATGATTTGGTATGGTATGGTATGGTATGAGTACGGTGAGAATATGGTATGGTGCCGATTTGCAATACAGTCTGGTATTTATATTTCGGCTCCCCACCCCAATGCATCGGATCCGGGAGTGAACCCCCCTATGTCCTACCCCGATAACGGAAACATCTCAATACGGGTAATGGTTTCGATCCATTGAGCCTTTCTGGGAATTTTTATGTTTTTATTTCGGCTTCCCTATACACATACCCCTACCCCTGTGCATCGGATCCGGAAGTGAAGTTTACTTAGTGAACCCCCCTATGTCCTACCCCACCGAAACATTCAAGTACGGGAGAAGGGTGCGATCCATTGAGCCGTTTTCGCGTGATTGAAGGACAGACAAACAAACAGACAACAAATTCAAAATCGGCATGGTTCGGCTCCGTTTCACCGGACACGAATAACTGTAGTGAAATTTTTCAAAAATACCCAAGGAACACGAAAATCGTGTCTAAATTTAGTTATATAGATAAAATTTATCTATATATTTAATATAGACAAGATTAGATTTTAGGGAAGAGAGGAGTCTGGGGGTGACATGGGTCTACCGTGAGTTTTAATTTATTATCTCCAATAATGAACCCTTGGAATCGCCCAGAAAAAAAATACCCCCCATCCCCCCTCCAGAGCCCTCAAAATGTCAAGATACGTTTCAAGATTCCAAAAATCGAATTTTAAAAAAAATCCGTCCGTCCGCCGTCCGCGGCACTGTGCCGGAAAAGTCTAACGACGATCCTTCAAACGTTTCAAAACCCTAGGTCAATGGAATGGGGTTAAAAAGGAATTTTTAAACTTTGAAAACCCAACTTTTGAAACGCGAAGCATTCAACTTTGAACAAGTCCATGGCACTTTGCCGTGTTAGATTTGTGCTAAAATTACGAATATCGGTTTACAAGTTCAGACTACACCCATGATGATCCTTGAAAATTGGCATAACCCTTGGTCAAGTCGGATTTTAAATACAAGTCGGAACGGGAGGACAATGCAATATTCACTCGGTTTCTTGTCTGTGAAATCGTTTAAACTATTCTAAATTCTATTCTATGAATTCTAATAAATTCTATAAATTCTATTCTATGAATTCTAAATTCTATTTTGAACCTGGTTTCAGGATGGATGACAATCAAATTTTTCATTAGGTTTCTTGTCTGTAAAATTGATTAAAAAATACCCATTTGTCTACACAAATTGAATTTGGACGATGAGCTGAAGTCTTGAAATTTTAAACATGGGTCGACGATGGACAACAGTGCAATATTCACTAGCTTTCTTGTCCGTAAAATTGTTTAAACAACACCCAATGGTTTAATTAAATTTGGATGATGAGATAGAGTTCCATCTATTATTTTGTGAATTTAGAATAGGGTGAACTGCTCAAAGAAGATAATAAACCATTTTGTAAAGAATTTGCAGAGTTTTTATAGTTGTCACGGGGACAACCTTCCCTGACTTTTGGGAAAAACCCAGGTCATTCTCCTGAGCCATGGCCAACGTTTCAACGACTTGAACTGCTGGTCTGCTCCTTTCCTTTTATTTGTTCAAAAAGGTGCATAACATATACTTAAATAGTAAGGTACCGAAATAATAAATACTATTCACTATTTAGGTATGCGTATGCCAAATGTCTCAACAGTAAGTAGGTTTCGTTGGTGGACAAAAAATGGTTTTTTGTGAGGCTGTGTCATTTATTATAGTACATGAACACGATGAAGTTGATCGATGACAGAGGTAAAGGAACAATCTACCGTTGTAGATCTATTACTTCAGAGTCAAGGATAAAGGTACGAAAACGGAAACTTGATAAATTTGAAATAAATTGTAGTTACAATTCAAAAGGTTAAAATAAATAAATGACTACATATTCTTCATGTAAAAATAAAATGTTAAAAGGAAATAAAAAGTGCCTCGGAATAAGAAACACGACGTCACGAAAGAGTATTTTGAATCGGCTGTTCGTAAACCTGCTTATTATGTCGATAACATCCAATAGTAACATTGTATCTCAATGAGCGAGTTTTCGAAGAAACAATGTCCGCGTGGCCGCGATCAAAAACGCTTGCATACGAGTCTGCAACACATTGAGACATTTTCATGTCATCACCCCCCACCCACCCCCAGGAAAATGTCGCCGTTATATATTTTCATGTCTCCATTATATACCTCTTATAAACACAAACACACCGCTCATTTTGGGCACCTAACGACCATAATGTTGTGTGCAAACAAACTTCGTATCAAGTCATTCGCATATCTCAGCTTTTCGAAGGGCGACAACCGAGTGATAGGGATGTATTCTAGTTCTATAAATCGAGAGGTTTCCAACGAATGGTGAACGGTTTTTGTCCGATGACAAATGACGAAGTACTATTCCCCTAGCAACGACTCGGTTGTACGCGGAAATCGTCAGAAACTCATTTGGGACAATTTTCGTAGTCAATTTTCGTAACGGTTTTTGAGTTATGTGCCATATGAAAGACATGAAAATGTCAAAAGTTTTTCTGGTGGGGAGAAACCCGCAACTCAAGGTATCACTATTACCCACAAATAGGCATATATATATTGCGGTACGAAAATAGTAATTAAGAAGCCTAATTTTTGCCTCGATCAATAAAAGGGATTATAGAAAAATGATGGGATCTTCAGGTGTTTTTTTTTTTTCTTCGGGAAGGAATAGGAAATCGAAAATCTTATCTGGCGAAACCTTGCCATACATACATACCGGTAGTATAATCTTTAATTGAGATCTCATTGCACTTCATATATTATATGAAGTGCAATGAGATCTCAATTAAAGATTTCTTCCTGTCTTCGATGATTTCGGAGAGATAACTAGAAAAAAGGAAAATCCTGATTTGGACATTCGCTCGAGAAAATAGTAGAGTCGTGTTGGTAAGTACCGGTGAATGACGCATTACATACCGGCAGAAGAATCCAATACAAATACTCGAATATTCTTCGAAAGGTTCGAGATCCTCATGTCCTCAAAATCTGCAGCACTGCCAAATCTTTTGGTCCGATGAGATAATAAAACGTTTCGAGAAGAAAAGATACGTAAAAATGCGGTACATAATATGCCGGCAGAATGGAGAAGACTTCCCATTGATGACGAAAAAATGCCGACACCGGTCAACCCATCTGCGCATGATTGACGGCTGCTGCTCACCGAAGTAGCGGCTTTATTTGAAAATTGCACGGGTATTTTATTAGTACAGTTTCTTTGAGAGAATGTGGGGATCCAAGTCACTTTTAGTTAGAGATTTCCTGTCGACGTTTATGTACGAGATAAAAACATCACGTGAAGACTGACATAATGTTTATTTCCGATCAGAAGCAGGAAACCCTTATTCCCAAAATCAGTCTGAACGAGCCACTTACCGTACGGAAACGATACGGTAAATATAAATAGGCGCTGTCACTTTAATCACATCAGAATTTCACGTTCGAACTGGTCTATTTAATTATTGGAAAGCAGAGGTATGGATTAAAATGCGACGGCTCGGCTGTCTCCTCCAATTATATATCCTAACTGAAACGAATAAATAGAGTAATTTCTATTCAGTTGGTTCCACCAGGGCTCCTTATGAAACTTTTTTGAGTGAAAACCGAGATAAACGGTAATTGTTTAATGGTGGAAAAACTCACAATTAGAGAGAGAGAGAGGGGGGAAATGAAATACCTCCAGAACTAACAGCCACAAAATCACATAATCCTTTTCCCAATAATTGAATGTGAGCATTAGAAGGAAGTCTATTATCACCTTTTTACCCCACAAAATGAGACTTATTTAATCTCCTGAAACTTGTTTATTGCAAACCTTCGATGCTCTGATTCTCCTGCGTACAAATATCATACTGTGCGATTCTGCTACGTAGAAGTGACAGCCAATCAGGGCCTACCGGGAACCGGTGCCAGTGATACCTGACGCGTTTTTCTTGATTGAATTGGCTGTAAATAAAAA
The DNA here is from genome assembly GCA_963920205.1 of Stenodema calcarata. NCBI lineage: Eukaryota > Metazoa > Arthropoda > Insecta > Hemiptera > Miridae > Stenodema > Stenodema calcarata. The sequence continues at coordinate 10,043,012 of OY986057.1, read as the reverse complement.
TTCCGATTGGCCAGAAATTCGTCATCCAAATTTATTTAAGGTTTTACAAAATTGGTGGTTTTACGTTTCAAGATACGTAGAATCAGAAAATTCGGAATGAAGATCGCCTGGATCACTGTTCTGTATACAATATACTTGAGACACCCATATCGATTTGAATGAACTGGAGGAATGAGCCAAAATATTGTGTTCTAGATGCTCATAACCGATAACTGGCTCATGGATGGCCTCCAGTTTTCCCAACTAGATCCGGGGTTAACTAATGACAATTTTAAACAATTAAACAACTTTTATCTTTTATTTTGATCTCGTTTTTTCATTACCTACTTTTATTCTAGATCTTTTTACTAGTTTTAAAATATAAATTTAAACAACCGGTTGAACAACTTTTCTGTTTTTTTTTTAAAGGAACAAAATGAAAAATTGAAACTTATCAAATGTTGACTTTATAGGATGTTTTCTACTTACCTTGGGGTACAATAGTAATAATTCTGAAGATCGACTGGACACGACAGCAGACAAACACAAGTAAGTAACAAGTAAGAAAAAATAAATATTGACTATTTTGGCAGTTTCAAGTCTCATCTAGTGTCTCGGTGTAAACAATGGAGCTCCCCCTTCCAAGGCAAAGTTCTTCAACAACACCTCTGTGAAACCCACCTATTAGAATTGAACTCTGGCTACTTTCAAAAAAAAAAATTTTTTTTCGTTTCACCGAATTTGCCCATTTAGCGGACGGCGAACGGCGGATTTTGGTGAGTCTGATAGCACAGAAATATATTGCCTTAGCTCAATAAATTATTGGGAATGAACATATAGGTAGGCAAGTACTCATATACGCTTGCTAAAATGGTGTTTTATAAAACAACAGCATAGTGATATATAGGTAGTGCTGTTTGTTCGAGCACTATGATTAATTAGGTTTATCGCTTCTTGATTTATTTGAGTGATAAAACGGAGATATTTTCCAGTTAGTGCCTTTTCTGGAGAAAAAATGTCTCCTTTCCACACGATTTGATGAAGGCAGAACATTACCAAAGGATGAGCTGGTACACATTATGTAGGTCGAGAAGTTTCACGGAACTTGGATCGACTATGAAAAGACCAGCAAGAGATGGAGGCCAGCGGAATTAATTTAAAATGGGGATTTTGTGATGGCTCCAGGACCATCTAAAGGAGGAACTTTCCGGTCTATAAGTTATGCATTGCCGGCGTATTTTAGGAGAGGCTCTTGAAAAGGGATTCCTGAATGAAACAACCGATTCCTTTTCCATCAGTTTGAATAGTTTGCCTCAGAAAGATTGGATGTAAAATATTGGAGAAGGTTCTTATGATGACGGCCGTAAACACGAGTAATGACAAAGGTTGTAAAAATATTCTTCGCTATTTTCCGGTATGTATATTATTAAATAGATATATACAGGTTTATATATTGACAGGTATTGATAAATAATATCTATCATATTGATAGATAATATCAAGTTTATATTATAAACTTGACAAATATTGTGGGCTTCACTTGCTTATTTTGGCTTCCAATCGGCTTGTGACGGCTTGAAAGGAAGGTCTAAAAGTTTTGTAAGGTTTACGTGCTGAGCTCAATTCCGTGGGAGGGAATCTGGGAAGAGGTCATTATGGAAGCCACGTGACAATTTTAATGTAATTCAAGTTCACGCGCCCTCAGCCAAAACTGCGTGATGACAATTGCGACCACCTGGGGATGTGGGGCAAACACGCTGAGTTTGCATCGCCCATCCTTCATTTCAGCTAGCTACAAGAGTATAAGTGTTCGCTGTTTGCGTTGATTTCCGAGTCAGAACCATGGTTTCATACTTGTACTTCAAATTTCAACGCAACATTTGGATTTCTTGGAAATCATACATTATGGTCTCGATTTTTTTCGTCGATATTCGTCTATACCACCTTTTAGAAACTGTCAACATCAGTGTAAATACCCACTCAGTAGCTTACCTCAACTATTTTTCATTATTGTGGTTCTGTATACCATACATGTATGGCTTTGGTAACCTCATGTAAAACTTGTCTTATTACGGATTTAATTGAAAGGTTAGAGCGATGTATGGTAGAGCCTGGCCGAATACCAAATACATTATATCAAGATCGACAAATAAAGGTAGGGAACATCATTTTAACAACCGGGAGAGGCAACATTTCCTTGAAAAATACAAACCTCAAAGCAGATCTTTTTATAGGTTCTACTCTGTGTATAAGAGAACATTTTTTTTCTTTGTTTTTTATCGTCGTCGTAATATAATACATTCAGCCTGATTATAAATTAAATTAACTGATTGATAGAATAATAAAATAATGTTCAATTTACATAAATATAATCAAAAATAATTTCACACTTTATGTCCTGGAGGAAACTGTAAAGTGCTCGGTATACTGTCCATTTATTTGACGCTAGTAGTGAGTCCAAGTTGAAAGGGGCTTCGACTTGGGGTGGTAAGGCATGTGACAAAAATGTGTTCCATGGACCCTTCGCCATCGTTGCATGCATCACAGTTGTTGTTATCTACCATATTCAGTTTAAATAGGTATGGTTTGCATATGCCTTGTTCTCATCGCATGCCCTGTTCTCAATCTTATCATCGATTTGAGGAAATGGTTGGATGCGATCGTAGATGTTGTCCTAAACCAACTTTTTTTCGATGGGTGGGGGATTATCGATGTATACCGAAGTCCTGCTGGGTAATTAGCATGGTATTTCCTCCATTTACGTCTAAAATGTTGATCGAACGTTAAGTTTAAATCTTAGGGGGAGGGGGGGGGCATGGTGGTGTTATCATCCTTTGCTTTCTCGTCTGCAATTGAATTCCCCCGGATTCCTTGATGTCCGCGAATCCAAACTAAGTGGGTTGGCTTTCCTTGGTAGCAAAGTCTTATTGCTTTCTTCATTATGTCCGCTTCTAAATAAGTGAGACGAGAGGAAGGTGAAATATTGCTCAGTTGGTTAACTACTTTGGGAGTCTGTCAATAAAGCCAACCCCCTGCATGCCTCCCCCATCTCATCAGCATAACATAGGGCCTGCACCAGAGCTAACGCTTCTGCTGAATGAACTGAGGCTCGATTCCAAAGACGGTAGCTTTTGGAGAAATTGTTGGAAGCGTCGCAGATAGAATTCCTGGTATATCTCTCGTTTCCACAAACGGAAAAGTATTTGTGGTTTGTTGGGTATGTCGATAATGAACCATTGGAATCGACCATGGAAAAATAATTTAAACACCCCTCAAATTCATAAAACCGAATTTTTTAAAAAATCGGTCCGCCCGCCGTTCGCACCTCGTTGCCCAGTTATTATAGCCTAAAACTATGAAATTTGGTATACGGCTTCGTAACAGCCCCACAAGATCCTTGAAACTTTTCACTACCCTAGGTGAATGGAAAGGGGTTCAAAAAGAAATTTGCGATTTTGAAAATGTCATATCTCGAAAATGTCATATTCGGGTTGGATGGAATAGTTTTTAGTTCAGATTTCAATATCATTTAATTCAGAGAATTTTTTAAGGCCATCCGTTCGTTCACAGTGGGGGCTTGAAGGTTGAGCCAATCAAATATTGTCAACAAGAGCGTGTTTCAAACGGCGGCTAGTCGGGTCAATGGTCTTTCTGCGGAACAGTTGATTCAAAAACCGAAGTTTTGTTATAGCTCGGTCTGAGATATTTTTTGTGTTTACGGAAAGATAGATATTTCGAAAATTTGATGGTAGTTACATCCTGACCTTCATTTATTGCCGACGTCCATAGGTACAAGTAAAAATCCCACTATTAAATCAATACAAATTAACTCTCAATAATGATTCCTCAAATATTAATGTTTCATTTTTCATTTATATAAATAATTTATAGATCCTAGTAGATACTATCATGTAGTAACTCTTATCTTCTTTATGCTTGTAGGTATATGAGCTACCGCCCGAATAACAAAGTATAATATCAATTTCATCAAATTCTGGTGGTAACTTTTCTCTACACAAGCCCAAAACGGTATTCGAAATGAGCTGAAATTTCGGAGATATGAGCTGACTGGTGTCCAGATGGTCCCATCTCTCAAAACTATGACTCATCCGTGTTTTCCTTTAAAACCTTACGGACCAAAGCATACAATCCACGGAACACTCTAGACCAAATTTTTTTGTTGGAAATTAGTCATTAAATCGGATCCTCAAGTTTTTTATGTAGGGAAACAAAATTCATTCCAAGTTTGAAACGAACCCCTCATTCGTCACCGCTGAATGGATGTAGGCACCTATTTGGGTAAAAGGGTCTTTCCTACATCCTGATATACGAGGGCACTCTCCAAATACATAAGCAAAATGGTGAAAGCGACAATTGAGTTTGCTATTCACAACAGCATTGACCCTGTGACTTGACATGAGTCGATGGCCTAAACTTGACATTCTGCAGAGACGGTCATGACCGCAGTGGTGGCCAAACAATACCGCGAAAACAACATTCAACGGCTGTAAACAGCCAACTCAACGGAATGGTTCGCTAAGCTAAATTGACCTGGCTCAGTGTTTGTTAGGGTGGAGTGGTATTACAGAAATACTACAAAAGTTCACGTGTATATACATATATATACATATCATATGTATATACATATGTATATACATATCAGCAAGCATAGAATGGAATCTCCCAATCAATGATAGTGGTTATTGAAGGGAAACATCTCAACCAACGTGACCAGATGAGCTCCCAAAAGTTATATTAGACATGTTATATTGTGTTAAGTGACATGTAAGACTCAAAGGTTCAATATTTTGATTAAGGGGTTTCCATTGTAATTGGAATCTATCTAATTAACCACCTACCGAAATATCAACGCAGTAGCAATTTTTATACCCACTGAGTTTGTTGATTCGGGTCATGAAATTACGTAAAGTTGTGCTTTTGAAATATACCACCACCAAATGTAGGAAAGCTTTGTATTGACATAAGAATAATTTTAAAAAAAACTATACAGCCAAGGAGTTGAGCAGTATCGCTTACTCACACACCATTAAATAAACGTATACCATTATTTGGTACATCCACACTCCTTTGCTTAAATATTGAATCATGCCACCTGTTCTATTTAGTCGAGTTAGGAAGACCATGTAATGTTTCCTACAAATGTCATACCGATCAACACAATAGTAGAGTTTGCCCTTGATTTTCACATATAGAATACTATAATATAGTACTATATTATGTAATCTAGTAATCTGTATCCCCCAAAAAACAACTCCATTGTAAAAACTGGCCTGCCAAAAAAACTCCTTCATCTCCTCCTCAGTCGCAAAAAAGATTGATATCCATTTTGCCCTCCAGCTACGTATATAGGATGCTCAGTGCTTTGCACCTCGCTGTTGAGTGTGCATATAGAAACCTGATCCTTCTACCCCTAACCTCAACCCCCTATGTTTTCCTGTTCCCTGTCTTTTTCCCACAACCCCCCTTTCACCCTCAGTCTCCCTTGGTTTCACCGAATATGTTTCCTCTGTTTTCACTTCTCAAAAAATCAATAGCTCATCGGGAACTTGAAAAACAAGTAGTGTATATTATTATTAATCAGGTATTGTTAGCTATTAATAATGTTTACGAATTATTTATAATAATGATTGATAATAATTATTATTTACTCTGAATCTACGTATCTTGAAACGTAAACCAACAAATTTTGATGGGGGTTAAAAAATTTTTTTAAGATAGTTTTTTCACGCTCTTTCATATGACGTACCTAATTGACTCGAGCACCACGTTCTGGTACACATATATTTGTTAAGAAATATATTTTCTATGTTCATTAATTATATCAATATTGGAAACAAAACCTTTATTTAGGTACCTAATATACATGATTACTGTTTTTGTGAAAATTTGTTGAATTTTCCCTAGGAAATTATGCTGTCGGCGCTTAGGAGTTGATTTTTGTTGTAGTTTTTCTACCTCGTTTTTATATTTAAGCGCCACATGTTTTCGTTCCCAACTTAGTTACTTTTTATAAATAATAAAATCATTCTAGTTCCAAAAGTTGATTCAGCAGGTTTCGTCGTTTAAAATATTTGTACAATCGTACAATGCAAATTTTTGTTGTTGAGAATCATTATAATTGGTGTGGCAAAGATTAGAGAAAGTTTACAGAACGTAAAACCCACGATTTTTGACCAAAAATCGCTAATAACTCGAGAATCGTTGGGAAAAGTGACAAAGTGTGTGTTTCACTCATTCGAAAGCCCATTCAATTTCCTATCGATCCTTAAACAAGCGCAACTCTAAGACAATTTTCCTGACCACCGTTCAACTTCGATGGTTTCGGAAATTAGTAGATGTTACATGTATTAACGTATTTTTGGCTGTGGATTAGCCAAATCAATTGAGATTCAGTTTAAAATCATTGAGCATAAAATGAGCTACCTGAGGGTGCGGTTGGTCCTAAACTTTTCGTTAGGATGACTAGTATATTATCTAGGGACGCGGGAGCGTCCCGCCCGCCAACAAAACCGAAGCCCAAAAAACCGAAGCGACTGAGACACTGATTACGCGACGGAACAAGTTCGGGTTTTCACCCTATCGTAGCGCGGCTCCCTGAGTGTCTCGAGAGTTGATTTTTTGTACACCAACTCTCCAGGGGCACGTGAGGACGTAAACCAAATTTCAGCTCTCGGGAACATCAGGTGTCGGGGGTATAACAATTTTAAAACCACTATTTTTCACGTTTTTCGTGTTCTTCTTCTTCTTCTCGTCGTTGTTGTTGTTGTTGTTGTTGTTGTTCATTGACGGGGCTACAGCCCAGCAGACAAATCGGATCGAGCTGAAATTTTGCACACACGTTTGTTATGCTCCAAGGGAGTGCCTTTTGAACATTTTTTCTCCCTCCCCCCATTTCCCTCCCAATTAGGGGGGAAATAGTGTTTTTTAGGAATTTCAAATGGTCATAACTCCTTCAAAATTGAAGCTTTTTCAGATTTTCTTTTTTAGTTGTGTTCAGCTTTTCAAACTGTTTAATTTGAGATCAAAAAATGCTTCCTAAGATGATAAATAAAGGAGTTATGGTGATTTTTCTATTTTCAACAACAACTGCCGCAAATATTGATGAAAATTGGTGCGGTTGGTCTTAAAATGTCCGCTAGGTTGTCTAGAATATGCTCAATAATTTTGAACTAAATCTCAATCGATTTGACTAATCCACAGCCAAAAATACGTGAATAAATTCCACATCTACTGATTTGGCTAATTTCCGAAAACATCAAAGTTGAACGGTGGTCAGAAAAATTGTCGTAGAGTGGCGCCTGTTTAAGGATCGATAGGAAATTTTATGGGCTTTCGAATGAGGGTAGCGCACTTTGTCACTTTTCCCAACGGTTCTCGAGTTATTCGCGATTGTTGGTGTAAAAACGTGCGTTTTACCAGTTGCAAACTTTCTCTTTCCTCTTTCTCTTCGACACCAATAATTACAATTATTGTAATGATTCTCAACAACAAAAATTTGCACAATCCCCAAGAAAAAATGCAACCAATTTTCAAAAAATTTCTAATTCAAATTTATTCAAATGTCTAATTCTTTCTATTTTTTTAAATTTAATAATAAGAATAATTGTATTAAATTTTAATAATTGTTTTAAATTGTTGATTTTTTTAATTAATCGAAAATTTTAAAACTACTATTTAACCAATTCGCAAAAATTTTAAAACTACTTATTTTTCAAACACATTTCAGATAAACAATAATGATGTTGAGGGATGTCGAGGGTCGGTCAAATGAAAATTGATTTATGTGCCAACGTTTCGAAGAATATATTTCTTCATCTTCAGGGCCTAAAAACAGTTTCATAATATTGATTACAGTTCTATTGTGAGAAAGTTGTTGTAGTTATTTAGTTATATTTAGTTACAGTAATAATTTAGTTGTAGGTAGTTTTTATAAACAATTTGGTTAAACGAATGACGTTAAAACAGATAGCTAAAGAGATAAATTGAAATGGTGTGTGGGCTGTACAATAATTTGTGACTTACAGTGGGAAGTTCTTTCCTCCAGGGCACCGGAGTTACAACTTAACAACTTAGCTTAAAGTTACCTATATATATATACGGATGAAAGTATATCCAAGAGTGGGGTAACAAAAGCCAGGACATCGTGGCGCCAAGAAACGTGTGAAAATTGAACAAACAAAGTCGTAAAAAGCAGGTACTTTAAAAAGGTCGGTGTTATTCCAACTAACTTCATAAAATGGTACACATGCGAAAAATAGAAAAACCTTGTTGAATTTTCTAGTGCGATATGTTTGTGACGTTTTAAAATGGTACCCGATGCCGTGCAATAGTGTTGTCGGATGGAACTGATGAAACTGGGGATTTGAGATTGATCCGTGGTTGCTACCTCTGCCATAAGTGTGTGTGGTTTTGTTGACCGTCAGTAACAATGATGTTGAGGGATGTCGAGGGTCGGTCAAATGAAAATTGATTTATGTGCCAACGTTTCGAAGAATATATTTCTTCATCTTCAGGGCCTAAAAACAGTTTCATAATATTGATTACAGTTCTATTGTGAGAAAGTTGTTGTAGTTATTTAGTTATATTTAGTTACAGTAATAATTTAGTTGTAGGTAGTTTTTATAAACAATTTGGTTAAACGAATGACGTTAAAACAGATAGCTAAAGAGATAAATTGAAATGGTGTGTGGGCTGTACAATAATTTGTGACTTACAGTGGGAAGTTCTTTCCTCCAGGGCACCGGAGTTACAACTTAACAACTTAGCTTAAAGTTACCTATATATATATACGGATGAAAGTATATCCAAGAGTGGGGTAACAAAAGCCAGGACATCGTGGCGCCAAGAAACGTGTGAAAATTGAACAAACAAAGTCGTAAAAAGCAGGTACTTTAAAAAGGTCGGTGTTATTCCAACTAACTTCATAAAATGGTACACATGCGAAAAATAGAAAAACCTTGTTGAATTTTCTAGTGCGATATGTTTGTGACGTTTTAAAATGGTACCCGATGCCGTGCAATAGTGTTGTCGGATGGAACTGATGAAACTGGGGATTTGAGATTGATCCGTGGTTGCTACCTCTGCCATAAGTGTGTGTGGTTTTGTTGACCGTCAGTAACAATGATGTTGAGGGATGTCGAGGGTCGGTCAAATGAAAATTGATTTATGTGCCAACGTTTCGAAGAATATATTTCTTCATCTTCAGGGCCTAAAAACAGTTTCATAATATTGATTACAGTTCTATTGTGAGAAAGTTGTTGTAGTTATTTAGTTATATTTAGTTACAGTAATAATTTAGTTGTAGGTAGTTTTTATAAACAATTTGGTTAAACGAATGACGTTAAAACAGATAGCTAAAGAGATAAATTGAAATGGTGTGTGGGCTGTACAATAATTTGTGACTTACAGTGGGAAGTTCTTTCCTCCAGGGCACCGGAGTTACAACTTAACAACTTAGCTTAAAGTTACCTATATATATATACGGATGAAAGTATATCCAAGAGTGGGGTAACAAAAGCCAGGACATCGTGGCGCCAAGAAACGTGTGAAAATTGAACAAACAAAGTCGTAAAAAGCAGGTACTTTAAAAAGGTCGGTGTTATTCCAACTAACTTCATAAAATGGTACACATGCGAAAAATAGAAAAACCTTGTTGAATTTTCTAGTGCGATATGTTTGTGACGTTTTAAAATGGTACCCGATGCCGTGCAATAGTGTTGTCGGATGGAACTGATGAAACTGGGGATTTGAGATTGATCCGTGGTTGCTACCTCTGCCATAAGTGTGTGTGGTTTTGTTGACCGTCAGTAACAATGATGTTGAGGGATGTCGAGGGTCGGTCAAATGAAAATTGATTTATGTGCCAACGTTTCGAAGAATATATTTCTTCATCTTCAGGGCCTAAAAACAGTTTCATAATATTGATTACAGTTCTATTGTGAGAAAGTTGTTGTAGTTATTTAGTTATATTTAGTTACAGTAATAATTTAGTTGTAGGTACAACAACTACAACAACTTTCTCACAATAGAACTGTAATCAATATTATGAAACTGTTTTTAGGCCCTGAAGATGAAGAAATATATTCTTCGAAACGTTGGCACATAAATCAATTTTCATTTGACCGACCCTCGACATCCCTC